>CM032165.1:30185738-31385738 GCA_018901935.1 Pugionium cornutum
AATTTGGCATTTCGTGGAGAAAAAAGAAAAGATTAGTGATCCGAATAGTTGAAATTTTTTGGCTTTTATCAGAATGATAGGAAGCTTTGATGAAGTAATGAAGGAACACATTCGACGGACTGAAAAAGGTGAAACTCATTATCATTATCTCAGTCATAAGATTCAGAATGAGTTGATAGACTTGCTTGCTAATGAGATTAAGATGGTGATATCAAAAAAGATTCAAGAGGCAAATTATTTTTCAATCATTTTAGATTGCACTCCTGATGTGAGTCGTAAAGAGCAAATGACTTTACTAATTCGATGTGTGGATATTTCTACGGATTCACCTAAAGTTGAAGAGTTTATTTTGACCTTTTTAGAAATCAAAGACAAGAGAGGAGAAAATTTTTTAACACTCTTCAGAATGCAATAATTGATCCTAAGTTGAATATCGAAGATGTAAGAGGACAACGCTATGACAATGGACAAAATTTGAAAGGAAGACACAAGGGAGTTCAGAAAAAAAAATTTTGATATAAATCCAAAGGCATTTTATACTCCATAGTCTCAATCTTGATCTTTGTGATATGGATTTCTCATCCCAAAAAGCTATTTCATTTTTTGGTATATATTGTGCAGCGTATATACTACTTATTTGCATCTTCAACTAACAACTGGGAAGTCTACAGAGAGGTGGTGAACGATACTACACTTAAACCATTATCACAAACTCGTTGGGAAAGTCATATTGATAGTGTTAAGCCAATAATATTTCAAGCTTCAAAGATACGAGAAACTTTATTTTAGTTAGCAGAAAACAGTGATAATCCAGGACATCGTAGTGATGTTGAGTCTCTTGCAGTAAGTGAAAATACATGGAATTAGAGGATTTGAATTCTTGTTTGGAATGGTAATTTGGTATGATTTGTTTTATGTTGTCAATATAGTGAGCAAAACCTTACAATCAGAGGATATGGATCTTGAGGTTGCTATTTTCCAGTTAGGAGGGTTTGTTGATTATTTGAAAAACTATAGAGAAATAGGTTTTGAGAAAGCAAAAGCTGAAGTTATGCAAATTTTCCATTGATATGGAGATTGAGCCAATATTTTCTACAAAACCAAAACGTTTGACGGAAAAAAAAAGTTTTGTGAAGATGATAAGAAATTTGATGAAAGTGTCATGTTAGATGCAGATGAGCGTTTTAATATCGATTATTTTATCAACATAGTTGACCAAGCTATAATGTATCTTGAAGTTAGATTTGAGCAATTCCAGCGTTATGGAGAAATATAAGGATTTCTGTTTGATTTGAATAGACTAAAGTCAGCAAAAGATGATGAGTTGATTAGATCTTGTATCAAATTTGAAACTTCTCTAGAACCGATGGGGTTTCAGATATAAATGGAAAATATCCATTTATGGAACTATAATATCTAAAGAGAATATTGCTAAAAGAAATTATAAAAGCGGTCGAGATGTTGGAATTTTTTTAAAAAATGGATGGTTGTTATCCAAACAAATAGATCGTTTATCGCATATTATTAACAATTCCAATTTCACTTGATAGTGCACAAAGAAGCTTTTCAAAATTAAAAGTAATAAAATATTATCTACATTCAACTATGTTTAAGAGCGATTAAATAGATTGTCATCAATAAAACAGGAGTTAGTTAAAAATCTCGATTATTCAAAATTAACAAATGATTTTGAAGTAAAAAAATAAGAAAAATTATTTTTCATGAATAATATATCAATATATTCATGTTTTATTGTTTTATTTAAAAAAAAATTTTGATAAATTTTTACATTATTTTGATTATATATATATATATATATTATAATAAAATAAAAAAATATTTTATACGATTATAAGCATTACTTTATTTATCTGGTTTAAGCATTATATGATCTAGGGTCGGCTCTGTATTTGTGTTTCTCTTGCTTTTGGTTTGGCATAGATCGATCGATCAATTTGTAAATACGAACCTTCTCTGAATGACACCTGATCAATCGATTGGCATGGGTATTGGTAGATTGGTCAATGAGTTGAAGAATTATATTAAATTATTTTTCGCAATACTTGTCCATACTTTCAATTCCAAACCTTCAATAATTTCAACTTCACATTCAGTGATTCTTTTTTTTATATCAACAATATGCAACATGCAATGTAATACGTCGTATATGAACCTCTATATTCATTATTTTCAAGTGATTTTTCTTATTTAAAGAGTATCATCCTAATTATGTGATGTAAGGAATTAAAAATGTTATTTTATTGATGAAGTTTAGACACTATAGAAGTGCAAAGCACTATGCAAAATCGCAAAAGAGAATGTACAAATTGATGTCCACAATTGGAAACCAACTTCCTCATATTGTCATATATCTTTCTAGACTAAGATTTTTCTTTGGAAACTATTGTGAATATTATTTCAGCGTGTCAATATGTTTCTTCCACAAATTTATGCATAGTATCACAACTTAACAAATTTAATTTAAAATTTTATGAATATCGTGTAAGTTTAAGCCGTTCGAGACTAGCCTTAGAGTGTATGGAGATAGAAAACAGTTTGTGGTGACCAATTTTGATGAAAGAAAAAGCAATAAAACATTATCAATATATTATGTAAAAGGAACAAGGTTCAGAAATAACTTTTCAACCATACAAAGACGTGAGAATAGTGTTTGTTAACGAACAAAAGGTAGAAATATTTTTTCATGAGAAATCTCGTATAACACCTCTTCCAAACTAAACTGTTTTCTATCTCCGAAACCAAAGTTTTAAGCCTAATTCCCCAAGAGATGAAAGTTTGAAACATGTATACTCATGAAATCATAGTTCTAAACCTTATTATCCATAATCCTCGGTTAGACCCGATTAAAAACCTGGTTACATCTAAGCTATACTCTAGTACGAAAATCTATCAAACCCAAAAATTTCCAAATTAAAAATCCTAAAAATCGTGATTCCGAAATTGAAAGTGTTACATTGAAATCGAATGCGATAATTGTGAATGCGACATCCAAATATGGTGACTATTCTTAGAGAAAGGTTGGACAAAGCGGATTTTGATGAAGAGTCAATCCATTGAAATGCATTTGAGATCAAAAAATTGATAAATCGAGCTTCTACAACTAAATCGAAACTACACCCAAATTGAACTTCTACTATGCAAAATTGAAAATTGACATTCGAAATTCAAAGTCTAACAATCCACTTACACTAGATTTTGGAAGTAGGAGATTAAGAGAATCGATTTCGCAACCTCCAATTTTAGGATTCTTCGGTTTTGGAATTGGAGATTTTTGGGTGGGAGATTGAGTATTTTAGGTTGGATATACATATCGGTTAGATGGTAGTTCAGTTTACTTTCGGAATGGTATGATTTCGTCTCGGTTTTATATACAAGCCGCTAAAATCAACATCTATAGGTTCCAACTTTTTTTTGAGTGAAATAGATTTATAACTTTGATTTCGGACACATATAGAAAGAGAGTTTAATTTTAGAGAGATATGATGCTATATACATAATTCTTGTAGAAAAATAGATCACAATCCTACAAAATATTATCCAAAATCGCAAGAGAGGATGTGCAAATTGATGTGCACTATTCGTATGCATTTCCTTATTGCCTATCTCCCCATGTTTGCAGTTTTTTTCGATAACTAGTGAATATCATTTGAGCGTCTCAACAAAATTAATTTAAAATTTATGAGTATGGTGCTGTTCGAAATTTTGTGGAAACTGCTTTATATATCTTAAATTTTGTGATGCGATGGTTTATACATAATATTACTATTTAACAAATTTAATTTAGAATAATTTACTAAAATAATTCTTTTTAAATTTTTTATTCTAAATTTAATACTTTAAATTTAAATTTTTAAAAATAATACAAATTATTTTGTAAAAATATATATTTATCATAAATAAATTATAAATATAATTAAAATATGATATTTACGTTCGTTTTTCAATTTAGAGTTTAATTTTTATTTATTAAATTTTTTAAAAAGTACTTTAATATTAAATTCTATTATTTTATAAATTTAAATTAATTATAAATATTTGGAAAAAAATTTTAAAATAATATTATTTTTCTCAATTGTTCTTTAATTTAAAATATTATTAATATAATGTCTATCTGTCTATGTAGCAGCTAATTCATGGAATCCACTATTTTTTTAATAAAATTATGATCTAATTCATTTTCATGATTTGTGATGGTTTATGCATATGAAACCACAAACGAGAAAGAGGAGCAGAAGATGTTCCTCCGTCTTTAACGCCATTTTCCATACAAAGTTTCAATCAGCTTTTTTCTATCCTACATTTACTTTTTTTTATTCACCAAATAAATTTGCTAAAGAATTTCGAATTGCGCGTCTGTAAGAATTGATAACGACGTTGTATTCTGTTTGAATCCGTCATTGTTTCGGATCATCGTTTCGGTTTTTGATTTCTTGAAAGAATCAATAGAACGGCGGTGGTGGAGGAGAAGCATATGATACTCCGATGACTGGCGGTATAGGTCCCTCATATTCATGAGACGGTGGTGGTGGGCTTTGGTGAACCACCGGCGCGGGTGGTCGTGGCGGAGAGCTGTAGTGTACTGGAGGTGGCGGCGGAGAGTGGTAATGGATTTGTGGTAATGGCGGAGAGTCGAAATGGACGACCGGTGAAGGAGGGGGTGAGTACTCTATGCACGGTGGAGGTGGTGGGGGTAGTGGTTCGATACATGGTGGTGGAGGAGGAGAGGAATAAAACGGCGGTGGAGGTGGTGGGGGTAGTGATTCGATACATGGTGGTGGAGGAGGAGAGGAATAAAACGGCGGTGGAGGCGAGGAGCTGTAATACACTTGCGTTGGTGGGGGAGGTGGGGACATATTTGGACAAATTGGAGGTGGTGGTGATTCGGCAGGCTGCCGTGAATAATGTGGTGGTGGTGGTGAGTTGTAATAGTAAGGGACATGGGGTGGACGAGAAAAATGTGGTGGTGGTAAAGGTGAATGATGTAGTAGTGGTGGTGGCGGTGGTGAATGTTTTGGTGGTGGTGGTGAATGTTGTGGTCGCGGTGGTGGTGGTCGGATGCAGTACACTGCGGTTGGAGGTGGAGATGACGGAGGAGGCGGAGAAGAGTATATTGGCGGCGGCAGAGAGTAAACTGACGGAGGTGGAGGTGGGGGTGGTAATGCTGGAGAATATGGTGGGGGAGGAGAATAAATTGATGGAGGTGGCCGAGGAGAATAAACTGGTGGAGATGGCGGAGGAGGATGTAAATTTATTTTTAATGATTTCAATTATGAAATCTAATCCCAATAATCTCTAAATTTGATTTAATTAAACCTTAAACTTTTAGAAGAAAGAAAAATATTAACCTTGATCCATAAGCAATTAGATTGATTTGATCTTCTCCCTTTGATCTTCCTTATTTATTCCTTTGATGAATAAGGAATTGATGAGTTGTTTTTCTCTAATTATTCTATTTAATGAAGTTTAACTCACTTTTATGAGAAGAAAAACACTCCCTCTCTCTCTACGGTAGTGTCTTTCTCTCTCTAGAGTTGTAATGGTTAATAACCACTTCATAACTACTTTCATTAACTTCCATTAAATCATTATATATATAAAGCATTTTCTTATTTATTTGTAATTAATAAATATTCTTTATTAACTATTAATGCAATATATATAACATTAGAGAAAATTACTCTTATTAAATATGATAGACAAGGAATGAGGGTTATCAATACACCCAAATTCTAATATCATTAACCGAAACCGATTCATCACGGTATCATCTTTTATATTAGAATTATAACATTAATATGAACTTGATTATTATAATTAAATCTAAAGACACATAGGTCACATATAAGAATACAAATATTCTTACATTCTCCCACTTGACCTTGTGTCGACTTGATGATTTAACAACCTTAATGTTCACTTTACATCAAGTTAATTTTAATTTAAACTATCATAATAAAATTAGAATTCATCGGATCATGGCAGTCACACATCATTAGACGACATGATCTCTTCCATGTATCACAAAACAATCTCAACTTCATATGTAGTTTCTTTATATTGAGAATAACCTTAATTTCTCAATCTAATCATATGTTATTAGAGAACCATAAGTGTATACACATATTTTAATGATAACATATTTATTAAAACAAGAAACATAACTTAAATTGAATTCATAGTGTCATACATATAATGAACATATCATAATCATAATAGCAAGACTTTGTCTATAATACCCATACGCTCTACATGACCAATAAACATTTTGGGTGGTAGTCCCTTAGTTAACGGATCCGCTACCATCATATCTGTTCTTATATGTTCAAATGACACTCTATGTTTCTGTACTTCTTCTTTGACAGCTAAGTACTTTAACTCCATGTGCTTAGCACCTTTAGAGTACTTGTCATTCTTTGAAAAGAAGACAGCTGCGGAATTATCACAATAGATTCTCAGCGGCCTCGCTATAGTGTTGACAATACGAAGTCCCGAGATAAAGTTCCGTAACCACAATGCGTGAATAGTGGCCTCAAAGCATGCCACAAATTCGGTCTCCATAGTGGAAGTAGCAATGACGGACTGTTTTCCACTTTTCCATGATATTGCTCCCCTAGCTAATAGGAACAAATAGCCAAACGTCGATTTTCTACTGTCAACGCATCCGGCATAATATGAATCTGAATATCCAATGACCTCAAGGTGATCAGATTTCTTGTATGTAAGCATGTGTCTTTGGTGCCTTGCAAGTACCTGAGAACCTTCTTTGCAGCTCTCCAATGGTTCATTCCGGGATTACTTTGATATCGATCCAACATACCAACCACAAAGCTGATATCTGGCCGAGTACATGTTTGAACATAGTTCAAACTCCCAACCACTGATGCATATGGAATTTTTTCCATTTCTTTACGCTCTAATTCATTTTTAGGACATTGCATTTTACTGAATTTGTCCCCTTTCTGAATTGGAGCTATCCCTGCGGAGCATTTATCCATTTTATATCTCTCTAAAATCTTATTGATATATCCTTTTTGAGACAATCTTAGCAATCCTTGTGTTCTATCTCGAAATATTTCTATTCCGATCACATATGATGCCTCACCCATATCTTTCATTTCAAAGTTCTTAGAGAGATACTTCTTTATATCATGTAACATGCCCATGTCGTTTGCAGCAAGCAAAATATCATCAACATGTAAGACTAAAATCACAAACTTGTTCCCACGAACTTTAATGTAGATACATCGTCGATCAACGACGACCTCTACAAAACCGTATGACAAGATGATATCATTAAACTTTAAATACCATTGTCTAGAAGCTTGTTTTAGTCCATATATCGACTTTCTCAGCTTACACACCATATGTTCTTTTCATGTGACCACGAAACCTTTAGGTTGGTCCATATATACTTCTTCCTCAAGCTCTCCATTTAGAAAGGCGGTTTTTACATCCATTTAGTGAAGCTCTAGATCATAATGAGCTACCAAAGCCAAAACAATTCTTAGAGAATCCTTTTTTGAAACCGGAGAGAATGTCTCTTTATAGTCAATACCATCTTTTTGGGTGAAACCTTTAGCAACAAGACGAGCCTTGTATCTTTCAATGTTCCCTTTCGAGTCGCATTTAGTCTTAAAGATCCATTTAGAACCAATGGTTTTGAAACTGTTAGGCAACTCTACTAAGTCTCATACTTTTTTATCACCCATAGATTTTATTTTTTCATTCGAGGCAATTAATCATTTTTCAGAATTGTCACTTTTCATGGCTTTTTGAAATGAGCACGGATCTTCATCAATGCTTAAGTCACATTCACTTTAAATAGCATAAACCACATAGTCATTTGAAATAGCAGATCTTCTTTCTCTTCCAGATCGCCTTAATGGTTCTTGTGGTACACTATTCTCTTCTTGAATTGTAACCGGTTCATTAATTGTATTTTCTACTAGTGGGGTTGACACATCATTATGTTGTTCTATTGCGTCATTTAACTATGATGCAACAATAGGAACAACAACCTCAGATGCAACGATAGGTGAAGGAACATCAACATGGACTTCCTGAATGTCCATTTTTCATGGTTCACCACTCCTACTATTTTCACCATTTTCAATGAACCTAGCATTACCGGTCTCCACTATTCTCATACTATGGTTAGGACAATAAAATATATACCCCTTTGATTTTTCAGGATAACCAATAAAAAATCCACTGATAGTCCTAAAATCAAGTTTTTTTCATGTGGGTTATACAACCTTACTTATGCTGGACAACCCCAAACACGTAGATGTCTTAAGCTAGGTTTTTTTCCCGTCCATAGTTCATAAGGGGTCTTAGGAACAGCCTTGCTAGGAACCCAGTTCAGCAAATACGTTGCAGTTTTTAATGCATATACCCACAACGAAGAGGGTAAAGAGCAATTACTTAACATGCTCCTAACCATATCCATTAAAGTACGATTCCGCCTCTCAGCTACACCATTCTGCTGAGGAGTACCAGGCATTGTATATTGTGCACAAATACTTTACTTTCAAGTAACTTTGCAAATGGGCATGGACATTGTCCATTTTCATTGAATTTTCCATAAAACTCACCACCTCTATCAGATCTCACAACTTTTACCTTTTTATCTAACTGCCTTTCCACCTCGTCAATGAACACCTCTAGGACATTCACAGATTAGACTTTTCATGCTGCAGATATGTATATCCATAACGTGAGTAATCATCGATGAAGGTGATAAAGTATTTTTCACTACTCCAAGAAGGAGCATCTAAAGGGCCACAAATATCGGTATGTATTAACTCAAGAAGCTGAGTGCTTCTTGTGGCTGATTTCTTTATTATATGTTTAGTCTGCTTTCCTTTAATGCAATCTACACATACATTTAGATCACCAAAATTCAATGGAGGAAGAATTTCATTCTTTACCAACCTCATAATTCTTTCTTTGGAAATATGACCTAATCTTTGATGCCACAATAAAGCAGAATTTTCATTCGATGCACTACGTTTATTGCCTCGACTTTCAATATTAAATAGGGATTCGGAAAATTTTGTATTAAGATTGAATTTATAAAGTGAATCAAACAAAGTACCACTACCATAAAAGTAATCATTTTGGTACAAAGAGAAAACACCATGTCCAACCTTAAAAACAAATCCTAAATTATCCAATCTACTTACGCAAACAAGATTTCTAGCACATTCAGGTACATAGAGACATCCTTCAAGATCTACATGGCACCTAGTGTCTAAAATCAATCTGTAAGTCCCAATGCCTTCAATTCGTGCCTTCATCCTGTTCCCCATGAACAAGTATTATTCAGTTCCTCTTATGGGCTGGATCAAACTGAATCCCTGTTTAATATGAGACACATGAGTAGTAGCACCAGAATCTAACCACCAAGTATTATTAGGCACTTCTATAAGGTTCAGTTCAGAGCAAACAAAACTATGATATCATATAGCATTTTTATGATCGGTGGTTTTGCGGAATTTTTTTACCGATATTGACAATAAACTTTTTATCTTGTAAATGGAGTTAGCTTTCAAAATATGTTCCAAGCGAAAAATTATGTTTATCAAAATGAATCTTTATACTGTATTGGATTGTAAAATTTTCTATTACATAGGTAATGTTTAAAGAAAATATAATAATATATTAGAGAAAACTATAATTTATTTAAAATAAAACAGAAAATACATTGGAAATAGTGTTAAGAACACATATTTCGTTTGACGAGGAAAAAAATTAATTTTGGAAGTTATTTATTATATAGCTAATATATAATATTTGTATGAAATTAAAACAGAAATTAAACAAAAGGTAAATACCATGTGTCATATATCTATTTTGTTATACTAGAATGAAAATATAATAATGGAGATAAAAAAAAAAAAAATGAGAAATTATAAAGTAAAAATCGAGGTAAAAATTTATTAAATATACTTCATTATCGGGGAGTACCATTTCCAAACTCATGAGTATGTTGCTTTTGATAAAATTTTTGGTTTTCTAAAATTGAAAAAATCTGACCAGTTTTCTTCTTTGCAAAATCTCCATCAAAGTCATCGAACAAGGTAAAAATATTGACGGTGAGAAGTAGGAGTAAGAATTTTTTTGATGTCATGATTTGTTTTTATGGATTGTGTGCAAGATTTGTGATTAACAATATGATAGTTAGTGTTTTATAATGTTGGTAGTTGAAGATCACTATTATGAGGATACTAACCAATAATAAGTGAGTTAGTGGTGTGAAGGTAACGGTTATTAAATTTTAATTTTTTTAATGAGTGTAAGTCTAATCGACTGAAATTACGATGATGATTTAATAATTTGAAGGGTTAGTAGGTGAATAAATAATTATAATGTTGGTAATTAAATATCATTATTATGATGGTAGTAATCAATCATATGTTATTTAGTGGGGAAAAAAACAACTATTAATTTTTTAATTGTTTAGATGAGTGTAAGTATAATTGAAAATATGTTGAAGTTTTAATAATTTGAATGAAAAACTGCTGAATAGATCATTATAATTGTTAATAGATAATTAGAGAATATCGTTATTTTTTCATTTGTTTGTATTTCTTTTATTTTTCCATTCTCATTTGTTTGTATTTTTTTTATTATTCATCTTCCATAATTAACTTCTTATGTGTATTCATATTATGCTCATTTGTTAACTATTGATGTTTTTTTTTCTTTTTGAGAGTTAACTATTGTATTTGGATGCAATATGTTGTATATTTTTTAACCACCGTATACATTAAATTATATTGATTGTTGATAAATACACCTTAATGATAGTAACCGGTTACTTTTGAAATTCCTTTAGTAATAAATTTACTAAATTTTATAGAGTTTAGTATATATATCATCAATAAGTAATTTTTAGTTCAAAATGATGTATATAATTTTGCTGATGTCTCGGTTTTTTAGAATTTGTTTTTTTTGCTTGTATAAAATTTTGCTAACAACTTTTTTTTTGTTTTCGTGGATAGATTTAAGAGTTTCAATAAAAATTTTTTATTAGTATAGATATATAGATGTAAATATATATAAAAAATAAAGACATGACACATATATTTTAGAGTTTTACAAAAATAGTTAAAAGTAATATGGATTTCTATTTTTTTAAATATTATTATATTTTTTCGGTAATTTATGTAATCAAATGTATATTGAATAAAATAGAAATTTAAAATAGGAAGTAACCGTGTCAGTTTTTGTGTCTGTTTTTTAGAATTTTCTTTTCTTGTATAAAATTTTGCTAACTTATTTTTTTGCTTTCGTGGATAAATTTAAGAGTTTCAATGAATTTCTTTTATTAGTATAGATATGTAAATGTAGATATATATATATATATATATATATATATATATATATATATATATATATATATATAAATAAAGACATGACACATATATTTTAGAGTTTTACAAAAATAGTTAAAAGTAATGTGAATTTCTATTTTTTAAATAAAAAATATTATTATATTTTTTGGTAATTTTTGTAATCAAATGTATACTAAATAAAATAGAAAGTTTAAAAATTAAGCATATCTTACTAGATATATTTTGTTTTAATAATGCCACGTGTCATCATGGTAGAATAATTTTTTTTTGCTTATGTGGACACTATGAGAAGTCTCAAACTTTTACTTTTATTAGTATAGATTGTTTAAATGGTTGGAACACTAATAGTATAAAATTATGATAATGTGTTTAATTGGTTAAAGTTATAATTGCTCACATATCATTATCATAATTGTAATTTTATTTTAATTATTTAAACAGTTATAAAACTTGTTTAATTGTTTAAAATGATAATTGCTGACATGTGTAGCTTGAGAAACCATAATGAATTCATTTCATTTAGTAATAAAATTTTGTGTATTTATTTTAATTGTGTAGTTTTATATCATATTTGTCACTGTTTCTTGTATTTTCACTACGCTTGGAACTCATATTTCGTATTTTGTTGTTATTAAAAACATATTTTTTTATATTGTAAACATATATTCATAAACAAATTATATATATGCATAAATTATATATATTCTTTATATTTTTTAAACTGCAAAAAAAATAAAGATATGATAGATATATTTTAGAATTTTATAAAAAATAGTTAAAACCTTGGATTTTTATTTTCAAATAATGAAAATACTAAAATTAAAAAAAATAGTATTATGGTTTTCATTTACTCATGTAATCAAATCTATAGTAAAAAAATTTAAAAATAGGACGAAAAGGTTAAACATTAAACATATATTTTTGTCATCATGGTATAACAATGTTGGTTTATGTGGACATTATGAGAAGTTTCAAACTTTTTTCTCTACCACATGTTATTATGGTAGAGCAAATTTTTTTTTATCTATGTGAACACTATGAAAAGCCTCAAATTTCTATTTTTATTATTATAGATAGATTCTTTCTCTAGAAAATATTGTTTGTGTTTCTATCGATTTCTAGAGAGATGAAAAATATACTATTTCTTAAAAAAATGCAAAAATAAACATGAGTAATATTTTAAAATACACTATTAAAAATTTTTGTTCTAAATTTTAGTATACTAATACTAAAAATTTTAAAATAATATAAATAGTTATCTAAAAATAATTATTTACTTTAAAAAAATTATACATAAATTTAAAACATCGTATTTGAGTTCACTTTTCCATGTTTAATTTTTTCTATTAAAAAAAGTTTAAATGTATTTTAAATTATAAATTTATGATATTTTTGAAATAAAACTTGAAATTGTATTGTTTTAGAGAATTGTCTTTAAAAAACTACATTAATTTTTTTCTTTCTTGACAAACCAATAGAGAGTCTAAAACAATGAAACTATATCATTTAGGCACGGGTTTTTGGTTTTTTCGGATTAATCGGGTCGAATGTTTCGAATTTTGGTTTTTTCAGTTTTGAAAAAATTTGACCAAAAAAAATAATAATAATCGGTTTGGTTTGGTTATTTCTTTGGTTTAATCGATTCCATTTTTAGCATAAAAACTATTCTGAATTAAACGAATTAAAAATTAATTTTTGCTTTAATTACATAAAATTTAGGTTTAATCAGTTTATTAGTTTGTATTTCAATTTTTTGGTTAATTTCAGATTAATTTGGTTCAATTATTTAGTGTAGTTCGGTTTATTGGTTTATATTTTTAGTTTTTTAGATTTTTAGACTGAACCAAACTGACTGTGAACTAACTAAAATTATTATTATATCCGATCGGTTTAGTACATATAATAAAATAAAAACCGAAAATCAAATGTTTGAGATTATTTTATCCTAGAAATTTCGAGTTTGGTATAGTTGGTTTTGCACATATTAGATATTTATCGAATCCACACAAATCTCGATCGTAAACCGGTTATGTTTTCACAATTGTTGGAATTGTAATCTCATGACATTCTCAACACAAACTTTGGTTGTCACTTGTTCAAATTATGCGGAAATCATTGTCATTCATGAACCATGTAAAAAATGTGTCTCTATCAAATCTATATCTAAACATATAGAAAGAAAAATAGACTAATTAACAATAAAGAATCAACAAAAATATTTAAAAATAATGTTATGTGTCGTCCAAATCAAAAAAAATTATATAAAAAATGATCAAAAAATATATTTCTCTGAAATTTTTTTCATATATTAAAAATTGTGAAAAATCAAGAATTTAACCTCCAATATATTCATGCAAGTCATAATACACATATTTGTTAATAAAAGAATTTTATACACTAAAGATTATATTCAAAAATACCAGAATTAGTCATCTACGTAATTTATAAAAAGAAAAAAAGAAAAATATATCTATACTTTTCAGAAGAAAATTTTTGCATGATACAATTTTTAACGAAATAATATACAATGTTTTTATAATATTAAACAATCAATGTAGACGGTTCCGAATAGATAATGATTATCTATTAATAGATAAATTTGCCGATTTTAGTAAATTGGACCGATGTTTGTATTATATATGTAATGAATAGTTATGAAAAGCAATGTAAGAAGAAAGAAAAAGAAACATAATATATTTACGAAATCTTTCTACCTCTATTGACTTGATATAAACATTTTCTCTTAGCCAAAGAAATTGTTATGGGTTAGATATTTCACCCATGTCCGTCATTTGTAAACTACTAAAACTTAAGATTTGGGACACAGTTTGTAGTAAAAGTTATTTTAGCAATAAAAACGAGTGCCAAGTAAAAAGAGAAAAATGGTTGTACATTTTTGTTGCCGTTTGTTATGAATTATGATTGATAATCATGAAAAACAATAAACCTACTGCTGCAAAAGGGTAAAGCCCAATCAAACCTAAAATAATATTTGAGTTATTATTTACCTTTGATAGACAATATTTTATTTTCACTAGTCTTCAATTTTTAACTTTGCAATCAAATCACTAATACAGAGACATTATATTATGAGCGTTGACTTATATAACTCAGACTCTTATATAACTTTGCAATTTTTCACTCTCGCTCTCTTTATTCTTTTGAACTCAAAACATCAAAGTTTGACATAGTGCAATACATAGCTCACAGTGCCAACCATTTCACGGTGTTGTGTTGATGCAGCATTTGATTTGTTTTCAAACAAAGCCATTTATGAGCTTACTGCAAGAACTCCCTTGGGTCAGTGACATGGCCGGTCAGAGCCGAGGCTGCAGCTGTGTATGGAGAAGCTAAATATATCTGCCCTTCTTTGTGTCCCATCCGACCAGGGAAGTTCCTGTTCGTTGTCGAGACACACACCTGTAACACGTTTTTAAAACATGTCTGAGAATTTCTGTGGCAGCTTTAATCATTTGCTGAGAAAATACTCAATTTTAACAATTGCAATAGTAGGAGAAACTATATTAGGTATTTCTCTATGGAATGAGATATTGTGAGTTCTGACAAAATGAAACATCTTTGCCACGCCACTATATACTGAATATGCAAACTAGATAATTCAACATTCCAAAGAGATTTTAGTGTTTATTCTTATTTTGTAGTGATTCAGCATTTATGGAGTTCACATCTACTCGTCTTCAAGAATAATTGAACACAAATAATAATTGGATAAGAAACAGGTGCGTACTTGAGGCTCATTCAAGCGAGCGTAGGTGTCTGATGGGCCACCAAGGCAAGCACCACAGCTAGGACTGGCTGGTGTGTCACAGCCAGCTTCTTCAAATATCTGCGCACATGTCTTTCCACCTGATCCAGGTACCGGGAGGGCATACACGTCCATCCACACCTGAGTGATGACCAGATAGATTCGTTCAATATTTGTATTCTCTGATAAAACTAAGCAAAAAAAAATATCCTCTCGAGATAGTAATAGTAACAATGTCGAAGTGCAGTGCTGACCTTCTGAGTAGCCGGGACAAGGAAAGTTGGGACTTTGACCTTCTTCCCCTGTAAACACACAAGCAGATTTTCCGTGAGACTAAACAGTAACCAGATAGAAGATCGAGATGAGAAAAGAACCTTCTACACAGAATCAACAACTTTTTCCTATTACCAAACAATATGCCAGCAAAACTGACTCTGATACGATCAAGATACAGAAAATTGACTGTTATAAATTATATTTTCCAGAATTGCGAAGACTTTGAGGATTTTGTTGATGGAGCTCATCCCCCTAAAACTCACCAAATACTCAATGCCCTCTCCTATGTTATCCCCCCACTGTATATCGTCTTAAGCCTCATATCCTAGTCCCCTTCTAGTGGTTACAAGGTAAACTGTAAATACAGTAGTCATTTTATTATACAAAAATACTAATGATTAAATCAAGGTAGAATCCCATTCATCTTCAAAGTTTCAGACTCATCCAGAGACAAACAAAGCACATAACAATGTTTGCCCAGGAATTAAGAAAACTATTGCCATCTGTTTTCAACATATGAATTTGAGGAAAGTCTTTGCTTTAGATTACAAGCACAAGATAAAAGGTTTTCTGTAACTTTGAGGATTGTAGCTTCTTGCCCAAAATCGAGAAAAACTGTGGTAAGTATGTCAACTTAAGAGAGACAACAAGTGAAACTTACTGATGCATGGAAAAGTTTAGCTGCAGCCATAAAATCCTCCGTCTTCCCACCAGTACAAGAGCCGATGTATACTCTGTCAATTTTCACATCTTTGCATTCTCTTGCAAGAGCCCGGTTGTCAGGAGAATGAGGCTGAAAAAAACATTGACAACAGCAAATCAATTATAATAACCTGAAGTGACAAAGATAACTCTACGATAAAATTGGTAAACATGATAATCCTACCTTAGCCACCACAGGCTCCAGCTTTGACACGTCAAATCTATAATCTGCGACAAAGCTATGGAAGAAACAAACTATGATTACAAAAAGAAAGGCTAAACTACAGAAGATAACAGTAAAGGGAACTCCCCAACCAAAAATTGCTCCCAACCACCACACAAAAAGTATACTTTAAGAGAGAGTGAGAGACCATTCTACCAAGTCGCATTATTCATGAACATGTTGTGCTGCATATCCCGACCATTGAGGTATTTCAAATAGTCATACCAGAAATCCATTTCTACCCTGCCTACAAGTTTTTAAATTAAGTGTACCATGTGATTATACCTTGCATTTCCATCACTGTATACTGTCTCAAATGGTACAGATGTCCTATTCTGCAAAAGATATAAGAAAAGAGTATAAATACCCTCAAAATAATTTCCTTGACAAAAATTGATTCACAAGAAAAAAAGACAGCATACATACCTCAACGTAATTTAATGTCGTCGCATCAGGAGGGATGACACCATTCTTTCCCCCAGCTTCGATAACCATGTTGCACAGTGTCATTCTTTCTTCCATCTACAGCAAAAACAGATTGAAGCAAGAAGTCATAAATCAGTGAGGTCATCAGACGCCAAAATTTATTGTAGTCATGCCCATAGAAGAAGGAAAATAATTTCTTACGGTCAGACTTTCAATAGTTGTGCCACAGAACTCCATCGTCTTGTAAGTTGCACCAGAAACGGATACTTCACCAATGATCTACAAAATTGTAAAGTAAGTTCAAAATCCAGAAAAAATGCCAGATAGAATGCGAAAGAAGGAACCTAAAAAAAAAATTGACCTAACCATTTAGATAGGAAAATGACTTTACAGTAATGCAATTTAGTGAAGAGTGAAATCATGACTATAATAATCATAATACAGAAGGAAATAAATCACACTCACTTGCAAAATCAAATCCTTTGCTTGCAAATAACTGGGCATTTCACCATCCAAGATAAACCTCATTGTTGGTGGAACCTGCAATGTCAGGATATGAGCTTCAGAAACTAGTAAACTACAGCTTGTTCATATAAATTCGATAGAAGGAAACTATTTAACAAGCCCTTTTCAAGAAAACACACTGAACAAACCTATAGCATAGAGAATCAGAGGGATTAGCAATTATGCAAACCTTAAGGAGAATTTTTCCAGTGCCTAACACAAAGCCTGCATCAGTGTTTCCAATCCCTGTGGCAAATTGACCAAATGCACCAGCAGTACATGTGTGCGAGTCTGTTCCTAACAAAACCTATAATAAGGGTGTGTGTCAATTATTTCAAACAAAGCCAATTTCAATTAGATCAAAACTAAAAGAAAGCTAATCACATCGAGTGCAAGAGACTGTTACCTCTCCTGGCCTGCAATGACCTTCTTGCGCAAGTGCAACATGACAAACACCTTTGTAGTCAGGATTAGCCTACAGATGAGAGGCGAAAAGCACTAAAGGTCGTCGAAATGAAAGAAAGATAGAATGAATTAAAATGGGTGAGTCAGAGTACCGTGACTCCATGGAAAGTTCAAAACTATCATACCCGAAAATCTCCAAGGTCGGTGATATCATAGAAGTACTTGATGTTCTGTTCCCTACAATGTTCCCGCATAATGTCCACATTGCGGTTTGCACGCTTATCACTTGTGAATATGTAATGGTCTGGTATAACAACAATCTTTTCCGGGTCCCAAACCTTGAGCGTGTAGGTAACAATCACATTAGGTGAAGAAGCCAAAAGTGATAAACGAGATTTACACAAGCTTCTCAGGTAACTGATAACGATGCAACAAAGCAAGATAATATAATCATAGTCAGATTCAAAACTACCAAAGATCTTCTCAGTTTGGATAGTAAAAACCAGCCAAAACAAAATCATTTCTAGAATACTACTAATTCTTCTACCACAAGAAACAAACATCACATACAGCAACTTCGGCAGAGTAGAGGACAGGGTGCATGATTTACCTTAGCCTTCTCACCGAACTCTCTCTTGAAGATACCAAAAGCACCAGGGCCACAGACATCATGAGTCATGAGAACATCTACATTAACCCAAATGTTATCACCGGGAACCACTTGTGACTTCTCTGCTGCCTTAGCCAGAATCTTCTCCGTCATTGTCATCCCAGTTTTCACCTGGAAAAAGTGAAAAATCCCAAACAAAATAAGGTAAGAGAATTGGATGAGAAATGAAACGAGGATTAACGAGAGAGAAGAAGTTCAGACCGATCCTGTGGTGCTTGGCGATCGTTGCGGCGCCATCACAGAGACGATCTTCCGGGAAACTGATTTCTTCTGACATCTATGAACCGATAACTGCGATGATGTAGGAAATGAAGAAAACCCCAAATCCCTCAGCTGGAAAATAAGAGAAAAGAAGAATTGTACGAAATTCGAAGATTCCAGAGAAAATGTGAAATCGATAAATAGGAAGAGAACAAACATTAACCTTGGAGGATTTGCAGACGAAGGGAGAGGAAGAGATGACAGAGGAAGCCATGGTTTCTACTTCTTTTCTTCTTCTTCTCTGTGTGTGTGGGTGCGATGTTTATGAAGATGGGAGCGTGTGTAAACCTAAGTTTTATATGACACGTGTATAATAACACAAAGCCTGCGTTGACTGAGTGGGAGAGTCTCTAGGTTGGTGACATTAGTTTCTTTAGGTTGGTGACATTAGTTTCTAATCACGTGAATTTTTTCTTTTTTTAACTTTAAGGTGTGAGGGATATTTCAGCCTTTCAGGTTTCGATTTTTATATTTATGCAAAAATTTGTCAATCATAAATTGAAAATAGACAATCTAGATTAGATCATGTTGGTCGTATCTTCGAATTAAACCAAGTGAGTAAGTTGTCAGGAAGCTCAGTTGAACTCGCAAAAATGGCCAGTAGCTCAATCAGCTGGTTGACGCATATGTCAGCTAAGTTAGTTAGTTGGAATGTGTGACAGTGAAGTAGTTGGTCGATGGTTATCATTCAGCTAGTTCGATAATGAAACGTGACTATTCGACCATGAATCTTGATCGATTGAGCAAATGACATGTCTGATCGAAAAAATTGACCATGTGTTATGTAAATACGAATTTTTGGACATGCATAAAAAGGGAATAATTAAAACAAAAATTTATAAAACAAAGATATCGACCACAGCTGTCAGCTGAAGTTTTTTTTTGTATCGGTTCGTTAAGATTTAGCTTGAGCGTTAGATTAGTAGTCCACTAAAGATCAGTGGTGTGTTAGTCCAAGTAATTAGGATCGAGCAACAATCGATGTTATACGAATCTTAAATTATATCTAAATAAAATTTGGATTATTTATGTAATTGAATATATCGATTCTAACTATGAATCTCTTAATATAAACATGAATTTGGACTTAATATAAATATGGAATTCTGAAATTGGACATTGGGTTGGGATCACTTAGTGAACCCAAATGGAAACAACTTTAGCGGACTTGAAATTAGCAAATAGGAATAATAGAACACTAGATTTATGGGAAAAATTATTCGTAAATTATATAATATTGTTTTTTAGTAAATATAAAATAAATATTTATATAATTTAATTTTTATTTAAAATTAATTTTTGTATATGTAAATTAAAAAAAATAAAAAAATTGTTTTTTTTACGAAATTAATAGTATTTTTGGTTAATTTAATAAAATATATTAATTTTATAAATAAATTAATAACAATAACATATATTATAATTATTTTATAAATTAACCTCATTTATATATGTATTTAATACTCACTATAATGATGACACATCAACATGATATTTTTGTTAAACGTTACGGTAAAATTATTTTATTAAAATATTTTTCAAATAATATATTAGAGATTACAAATAAAAAAGTTTTATTTCATTTAAAACCTGAAAAAAAAAACAAAATATAACACAACCAAAATCATAGTTATGCAAGATTCTCAAATACAACATAACTATGTTAAATTAGATGCATGAGATGTTGATGAATATGGGATAATATTAGAATCAAGTGAAAAACGTGAATAATGGTAATTAGGTGTAGTCTGTAGAAGAAGTACAAATAAGAATTTTTTTACTCTTACAAAGAAGAATATTATGTCACGTATAGATTAAGGTTTTTTTATTATTTATTTTGGGTTTAGGTGAAATCTAATGCCGAACTAAACCGAAGACATCACTGAATATATTCGATTGATTCGGTTTTGTTTGATCTATACCGAAATAGAAATTATATGTACTCGTATTTTGTTCTAATTTTTTATAAATTATATATCAAAATTTAAAAATATTGGCTAATTTCTCCCTTTATCAAGATAATGTCAATTAAAACATTTACATTTGTCTATTTAACTACCACATCTTGAAAACAAATATTTTTTAAAAATCAAATGTTTTTATCTAAATTTATATTATTTTAATATTATCAATTATATGAAAAAATATTCTGTTTAAATCTCAATTTTTCTGTGTTTAAATATGCTATTATTATGAGAGAAAAAATAAATAAATTACCAAGAGGTCAAATTGTTTCAGTAGCATTTAATTTTTTGACAAAAATAGTCTATGTGAGATCATATCCAACTAAACCTAAAAGTGTATATTACCATAAATATAAAAGATCATGTATTTTAGTTATTTTTTATATATGTTCTATTTATAAAATAAATTTCTAATAAGTAATTATAATATAAAATTAAGATGCAAAGTGGAAACTGGTAAAAATGTCGATTTTTAGTGGCAAATTAGGACTCGAACTTATGTATTCTCTTCTATAATAAGGTTAATTGGTCGATACATTGTATCTCAAATAGATGACAAAAAATAATGGAAACTAATGTATATTTGTAAAACAATTTGTAAAAATTATTATAATGTAAAAATGATGAGAAATAAGTTTTTTAATAAGAAAATATTTATTTTCCTTGGTAATGATACTGTTAAGCTATATCTTGTAATATGTATTTACTTGCTAACTTTTTCTATATTTTCCTTGTTATTCAAAATCTCTTATAATAATAAAACAAGAGTAATACTATAAAATATGTAATACCTTAAAAAGAAAATTTTAAATTTTTTTCCAAATTTACCACTATAAAATGAAAATTCTAAAATTAACACAAATAATTATATAAAAATACTTATTTAGTTTAAATAATTTATATATAAATTTAAAACATTATATTTGGGGTTCTTTTTTTAATTTAAAATTTAATTTTTTCTATTAAAATGAAGTATTAATATATTTTAATCTTAAATTTGTGATATTATTGGAAATTTAAACTAATAATGTTATTTTTAAAATAAAAATTTAAAAATATGATATTTTAGTTAATTGCTCAAACAACAAATTAGACATTGCTTGTGTAAAATGCATACACCCATCAAATCATTTTGAGAGAGACCATTCTCATTCATAATTTTTTTTATTAAACTCAGTGTAACTGTTTTATAATTTGTGAATATATCTCTTTTAATATACTTTTTTATTACTTAATGTTAGTTATATCATGTTAGCTATTGAACTCATACCCGCAACCTCTCCTTTCAATACTTGCGGGCATGCCCGACTTATTCATCAACACCCCCGATTATGAAAAAAGACCCTTAATAAACACTTCAAATTTGATTTTTTACAAAAAAAAAAAAACAAATTACAAGTTTAGCATATTCTTTACACATACATCTCGAACCATATGTGAAACTGAGGCAAAAACATTTTTTTTAAAGATTTAGATTTGTAAATAAACACTTAATAATTGCGTTTTACAATTAAAAGTTTTAGCATTCGTTCAAATATATAATAGGCATGTTCGTTTCGTAGCCGCAGGTTCCTGCGTGAAGATGTAGCTGCCTGACACTCATCTTGAACTACTTTGAAGTAGCACAAGCAGTACGTCAGGACCTCGTGGAAACTGTCCAAGCGAAATGGAAAGAAAAGAAGCAGAAAGCTGGACTACGTGAGAAGCCCATTGGGAATGATCCAACAAGCTTGGACCAAGATGTCCACACCTATAGTCGCAAAAGAAGCAAACGGGTCCAAGATGTGGGCTTAGAGAAGAACCAGCTGGAGATGGAAGAGCACAAGGCCCAAGAGGAGGAGCCCAAGAAGAAGATTAAATCCTAGGGTTTTGCACGAAGAAATAAGGATATATAAGGAGGGAGAATAGTGGGGACGAGGTCAACACTCACAAAAGGGAGCTTTTATTCTAGGGTTTTGGGATTTCTAAGAGAGAATACAAAGCTAAGGGGTAAAAGGGTTTTGGTGAGGGGTTCCAAGATTGTGTCCAATCTTGTGAACGTGTGAGGCTAGTGTAACAAGTCAAGGGCGTCTTGAGCTTGTTCAAGATCGTTTTAGGTGAGATTTGAGAGTGCATCTAAAAGGTCTTCTAGTAGAGACACGTACTGTCCTAATCGTTGTACCACTGCTTGACGCAGTTTTTCTATTTCGAATAGCTTTTGCGTTTTCAATTGGTATCAGAGCGGGCACTTGTCGGGTTATATACAAGTGTGTTTCTGGAGAAAAAAAAATGGAAAGCTATTCAGATCTAGTTAACAGCTCGAGGGTGATACTAGATTCAGGAAACTATGGCTTTTGGAAGGCAAGGATGAAGTCCTTGATTCGAGGCATAGATGTGTTAGCCTGGAAGGCTGTTCTTGTTCAATGGGAAGAACCCACGATCAAGAATGAAGAAGGAACAGTAAGTGTGAAGCCTGAGGAAGATTGGACAGAGGAGGAACTCAAGAAGTCCAAGTTTAACTCAAGGGCACTTACTGCGATACACTGCAGTGTATCAAAGAAAACCTTTGAACTGATTCAAGGGTGTGAAACTGCAAAAGAGGCGTGGGACACTCTACAAACCCACTTTGAAGGAACCAAGAAAGTTCAGAGCTCACGGAAGGACCTACTGGCATCCAGATTCGAAAATTTGAGGATGGAAGATCATGAGTCTATCTCAGACTTTAGCTCGAAACTGAGTTCACTGGCACAGGAGGCATCAACACTTGGTAAGAAATACAAAGATACCAAGTTGGTCAAGAAATTCCTAAGGTGTCTCCCAGCAAAATTCATGGCGTATAAATCAGCATTGAGTGTATCCCAAAATCTGGATGAGATCAGTTTTGGTGAAGTGGTAGGGATGCTACAAGCTCATGAATTAGAACTTGATGGAGTTAAGAAGCCAAAAAGTTTGGCCCTTACTGTTTCTGCAGCACAGGCAAAGGAATCTGATGAAGAAGAATCCATGAGTCTGCTAGTACGAAGGTTTGATCGTATACTACGGAAAATGAGACAGGGAGACAGCTCCAAGAAGGTTGGGTCGTTTAAGAAGAATGCTGACACAGATAAAACAGTCAAGAAGGTCGATATGCAATGTCATGAATGCAAGGGGTTCGGTCACTTCAAAGCTGAGTGTCCTACTGTTAAGAGAAGAGAGTTAAAGTGCTTTGAATGTAAAGGCATCGGACATACGCAGATAGAATGCGTGAACAAGCAAAAATCGAGAGGAGAAAAATCTATGCTGGCAGAGGATGACTCAGACGATGATACAGAAGAGGAGGTGAGCAACTTTGTAGCCTTTGTGGGAATAGTTGATCAAGTGTCAGATGACGAGGATGATGAAGTTGATCTGTTTGAAAGCTACAGGGAGTTTCGTGAGACACTTGTCAGACTTGATAAAGAGAATTCAGTCCTGACAAAGGAGAAAAGACGACTTGAATCACTAGTCGAGTCACTGCAAAGAGACCTTGAGGCTGAAAGAAAGATAAATCAGGAAGGCATATCAACCACAAGGGAAAAGCTGAGACTGACCTTCAACTACGAGCAACTGAAAAAGGAGCTTCAGGCTGAAAGAGAACTATCAACTCGACTCCAATCGGAACTCAATCAGCAACACAAGAAGATCCACATGCTTGCAGGTACTAGGCAGCTCAATCAGATCCTAAGTTATGGGCGGACCATGAACACCCACATGGGATTGGGCTACACTGGAAGAGAGGGAAACTGTAATGGAGAAACTCGTTTTGTAGCAGCTAACCAGTATCATCGCTCAGCAAATGCACCTGAGAGTAGGGCAACTCGTAGATTTCACGGTTATTTCTGTGGAAAAGCTGGCCACATCAAAGCTTATTGTTACAGATACATAAGGAGGATTAACAAAATCAGGAATCAAGGGCGATTCACGTGGAATGGCATGCGAAATCAGATCTGGGTGAGAAAATCTGATCTATAGGAAAAAACAAGTAAAAGTGCGGCAGAGGATACATCAGGAAAGGATACATCAGGGAGTGTGGCAGAGAGCACATCAGGAAGTGCATCAGAGGTAGAATATTACAGCAATATGGCTCTGGTTACGGAGAAGTATGGTGAAATTGGCCCTTGGTACTTTGATAGTGGATGTTCGCGTCACATGACAGGTTCAGCAGGGAATCTGCAAGAGATTCAGCAAGTTAAGGGAGGAAAAGTGACCTTTGGTGATGGAGCTCGTGGAATCATACAAGGGAAAGGTAAAACATGTAATGGATTACCACAATTGGATAATGTCTACCTTGTTACAGGTCTCAAAGCCAATCTGATCAGTGTGAGCCAACTCTGTGACAAAGGACTAACAGTTGCATTCACTAGTACAGACTGTGAGGCTGTAAACCAAAAGGGTGAAAGTACACTAAAGGGGGTTCGATCTGGAAACAACTGCTATGTGTGGGAGAATACGACTAAATGTCTCAGTGCAAGGGACAATCTACACTTGTGGCATCAACGGTTGGGTCACATGAATGTCCGAAATCTAACCTCCTTGGTTAAAAACGAGATAGTACGAGGTGTACCTGAAATCAGGGGGAAAGATCACATGATTTGTGGACCATGCAACAAGGGAAAACAAGTCAAAGTTCAACACAAAAAGGTCACTGACGTTCAAACCACAGAAATACTAGAGCTGGTACACATGGATTTGATGGGACCAATGCAGATTGAGAGCTTGGGTGGTAAGAAATACGTCTTTGTGCTCGTGGATGATTACTCTAGATTTACGTGGGTGAGATTCCTTCGTGAGAAATCAGAAACAGTAGATAGTTTCAGAATATGGGCACTACAGCTAATAAATGAGAAGGGAAGCATTAAAAGGGTGCGCAGTGATCATGGAGGAGAATTCCAAAATGAAACTATGAAGGTGTTTTGTGAGAACTATGGAATAGCTCATCAGTTTTCAGCCCCAAGAACTCCCCAACAGAATGGGGTCGTTGAGAGAAAGAATAGAACACTTCAAGAGATGGCTAGAGCCATGATTCATGGAAACAATGTTCCTGTAAGATTTTGGGCAGAAGCAATCAATACAGCATGTTACACAATCAACAGAGTATACGTCAGGAAGGGAACTACAAAGACTCCATACGAGTTGTGGAAAGGTTATTCAGGAAGTAGCTCTGCCTTCAGAGTCTATAACATGCGGTCGTGCGTGATTATGGAATCTGTTAATGTAGTGTTTGACGACCAGTCCTACTTGAAGTGGGATGTAGGAACGTCTGACAGTGAAACAGATCAGTCAGAAATGAATCGTGAAGAACCAATCAGTTCAACAGAGGAGTTGAGTAGCTCAGAAGAACAGAATGACTTAGACCAAAATCTGGCAGATCGGAGTCCAGATCAACAAGTTCACAAAAATCACTCATCATCCGATGTCATTGGCAATGTGATGGATGGAAGGAAAACTCGAGGTGTAAAGATCAACTTTAGAGAAATGGTACGTTTCGCTAGCTTTGTCTCAGTCCTTGAACCAAAATCACATGTTCAGGCTCTTGAAGATGAATTCTGGATTATTGCGATGGAAGAAGAACTAGAACAGTTTGCGCGAAATGATGTATGGGAGTTGGTTCCTCGGCCTGATGGAGTGAATGTGGTTGGCACAAAGTGGATTTTCAAGAACAAGATTGATGAGAATGGAGTTGTGGTACGAAACAAGGCTCGACTTGTGGCTCAAGGCTACTCTCAAATTGAGGGCGTTGATTTTGAAGAAACCTTTGCTCCAGTAGCTCGTCTCGAGTCTATCAGATTATTTTTGGGTATGGCTTGCATCATGAATTTTACAGTCTATCAGATGGATGTGAAGAGTGCTTTTCTGAACGAGATATTGCAAGAAGAGGTATATGTCGAGCAACCTAAGGGGTTTGAAGACCCATTGAAACTTGATTATGTGTACAAACTGAACAGGGCGCTGTATGGACTGAAGCAGGCTCCGCGTGCCTGGTATGAGCGACTGACACACTTCCTGATCACGAAAGGTTATACCAGGGGAAGTGTCGATAAAACACTCTTTATTCTGACACAGAACACTCGTCTCATGATGGTTCAGATCTATGTTGATGACATCATCTTTGGAAGTACATCACAAGAGTTGGTGGATCAATTTGTGCAAGATATGACTCAAGAATTTGAAATGAGCATGGTTGGTGAATTGAAATACTTTCTTGGATTACAAATTACTCAGAAAAACGAAGGTATATTCATATCTCAGAGTACGTATGCCAAGAACCTTGTGCAAAGGTTCAAACTGGATCAATGTAAAGAAGCGAATACTCCCATGAGTACGACACTCAAATTGTCAAGAGATACTGAAGGAAAGGAGGTAGATTCGAAAACTTACAGAGGGATGATCGGTAGTCTTCTGTATCTTACTGCCAGTAGGCCAGATTTGTGTTTGAGTGTTGGCATCTGTGCAAGATATCAGGCAGCACCGAAGCTGTCACATCTGGAGGCAGTAAAGAGGATCATCAAATATGTCAAAGGAACAACCAACCTGGGTATATGGTATTCAAAAGGTTCGAACAAGAACCTGGTGGGATATTGCGATGCTGACTGGGCAGGAAGTGTGGATGACAGGAAAAGCACGAGTGGAGGGTGTTTTTTTCTTGGAAACAACCTCATTTCGTGGATGAGCAAAAAGCAGAATTCTGTGTCACTGTCTACAGCAGAAGCAGAATATATTGCTATGGGTAGTTGTTGCGCGCAACTTCTGTGGATGAAACAAATGTCAACAGATTATCAAATGGAGTCAGGTCCTCTCCTAGTTCACTGTGACAATAAAAGCGCCATCAGCATTTCAAGAAATCCAGTACAACACTCTCGCACGAAACACATCGACATTCGGCACCATTTCATTCGCGATCTAGTGGAGGAGAAACAGGTAGTGGTTGAACACATTGTCACCGATTTGCAACTGGCTGATTTATTTACAAAACCATTAGATTTTACTCGTTTTATCACATTAAGAAATGCAATTGGTGTTTGCCAGATATGACTCTGCTTTAAAGCTTGTAGGACTGGACTCTGTGCTGATCAAGAATCATATAAAGTTTTGATTTAGTTTGGATCACTCGCTTCGTGAAAAAGAGCTACCTATCATGTCGTCATCTCTGACTATCAGTACAGGTTTCATGGAGTGACGTATCATCGAGCTGCTCCTGAGAAATCAAGTGATGGAGCTGTCTCATGTGCTGTTACAAGAAAAAAAATAAATAAATAAAAAAGGGCAGAAAAACGAAGCCAAGAAAAATCTGGAGAACAAAAAGAAAACAAGAAAAAGAAAGTCAAACACGAGAGCACAAAGCTCAAACTGTGTATCTCAGTCTTCAGTCACTCCTTGAACAAAGGTTGAAAACTGACTCAGTGCATGATAAAGACATGATAGTGTGAAAGCTAGTCACAGGAGCAGTGACCACCAGACATTACGAATCAGGCCAAGCAGAGTATGTTATCTTGATCTGGTACAAAATCGGTTAGAGTCATATTGAGCAATCTCGTTGTTTACTTGTGTGACATATTCTTGCTTTATTTTTTCCTGTTTGATTCAGTCACGAGTTGCTTGGTGATGTATGTGACAACCACGCCAGTTGGTTCCCCATAGCGTTGGATATTGGCTATGGTTGTTGTTCTCTTGTGTTGTGGTTGAGGTTGTACTACTAATCTGTTGTTCAGTGGTTGATACAGTGAACTAGTGAGAAGGATCATTTTCATTGGTTGATACAGTGAGATGGTTAAGGAGTCTTGATGCAATGGTTGACCTTGTGTCTGAAGGAGGCAAACAGTCTTTGGCTGAGTCTTGTGACGAGATTGTTGACATTGTTGCTGCACTATCAGCTCTTGGTGATGTTGTTAGTTAGCCTCAACATGTCTTTAGAGGTATAGTGTTTTTTAACTTATGTGCTCACAAGCTGGGGGAGAAGAGGATCTTAGTACTGATTCTGAGTCATTCTGATAGTATACCAGTTTGTGTTAAACCAAGTTCGTCATTCTGATAGTATACCCAGTTTGTGTTAAACCAAGTTCGTCATTCTGATAGTATACCAGTTTGTGTTAAACCAAGTTTTTTGGACTCGGCTAGAATCATGGGGGAGAATGACTGGTTGTTTCGTCTGTTAGGAACTAGAATTGTGGGAGAGACGTTGTTTCGTCTGTTAGGAACTAGAATTGTGGGGGAGACGTTGTTTTTTTGTAACAAACTCTTATATCTCTCCGAACAGTTGTTTTCTGTCTTTTTGACTAACTAAATTTGAGATCAAATCAATTCGTGGCTGCTTGTTTCTCTGCTACTCGTGTATTGTGTGGAATCCTCTGTTCAGGTGCTTGTAAGACACAGAAGTTAAAAAAGGGGGAGATTGAAGATGTAGCTGCTTGACACTCATCTTGAACTACTTTGAAGTAGCACAAGCAGTACGTCAGGACCTCGTGGAAACTGTCCAAGCGAAATGGAAAGAAAAGAAGCAGAAAGCTGGACTACGTGAGAAGCCCATTGGGAATGATCCAACAAGCTTGGACCAAGATGTCCACACCTATAGTCGCAAAAGAAGCAAACGGGTCCAAGATGTGGGCTTAGAGAAGAACCAGCTGGAGATGGAAGAGCACAAGGCCCAAGAGGAGGAGCCCAAGAAGAAGATTAAATCCTAGGGTTTTGCACGAAGAAATAAGGATATATAAGGAGGGAGAATAGTGGGGACGAGGTCAACACTCACAAAAGGGAGCTTTTATTCTAGGGTTTTGGGATTTCTAAGAGAGAATACAAAGCTAAGGGGTAAAAGGGTTTTGGTGAGGGGTTCCAAGATTGTGTCCAATCTTGTGAACGTGTGAGGCTAGTGTAACAAGTCAAGGGCGTCTTGAGCTTGTTCAAGATCGTTTTAGGTGAGACTTGAGAGTGCATCTAAAAGGTCTTCTAGTAGAGACACGTACTGTCCTAATCGTTGTACCACTGCTTGACGCAGTTTTTCTATTTCGAATAGCTTTTGCGTTTTCACTGCGGTTGCGTCATGCGGCCAAACGTTGTTCGTTTGACCGCCGCAGGTTTCTACGGTCAAACGCTGCGGTCGACCGCAGAAAGCTGCGATCAAAATTTTTAATCGCTGCGAAATTATAGCGTTTGCGATCAAACAATTGCGATACAACCTGCGACGATAACCTGCGGCGATCAAACGAACAACAATATTACTGCGTCTAACCGCAGCGTCTGACCGCAGGTCGCTACCGCAGCGTATGCGGCAAACAAACGAACAGCGCTAATATCATTCCTTTACATGCTTTGAAGCAAAACCATCAATCAAAATCTCAACATTCTTTTAAATTTTTTTTTTTCATCTAACATTAAAACTAGTACATTTAATCTCAATAACTTTAATTTTTGAGAAACTCATTTGTGCAATAACAATTTTGATTAGAACCGTTAGTAAAATTATATATGCGATTGTAATATATAAAAAGTAATAATGAAATTGTACAAGAAAATTAAATATCTCAATTGCCCCATCTTTTCATTTGGTAAAAGTTCCTTAAAATACTTAATCTCAATAAATACTTCATCTCCATTAATATCTAGTAAATAACCATTTTTGAAACTGTCTTCTAAATAATTAAAATAATATTTTAAATTCACATCATCATGTGATCTACTATTTTTAAAATATATATAAACATCAAAAATAGTGGTTAGTGACATTTGCGGTAACCAACAACAAAGGAGGTGTTTTCTTCCTTTATGGTTTTGGTGGAACAAGTAAAACTCACTTGTGAAAAATACTATCAGCTGCTATACGTTCAAAAGGTGAGATTGTTTTAAATGTTGTTTCTAACGGAATTGTTGTCTTATTACTACCTGGAGGTAGAACTGCTCATTCACGATTTGAGATTCTAATAAATCCAAATGACCTTTCAACTTGTAATATGCAACCAGGATCTCACTTAGCAGAATTAGTATCTGAACCATCACTAATAATTTGGAACGAAACACTTATGATGAGTAGATATTGTTTTGAAAGCTTGGATCGCAGTATGCGTGACATAATTAATCATCATGACAACAAACCGTTTGGTGGTAAAATCGTTGTTTTGGTGGGTGATTTTAGGCAAATTTTACCAGTTATTAGTGGAGGTGGAAGAAAAGATATCGTATTGGCTGCTATTAATTCATCGTACTTATGGAAGAATTGTAATGTTCTGAGATTGACTAAGAATATGAGGCTTTTACCAAAAGATATTCAATCGTTTTCAGAATGGATTCTTAAGATAGGTGATGGAAAGATTAATGAACCTAATACTGGTGAAATAATGATTGATGTTCCGGACGAGCTTCTTATTAAAGATTGCAATGATCCAATTGAAGCTATTGTTAATTTAGTATATGGTAGGGATGCTAATAAAGAATGCCACCCTAATTTCTATCAAGAAAGAGCTATCATATGCTCTACTAATAAAGATGTAGGCATTATTAATGACTACATGCTTTCATTACTTATAGGTAATTGAATTTCTATTATATATCAAATTTGGATAATTATGATTTTTATGTTTATTTTAATTTATTTTTCAGATGAAGAGAAAACATATTTTAGTTCAGATACAATAGATCCTTCAATTATTTCCAACCAAGATAGTACGGTATATTCTTCCGATTTTCTGAACAATATTAAAGTATCTGGATTACCAAATCATTGTATCAAACTTAAAGTTGGAGCGCCAGTAAGGATTTTAAGGAATATTGATTCAAAAGGTGGATTATGTAATGGAACACGACTACAAATAACACAGTTAGGCAATCATGTCATCGAAGCGATTGTGTTAACATGTGATACAAATGGCAATAAAATTTATATTCCTACACTACAAGAAAACATGCAATTTGCGACTACGGTAGTGGTCGCAATGTAGTCGCAAAACTGTATTTTGCGACCACGTGAAGTGGTCGCAAAATACTAGTCGCAAATCAGTCGCACATTTGCGACCGATTTGCGACCACGGAAATAGTTATTTTTTGTGACTAATTTGCGACCACAAGGTGGTGACTATTTTTGCGACTAATTTGCCACTGAATTTCTGTAACAATTTTTGCTACTGTTTTGCGACTACATATGTGGTTGCTAAATATGTAGTCGCAAAACAGTCACAAAATTTTGTGACTGATTTGCGACTACAAGAGAACCGCAGTCGCAAATCAGTCACATTTTTTTGTGACTGATTTGCGATTACAGGAGAACTGCAGTCGCAAATTTGCGACTGATTTACGACCATAATTAATTTTTGTGACTGAAATGCCACCACATTACCAATGCAGTGGCAAAGTGGTGGCAAACCAGTCATAATTACTTAAAAAATTATATTTATATGGTTATTGCTAATACATTAAATTATATAAAAATCATATATACAAAATACATTAAATTATAACTATATGTATTACATTTCTTTGTTCTCGTCATCATCTGAAGATGAAATATTACATTGAAATTCATCTTCTAGTTCTGCATCTCCGACATCGAAATCAATTTCTTCCGTATGGTTAACTCTATCGACCAACCGATCTACCGCATATCCAACCTTGACTTAACTGTATCTTTTGGTTTCTCTTTCACATTCATAACAGTATTAATGATGTTATCGAAGAAATTCTTCTCTATATGCATCACATCAAGATTATGTCGAAGGTTAAGATCCGTCCATTACGGCAACTCCCAAAATATACTTTCTTTGTGCCAATTATGCTAGCTGCCATAACCTTCTTCTTTACTTTCATGAACGTTTCCGCTGCACTCAGATGTTCTTAAAGGATTGACAGTTTTTATTCGCTCGTATAAAACTTGTTCTCTTGTCAATGATTGTGGAGGACAGTCATTCAAAGCGTGCTTCCCTTTTAAAAAATTTGTTTTATTTTTCTGTAACGGGTGACCATTAGGAAGAAACTTTTGATGACAATCAAACCAACACGTCTTTCTCCCATTTGATAATTGAAATGCCTTCGTATCATCCATACAAATTGGACAGGCCAGCCTTCCATGCGTTGTCCATCGTGACAACATTCCATAAGCGGGAAAATCGCTTATCGTCCAAAGTAACACAGCTTTTAGATTGAAATTTTGGTTCAGCGATATATCGTATGCATCAACTCCCGTAGACCATAATTCTTTCAACTCATCAATCAAAGGTCGTAGGAATATGTCCAGACTAGCACGCGAGTGATTTGGCCCCGAATTCAAAATAGTTAGAAACAAATACTCTTTCTTCATACACATCTCCGGTGGCAAATTATATGGAGTGATAATCACTGGCCATAATGAATGATTACGAGACATCCCAAATGGGTTGAACCCATCAGTACATAAGCCAAGATAAACGTTTCGAGATTCAGCAGCAAATCTAGGATGTAAATATTGAAAATTTTTCCACTCTACAACATTAGATGGATGACTCATTTCTCCGTCTTCTGTTTCATACTCTGCGTGCCACCTTATTGCCTCTATGGTTTTCTCACTTTGATACATTCTTTTAAGTTTATCACCTATAGATAAATACCACATACGACTGAAAGGTATTCTCGTCCTGCCCTCGCTTGGCTTATACCGGGGGGAATCACAAAATTTGCATTTTTTCCATTTCTCATCTTCTTTTCAAAATATCATACAATTTTTAACACACACGTCAATTGTATAAAATGGGAGGCCTAAATTTCGCATCAATTTTTCGCACCAATTGTATAACCCATCGCCTGATTTTCCTCGGGTAAATATTCTGTAAATAGCTCCGCCCAAGAATCCATACATTTTTCTGGTAAATTAAAATCAGACTTGATGTTCATAAACCGAGACGCTAAAGATAACTGTGAGTGCCCTTCATGATAACCATCATACAATGGATTTTTCGTAGCTTCTAACATGTTGTAAAACTTTTGTGCTTCTTCATTAGGCCATTCTTCTTCATAATTATAATTATAATTTTCTTCGTTCTGATTATAGTACTGATGATGATCATCAGTCGTTGTCTCACGAAATGCATCCGTCACCATTTCAACATATCTATTACTGGATATACCAATTGTTTCATCACTACTACAATCACGTTCCTGATTTCTTTGTACATCACCCCGACTAGTACTCGTCCCTAACTAAACATTCAGCTCTTTTCCATGTTTATACCAAATATAATAATTTGGCATAAAACCTCGACTATATAGATGACTCCATATTTTTCGTCCCGGAATAAATTTATCATTTTTGCAATTAATACAAGGACAGAAAAACTTACCTCCGCTACTTTGAGCTATAGGTTGACTACTTGCAAAATTCATGAACTGCTCCATGCCTTGTGCAAATTCCGCCGAGATATTTCTTGTTTCATTATCAATTCTTCTGTACATCCAATTCCTCGAATTGTTATAATTTCCCCACATGTTTTACATAAATTTTTACCTTTGATTTCACAAATGAGAGAATGGGATGGTGCATATATATACAACATTTTGCGACTACTTTTCCACTACTTTGCCACTGATTTTCCACTACTTTGCGACTACAGCTATGTAGTCACTTAAATGTCGTTATACCTAACACGCACATATTTTTTATGTTGGCACTTTGCCACCACTTTGTGACTGCAGAGCCACTACATACCAAAGTCGCATTTTTAGCGACCAATAAGCGACTACCACCTGATTTTCCGTATGTAGTCGCTAATCAGTCGCTATTTTGCGACTGATTAGCGACTACCTGGATTAATCTCACGGCAGTCGCATTTCAGTCGCTAATTAGTTGCATATTGCGACTGAATTACGACCACACTTATTGGTCACATTTTTACGACCAATTTGTGACTACTTCGCCGTAGTCGCAAATTAGTCGCTAAACCGTGGCAAATGTGGTCGCAAAAATTGCGACCACGTATGTAGTCGCAAATTACAGTCGCAAATTGACAGTTTTCTTGTAGTGCTAGGATGTGTATGTCTCTACCAGATAGATATCATTTCAGAATGTTACAGTTCCCGTTGGTGATTGCATTTGCCATGACTATTAATAAGAGTCAAGGTCAAACTCTTTCCAAAGTTGGATTGTATTTGCCTAAATCAGTTTTTTCTAATGACCAATTATACCTTGCTCTGTTAAGAGTAAAATGCAAAGAAGGTTTGAAGATTCTTATTATAGATAAGGATGGGGTAACATAAAAACAAACAATGAACATGATATTTAAAGAGGTTTTCCACAATATTGATCAGCAATAGTTGATCGTTAAACATGTATTATATTTTAATACTTAGTATATATATATAGTAGATATTGTCCAAATATTATTATATAATAAATTTTATTTTGTAATTTTCAGAAAAGCTAACAATAGGCTTAGTTTACTTATTCAAAGAATTTTCCTTATTAATCAATTTTTTGGGACTAAGAAAACTTTGCATTATTTAGATTAAAGTATTACTTTGTTATTATAAGTTTATTTTCAATTAAAATTAAAGATTTTGAGTTATTTTAAATTATTTTTATGTTTTAACAATTTTTATGCTTTAACAACTAGACACTTTGGAAAAACTAAATTTCAAACATTTTTAAAGATTGAAGTTTACTATATCAAATTTCCTGTTTCTTGGTATTTTTAAAGTTTTAATATCTTATTTTCCAGTAGTTAATTTTGTTTATATTTAATAATTAACCATTTTTTTGATAAAAGACTTCACCCATGTTTAATTATATACTACACATACCTACCTAATAAATAGACATTATTTACTCATACAAATTTACTGTGAATAATCGGTAAATAATCTGCTGGAAATTAATTTTATGAGTATTTATATTCTCTACATAACTACAACTTTAAATAGACACTTATGTTTTTACTTAAGTTTTTTTGACAGCAAATATTCACTTACTTTTTACTGTAAATAAAAATTTACTTCAAATCAAAAGGCCCCAACAAATTTATGTTAAATAAAAGTTTTTATGTTTTCACTTACTTTTCTTTGAAAACTATTCACTTACGTTGTTGAAAATTAATTCTATAAATAGACACTTACGTTGACAATTAATACTGTAAATAGACACTTACATTGTCAATTACACTTACGTTTTCACAATATATATAATATTTATATTTATATTCTCTATAACTACAACTTTAATGGTGTATGACACTAGAATTAATTAACCACCAACTGGCATAGGTAAGAAAACAATTGTAATAAATGGTTATTCACAAGATTTGAGAACTTTCATTTCAATATATATTATATATAATTTTTATTTGTATATTATATATTACAAACAAAATATTTATTAACTTTTAAAATAGAATAATAGAACACCAACATGATTTAAAAAAAGAAAAGAGATTAATTATAATTCTTTATAATATTTAAACCTTTTTAACAAAAGCATCTCACTTTTTTTGACAACACTACGAGGAAGAAATCTGAGTATATCTATTTTGGATATCATTAAAAAATAATATGAAACATATATAGTTACAAAATAAAAAGCGACTGTGTTTAACCTTTTTATTAATTAAAAATAATAAAATCAGAATATATAGATAACATATTAAAAATATAATATTATTTTTAAATTTTTATAAAACATGTTATAAAAAATTATATGATGTATAGTTATCTAAAAGACTAATAGCTAATAAAATAAAAATAAACGTTTCATATATCCTATGGACAAAAGAAATTTAATAATTTAAATTTTTTTTATTTAAATGAAATTTTTATATACATATTCTGCAACGTTTGGTGTAAAAATTATGTTTGAAATTTATGGTTTAATTAACAGCAACTACATATCTAAATGCATTTTTGTTAAATTAATCTAAATGTGTCTTTGTTAAATGATTATAAATATTTATTTTCTAATTATATAATTTAATCATTATTTCTTATTTAATTCAGTTATGTTTTTGTGTTTTTGAAATTTATTTACGATTTATGTATTTTTTTTATTTAAAATATTTTTCGTAATTAATATGTTATAGTTAGAAGAATGATTTTGTGTTAAATTAAATTTTATGTATATTAAAAATATAAATATTTTTGTAAAACCAAAGAAAATATAAATTTCAAAACACTTATCTGATGTATTGCAACATTTTTTTTCACTATGAATCTTTCAAATCTGAAAAAAAATTCAAAATAAGAAATCTTATGCTAAAACGATTATACGTAATACTCACCACACAATATATAGCAGATCTACACTTCTGAGCAATATTACGAACAGATCTAAAAATCAAAGATAAAAAATTTTTAAAAACTTATTTTGATTAAACTCTTACCACATATAGCTATGCGTGCTATAGTTGATTTCTAACACTATCATGGAATCGTTTACAACTATTTGAAATTTTTTTAATGATTTTTAGATTTTTAGATCTGTTTACAACTATCTGAAAATATATATGATTTTCGAACAACTATCGGAATATATAGATAACATATTAAAAAAAATATATTACGAACATATCTAAAAATCATAGATCTAAGATTTTTAAAAACTTATTTTGATTACTTAAGAAAGCATATATCTATACATGCTATAGTTGATTTCCAACACTATGATGAAATCGTTTACAACTATGTGAAAAAAAAAATTAAGATGAAGAATTTGAAGAAAATGAACAATCAGAGTGTAAACAGAGAAAGAGTAAATGAGAGAATCGTAAATGAGAGAGATAAGAGAGAGATAAGAGAGAGATAAAAGAAAGAGATAAGAGTAAAAAAATAAAATAGAAAGTTACTTTTCATTTATCATAAAGTTACTTTATGCATGTTATACACGGGTCCTCGACTAAAGAGAACCTTATCTTTGAATTTTTTTTGTTAATTATCAAGAAAATACAAATATATTTGCAAAAACAAACAACGATACGATATTAGCTATATTCTGTTTTTATATAATTATACTTATTTGTTTCGTCAAAGTTAAGAGTTTTTTAAAATTTTGTCCTTTTCTTGAGGTTGGAATGAAAAATCAAAGTTTTTGTTTCTTATACTCTATGCTATTATCCTCTTTCGATGGAATAAAAGTCTTTGAGTTAAATCTTTGTGTAGTCTCTAGATACAGTTTTATCAAAGATACAAACGAATGAGTTTGGAAAATCAAACACATTTATCAATTTATGTTTCTATACAATATTTCATTTAAATATAAATATACCAAAAATTTTTAATATAATATTAATATTTAAATTAATAATATGAAATAAGTAAAAAAATTTCTCTTGTGCACGGCTACTATCTAGTTTTCAATATACAACAATCAAACAAAAAAACCAAATATATTTTCAGACCTCTTATCAAATGAACTAACAACATGATACATAAAAAGTGTTGAATCCTAAATGTTTCTTCTACTAATAATATTGTCTCATTATCCCAATATCATCAAATTGTTTTTCTACATATAACTTGTCTTTGATTAAGTATTGGTTCATACCAATTTCATTGGCGATTTCATTAGCTTTCGTCATACCATCAATAAATCCAATTTCTCTACTCTTTAAAATAAGAAATTAATGTACTTTCCTCATTCATTGCAACATCAATTTGCATATCATTTGACTCTAAATTTTTAGTAACCATATTCACCACATGCAATATATCAAACCAAATAATAGTACCATTTTTCATTGAAACACTAATATAAAAAGTTTATTTAATATAACGTTGGTCTCTTATCTTTTATTCTTTCTCTTTTGTTTGTTTTTTATATTTGTTATTTTTTGTCCTTTTCATCTTTTTATAATTTTTCTACAGTTTGGCTTTTAATAATAAATTATGGTTTTTCAAAAATAAAGTGATATTGTGTCTGTTGATTACTTAACTTAAAGTAAAAAAGTTTTACTATATAATTATGCAACCAAAATAGAAAAATCAAAAACAATAAGAAGAATTTGAAACTTTTAGTGTAATTATTTTAATGATACTAAAAAAAATCTTATTTTAAAGTTATCATATATGTTTGGAATAAAAATGATGACGTTCTATTTGTACGAAAGAAATGTGGAATGCTAGACTTGAAATGGAACACCTACAAGAAGGGTTTAAGAAGCAAAAAAAGGACCTTAGGCATACAAAAGTTTCTTTGTCTAGTAAAATTCAAAAGAAAACATGCTTTTGGTTCCTCTAAGAAAAAAAATTAGTTTCTCACCTATCATTAAAGCTTTTGGTTTCGGATGAGAGATCAATTGTATAAAGAAATTACAAAGATTTTTATACTTACATGTCTACTATTTATTGTTGCAAAAAATCCACATTATCATGTCTTATCAGTTTGTTGATGCAACAAATCAATGGTTATACACTTCTTGGTTATAATAAGCTCAGAAAAAATTTAGTATAATTAACATGAAAAAAACCACATTGATAAGTTATTAAAACCACTTAAATTAATGTTAAAAATGAATGACGATTGTGACAGTGGTTGAAGTAATCTTACAAGAAAATATTTGATCAATTTTTTGGCTACTTGTAGAAATATTCCTATATTTCTAAAAGTTATGAATTATTTTATCTAAGTGAAAAATAAATTATTTCTTGTTGATTTGATGAAAAAGTTATCAACGAACTGGATCATCATAATGTTATGCAAATAATCATATGCAAATAATCACTGATAATGTAACAATTTGCAAAGAGGTTAGAGCGCTTATTGAGAATATGTGTTCTCAAATCTATTGAAAATCATGTGTTGTTTATGTTTTTATCTTGCGTTGAAAAACGTTTATATAGTAAAGAATGTGGATGGGAACGAGGGAATGTATAAATAGTGTAGCTGGATAACTAACATTATGTCCTTGATCCAATTCTCTCTCTCACTCTCTCTCTCTCACTCACTCACTCTCTCTCACTCATTCACTCTTTCTCTCTCTCACTCAAACTTACTTTTGTCAACTAATGGACCTCGTCATGAATGGGCGTAGGCAATGTGGTAGATTTGAAACCACAGAAAAGACTTGTCTTACTCTCCATTAATGCCCAAAGAAAAATTTCACAATTGTTACATGCCATATTCCCTAATACCACTAACATGTCATGGTTTCAAGTGTTGTTTTCTACGTAAATAATGAAACCTTGTAACAATATTATATAAAATCAAGAAAGAAAAAAACTCTTATAGATATCCATCACCTTGAATCATGGAACTAAATGCTCGAGAAGGTCCACAATTCCAAGAATCATCGGTTTGGTTCGTTAAGTATTTAAAAGGCCAAGATGACTGGTTAGAAAAACCAGAGGAAATCCGGTGGTTGCGGCAAAGTGATAGGTGCAATGAGTTTCAAACTAATGGTTAACCCTCCCGGCGGAGTTTGGCAGAGTGACGATTCCTCCTATGAAGATCTAATCGGCGTTTGTAAAAAAGCCTGAACTTCGATACTTGCATGCAACCATTGGAGATATACATACTATCTTGGGATGTTCATCAGTAGTATCGTGTCGTTTTCGTGTCTCATTCTCCTCGTCGTTAGTGATTTGAGACAGAGTCAGCCCTGAATTTAACAGAACCGCAAGCAAAAAAAATAATAGATCGTTTTATAATACAAAAAATAGATCATTCTAATTTTTTAAAAATTATGTTGTTATAAAGATTCAAACCGAATAACTTAAAGAAACAATTTATATTTATTTGTCATTGTGCTAAAAGTACTTTTGCAATAAGTACAAATTTTTTTGTATTAATATTGAGGGTCGTAAGCATATGCTTGATTTGATTGGACTCAAGCCCGACCCTGTTTAGGACTAAGGTATATGTGCGGTTCAGTTTTGAATGCCGGTTTAAACCGAATTTTATCTGAATTATATTGACCAAGTGGTTGAGTTAAATTCATTCAACAAAACCGGTTTGGTAAATTCGTGGCTTAAGAAGTTTTCTGTAACTCTAGTTATAGCAGTATAATGGGTTTCATCTCATTTCTCCATTCGCCATTACATTGGGCGAGAGGATGATTTATTCATTAGGTTTAGTCTCAAAATTCGAATGCTTTCATATTAGATTTTGAATTTTGGAAACCAATCGCTTGTTTATTTAGACTATAATTTTATGTTATTTTATTGTATGTGTGCTTCCTTTATTTGGATTTTTGCTTTTATTACCCAAGATACGAATTTTTCACAGGTCTTATATTTTTCATAATGTTAATAATAAAATCATATATCAAAAAGAACAATTATCTAAAATAATATATTTTTAAGTTTTTGTTCTAAAAATATTAAAAAGTAATTTTCTAAAATAGCAATGTTTTAAGTTTTTACTATAAAATATCATCATTATTTTAAATTTCTAATAATGATATAAATTTAAGAATGAAATACATTAAATTTTATTTTAATAGAAAAAAATTAAACCTTAAATTGAAAAAATAAATTCAAATATAATGTTTTAAGTTTATGTATAATTTATAATAAAAAATTTAAAATGTACTAGTGTAGAATATTATTCTATTAAAAAGGAGATATGACTACAAAATCGTAATTATCTAATGGTTTATTCTTTGAAAGTCGAAGTAATTAATGATAATTGCTTTGTTAATGGTTTGATATTATAAAATAGGAACCGGTTTATAACGGCGATCATGCAAATGTTTATGATGATGGTGGCGGTTCTTTGTATATCGGCAGCATTCTTTCTTACAGTGTTATTGGTTCAACCATTAGACATAACATTTTATTATATACAAATGGTTTATTTGGGATTTTGGGTCGTGTTTGCTCTTTTAATACTTTTAATCCAACTACTTCGGCTTATTTTCCCAAATCGACGACCATGGTCCACTCTAAGGTTGCAGCCATTGGCTCCATCTACTGCCCCTAAATGTATAAAATATCACATTTGTAAGTTTTTATTTCAAAATATCATTATTAGTTTAAATTTTTAATAATACCACAAATTTTACATTAAAATAAATTAAAATTATATTTTAATAAAAAAAATTAAACCATAAATTAGAAAAAATGAATCCAATATAATACTTTAATTTTATATATAATTTATTTAAAATAAATAATTATTTTTACATAAAAATTTGTACTATTTTTGGGAGTTTAATTTTGGGATGCTAAATTTAAAAGAAAAATTTTAAGAGGTGCTATTTTATGGTATTACTTATCTATATATATATATTAATAAAATGTTTTTACTAAATAATTAAAAAGTAGTTAAAATTTTTTTTGAATTTTACCAAAAAAAATTCCTTTTTCCCAAAAAATTTAGTTCCCTATTTTTAGGTCAAAACTTACTTTTGTATTTTTTTTAATTTATTATCGTATTTTTTACCAATTTTTTTTACATTTTTTCATTAAAACGTAATTACACATTTTTTACCAAAAATGTGATTGCATATTTTTCATCAAAAATATAATTTTGAATCTTTTTAACGAAATGTAATTTTTGTTTTTTTCCACAAAAATATAGTTGGTTATTAAATTATTGTAAAATATCTATTTCTTACAATTACAATCCTTTTAATAAATAAATTATAACCATATATATATATATATATATAAAATCATTAAACTCAAAATTTAATAAATAGATTTATATAAATATTTATTTGTCGTAAAAAACCATCAAAAATGCTAAGACGTCAATGTGAATCGAAAATAAATATATCTTACAAAAAATTTAAAACGAGTTTCTATTTTTAATTTTCTATTAATTATGTAAAAATAATCCAGATGACAACTAATAAGATAAAATAGAGGTTTATTAATTATTAACGTGATTGCATTTTATTTCTTGGCAAAAGTTTGATGCTTAGATTATGTCCAATAACTAAATTTTTTTTTGTGTGGTTGAAATAAAATTTAGAAAGTATAAAGACATTAAAAATTACTGCATAAAACCCCTAAAAATATTATAAAATCTTAGTAAAATATGTAAATTTAATTATATCATGGTTTCTACAACCTCATTTCCAATATATATAAATTTGTAAAATATCATTTTATGTATACTAAATGAAATGATCATAAAATAACGATAAACAATAGTAGTATAGAAATAGATGAAAAACAATAACATAATAATACGATATCCTTACTGTCTGGATATAAAGTTACAAACATAATGTTTTTTATATCTTTGTAACTTGATGTTATTTTCTTAAATCTTTACAGTTTATATTTTACTATTTTCATAAATTTAATATATAATGTTATTAGTTACTAACATTATCATCTTATTGTTTTTCAAAAATATCAATTTTTACTATTTGAAAAAAAAATATAGTATTAAAATGCGGTGAGTCAATCTCAAGTATATCTAACTAAGAATTTAAATTTATAATATAAGCTAAGTAAAGAAATCTTTTTATATGAACGATTGGTGATTATGTTTTTTAATTGATTAAATAAAAATAATCAAAAGAATATAATGATTAAACATAAATAATATAATTAAGTTTTTAAATATTAATTTTTGATGTGAGGGCTATTAAATATTTTCTGTAATTATGTATAAATTTTTGTATATGTAAATTAAAAAAATAAAAAATAATTTTTTAATTAATAGTTATAGTTTTAGTTAGTTTGATAAAATATATTAATTTTCTAATAAATTAATAAAAGTGTTATACATTATAATTATTATAATAATTTAAATATATTTATTATCTATTTAAAATTAATTTTAGTGATGATACATCATTATGATACTATATAAATAAAATTTTTAATTAATATATTAGAAATATTTTGTACAACGATTCTTGTCAATTTTTATTTTCCTTTAATAATAGTTTCTCAAGAAAAAACTATCAATAAAAGTGATTTTAACTCGGTTTAACTATAATTTTAAATACATGATTACAAACCACGATACACATCAAACTAGATACCATGGTAACTCTCAGTAGAAATTGTACAATAACATATTTTCTAAATTTAGTGATAAATTATCATGAATATCATATATATGAAAAATAAACCAACTAATCAGAAAAGAGAGATTTCTTTGTTAATTTGTCTGCTATTTGATTTATTTTTCGATTTGTATATGAGAATTTGATTTCTTGGAAGTGTGGTATCCATCTCCCAATAGTATCAATATATGTTTGGAGCTTTAGATTTATGTATTCATCATTTAAGAATTTATTTTAATTGAAATTATCTCTTTCAAATTTCACCTTGGTATAACCTAATAAAAATATAGATTACAAAGCCCAAACAAACGTGGTAAATTATGTTTCAATTACATAATGTTCGTATTGAAATTGACCCATTGCTCCAACTATTGATTGAAATCATGAATCTTGATTATCTTCAGGAACATAAATTACCTTCATTAAATAATAATATAAATTATTTAAATAATTTAAAATATTAAAATAATAATAAAATTATTAAAATTATGCAATTTGCATTGTTTCCGTTATTTAATTTTATAAAAATAAATAATTTTATATTTCTATTTGCATTATTCAAGTCATTATGACTCAGAACAATTTCCTCCCTTAATAATAGTCAAATTTTTGAAATTTGATTTGCGTAGCATTAACTAAAAACCTGTCAATAATCCTGTCAAAACATGTCACCAGTAGTAGTCAAAATACAGCAAATACAATCCCAATAATTATTTATAATTTAAATATTAAATAAATTTCTTTTCAATATAAATTATTTATTTAATATTGAATAATTTTGTTAATATAAATTTATTCTTAATAAAAAATTTATTTTTTATTTTTTAATATTAAATAAATTTCTATTAGTATTAAATAACTCATATTATTATTTTAATTAATTTATATTATTATCTACTTAATTTTAATTTAACTAAATAAAAGTTAACTGTGTTCATTAACGGTGTACGTAATACCGATTAAAATTTTGGTAGAACGTCAAAACAAGACACTTTCAAATTTAAAAATGTTATTAATAGTAATTAAATAAACCATATTGTCACGACAACATAATGTTTAAAATGTAAATTTAAAGATTTAAAATGGGATTTTCTCTATTATAATATGTTCAATTAAACAATCATGAAACCAAATTAAAATAATAAAAAACCCATTAGATATCTCTAAACTATCATTTTCAAAATAAAAATTTATGAAATCTCTTTGTATCTCTAAAACCTAACTGATGACCATGCAAATATTAAACAAGTAAGAAGAATAAGAAGAAATCAACATAAAACCCAGTCACTCAAATATCAATAAAAGAAGAGCAAGAATTCAGAAACCTTCTTTATATCAATACAAAGATTAGATATTTTCCTGAAGCTAAGAACAATAAAATACGATATGAATGCTATAATTTTGTGTCGTTTTGTGGCTGTAAGATCTTCTCTCTAAAAACTTGAGAAAATGTGTATTTACAGCTGTAGGGATCTTCTAGATCATGTAGAACTTTCTCAGAAAACACGATTGAGGCTCACGAGGGCTATGACCGCGGTCAAATTTCATTTGTTGGTCAGGAACGTGGTTGTCCCCACATGAAAAGATTTATGACCGAATATGCTTAACATGCACTTATGAGAATTAACACATCTTTTGATTATACAGCTGAATTAGCTTTAAACCATCAACATATAAAAGTTACTTCACTTAGTTATCATGCAGAATTAGGAAGTTTTCTATTTCTTGGAATAAAATTTGATACTTAGATTATGTCCAATAACTCAATTGTTTTTTAGTGCAAGTAAATTGAAAAGAATCTAGAAACTATAAAAAGTAAAAATTACTACATAAAAATCAAAATAAAACCATAAAAATATTATAAAACGTTATTAAAAATATGTAAAAATGATTTATATCATATTATTTACCGTCACTACAAAAAACATAACAAAGTTTTGTGATAACATTTCTAATAACATTACATCCATCAAAAATTTCGACGGATTTTCAACATTTTTTCAACAAAAAAAGAGTCGTCGGACATCTGTCAAGAATTTATCAAATTTTTTCTACAACAGAAAATTCGTCGGAAAGTCGACGGGAGTTTCCATTGGCTTTTCGACGGTATCCCAACGGAAGGAGAGCTATCGAGAATCCATCAGTCAATCATCAGACATTACTAACAACAGCTGCTCCGTCGGAAATTCCCGACGACGTTTTCGTTGGATCCTGATTTTTTACGAATCTATCGGAAATTTGTCAATAATATATCATATTTCGATTCCTAGAGATTTCAAAAAATCTAAACAAATCTGTTGCAATATAAATTTCGTTGAAAACCATCGATAATCTATCGGAAATCCATCGAAATCTTCTTCAAAAATTGGTTGGTTTTGATATCCGGATATCTGATTATTCTGAAAAATATTCTGAAAAATCGATCAAAAATTCGTGAAAATCTTTTAATTTTGATTAGAAGTAAGCTCTCCCTCTTTCACAATTTCACAAAAACAAAAATCTTAACAAATGTCATCTTCAAATTCTTATGAATATTTTTGATCGTGTTGAATAGACCTCGGTATAATTCAACGATGGAGAAATTGACATATGAATTTTCACAAGGTGTCGAGAAGTCATGCATGGCATTTGCGCCACACAATAACATGACATCAAAATAGGGTAAAATATATTATTCGTGTACTAAATGTTAGAATCATAGATTAGTATCTGTTAGAGAAGTATAAAATCATTTGTATTTGACTGAATTTATGCCGGTTTACAAGATATGATATTCACATCGAAAAACTGATGCAATGATTCAATATTATGATACCACTTCAAAAATGTTAGATAGTACTATTGTTAGACTGGAGGAGCCGACATCATAAATTGATAAAAACGCAAGTACTATACAGATAATGAATGATGCGTTTTGTGAATGCATCATACATTGAGGATGAGAGTAGAATAGAGAAACCTAATTTGGAAGCCCAAATTTTTTTTGATATGTTAGAGGCATGAAAGCAGTCATTGTATAAAGGATGTACATATAGATTATCATTCTTATAAGCGACAAGTAGGTTGATGACTATAAAGCCAGATTTCAAGCAGCGACGAATTTTCGATCGTTTCCTGATGGCTCCTTTTTCGAGATTTCCCGACGGACATGTGACATCAAATATCCATCAGAAATTCATCGACGGATGTTGTTTTCCAACGAGATAATCATGACATAGTGATTTCGTCGGAAATCTCACAGAAATACACTTTTCTAACGGTTTTCTAACGAATATCACTTTCAGAAATATAATGTTTTTTTATAATGAATAAATATCATGTGATTAGGAGGGTTACTTCATTAATACTCGAAAATTTAAAAAGGTTGTTCATTATCTTCTTACGTATATGTAATCATCAACGATTCTCTATATAAATTGCTTGTAGTGCATTGGGAGAGGGAATATTAGATATCATCATTCATTCATGCCAGCGGAGTTGAACTCACTAATCTAATTAAGTTTTATTGATGTCAATATGGTATTTATTAAGGAACCCTAAAATCACCTTTGTGGTACATTGAAGTGTTTCATATCTTCACACATGTTTACTCTTTGTACTAATGTGGCGAAATGCACGGTATATTCCACATGTCATCGTAAGGAAAGCATAGAGTCATGAGCAGAGATATTTAGGTTTTTAACTGCTCATGTATGATGAATTATTTGAGGTCTCCTTTTACTACAAGCTTGATGACAAAGCATTGGTGGATAAAATATGTATACGTCTGTTAAGCTGAAAAAACCGATTCTTGTCTTTTGCAGCTCAATTATAACTTATAAATATGTTCATTCCCAACATTTATAATGTTTTGTTTTCTATATTCTGGATACCAAAACGTTTTTTTACAAATATTAAGAGTATGAGTTCGATCTTTACCCGAAATGGAATGACACGATATCTTTTAAATCAAAGAGCTGAGTGAAGTTGAACTCTTGAGCATTGTTAGATTTAACCATCTTAATTGTTGTATTAAATTGATTCTCTACCATAATAACAAACCTAAAGAATATACACAGTACATCAAACTTATTTTTGAGTAGATAAACCCAAGTGGCTCGAGAATAATCGTCTACAATAGTGAAAAAATACCTAAAACCATCATGAATAGTGATAGAGAAAGACTCACATATGTCTATGTGAACTAAGTCAAAAGGATAGTTGCTAATGTGGTTATTAGAAACAAAAGGTAAACATTTTTATTTTGATAGATGACAGATTTTACAATGTGAAAGTTTATAATTTTGGTCTTTCGAAAGAGACAAACGATGAGATAAAGTATGTAACTTCGAATGGGAAAGATAACCTAAACTTTTGTGCCATAGATCATATCATCATGACTAGTGGGAATTGCAACCTTAAAAAACAGTTTGATTTGTCAAGGCAAGAGAATCTAAATTAAAAAAAATAGAGATTCGCAACTTGTCTACCAATGCCAATCATTAATTCATGTATAGAATCTTGAAGAACATAAGAATTTTCATCAAGCCATATTTTGCAACCCCTATTCTTATTGATACAAATGACACCAAGAAGATTGAATGTGAATTGGAAAATGAAAAGAACAACATGAAGTTCTAGATATCTACCCAAATGAATTGTTCCTATTCCAACAATGCTCACTAGTCCACCACTAGGTAAGGTAACTGTGGTATTTGTAACAACCGGAAAATGGAGAAGAAATTTTTATCATGACAAATATGATTTCATTCTCCATTGTCTATAACTTAAACATTAAGAACAACAACTCTATTGTTAATAGAAAAGGCATACTGACTACAATCTTGATAAAAGGAAACAGAGACTACAGAGATAAAAAGTACCAAGATTGAGCATTGGGTGACAAGGAAAGGTCAGAAAATATTGAAACAGAATGAACTTCAAGTTTAGATGTAGATCTAGGAGACTGAAATTTTTGTGCTGAAGAAAGAGACAATTTTTGGAATTTGTTGTGCAGATAAATCCTCACCAACATTTTATATCTGATCCGTAGACACATTTGCATAAATACTTTGAATGTTTTTATTTCATTTTTTTTCAAAGGATAACCCACTGAATAGTCTTTTTATAACAACAATCCACAACATGAACTGATTTACCACAAAATGAGCAAATAAATTTATCTTTCTCTGAAAATTGTTCCCAATGTGAGTAGAACTCTGCAACTTAATGGAATGTTGTGAGACTTGAAAAGCAACAGAGTCGGTTGCAGTTGAAGAATACAGACGAGCAGATTTTTGTGCATCTTCTTGATCTAACATGTTATAAACTTCAAATAAAGAAGGTAAACTCTTTTTCATCAGAATTTAACTCCTCACAGTATCATAACTATCATTTAAATCCATGAAGAAGTCAATCACCCTGTTTGTTTCACGTTCCATCAGTAAATCTTCAACAGTTCTTGTTGTAACCTGAAGAGTATACAATTTTCCGAAAGAGATTAAGTTTAAGTGTGATAAGAAGACAAATTCATACTTCCTTTTGAGAGAGTGAATTTGTTGACGTAACTTGTGTAGTCTAGGAAGGTTAGACTCATAAAATTGTGTGTGAAGATCTTTCTAAATTTCTACAAGAGTTTGAAAATACAGAATATTGGTATATATTTGGGGAAAAAACCTTTAAAATACATCAACTTTTAAACATTTGTTAGAAAAATACATGAATTATTTTAATTCCTATTTTAAAATACGAAAGATATATATTGTCTTTTTAATACACAAACTTTCTAATTTCGTGATTTCAACACCAACGAGTAAACATACGTTTACGAAGTTAACATCATTTATTTTACGGTTTTAAGTTTATTAACAAGGTTTTGTATTAAATGAAAGCTTATGGAGCTTCGAAGCTACATGACTCTGGGCCAACCCACATATTGGAGTCTCATATATTCTTTGCCCGTGAGGTGCAACGGGATCAAACGTGACAGCGTCATTTTCGCACTTTTGTTCTCAGAAATCGCTGATTCTTCATGGTTAAAACCTTCTCCTTCTTCTTTTTTTCCCAAAAATTGCCTCTATTTTTTTTGGATTATTTTAGAAGAAAAATGCTCAAACTTTCGTGAATTTTGAGCTCTCTGCAGAATTGCTTCCGAAATCAAATACGGTTTGAAATCAATGGTAAGTTTCTGGATAATGCTGGGAGACAGATGTTAAACTTTGTGGTTTATTTGTATCCAATCCTCTGAAGTATATTCTGGATAATGCTGGGAAACGGATGTTAAACTTTGTGGTTTATTTGCATCCAAGCCTCTGAAGTACATTTGAAGCATGTGGTAATAATGCCTAGATGTTAAACTTTGTTCGAAGCATGTGGTAATAATGCCTAGATCAAATACGGTTCGGAATCAATGGGAAGTTTCTGGATAATGCTGGAAGGATGTTAAACATTGTTGTTTATTTGCATCCAAGCCTCTGAAGTATATCCGAAGCATGTGGTAATAATTCCTAGAAACTATATGTTGATTCGGGATCCACTTCTTACTGGAACCCGATGGTGAATCCAATGAAGGGATTTGTAAACTACCCTAACGCAAGGATACAATAAGTTACATTTTCTATATGGTTTCATCATATTCTTCATACAAGATCTTGGTTTCTTGCTTGCTTAATTCTTTGGTTTTTGCAATATACCGACAGAGATGCATGTTGGTATGCAACAGAGCTATACTAGAGAGAGTCCTCTCGAGCTATTCAGAAGCTAATCTTCAGCAAGCGAAATGCTGAGGAGCTTGAATCGTTGCTGAATCTAGGAAGTGTTCTCGATGCATTATTATCTATGGAACCATACAATTATCAACAAAAAGCTGGAATCCGTCTTGTGGCAAAAAAATTAGCTATACACTTTTAAATCATACATAATTGTTAGCACCAGAAAAGAAAAGAAACTAGAGTTTAGTGGATGTTCTGACACACACACATACATATTCTTTGTTCATATAGTTGAGATTGTGTACATAAGAGTTTCAAACAAATGCAATCTAGAATTATAGATAGTTTCTTGTATTCCATTATAGAATTCAGAATTGTAAATCTAAACAAAAACAAAAGAATCAGTGAAACTAGAAAGTTTGAATTGTGATGAATTATTTTCTTGATACGATGTCCTTGTGGTGCTTTACCAACAACTCATTCATTTAAAGCTGAAGTATTTTCTGTGCAAAACTAAAAATTAAGAGATGTAAGTAACTATGTGAAGAAAAATGAAGTGATGTTAAATATGTCTCTTAGACATTTTATCTAACACCTTGTGTGAACCACACATACAAATGAAAACTAATTACTCACCTTGTCTTTTCCTTTGACCGCATCTAGAAGACAATATGTGGTTTCTCCATTTACATCTCTCTGGCGAGTTCATACACGCATCCACCACCAAATCACAATGGCCAGGACTGGATAAACTGATCGGAGAGTCGTTGAGAACAAGGTCAACAAATTCTTCAATTTCGAGTATACACGTATGAGAAGAAACTCCCAACAATTTTTTCAACTTCGAGAAGACATCAACTTCACGACACAACAATTTTCTTGGCGATTTTCCGCCTTGTTTAGAAAGCGATCACGGAGATTTCTGGTCAAATTTGCATGGCGTCATGGCGATTGTCTATCTATTTTGTTTAAAACGGTGTTAATAAAAATGTTATACCGTCGAATGAACGTTGTTAACCTTGTAAACATTTTTTTAATTCGTCCATGTCAAAATTACAAAACTAGAAAATTTATATATTAAAAACAATATATATCTTTCGTGTTTTAAAATGACCGTCAAAATAATTCATGTATTATTCTAAAAAATATTTAAAAGTTTGTTTTTAAGATTTTTTCCCTATATATTTTCCTAAACACTATTCAGCAACCAAGATTTGACCTACTGTTACAATGTTTCCAGATTTTGCAGTAAGGATCATCATCATTTGGTTTTGGAATCGATCCATCGACAAAATTGAACTTATTATTAGTCTCAATATTTTTAGTCATAGCTATTATTTAGGTTCTGTAATTACTACCATCTAATAATTGAGTCAAAGTACTAGAACAGGATGATCCGAACTATAAAGATGATAAGGATTATAAATGTTATCGGGAGAATCTGTTACCTCAAAAAGATGAGATGGATGTATCAGAGCTCGATTTCTATCACTTGATTCAATTCGAGCTGCAGATATTTTGAAGGTGTTCTCTAGGGACTTCGGTGAATTGATTTCTGGCAAATCAGGAGAAAATTTATGCCACGGTATTTAGAATTGCACTTTCGTTTCACCATTGATCTTGACGAAATCTCTAAAAAACTACGAAATTGAGTTCAAAAGAATTGAAAGAAAAAAAAACAAAAACCAAAAATTTTTAATTGGAATCCGATTTAGAGAGAGAAAAAAAACTGACGAGAAAATCAGAGATTGTCGCGGAAAGTTTGTTAGAGAGGGAGAATGTGTTCAGCTCTTATACCATATTAGTTTCCTGAAATTCATTTTCATTAACCAAAACCTACAAAATGAGGTTTATATACAATTGTAAACCAAATCCTTAACCAAAGAATCAAAGAATGAAATAATACATATAATAACTTAATTTTCCAAACATTCATAAAGTGGTGTAGAAAGAAGTTTGTTTACGAAGAAGTGAAGAGCATTTACGAGTTTGGAGACTCCATGAGGTATTTTGGGTTTTGGTTGTGAGTTTAATCTAAAAGTCTTCCTAGGTTAGAGTAGATTCAAATAAAGTTTTTTGGTTTTTTGCAAGAAAACCCTTGTTTTTATCAATCTTTTTTAGATATCAACTGACTTTGAATTGAAGATGTTATCGCACACTTCTCATATAAAGTCTGGACGGTCCATCAAAACACCTTGCAAGTCTAATCAACGACAATCGCCGATCTTTGAAAATTACGATCTCGACTGATTCTTCTGATATTTACGGATTTCGGTCGATTTCCAATATTTACTTAGTGCGAATGGTTTCCAAAATTTATGGGAAGATCTGTGATTCTAGTGAATTAATCCGACATAAGACACATAAAAAACAATTGAACATCCAAAAGATAAAGAAATCCGAACAAATTTAAGGGATCAAACTCTTTGAATTTTCATCATTCGATCAAACATTTCGTTTATTTTCTCATTTGAAAAATCTAATTTTTTTTCGTAATCGCCAAATTATAAAAAAATTATTTTCGTATAAATACTTAGTTGAACGTTAAGTTATTGAGTAATAATTTTAAATTTTCAAAAAAATATAGAGTAATAACTCATTCTAAAAAAATGCATCCACTCTCTTGTATGCTTTTATTCTAATCTCTTATTGATTTGTTTTGATAATTTCGGATTTTACAACTTGTCCATACATCTTATATTCTAACCTTTATTTTTTAGAGGAAAAAATTAAACTTGGAAAGGTCAATCTCAACATAGAAACACAAAAAAAGAATATAAAAGAAACGAAGAAAATAACAAAGCAAAGCAAAAGCAAAAGAGAGTGGTAAGGCTCCACACTCAACTTCTTCACTCTCACTCCTTCTTTCTCTGTCTCTCTCTTACCACTTGTCAATGGCTTTCCATGTTCCATCTATCTCCTTCTTCCTCCTTCTCCTCCTCCGCTTCTCCTCTGCGATGTGGTGCGTCGCTCGGTTTGATGTTACAAGCCAGGCACTTCAGGCGGCTCTAGACTACGCATGTGCCGCTGGAGCTGACTGTGCTCCAATCCAACCCACTGGTCTTTGTTTCCTCCCTAACACTATTCAGGCTCACGCATCTTACGCTTTCAACAGCTACTTTCAACGTCGAGCCATGGCTCCTGGCTCTTGCAACTTCGCCGGCACCTCCACCATCGCCAAAACCGACCCTAGTATGTATTTTTTTTTTTTACAAAACAATTAATGGCTTTTTGATTTTGAATTTTGCAGTATTCATGTTTCATATATAACATTTTGATTTGGTTAATTACTAGTAAATATACTTTGTATATGAATGTTTTTGTGGTTTTAACTCGTTATATTTCTGTTGATTTTGGTTTAGGTTATGGATCTTGCGTGTACCCAAATTCTTTGAGGTACATTTATACAGTTTTCTTATAAGTTTTACACGATGTGTTTTTGTGTGTGTGTGTTTTCCCCATTACATACTCGCAGTGCCTAAGATAATAAACGATATAGCTTTTACTTATATAACTTTCAATTATCATAATATTATTATAAAGCAAAAATTAATATTAAAAGCAGAAAAATCAATAAACAAGTTTGAAAAAAACATATAGAGCAATTCTCCAATTAAAATGATATATTTTAAATTTTTGTTTCAAATATAATATTACTTTAAATTTTTAATAATAACACAAGTTTAATATTAAAATAGTTTTAACAACATTTTTCTAATACAAAAAAAATCTTAATCCTAAATTAGAAAAAATCCATTTATGATATTTTAATTTTATTTGTAATTTATTTAGTATAATGAGTATTTTTATATAAAAATTTGATATTTTCAAATTTTAATTTTAGTGTGATATATAAGAAAAAATTAAAAATATGCTCTATTAGAGTACTAATCAAATAATATCTATATATAACCAATACACTAAACATAATACATGTTTTTACTCGATTTAATATAGAGTATTATCCTAAAATATTATATTTTTAAATATTTGTTTTAAATTTAACACTCTAAATTTATAAGAGCAACTTACAAAAATAGCATTATTTTAAGTTTTTATTCTAAAATAGATCATTAGTTTAAATTTTTAATAATATCACAAATTTAATTCAAAAGTACATTAAAACTTTATTTTAATAGAAAAAAAATTAAATCCTAAATTAGAAAAATGAATCTAAATATAACATTTTAAGTTTATGTATAATTTATTTAGATTAAATAAATTATTTTTACATAATTATTTGTGGTATTTTTGGAATTTTAATTTTATGGTGTTAGATTTAGAATAAAAATTTTAAAAGATGTTATTTTATGATATTATTCAATTTAAAATTTCAAAAATATTATAAATTATAATTTAAAATTTTATATTTATCATAAATAAGTTACAAATATAATTAAAATAGTATACTTGAATTTTTTATTCAATTTAAAATTTATTTTTTCGTTATTAAAATTTTTTTAAAAATAATTTAAATTTGTACTAATTTAAAATTTTAAATGAATAATAATACAGTTAAAACAAAAAATTAAAAAATTGCTATTTTTTTCGATTGCCGTTTAATATATTTTGCACTAAATTTCCCACTTATAACATGAAATTAACTGACAGAAAATTCTTACTTTCGGTGTAAAAAAATAACATTATTGCTCCACGTTATAAAAAAACTCTCGAATGCACGATTTTATCATTAATTTTTGACTAAGAATCTGTGATTCTGTTTTTTCATGCGTCGTAACCATTTTGCATGTCTTTAAATGTATATCTCATTCCCTATTTTTTATACCGTTGGATGATTATGCTGAGAAATTATTGAACGGTAAAGATCTCTCCTTTTTGCATTTGGGGCCCATCCCATCCATCTTTAGTTTATGTATTCTGTTGTTATTCTGTTCGTTTGGTCTTTCACTTTTCCAAGTCAGAATAGTACACAAATTAGGAAATAAAATACACAAAAGAATTTAGAAAACTGTTGAAAAAAAAAGAATGTTATCTTGGAGCAGACCTTTAGTTTTACTTTAGAGATTTCTTGAAGAACAAGCTCAGACAAAGTTGATGAGTTACATTTTATAGATTTACTTATAATAACTAATCTTGATTCTTGGGAAAATCATTTGTTTCTTTTTTGTCATTTCCATTTTGTTCCATTTCTTTTGAAATAAATCCGTGTGTTGTATATTATAAATAAAAGATATAAGAAACATTATAAATGCAACAAAAGTAAATTTTTAAATCACTTAATAAATTATAAATGCAAATTTCAGGTTTGGACAGGTTTTGATGGTTTTTAGTAAGATTTTCTAAATCATATAGTTGGGTTGTTTCTAAAATCAAAAATTATTATATATATATTATGGAGTTTTTGGCATAATTAAGATTAATAGCATAAAATATCATTTTTAATATTTTTTTGTTCTAAATCTAACAAAATCAAAATTTTAAATATCATAAATAAGTATATGAAAATATTTATTTACTGTGAATAAATTACAAATAAATTTAAAATATTTTATATTTTTTAATATTTAAGATTTAAATTTTTTATTAAATAAGGTTTTATGTATTTTAATTTTAAATTTGTTACATTATTGAAAATTTAGCTTAGTGGTGGTACTTTTGAAACAAAAATTTAAAAATATAATATTTTAAAGAATTATCAAAAATAAACATTAGAATTTTGTTCTGTGAATTTTCTAATACTAAATAGTGTTCTTATATCCAAATTACAAATTTTAATTACAGATTACTAATTTAAAAATAGAGGGTAATTAGTGCATTAATTCAAATAAACAAAAAATATTTTTTGTGTTATTACTTTGATCCTCTGTTAAATGTTTTCATCCAAAATGATATTTCGTAAATCGGTTTTGCAATGGCAGTAACGCGGGAGGGTCAGCTTCGACGACAACGGTAGGAGGAACACCGACAGCAACAGCCGGAAACATCCCAATGACGTCACTGAGGCCACCTTCTGGCACCACGGCATCACCGTTTGGAATAGACGGCGGTGGACTTATTCCACCGGGAACCACGACCACCGATGAATCTGGAGCTTATATAAACAAGAGTTTATATAAAGCTTTATTGGTGGTCTTAGTTTTATGGTTTATTTAGGTTCTAGATTCTTGTTATGTATACATTTTTACGGTCACAACATTTTTGTTAAGTGGGTTATTCAATCGGAAACATTTTTTTTTATTTTTGTTGTTTCATCGGATCATCTATTTCTCTAATCCTATATATATAAAAGAAATATGATAATTATCTAATTCTTTCCTGAGATAATTTGAGTTAAGATTATAAATATTATATAATCCGAATATGAACCTTTGTTTGATTTTTTTTGAAAAAATTAGAATTTATTAGGTAAAAAATAATAACACCACCATGAATTTGAGAATTTACAATTACAAAAAATATTTACTTTATAGTTTTGAAATAATATAGATCTTGTAAAGTAAACATTTAAATTGTTTTTGTTCTAGATATATCTTCTAAAAAATATAATTATTTTAAAGGCAAATAACTGATTTAGCACTAAAACAAGTTTTATTGAATTAAACAACATAATAACCATACATTTCCAAATCTAACATTTTTAATTGAAAAAATACTAAATTATCCTAATTTTAACATAATTTCTTATATTTCTATTACTCTTTTTACATGATACCTCTTTCTACCGCCGCCGAAATTTTCTCTCTGAAAATATTTTCTCCACCGTTGCCTCTATTACTCCGTCGACTTTCTTACTCCGCCGATTCTTTTACTCCGTCGACTCTCTTACTCCGTCATCTCCTTACTATGTCACCTTTCTTACTCCTCACTCATTTTCTTTGAGAGTCCCGAATTAGATTATTTTCGTTTTGGTGTCATTTCGGCTTCCATGGACTTCATACTACTCGTTTTGGTGTTGAATGTGCTAAATCTAGGATTTCGTTTAGGTTTTGTTTTCATATGCTTCCAAAATCGAATATTATCAGCTAATCCTCACCTTTGTTCATCTTTGCTCACTAGATGTTTGATGAAATTTCTCTGAGAAATTAAGTACTATAGACATGTTTTAGTTTTGTTCTGATTTGTGTTGTAATTGATTTGTTCCTTTGTTTTTGTGTTGTAATTGATGATTTACTTAGTGATATTTTCTCTTGGTGTTCCTAAACGGTCGTTGTAGAGTATTTTTAGGATCTTGTGATTCTACTATTAAAAAACTTTTTCTTGTTTTGAAACTGTCTGGATTTTGGTATATATAGTTTTGGTGCTATTATACTATTATGCTATCAATTCAACGGCAACTAAGAAAGTTTATATAATTTTGGTAGATATAGTTTTTCAATTCAAGCAAAACAATATCACTACTACTGATTTAAAAGTTTTTCACTGATTTTTGAAAGGTTAATGTTATTGAACAGCAAAACATTAGTGTTTACATGTTAGAATGAAATTTGGGCATTATAAACTTTGTATTAGAATACATTATCATATACTATATATTAGAAGCATAAATAACATAAGTCCAAGAACAATCAAACATATTTGTTTTTGATTAACTAAACAGACGAAAAAGATAAAATCAAACATAAATAACGTTTTAGAAAGAGATTCCTAAAACATAAGAGATAATAACTAAAATTGATCAAAGTTTTCCTAAAATCAACATTTTAGAAACAGATTCCTAAAACAAAAGAGATAATAACTAAAATTGTATAAAATCTTTCTAAAAATTAATAAGCCCTATGCAGTTTTACGTTTTAGAAAGGTATTTCATATTTTTAGTAAGACATTACTTAATTTTAAATAAATCAGGTAATGTGCTATTAACTGTTTTACGATTTGTTGTTAACATTAACGAATGCATCTTTTTATAGGTATAAACATGGGAGACTCATTTCTCCCTAAGGATACCTTTACCCCAATTGCAATATAGTTTCGTAGAAGAACCGCAACAAATATTACAATCTTTGTGAACATTGTACCAACAAACTCGTTTTTGTTGTTGTTATTTTGCTAGAGCCCTCGTATTACAATCTTTGTGAACATTGTACCAAAATTATGTAATGATCTTTTGGGATGGTTTAATGAGTATTGAATAAAATTCTCATTTCTTTGTAAGTTTGTACTCTCTATGTTTTTTGGTAAATGTAGATTTTCAATTAAAGGAAAAGAAGATCACTACTTATTTGAAAGTTTTCACTGATTCTTTAAATGTTAAAGTTATTGAGCAGCAAAATACTACTCTTTACATTATGGTGTTAGAATGACATTTGGGCATTATAAACTATGTAGTATAATACATAATTATATTCTATAGATTAGAAGCGTAAATAACATAAGTTTAAGAAAAATCAAACATATGTGTTTTTGATTACCTAAACATAAGAAAAAGGCTATGATTTTTAAGAAAGAATTCTTAAAACATAAGAGATACTACATAAATTTGCATAAAATCTTCCTAAAATTTAATGAAGTTTTGGTGTAAGAGAACGTGGTAGAAGATTCTAATGTATATCTGCATAAAATAGAGCACAAATAACTGCAATGTCAAGATTTTCCATAGCAATGTTTAAATAAGAGGAATAGTGAGTAATTGATTACGAGTTATAAACAATGTTGTCCTTTAGGACATTTACTTTGTAAATTAAACTCTTAGTTCGATATTCCACACTTTCGTTGATTTCTCGATTTATCAGTTTGACAATTACTTTGCCTCCCAACCGAGTGACAAATTGAATGATTAGAATATAGGTAAGCTGTCAATAAAAACTTGAAACCATCATAGAAAAATTGTCATGCTTTTAACAAATTGCTAGCACATGGGACTCTTAAAGCTTGTAAAGAAAAAATGAGTAAGTTCTCACTTAACTATATCAGATGGAATAATCTCGTAAAGATGAGCATACACTTCAAATAGAAGTTGGAGGCAGATATAATGTTTATGATAACAAGAACATCATTCCTAAATTATATACTAAAATTGTATACATTTCTTTCATGTAAAACTATTTTGTGACATTCAAACTAGGAAATACAACAAAACCAACCTATGTAAAAACCAAAAAAGCCAAGGATCTAGTTACAAGAATATGAACTATTCTTTCTCAAAAAGAGATTACAATCAAAATGCCCAACTTTCCATAGATAAGAAATATCTTGCTACAATGGCAGTAATGAGAAGGATCAATACTATTATTTAACCTGTGATGCAGCAGATATATTTGATCCTACTCTACAGCTAGTAACAGAAGGTGGTCCTCTTCAACTGAGAAGAGTTGGAAAAAGTACATGGAAAATGTTGCAGGCATGCTGAATCTTTCCCTGTGCCGAATCACGTGCAGAATTTTTACCTCTACTGAATAGCGTGCCAAAGATGAAGACAAAATACGGAATCGCGTGCTAGAGATGGTGACGGAGTGGGAGACGAATGCGAGCGCACTTCCTGTCGATTTCGTCGCCGAAAATATTGAAGATGTGCTGAAGTGCGTGTGGGAGATAGAGATGACGATGATGTCGTCGCTGGAGTTAGAGACAATGACCAGTGAATTTCCAGTCTGCGATTTTGGCGCTGGAAAGGTTGAAGATGAAAACCACTTCACGTCTGTATTTGGTTCTAATTTTAATCAGGCAGAAAATAAACTTTTTTTATTTGTAAAAATGCTAAATGAGAGAGTTTTTGTTTGGGCTGTTATAATTGTTATAAAAAGTTGGTTTAGTGCTAATCTAGGGAATTTCTCTTATTTTAATACTAATTTATTTTAGAGTAATATCCTAAATAACATTTTTAAGTTTATCTTCCAATTTTAGTAAATTAAAAATAAAATTTCTAAAATAGCACAAATTATTATGTAAAATAATTATTTACCTCAAATAAACTATATACAAAATTATAATATAATGTTTGTGTTTATTTTTTTTTTAATTTAGGATTTAAATTTGTTTTATTAGGATGAGATTTTTAATTATTTTAGTATTATATTTTTGCTATTTTTGAAAATTTAAGTGATTAGTGTTATATTTGAAACAAAAAACTTGAAATAGTTTTATTTTAGAAAATTAAACTTTATTTTAATACTAATTTGTATTTATATTTAACATATTTAATAGATATTGTTAAGAAAAAAAAATTAAACTCCTATTTTTATCATCAATCGGTTCAAACTATATAATACATCATTTTATGTACATCAAAATTATATTAAAAGACAGTTTTGCTAATATTCACTATTTCACAATCTAATGTGATTTGTATTTCAACATATTTTATTGAGTAATATCTTAAAATAGCACCTTTTAAAGTTTTTCTTACAAATCTAGCCTCATAAAATTAAATTCCTAAAAATAGCAAAATTACTTATGTGAAAATACTTATTTATTCTAAATAAATTATACATAAACTTATTTCCAATTTAAATTTTAATTTTTTTTCTATTAAAATATAATTTTAATGCATTTTAGTCTTAAATTTGTGCTATTATTAGAAACTAGAATATTACATGTGCTATGCACAGATTAAAATTAATTTTTTTTTATTTTTTTATTATTTAATTGAAAAAAATATAAATATATTTTAATTTAAAATAGTATATATATTATAAAAGAATGATATTACTATTATTATATATTATTCAAATTATTACATTATTTTATAGTTGTTTTTGCGATACGTTAATCAAAAATATATTTATAAAATTTTTAATAAACTATTTGAAACATGTTTTAAATTAAATTAATAAATTAGTAGTTTTAATTAATTTTGTTATGTTATATAATCTACTTATATATAGAGTAGTCATACTAAAAAATAATTATTAATTATTCAAATTTAATATTACAAACAAATGATATAATATAAAATTTTATTTGTAAATATATTGATTGTTTGGAAACAAAAAAAATTGAGTGATATAATTTTTATATGATTTGTGATTTAGATATACCGACTATATTATTACAATATATATATATATATATATTTCTATAAAACAATTATTACTACAATATATTGAATTTAATTATTGAGTTAAAAAGTAAAGTTGCATATAATATAAAAATAGAATTAAATAGTGTTAATGAAGTTTCTATATCTATAAAAATTCGACATATTTACTTTTCTTATATATGTGTACAATAATTAATGATTTATGTAAAAAACAATCTTCTATTTTTAAAATTGGCGAGTAATTAAATGTGTAATTTACTAACTCAAAATTTCTTAATTTTTGAATCTTTGTATATTTGAAAATTAAATAGTATTTGGAAACTCATTAAATTCTATAATTAAGTTATCTAATTAAGATATTTAGATAATATAATAAATAATTTATATTTAAAATTAAATTAATTAGTAAAATTGTTGAAAGTGAATATGGTGATGACACCTAAGTAATTTTCATTCTCAATGCTTCTCATTTAAATTTAAACTAATGATGCTATTTTTGGAACAAAAACTTAGAAAGATGCTATTTTAGACATTTGCCCTATTTTATTTCATACATATGTGAAGAATCATATCTACCAGGCGAGGTTATATTTTTATGGGGCATTTGCAAAATTGACCTAAAATTTGTCTTCAATTGCAAGTTTGACAATTTACACTGTTTTTTGCAAAACTAACTTTCTATCTCTATTTTATCCTTCAACAATAACTTTATTTATAACTTTGCCATTAACTTAAAAAAAAAACAAAAACAACACCAAGACCATTATGAACAAATTTTTCAAAAATATTACGAAAATGTCATCTTCTTCAATGCATACAACCATCATTATCGTGGTTGCTGGGAGAAAAACATTTTATTCCTATCAAAGCAGACTTCTCGGAGAAGTCTGCGACGTTTATTCCGATCAAAGCAGACTTCTCGGAGAAGTCTGCTTTGATAGGAATAAAAATTGCTTTGGCGAGAAAAACAGTTTATTCCTATCAAAGCAGACTTCTCGGAGAAGTCTGCGACGTTTATTCCGATCAAAGCAGACTTCTCGGAGAACTTTGATAGGAATAAACGTCTGCGAGAAGTCTGCTTTGGTGACAAAAACATTTTATTCCTATCAAAGCAGACTTCTCGGAGAAGTTGCGACGTTTATTCCGGAATAAACGTGGCAGAAGTCTGCGAGAAGTCTGCTTTGGTGACAAAAACATTTTATTCCTATCAAAGCAGACTTCTTCGAGAAGTCTGCTTTGGCGAGAAAAACATTTTATTCCTATCAAAGCAGACTTCTCGGAGAAGTCTGCTTTGATCGGAATAAACGTCGCAGACTTCTCGGAGAAGTCTGCTTTGATAGGAATAAACTGTTTTTCTCGCCAAAGCAATTTTTATTCCTATCAAAGCAGACTTCTCCGAGAAGTCTACTTTAGTGAGAAAATTTAGTATGTGTACAATGATCTAATCAAATTCATTAATTTTTTACCGCAGATAATGGTCCAAATCGTTGTTGTTTGTGGGGAGTGGACTATTACAGAGACTTGGAATTTTTCTGTGGATAATATAAGAGGAGGAAAAATGTTTGTAATTGAGGATGATGATTACGTTGTTGATGAAGATGAGAATAAAGTTTAATTGAATGCTGAGGATTACATTCTTTACGGTAAAGTAAAAGATGAATAAATTCAGTTTTAGTGTTGAGTATCTCAGAAATTAAGTTACGAGTAAGGACAAAGTACAAAGTCTGCCGAGAAGTCTGCAAAGAAGTCTGCGAGATTTATACAACAAAGTTTGCCGATATAAGTGTGTAGTTTCTGAAACATGTAACCAATCAATTCAATTAATTTGAAGACACAATGTTATCGATGTTGTTTTACAAAAACATCCAACACTATCCTGTTAACTTAGTATTTTGATGGAATTTTTTATACATATCTTTCAGTTCTTGTTCTTTCTTGTTATTAGGAAGTATGCATTAAGTATCTTAAATATGCACTAAGTCCTTAACTATGTATAAAAGTGTTTATGAAAATTTATACTAATATTTGTGTTTATAATGGTTGTCATTTTGTAATTTTATAAGTATGATTTGACTTGAACTGATTGAAAGGTGATTGACATACAACTAATAGTTTATTATAATTCTGAAAAAGTTGATTGAAAATTGACTGACAAGATGGAGTGATGGAAGCTAGTGATATGTACAATAAAGTTGATAAAAACTCATTTAAAATATGACCAAAAATACAAACGAAGTCTACAATTATTAATGAAGTCTGCAAGTGAAGTCTGCATTTGTAATGAAAACGTGTTGTGAAGTCTGCAACTGAAGTCTGCAACCTGTAATGAAGTCTGCAACTTGTAATGAAGTCTGCAACATGAAAATCTATTGATTCAAAAACTAAATTCAAATTCAAAACATAAGAAAAAAATTCAAAAACATCCACAAAAACTGTAAAACCACCATAAATTTCAAGAGAAATTTCAAACATCTATTGAAAATCTTAATAAAACCATCTAAAATTTTAAAAACCATTAAAAATCACTTTAAAAACCATTAAAACAACAATATTACTTTTTTGAATCTTTTTCTACAATGAAAGAAAATGAGAAATAAGATAAGAATATAAGAACTCTGCAACGGAAGTCTGCAACTAAAGTCTGCAACTGAAGTCTACAACTGAAATCTGCAAACCTATAATGAAGTCTGCAACACGAAAATCCATTAATTCAAAAACTAGTGTCAAATTCAAAACGTAAGCAGAAAACTCAAAAACAACAACAAAAAACTGTAAAACCACCATAAATCTCAAATATCTATTGAAAATCTTTAAAAAACCATATAAAATTTTAAAAACTATTAAAAATCACTTTAAAAATCTAGTAAAACAACAAAATTAGTTTTTGTAAATCTTTTTTCTAGATCTACAACAATAGAAAATGAAAAATAAGATAATAATATAAGAAAAAAATTAACAAAACAACAAAAAATAATAAAATTTCCAAAACCATGAAAAACGTAACAACTAGTAAAAATAACAAACTTACATCTTTAGATCTCGTGACTTTCTTTTCTAGATCTACAACAATACAAGATGAGAAATAAGATAAGAATATAGGAAAAAACTTAAGAAAACAACAAAAACAACAAAAATCACAAAAACTACGAAAAACTTAAAAACTAATAAAAGCAACAAGCTTACGTTTTTTGATCTCTTCACTTCTTTTTCCAGATCTACAACACTATAAGACGAGAAAGAGTGTTATAAAAATAACAAAATATTTAAATAATAAAATATTCTAAAATCACAAACCCAAAACCATATAAACAAAAATTTTTTTTACCTTTTTCATATGTCATGATTTTTTCCAGATCTACAAAATAACAAGATGACAAAGAACATGAGAAGAGAAGAAGAAAAGAAAAGAGGGGAAGTAAAACGAGAAGAAGAGAAAATTTACCTTGTAGTCATTTTTGGAGGATGGAGGCTCCCACGTTTTTTTTTGGAAATGAAATTATGATAAAATTTTAGGGTTATTTTCTTTATATATGGAGAGTTAAATTTGGTTAGGTTAAAAACTCTCAATTTTTGGTTTGCGCAGACGTCTCGAAGTCTACTTTGGTGAAAAAAACAGTTTATTCCGGCTCAAGGAAACTTCTCGAAGTCTGCTTTGTATTTTTACATTACCCTAAACTCTAAATTGAAGAAAACCGGTTTAGTTACATTTAATTTTCGGTTTGTGCAAGCTTCTCGAGAAGTCTGCTTTGTTAAATCCACGACAACATCTCGAGAAGTCTGCGTAACCTTAAACCCTAAATAATAAAATTCACTAAATGTGCGAAAGTTTTGTTAAAAATTGGATGAATACGTTGAAGATAGTTAAGTAAATGCAAAACTCAAACAATTTTCTTTTAAAAATTTATAAATCTAAATTTTCAAATTTATCACATGATATTTCAAATTCTAGCATGAATTCTCTACACAAACATCAACTATTAACCCACAACACATAACAACAAAAACTAGCAAATATTTTATACCATTAGATCGAATTCAATCTTCTTATTTTTAAATTCATTATAACTTTTAAGTGCTTTTGATATGTATATAAACTATGTTAATAGCAATTTTAATTTTTTAAATATTTCAAAATTTTTATTTGATTTAGGTAATTTATTTACAAAGCAGACTTCATGAAGTCTCCTTCAGCCGGAATAAACTGTTTTTCTCACCAAAGCAGACTTCTCGGAGAAGTTTGCTTCAACCGGAATAAACTGTTTTTCCTCACCAAAACAGACTTCTCCGAGAAGTCTACGAGGTTTATTCCGACCAAAACAGACTTCTCGGAGAAGTCTGCTTTGATCGGAATAAACTTCGCAGACTTCATGAAGTCTGCTTCAACCGGAATAAACTGTTTTTCTCACCAAAGTAGACTTCTCGGAGAAGTCTGCTTCAGCCGGAATAAATTGTTTTTCCTACCAAAGCAGACTTCTCCGAAAAGTCTGCTTTGATAACAAAAAAACACGCAGGGACTGAAACGTAATTGATATTTCGACATTATTTTTTAGACCAAAGAAGTGTTCAGGAATTTCTCCACCCTCATAAGTTAGTTTTGCAAAAAAGTGTAAATTGTCAAACTTGCATTTGAAGTCAAGTTTTAGGTCATTTTTAGCAATTTCCCCTATTTTTATAATAGTTTTGTAATCTTTTTTTAATGAATTTAATAAAATAATTTTAGTTTATCAATTCTTAAGAATGTTAAATCACTATAATCTGTGTTATGTTGATTTGTAAAACAAATAGACATGATAACAAATTCTAATTCAAATTAATTGAATTGAATTTAAATTAATTGTTTAATTTGGTTTGAATTTATAAATTAGTTGTTTTGTGATATTTTTAATTTAATTGTGATTATGTAAATTTTGGTTATTTTAAATTTATATCTGTTGAGATGAAATATTGCTAATACATCATATATATATATAATAGGGTAATGGACTAAAATAGAATTATTTCAAATTTTGATTCCAAATATATCACTAGTCATTTAAATTTTTAAAAATAGTACAAATTTAATATTAAAATAATTAAAAAAATTTCCTAATAAAAAAAATTTAAACCATAAATTTAAAAAGTGAACTCAAACATTATCTTTTAATTTTATATATAGTTTATTTAAGGTAAATCATTATTTTTATATAATAATTTATAATATTTTTAGAATTTTATTTTTATTTTACTAAATTTGGAAGATAAACTTAATATGATGATATTTTAGAATGTTATTCTAATCAATTGAATATAATATTTTATCTGTAAATAGCAAATTTGATATATTTTAACAGTAACTATGAAATATTCTCTGATTTATATAAATAATATTATTTTAATATTATTTTAATAAAATATTTTAAATTTAATATGTTGTTAAATATATTATGTATTAGAAAATATTGAAAATTTATGAATTTTTTATCGAGTATTTTTAAAATATATATTCAAGTCGAGATATATTTTTTAACTAATAATGTAAAAGGCAATTGATTAAAATAATATTATTTCAAGTTTTTGTTCTAAATATAGTACTAATCATTTAAATTTATAAAAATAATATAAATTTAATATTAAAATAATTTAAAAAAATTATTTTTAATAAAAAAAATTTAAATCGTAAATTAGAACAAGTCAATGTAAACATTATGTTTTAATTTATATATAGTTTATTTAAAATAAATAATTATTTTCATTATACTATTTTTGAAATTTTATTTTTAGTTTGTTAAATTTAAAAAATAAATTTAAAATGATGTTATTTTAAAGTATTATTCTAATGTAAAAATAAATTTTCACGTAACATTTGTTTTGTTGCAAGATTACTTTAAGAAATCAATACGGTGATACAAGAATAATTTATATTATGTATTATGGAATGGAACAACATAATTAATTTTATGTTAATAAGTTTAGTTCACTTTCGGTATCAAACCAAAATTAAAAATTTTAAATAAAAGATTAAACAAAGTAAATAATTATCTTAAGCCGCACTACTCCACTTATTCAATATTTGAATTAGTATAAGATCTACTATTGATATATTTCATGCTCTAAAAACTTACTAACTATTCTATATTTAATTTCTAACACGTATACAATCGGTATTATTGAATTTTATGTTCTGTTTTTATTTTAATTTAAGAAATATCATAAAATTAGTGTCAATTTTTAATGAAATCAGGTTTAAAAACAAATGATTTATTCTATTTATATAAATTTGGTAATTCAGAATGAAAGAATAGTTTTCCAACTTTTTAAAATTGAGGTTATTTTTTTCCAAAAAATATAATATTTTCTGGAATATTAAACCAAATCATCCTTTTTGTAGTTTTCTTTTGCACATATTATCAGTTTTGAGTTTCGTTTGCAAAGATTTGTTCTTATGGGTAGACAAACAAAATAAATAAGCACTACAAATAAATGATGTTTTGTGTGGCTTATTTTAAATAATTGCATTACTTATAATTATACAAGTGAATTGTACATTGATTAACGTTTGACTTTTGAGTGGTAGTGAAAATATTTTATAGCTGGTGATATTATATGATATGAATGAATATATTTCAAATGATTTATTAAGTTTAAAATTTTGGTATATGCAATAACTTTAAAATATTATTATTTCATGACTCATTATTGTTAATACTGTTTAGTACGGATTTTTATTCGATTTTTTTATTTTCAGTTTATGAATAATTGTATTTTAACGTCAAACATAATATAATATTGATTTTGAGTTTCGAAATGTTATTATAAATATAAAATAAAATATGTAATAATTTAAAATAATATTTTTAACGTTTTTATTTTAAATTTAATATTTTAAAATGAAAATTCTAAAAATATTACAAATAATTATGTAAAAATATTTATTTAATCTACATAAATTATATATAAATTTAAAATATTATATTTAGATTCGTTTTTTTAAATTTAGAGTTTAATTTTTTTATTAAAATAAAATTTTATTTTTATGTTATTATTAAAAATTTAAATTAATAATTTTATTTTAGAATAAAAAAATGTAAAAAAATGTTAAAAATTACCAATAAATATAGAGTTTTAGATATTTGAATTTTGATTGTAAAAATTGGAATTGGTGCACCACGGTATTTCTCACTAACAAAACGGTGACGTTCTTTATCCTCGAGTGCTCACAACACCACGTGGCGCATCTAGAGTCCAACCCCAACCGCAAAGACAAAAAGACCCGAATTGCAATCCTATCTCCATCAGCAATCCTTTCTCTCTACTTGTATTCGAGTAAAATCCGAAGAAAGTGTCAATCTTTCTTTCTGGGTTTTGTCAACAGAATTTACAAAAGCAATGATTCACTAAATCCTCTGACTCCGTGGATTGAGTAAAGAACAATGAGTGTTATTGGCTTGAGCAAGAGTGCTAATTCCGCAGCAACTGTAGCTGTATGTTCAATACGGAAACCCCCGCTTCTGTCTCTTTCTGAATCGTTGCCTTGCCCGAAGAATTCGAGAAAACCAACGTTTACTCCTCGTAAGTTACTCTTTCTAAGTTTCTAGAATTGAAAATTCATGACTTTGCGCGATGAACTTAGATTTCGGGAATAGATTCCATATATTTCACCATAGAACTCTACCTTTTCTGCTTATTTTCATTGAATTGTTATGACGTTATGATCCTACTTAATGATTTCTTATTCCTTTGGATCACATGGAGTTGGAGGTTTCTGTCTTATTTAGCTGATTGATTAGAGGATTTGCTTGATCTGATTATTCATTATTGTGTTAGTGTTTAGCGTTAAGGCGCTTACAGATGTACTAACTAGCTCTGCAGTTCGATGTAGACGGAGACAAAACTTGGATTTGCTATACGGAAAGTTAAGAGTTCAAGCATCAAATGCTGCTGCTGGGTCCGGGAGCTATGGTGGTGTTGAGGAGGATGGATCTCAAAGTAGTTCTCTTGATCAATCTCATGCCGCTTCATCAGAAAGGTTACTACTCATATTTCTGCCACTCGTTAGTATATTCTTCTTGTTAGCAAGTGAGACCAACATTTGTTACTGTTAAGCGATAGATCATAGGTGCATAAGAACGCTTAAGTCCTAACTGGTCCGAATATATACAGTGCCTTGCAAAAAATACGTACAGTGAAGATTCACTGTTGAAAATTGAGTCCTAGTGCGAAACAAATGGAGATGGATCCGTAGTGGTGTGGTCCGCTTAAATATAGGTTGTCAATATTTGCTGGTATTTTGTGTTCAGAACTTTAGTCTATCATCTCCCTAACTCTTATTTACTGTATGAGCAAGTAGCATTAAAACACCAGAAAAGACTATCGAACTATATAGATCATGGTGCTTAAACGTATGCTAAGTTGGGAAAATTGTCTTATTGGTGTTTATATGTGTCTTTCGAGATGAATAAGAAAACATACTTAATCGGGAATAGTGTAAGAAACTGAAGTTCCTCTAAAGTTGGTAATTTTACTCTTATCAGTAGAATTTACCCTAATCTCTTTGAATTATGCAATACTAATGGTTAATTAAAGCTAATGTGGTTCAATGTCTCTTTTGAAATGCTTTTTTGATCCATGACCCTTGTATTTTAATTGTATTCTGCAGCTCGAAACCTCAAGGGCCATTCCCTTACTCTTTATCAATAGCACTTGTACTACTGAGTTGCGGATTGGTATTCTCTCTAATCACTTTTGTGAAGGGAGGACCATCCTCAATTTTAGCAGCAGTAGCAAAGTCAGGCTTCACAGCAGCCTTCTCACTGATATTTGTTTCTGAGATTGGAGACAAGGTAAATATGTATATAGGAAGTTACTATTTGAAACATGAAGCCCTTAGATTTCTTTTATGTTAGCCAGACTCTTGATTATATATATATACATACTCAAATATATGATATGTTCATCTAACTGAGCCGGTGATCGGACATATGTTTTTTTCGGTTGGCCAGACATTTTTCATTGCTGCTTTGTTGGCCATGCAGTACGAGAAAACACTGGTATGTTTTCTTCTAATCTCTCTCACTCTCGTATGGTCCTTTTGTTCTATTTGATGGTATGAAACATCTTGTTGTTGACCTTGGATTTCTTAACAAGGTCCTTTTAGGTTCAATGGGAGCTTTATCTTTGATGACTATCTTATCAGTTGTTATTGGGAAGATATTCCAATCCGTACCTGCTCAGTTTCAGACAAGTAAGCTATCCGAGGCATCTTCGTCCTGTCTTAATCTTAAAGCGAAAAAACCATTTTTATGGGATTCTTCTCTTTCCTTGAACAGCACTACCGATTGGAGAATATGCCGCAATTGCGCTTCTCATGTTCTTTGGATTGAAATCCATTAAGGATGCGTGGGATCTTCCACAAGTTGAAGCCAAGAATGGTGAGGAAAGTGGTAAAGAACTTGGTGAATACACTGAAGCTGAGGAACTCGTAAAAGAAAAGGCATCGAAAAAGCTCACAAACCCACTTGAAATCCTCTGGAAATCATTTAGCCTCGTTTTCTTTGCTGTAAGAATGAAAACCCCATTTGCATTTCGGCAATAACTTTAATTAAACCATCCACAATATGACAATTGACGTCTCTTTGATCTTATCAGGAATGGGGAGATCGGTCGATGCTTGCAACTGTTGCGCTTGGTGCGGCACAGGTTTGATCCGCACCATTCCATACCACCACAAGCTTTACCTCACTAAACCCTAAACATTTCTATTTTTCAATTCTGTGTTTCAGTCTCCATGGGGAGTTGCGAGCGGAGCTATTGCTGGACACTTAGTGGCAACATTGCTTGCAATCATGGGCGGTGCGTTCCTCGCCAACTATATCTCTGAGAAACTGGTACGAACAATTGCTTACACAAGGTCCATTCACAGAAACCGAATTGCTCGCAAACTGATGAAAATTTGGGTGGCCTTTTTGATGCAGGTGGGATATGTGGGTGGAGCTCTCTTCTTAGTTTTTGCTGCAGCCACATTCTTTGGAGTGTTCTAAGTAAAACCTTCCAATATTCTTATTCTTACTTCTTGTGTCAGAATCAAAGCATGAGAGGCACCTACACAGATCCATGTTTATTACAGTAGTGGTTTCCAATTGATATAAATGTACCAGAATAGCTTTCAATGGTTAAGAATCTGATGTTTGTTGTGAGAAAAATAGATAATAAAGTTCAAGGCTTTTTCTTTTCAATCAATCTTGAGATTCACAAGAAAACATTCTCATTTCAACAATGGTATCACACATTTCATAAACACTGATTCACAATCTTTGAACATAATTCTCAGTATTTCAGGTGGACAATGATCCTCAACAGCATCTCTGCTCCATCAACAAAGTGTTGCCCTGCAGGAATCAATGGCCTCACCTCTGCATAACCGCAAGCATTCTTAAACCTTCCTGTTCCACCAGTCACTGAGAGATGCGACATGGCGCTTCCGATCCTATAAATTCCATAGAAATTGAGATTATCATTGTACTCTCCACCTTCAAGCATAGCCGTAAATGCCATCATTTGTGTGCTTCCATCTGCTGAGCTTGCAACATAAACTCCCTGAGCCTTACCAAGTGGCTGCGAACCCAAATCAGGACCGGATGTGATTATGTCATCAATCACTGTGATCGTTCCAAACCCAAGACTCAGACCATCAGGACCCAACTGTGTCTGAATCCCATTTAGATTTTTACCAGAAAACGCTGTACCGGACAAACCAGTACCTAGAGGAATACCATTGATACCATTAACCGTTGGGATTGCGCCATTTGCATTTGGTATGGCTACGCCGTTTTGAGGTGGAACAAAACCAATCTGCTTAGCAAACGGTACTTGACCATTGTAAATGTTTCCAAGCAAACCAGTAATTGGTCTTGCTGTAGGACTGCTTCCGCCGAGTATATCGTGCATATACAGTTCAAATATCGGATCTTCGGGCGCAGTATCGAGTGCAGTTGTTGCAGTAAAAAGAACAACTATGAGAAAGATTGATGTCGAAAGATAGAATGGTGAATGTTTGATCATTTTATAGTATATCTTTTTGAGAAAAGTTTCAATGATTCTTGGTTTTTTTTTGCTGAAAAGATTTGAAGGATTTAGAATGATGAATTGGTCTATAAATAAGAAGGAAAGTGATTGTGAAGTTGTTCCTTTTTGAGGATTAGTTGAAATGGAGAAGTTAATTAGAGCTGTGCTCTCCTAAGTTATCCGCTTTGAGTCCATCAAATAATTATATTACAATAAGAACTAATCATTTGGGTGGTTTTGGTTTTGATTAATATTGTTGATTAGCTTAATGGCCAATAAAAGCAATGAGGGTGGCAAAATTTTGTTTATAAGAGAGTCCACTAAATGATCTAAAGGCAAACTATTGTTATATGGTCTCAATTCATATACAAAAGAAATAAACATTAAAGCCCAAAAATGATGCTCTTGTCCCATGATTTTGGCTAACAACAATTGTTATCTTTTAATGAAACAATTCTGTCTTCCCAAAATTTTAAAATTTTAACTTATTTATTTCTTCTTATTTACTTGATTTAAGTTTTAATAAACCACAAACTTCCGAAACTATAATTCATTTTTTATATATGACAACATTATTCTAATGGAGTCTTGAAAATTATCTATGTATCTTTTTTTAGTAATTTTTCATATCGAAAAGATTGTAAATACTAAACTAAATTTATATTTTAAGTTTATAGAATTTTTATAAATAAATGATTGATTTTCTGATAAAAATGATAGATTTAAATTTCTTGTGGCTTATAGTTTTTTTTATATAAAAATTAAAACATTATATTTTAAAATGAAATAATGCAGACTGAAATTATTATAAAAAGTAAGATCAGTATATCTATTATATTGGTTATGTTCGTTTGTCAGCCGAACGAACTTATGCCTATGGTTGTGGTAGATTGTTGTTCGTTTAGCTGTCGTAGGACGTTGTGTCCTACGTCGTAATTTTTTCGATCACTGATTAAAACAACGATGCGATTAAAAATCTACGATCAACCGTAATCGCACGCAGCCGCCGGCGATACACAAACGAACAACATATACCACAACCGTAACCGCAGAATTGGCCGCAACAACAACCGCATTCGACGACCAAACGAACAAAACAATTATCCAAAAACTAAAGTACATTTGCATATATTCAAATTTGTGATTGTTTTGTATAGAAATATGTTTCATATATAAAATAATCTATGTTACTAAAAAATGAAGTTTTATATTGTTACCATTGATACAAAATATAGACTATCCATTATTTTCTATTATGTAATTCAAAATAAACAAATATATATAGTAAATTTAAAATTTTGTATCTTATAAAGAATTAACTTCTTATGAATTTAGTAATTCACCATAAATGCAATGTGATAACCGTTAATTCTAAAGTAGTTTAGTTTTATTTACTAGTTTTTTCTAACTTATTTCTAATTTGGGAAAATAACATTTATTCTGTTTTTTATATCTAAAAGGAAAAGTAGAAAAGGTCAAGGAGGATAGTTACAAAACACAGATGGCCACCCATAGTTTTCTCAATATCGACACCAAATCCATTCAAAAATATTTTATTCACTTATAATACAGTTGGTATCAAACTAATTCAATCAGTCAAAGCTAATAGAAGTACCTAACTCTCTTACATATCAAACTTATCATATTGGGTTTATTTACCTCTAATACAAATTAATTTGAATAAATCTATTTTCATTTATACAAATTTTCTTTTACCTACATAAATTCTGTTTTTTTCGTACATTAGATAAACTTCATAAATTAATAAAATTATACAAATTTCGATAACGTTTACACGTTAAATCGCTATTAAACCTTATTTTAATTCAAAAATATGGTGTTAACTTCGAAATAAACGCAACTTAAAACCAGATTTTTAAATTAAAATTAAGTTTAATAGCGATTTAACATATAAATATTAATATAATTTATATAATTATAATAATTTATGAAATTTGTATAGTTTACGGAAGGAAAAGACAATTTATATAGCTAAAGAAAACTCAAAAAGTACAAATAAAAATAATTTTATTTGAATAAATTCGTATAACTAACGAAAATAAATCCAATCGTATTTCATATATTTTGCTTTATGAAACAATCATATCTTAAATACATCATCAATCATTCTGGCGAAACCAAAGGTCAAGCTCATGTCCTTTCTCAATACTTCTTTCATTAATTTATCAATTTCATTAAATTTTAAGTATTTTTTATGTATATTATGGTGTGATGGATATTAGTATTGTTTGTTTGCTTATAGGAGGTGGCTACAGCTATAGTTACAGGTGAGGTTAACATTATGGCTTTGGTAGCGACCTGTATTGTTTATTTATATATCGTTGATAGTTGAAGTTGTGGTTGATCGTAGGTTTTTTAGTCGTATCGCTATTTTAATTAACGATCAAAAAATTACGACAAAAAATATATCGTTTGACCGATGCGATTGACCGCAATTACCTACCGATATGTAAACAAACAATACTGCAAATATAATCGTAGAAAGTTATCGCTGACAATTGAACATTAGTATTGTAAGGAGAAAGCTAAGCAATATTAGGGATTTGCTAAACAAACTGCACAATCAGCACGTGACAAGAATGTAGATTTTGACATTTGATTCATACTAATTAATACTCATACTTCTCATTCTTATATGGACAAATTGAGGTGTTTAAATTTTTTTCTTTTCTAAATTATGTTTTTAATAAGTATTTGTTTTGAAAGATTTTGTGATCATAAGATTTGAGATCTGAGATGTAATAAGGTGGTGTAAGATCAACCTTCTGCATTTTATATTTAAGAGGAATGAACCAAGTTAATTAATTAACAACATTGCACCACACGCAATTTGTTTTCTCTAGGTCCATTGGCTATGCACAAGTTATTTGTATTTGAAAATTAGATGACTATCTATTAATTCATCTAAAAAGTATAAATAATAATTAGATGACTCTTTTTCGAGTTGTCTCTTACAAGTTTGCTTGCGTACAATCAGAAAATAAGCGCAGATAGTTGATATTTATGGTTTTTACACCATTTTACTTTGTGTTTCCTCAAACATTGCCTCCATTCATAAGTTATTTAAAAGTATTTTTGCGTCCTTGAGTCACATTTCTCATCATCCATGCATATTATAGTCTAGGTTTCATATCTAGCATTTGAATGGGTTTTTTGAATGATTTCAGGTGTTTGTAATGTAAAAGTAGTTGCATAAGCTTGGAAAAGAAATAACTTGGATCGAAAAAGGGAGAAAAGAGTCAAAGGGGGTGTGATCTGTCAGCCTATGCCAATAGCTATGACCGATTGGAAGTACGAGATTCACAAAGGCACAAGTTGCTCAACGATCGGCCAACATACCGATGGGAGAGACCGCCGAGACAGGACAACTTCATACTACTCCGGATTAGCCATCAAATGATCCCATTGACCGATCATAGTGAATCTACTCGGTTTTTTTCCGTCTTCAGTGGATCATGTCGGCTGATCCTTCATACGATTTTCATAGAATTTGGGTCCGATTAGGTTTGTTCTCGATCGGTCCGGTACATTTTTAAATGTATAGGATTTGAGACATGTGAACCTAAGTTTTGATTTTCCTTGAACCATTTGCCATTTTAAGGTTTTGAATTTCTTTAGTTTATGCAATAAAAACCATTTCTTTTTAGATTTATCTTTTTCATTTAATCTTTCACTAGCTATTTAGTCATAATACTTTGTTATATTTTTATTTTTATAATTTAATCGAACAGCTTGTAGTTTTTAAAATTTTTAGTGAATATTAAAAAATATCAATGTGTTTTAATGATATTTATTTATAGAATATCCATATTATAAATATAAATGTAAAACTTTAAATTGTTAGACCTAATTAATTTATTTTTTTCAGGTAAAACAGTTATTCAAATATATTAATAAATATTTGAATTTTAAATATTAGATTTCATAATATTCATGAATATAGTCTGTAAAATATGAATGTAAATTAAATATTTATAATTTGTTAAGTTGCTAAATTTATTAATATATTTAATTTATTTATTTTCAGATAAAAATATTCATGTAGATTAATTAAAATTTGAGTTTTAAATATTAAATTTCATAATACTAATGATTATTTTAACCTTCTTATATATTTGGTAACCTTCTTATATATTTATTATTTGTTCTTTAAATTAGTTATTTATAATGCCATTTGAAGTAATATTCTAAAAATTAAATATTTTTGAAATGTATTTTCAAATAATAATGTAAAGATAATTATGCAAAGTTTCTTCATAGGTCTGTATTTTCATGAAAATTAGTGAGTAGTTTTCTAAGTACTTGTGATAGATTTTGGTTAGTTTATGATGTTTAGGGCTAGATTTGTTATGATCCTTAATAATGAGATGATTTTAATGCTAAGGTTTTTGACGTTTTTAAAAAAGCCTTTAAAAAAAAATAAGTATCAAACGACGTCGTTTTGGGGTACGAGTTTTAAACATCTGACATGACAGCCATGTAAAGACGTGTGACGGAGAAATACATGGAAACCGTATATTTGATGGAATTAGCCGTGATTTTAAAATTTATGGATTAACTTTAAAATTAAAAATAGTTCATGTATATGTCGGTATAACGTGATAGTTTCTATATATATAATCTAAAAATCATAAGTACATGGTGGAATCAAGACTGGTGGAATCAAGACTGGTGGAATCAAGACGATTCAACCAAATTTCATAAAGGCTTTACATCCCTCATTAATGTAACTTGATTAGGGTTTCTAGGAGCTATATAGAGATGTGGTTAATATGCTTATCATTTCATTACGAACTAGATTTTAAGTTAATTACATGATTAGCATAGGATTAATGACATGAAAGTGAATTACTTTAAACTATGTTAATTTATTTTTGAGATAAATATACCTTCGACCAATAAGAAAATAAATAAATTCAAAAAGCAAAAATTACACACAGATTTTTAATTCGAGTTTTTCTACATCTCTAGTATCTATTACAAAAACAAATCCACTAAAACAATAGTGAAATTACAAAACTCAACACTCACAACCTTCCATCATTTACAATTGATGAATTTTGTTTTAAATATTGAAAGGTTTCTTGTAGCAGAAGATTGTGCCTTGTTGTTCCCATTACCACTACCGATGATACGTAGACTCTGTCTGAGTAAGTCAATTTCTCTTTCCTTCTCATTTCGTTGTTTCTCAATCAAAACTATTCTCTTCTTAAGTCTTTCAATGGTTTCTCCTCTAACTTTAACTTCTTTCCTCAGTTCTTGCACTATCTTTGCACCTTCTTCTTGCGGATTCTGTGGCAGTGTCTCTCCTACAAAAATCTCATTACTTTCTTTTTCTCAATAACCAAAATCAAATTCAAAAGGATTAGTGTTTAGGTTTTGGAGTTTGTTTTAGTTTTCACCATATGTAGTGTTGATGAGATCATCAAGCTCATTCTTGATAGAGAAATAGAGCTGTTTCCACCTCTCTACGGCTTCTTCCATCAAGCACATCTGTTCCACGACACATTCCCACTCTTTTTGTTTTGCTTCTTCTTTCTCTTCCATCTTCTGTCGTAGCCTCTTCACTTCCTCTCTCAGTCTCTTCCTGTCCTTTCTCCACTCTGTCTTTGCCATCTTCAGGGCCAAAGTTACTCTCTCTTTCTCATCTAACTCTCTTCTTATTGGTGTCCTTCTTTCTTCTTTTGATCTCCCCTTGATGCTTCTCTTCTGCTTGCTTATACAGCCACCCATTTATTAGTTCTTTCACTCTCTCTCTAGAAGTTTGTTTTTCTTTCTTTGTTTATTTCTATTTATTTGCAGAGAGAAATGATTGTTTGTAAGTGAAGAAGCTTCACATTTCGGCCTTGAAATGTACTATCACAGGGTTTAATTATATACTATTAGAGATAAATATATGAAAATATATTTATGGATTTTATCGAAGATTTAGATATATCTTGTGGGATTTTAATATATTTTATTAGAGATAAACATGAAACACTTTTGTATAAATATAAGGTGTTAGACCTTATATTGAACAACAGAAAACATTCTAATACAAATCAGTTTTCTGACATGGTATCAGAGCCTTTCTAGATTTATTCCAACGGAAAAATCAGTAGGTTGATTAATTCAGAGCAGATTTTTTTTGGTTTTGCCTTTAGAGAAGAATTCCTCATTCTCTCTCTATCATTACAGATATTTGGTCAAAGATCGGCCAATTTGGTTAAAAGGAATTGATTATTATATCGGTTTGAAAAAACCGATTGTCTTCTCCGATCTCGCTTCCTTTCACGTCAACGTTTAAAATCCGGTGAAAAAAAAAAAAAAAAAATTTTCACGAACTGCCAGATCTGCCAGAGGATTCGATCTAAGGGAGAAGCAAATTTTTTTCGTGGTAGAAAAAGATTTTTTTTGCGGAAAAGAAAAATTTCTTCCCTGGAGAAGCTTCTTCTTTGGTCAAAGTTTTCTCTCTCCAGCGTTGCAGCTTGAGGAATTTGGTGAAGTTAATTGGACTTATTTAAAACGGCAAGAGGAAGAATCTAGCTATTTTAGAAACAAGAGGATACGTGTGATATTGTTTGATTTTGGCTACTTTCTCTTGCCACGTCATTGGTTCTTCACGTGAATTTATTCACCGAGATAAGAATCTTCTATAATTCTCCACTTGCATCGTGAATCGGTTTTAAATCGATTCTCAGGATATTTTTAGGGCATATTCTGGTGATTTAAAAAAAAAAAAAAAAATTTATTATGGATACACAACCAGGAACGACGGGAGGAACAGGAGTGTCTCTTCGTCCGCGATCGGGAGAGATAGTGAGTATTTCACGAAGAACAATCTCTCCATATGATCTAACTTCTAGTGATAATCCAGGAATTTTGATCTCTCAACCATTACTTCGTGGTCCCAATTATGATGAATGGGCTTCAAGCCTTCGTCTTGCACTCAAAGCTCGCAAGAAATTTGGTTTCGTGGATGGCACAATTCCACAACCACGAGCTGATTCTGATGACTTAGAAGATTGGTGGACCAATAATGCGTTGATTGTTTCTTGGATCAAAAACACAATAGATCCGGTTATTTGCTCTAATCTCTCACATCGTGATATTGCTAGTGATCTGTGGGATCATATTCAAAAACGATTCTCGGTTAAAAATGGATCTAAAATTCAGAGGATCAAAACAGAGATTGCTACTGCAAGACAAAATGGACAATCGATTGAAGCTTATTTCGGATATCTGAATAAGCTTTGGACAACATTGGCTGATTATAGAAGGCCAAAGCGATGTGATTGTGGGTCATGTGTTTGTAATTTGAACATTGAGCTCGAGAAAGAACGTGATGAAGATAGAGTTCATGAGTTTCTTCGTGGTCTTGATGAGATATATATCACGACAAGATCAGCACTTCTATCAAGAGTACCGTTTCCGTCTTTAGATGATGTATACAATGTGCTGACTCAAGAAGAAGATTCGCGTGTTGGGGCTCGTGTCTATACCGAACAACATGATGGTGTGAGTTTTGCGATACAAGCACAAAATAAGTCTCGGACTACAAACCGAGATAAAAATGTCATGTGCTCGACTTGTGGGCGTTCGGGTCATGTCACTGAACAATGTTTTCAAAAAATTGGATATCCTTCGTGGTGGGTGGATAAGTCTCGCACTCGTAACGGTGGTCCTGCGTCCATGATACCAAAGAGTCGGGGGAAAGAAACAACCTCAGCAAATGTTGCTTTAGGTAGCAGCACTTCTACAACTGATTTTTCTATGCCCCCGATACATGATAGATTGGGTTTTAGTGGTCTGAATGAACAACAATGGAAGACGTTAGTCCAACTGTTGGATGAACGTAAGGGTTCTTCTACCGACCGTCTCTCTGCTAAGTTTCATTCCGAATCTTGGATCATTGATACAGGAGCTACAAATCACATGACGGGTTCTTTGGATTTTTTTATTGATTCATGTGATATGCCACCAGTGCATATTAAACTTCCTGATGGTAGATACACATTATCGGTAAAACGCGGATGTGTTCGAATGGGGTCTCATATTTGTTTACAGAATGTATTCTTTGTCGAGGGACTCCATTGTCATTTGATTTCAGTCTCACAATTAACGCGTGAGAATTGTTGTACATTCCAGATTACTGATAAGTGGTGTACTATTCAGGACCGCACCACGAGGAACCTGATTGGCGCGGGTGAACAAGTTAATGGCTTATATTTTTTCCGGAGTATCAGTATGGTTGCTGCGATGGTTGGAAGTGAAAACCGGTTCTCTCGGACAATATGGCATAGGAGATTGGGTCATCCATCTTCTAAAGTTCTTGATTTGTTACCAATTTCTGGTTTTTCTGATTCTTTTATTTTAAACAATAAGACGTGTGATATTTGTCTTAGAGCTAAACAAACACGTGATATCTTTCCGATAAGTTTGAATAAGACTTCTACAGCATTTGAGTTAATTCACTGTGACTTATGGGGGCCGTATCAAACTCCGACTCTATGTGGAGCACGTTATTTTTTGACAATCTTGGATGATTACACTCGATCTTTGTGGTTATATTTATTGCTAACCAAACAAGCTGCTCCCATCAAAATCCGACAATTTTTTGCTCTAATTGAACGACAATTCGATGCAAAAATTAAAAGATTTCGTAGTGACAATGGCAGTGAGTTTACGTGTCTTACTGAATTTTTTCGTGACAATGGCATTATCCATGAAACATCTTGTGTAGGAACCCCACAACAAAATGGTAGAGTGGAACGTAAACATCGTCATATTTTGAATGTCGCAAGAGCACTACGGTTTCAAGCTCAATTTCCAATTGAATTTTGGGGAGAATGTGTTTTGGCAGCAGGATATTTGATTAATCGGACACCAACAATGATTTTAAATGGTAAAACACCTTTTGAAATGTTATATTCTCGCCCTCCACCTCTTCAACATCTACGGATTTTGGGATGTCTCTGTTATATACATAACCAAAAACATGGCGGAGACAAATTTGCTTCTAGAAGCTTGAAATGTGTATTTCTTGGATATCCGTATGGAAGAAAGGGATGGCGCGTATTTGATATTGAATCAAGAAAGATTATCACGTCTCGAGACGTGGTATTTTGTGAGGATCAATTCCCATTCATAACTGAACCACTTAGTAGACCAACTACACTTGAAGGGATTGATGCTCTCCTTCCCAGCGCAGTCTCGTCAATTGATGATGATGAGAGGGATATCCTCTCACAAATACCGACTACTAGGCAGTAGAATTTGACTAGTTCCGAGACACTAATTGATTCTTCTCCTGTCCAAACGGAACAAATTGAGCCACCGACATGTGTTGAAAATAGCTCAGAGACGCCGATTGCTAAAGAACTTCTTGGTCGTGGTCATCGGCAGAAAACAAAGTCTACACGCTTGAAAGACTTTGTTGCTAACACGGCTCATGCGACCTCTTGTTACCCAATTACAGATTTCTTGTCCGATAATCGATTTTCAGCTAAGCATAGACAATTCTTGGCAGCCATTAGTTCACATATGGTTCCTCAACACTATTCTCAAGCAATGGAAGATCCCAATTATCAACAAGCTATGCGTAAAGAGATTGAGGCTTTGGAAGATAATAATACATGGACTATAGAGACTCTCCCTCCTGGCAAGAAAGCTCTTGGGTGTAAGTGGGTTTATTGCATCAAATACAAATCTGATGGCTCTATAGAACGCTATAAGGCCCGTTTGGTTGTTTTTGGCAACCATCAGATTGAGGGGGAAGACTTTACTGAGACATTTGCACCGGTTGCAAAAATGACTACGGTACGTTGTTTTCTGGCTGTGGCCGCTTCTCGTGATTGGGAAGTTCATCAGATGGATGTGCATAATGCATTCCTCCATGGTGATTTGCATGAAGAAGTTTTCATGCAATTACCACCTGGGTTTCGTACTCCTGATAAAACTAAGGTTTGTCGGCTTCGTAAATCATTGTACGGTCTTCGACAAGCCCCGAGATGTTGGTTTGCTAAATTAGCTAATGCATTGACAGATTATGGTTTTACTCAAACCATTCCGGATTATTCATTGTTCACCTTCGATAAGAATGGGGTTCAATTGCATGTGTTGGTCTACGTTGATGATTTGATCATTACAGGTAGCTCTTCTACAGTGATCTCCAAATTCAAACTATATTTAAGTTCATGTTTTCACATGAAAGATCTGGGTATTCTCAAATACTTCTTGGGAATTGAAGTTGCTCGTAATGGATCTGGTATATACCTCTGCCAACGTAAATATGCCCTTGATATCATCTCTGAGGCGGGTCTTATGGGTGCCAAACCAACAACTTTTCCACTGGATCAAAATCATAAGCTTGCATTGGCCAAAGGGGATGTCATTTCAGATCCAGCTCGTTATCGTCGTCTCGTTGGCAGGTTGATCTATCTTGGAGTGACACGACCAGAATTATCGTATGCTATTCATATCTTATCCCAGTTTATGCATGCTCCAAAGCAAGATCACTGGAATGCGGCTATTAGAGTTGTTCGATACCTTAAGGGGAATCCAGGACAAGGTATTCTTCTTCGATCTAGTACACCGCTAGTACTTTCAGCATGGTGTGATGCAGATTGGGCCGCATGTCCTCTCACTAGGCGTTCTTTGACAGCTTGGTTTATCCAACTTGGGAACTCACCAATCACATGGAAGACACGTAAACAACCAACTGTCTCTCGTTCGTCAGCTGAAGCTGAGTACAAAGCAATGTCGGATACTGTGAGCGAAATACGCTGGTTGAAAAGTTTGCTTCTTTCACTCGGGGTTCAATTCACAGCCCCGGTGGTGGTTCATTGTGATAGTCTTTCGGCTATTCATCTTGCTGCTAATCCGGTATTTCATGAGAGAACCAAACATGTGGAAGTCGATTACCACTTTATACGAGATGAGATCGTACGAGGTTTGATCACAACCAAACATGTTCCGACCCAGCTACAACTGGCAGATATCTTCACAAAGGCACTTGGAAAGAAAGAATTCACAAATTTTCTTCTCAAGTTGGGAGTTCGAAACTTACACTCTCCAACTTGAAGGGGGGTATTAGAGATAAATATATGAAAATATATTTATGGATTTTATCGAAGATTTAGATATATCTTGTGGGATTTTAATATATTTTATTAGAGATAAACATGAAACACTTTTGTATAAATATAAGGTGTTAGACCTTATATTGAACAACAGAAAACATTCTAATACAAATCAGTTTTCTGACATATACCTATAAAATACAATCCAAAAGCATTTTACATCATGTTACACTTATCCAAACACACTTAAGTAAAATTATTGAATGTCATTTAACAAAACTAATAACACTTAATGGTTATTATTCTCACGTGGCATGTAACTAGTTTGTTGTAGAAAGGAGATAAAAAAAGACAACGAAGTTATGGGCACTCTCAGGACACACTACAAAATAAGAAACAATAGAAAAAAAGAATTGAAGTTTGTGTTTTTTCCTCCGACCATGAAAAAGTATAAGTGATAGTGTGGGGTGTGTGATTGTTTGTCACATGCATCATTAACATGGACCCATTCCCTCCATCCTTTTCGTTCCAAAATTTATTACTCCATATTCGTTTTAATACAGTTTTCCATCAATAATTGGTTCTCAATTACTAAATTATATATGAAATTCTAACTTAAAATTAATTGATAATAATTTAGATTATTCTATATCTCTTATGTATTAGTAAATTCTCATTTAAATTTTTGATGTTTGATATTTTTCAGGTTCATCGGGACAAAATGGTTCATCTAATTATTAATCTAGAGAATATTATAATATATGATTAATTTTGGTTTAAATTGGTTGGGTTAATTTTATGTTGAACTGATTTTAGGTTTGATCGATCAGATTTTTTTTGATGAACAAGATCGGTTTCTGTTCGATTGGGTAACATGATCGATTCTCATACCATATTAGAATATTGACTTGTAAGTCAAAAATAATTGATAATAAATGAATTCATTCATATCTTTTATATATTAGTTAAGTTTCAATTTCGAGAGTGTCCTATTATAAGATTAATTTTGATTTAAATTGAACGAGATAATTTTGAATCAAATTGATTTCAGATCTCATTAATCAGATATTTTTCGATGGGCAGAATAGATTTTTGTTTAATTAGTTAATATGTGATTGGACTCTCATATCATACTACAATATGGACTTTCAAATCATAAGCAATTGAAAATTACTGAATTCATCAATACCAATTATATATTACTCAAGTATTAATCTTAAAAGTTTCCTATTATAAAATTAATTGTGGTTTAAATCGGTCAAGTTAATTTTGGATCAGTATGATTTCTAGTCTGATTAATCATACTTATTTCGATGGAACCGAATCAATTTATGTTTAGTTGGATAATGTGTGATCATACTATCATACCGTACCATCTTAGAGTATGGATTTCCAAGTCAAAAATACTGCACAATAATAAATTAATATATAATTTGTATATAACAATCAAGTTTTATATAAATTTGTGATATGAAATATTTTCACATCTATTTTTTAAGTAATGAGAAGATTTGAATTGGTTATGACATGAGAAGATTTGAGTATGTTATGTTAAGTCAATAGCCAGATTTAATGTTGAATGTGATTTTATTAATTACTTTTTGGTTGGAGAGATAAGTAAAATATTAGTTGCAACACCTTTACATTTATCTCATAAATATAAATATGAAATTAGATTCTATTATCCATTTTGATTTATGTGACAAAAATAATAATAATTATTTATTTATATATATCAGGTTAACTACTGTTTAACTTCATTTTTTGAGTAAGTTTAACTTTCGATCTTACAATTGACATATTTGATTAGTTATGATAAATTAAGTATAAATTGCTTTGGTGGTAAAATGGCCAAACTAATAATGGAAGAAGAAGACAAAAATAATAAATAAATAAAAGAGACATATCTAATCACAATTTACTACGTAGAGGTTGAATAGCCTATAAAGTAAAACAATAGGTTCCAACATCAATCAGATTAATTTCTTCTTCCTTTACCTAAAACTTCTCTCTTAATTTATGTTTTTGGAATAAGACACTATAAATATATATTAAGTTTGATCACTTAAGTTTAGATTAGAACTTTTACAAGTTTTTATTATAAATTTAGTATAACAAAATTAAAATTTTAAATATATCCTACATTATTATTGTGAATATAATTATTTTTTAAAATAAGTTATAAGTAAATTACAATATTCTGTTTAAATTTCTTTTTTATTTAAAAGTTTAGATATTTTTCTTAACAAAATATTTTAATATTAAATTTATGATATTATTAGAAATGTAAATATGCTATATTTAAAATATATTATTTTTAAAAAATTTCCAATATATTATATAAAATGTTTTTGTTTTTTCATTGTAATTTTGTGTACAAACCGATCACTATAATTCAACAGAACCAGATTATATTTTTTTGTTTCCAATTAGTACACCAAACAAGTAACAATAAATATATACACACACAAACGGCACAAACTTACAAAGCATTTTTTGTATGTTTTTGTAACATTTTTGAGAATGTTATATAACACAATCATATGATACATGCCAACCACATCAGATCATTCATTTCACAATATATGTATTATCCACTTATCTTTCACCTTAAACTCATCATAGACCACTGGTTCATACCCACTGATGATGGAAGTGCTGGCCTGAGAATGGGCACACGTTTCACTACTGAGACTGCTTCGTTCAACCGAGCAGTATGATTCGCTACCTTCTGAAAAACATTTCATTGAATCAGATTGTTCTTTACTTCCATGCTTGAGAGATGAATAAGTTAAAGCAAGAACATGAATTTAAGAAGCAAAAGACATATATAAATTTGCAATGTTAAGCATCAGGACTCAAACTCGGGTCCTTATTGATCCTTTGTACCACTAGAAGACAGGTTAAGCTACTTATGCTGGACTAAACACTCCTTTTATTGTTTTCTCATAGAAACATAATATGTAAACTCTGAAATATCTATCGATCTCTGACTACCAAACAAGAAAATGTTACAAAGCAGAACCACACAGATGAATCTAAAGTGGATAACCATCGAAAAGCAAAATAAGAACTTGTTTACAGACCTTTCAACTACCCCTTACCCACAAAAATTGAACATGCAAAACAAAAATGTAAAAAAAACAAGTATGAAGTTTAATCATTAAAGCAGATAAAACCACAGGGAAGAAGCACAAAGGGAACGATTACTTAGTAATGCTCTTACCAGCTACACTTTTGCTTCCCCATACCAAAAGCATATATCAAGAACTCAACCGGTGCTATATTAAAGAACTAACAATAATGAAGGGCTAACAAATAAATTTTCTTCATTAAGACTGTGACAACAGAGTGTGGCTCTTGGTGAATACAATGACCATGGGTCGCTAGCTGCACCTAAACTACTTGGGAAAGAGCAAACTCGTAATAACAATAAAAAAAATGGTCCTAGGACACTTATAAAACGTCTAGCTAAACAGCAAAAGTTGACTATGCAGCACATGGCTCCAGAAAACTTGTTAGCCTAATGAATTAACATACTTAAACAGCATTGACAATCAAATAAACTGAGCTAATTACCTTATTCTCAAGTAGAACCTTAAGCTGCAAGGTACGACTCTTCTTCATATTGTATAATCTCCTCCCTAACATAACAAACCCCACCATTGCTGCGGCCATGGAGAACGACCAAATAGGATTAACTCTGAAAACACAATACTTTATAATATCTATTGGAATCTTCCACCACACAAATCCTCTTTCTTTTTCCCCACGGCCACCATCAACTGATTTCACTAACGGATCAACAGAAATAGACTTTCCTTCTCCTGAAATTGGGGATTCTTCTACTCTCTCCGTATCAGTTCCCTCACCATAGTTCACCAAATCAATTTCTCCACTAGAATCCAAGCAATCTTTTTCCAGATGCTTCACTCGAGCTATATTTTCGCTGTATTCGATACCCACTTCGCTTCTGTTAAAATTCTCTAAACCCAACTCGTTATTCACATCATCAACAACTAACCTTTGTTCCTCGAGCCGATCGCTGCTCGAATCCGACCACAACTCGCTAAATTGTTTCGGGCCATACGGAGCATCGGAACGAGGTTCGATCCAGCCTGGACTACCCGATTGAACAGACCCATCATCATCGATCGCCTCCCTTTGACAAAAAACGTTATTGTTCTCGAGAGAGAAGTAGTTCAAGGTAACCATACCTTGCGTGCCATCTTCAACATCAATCTCCTCCAAGCTCTTCGATTTCTCCTCCTGAGTAGATTCCGAGCTCTGAATCACCAATTCCCAGTCTTCTTTAAGCTCTTCTTCCATGTCAGCGTTGGGGTTTCTTCGGTCGAGAAATTAACGGATCAAATGCTCGGATGATTCTTTTGGTCACCAAAAATGTCTTTCTTCGTGTGGGAGCAAACAGAGGGTTGATTTTCGCTGTCTAGTTGATGATGACGTGGCGTGATGCAATTGGATAAATATAAAGTCTGAAACAAAAGGGTTTGTCGACGTGTGGGTCTAACGAGTATTGGATTGAGAGTGTATATTATTACGGTGGGGTGTGAAGTCGGGCATCACTGACCGCGTTTGCTTAAGAGATATGGTCCACTTGAATTTGGAGGAAGACGAACTGGACACGTCAATGGATGCGGATTTATTTTTTGGTGAATGTATCTGTTTTTAACAGTTTTAAGATATATGATTTGCTTTTGTGAAATTTGGGTATATAGCAAAAAAAAATAGTATCCAAATTAACAAAATAACAAAGAAAATATTTAGATAGCGTGAATTTAATCAAAAACCGATTATATTCCTATTTCTTAAAAGTTGTAGACTGATCTATAACTGACATCCATTCTCATAGTGGTGTCAGTTTTTTTTAAACCATATCATTCTTTTATATATAAGAGAGACTGTTTCTTAAACCATTGTTTCATTTTTTTTACATTTTTTCTTTTTTCAATCTACGCTATGTATTTTCTGTTCTCTTCTCATGTACTACTATCGCCGGAAAAAAATGGTGACCGGCAATAATGCTCTGAACCCGGTTAGTTTATACTATTCACATGGCAATACACATACACATGAATTTTTTGTATCCAGATCTGTTGTTCACTTATGTGTGGACAAATGTGATTTTGGTTTTACGTGCCAAAACGTGCTTTTGGATTTTCTTACCAAAAACATGTTTTCGCATTTTCATACCAAAACAGGTGATTTCCTATTTTCTATCAAAACGTGTGATTATGCGTGTTTCACATAAACTAGGATAGTACATGTGATATGTATAGAAAAAGTTTAATATTTTACTTTTTATATTAAAATAAAATTTTCAATAAAATATAAAAAACATTTATCATATTTTTTCTTATGTTATTCATAACTATAAATTTTTTTATAAAGATCTATTGACTCTATCGAAAATCTCAGTTTATTTTTAAAATCATTAGTAGATAATAAACAAATACTTTAAATTTCTTTTTTCTAAAATAAACAACAATAAATAATTGTTAGAATATCAGAAAAATTTCATAAATGATGTAGAGATTAATGTATAAATAACTTACTTGTTCATCCACAAAAATAAATTCAAATCTTTCAAACTAAATTTTAAACCATTCACATATTAGTAGGAAAAATTCGTTTAGAATAGTATAAAAAGAGTATACTAAATCTACTATATACAAGAATAGTATAAGTTTTTTAAAAATTTGTATATATAAACTATTAATGGTTGTATGAAATTGTTGATTACAATAGAGAGATTTAATAAAATTTAACATATTTGCTAGTTTTGTATAAATATATTACATTACATTAAGTAAAAAAATTTATAACATGTTTTCATTAAATTAATAAAATTAGTAGTCTTAACTAATTTTTTTATATTATAGAATACTTTTATACATAAAATAATCATAATAAAATAATTATTAGTAATTCGAATTTATTTTTTAAATCAATTGATATAATATAAAATTTTATTTGAAAATATATTGATTTTGTTTATAAACAAAAACAAAACTAAATTCATTAGTTTGAATTAATGAATATGTGTTGTTTGGTCATTAGATGTAATTAATAATTTTTTATTAATTTAATTAGAAAAAATGGTGAAAATGAATATGGTGGTGATACATCGTCAAATTAAAACTCAAGTGCTTCTCCTTTAATATATTAGGGATAAGATAAGATATGCGATTTTGTATTCCTCACCAAAACGTGAACATACGTTTTCCGTGAGAAAAACAGTTTTCTAGCTAAAATTAAGAATCCAAATTTTTCTACTAACAAAACTGTGATTTTGTATTTTCTTCACAAAAACATTATATTATGTTTTTTTACAAAAAGGATATTACATATTTTTTAAAATCGTGTTTATGTGTTTTTCATAAAAAGCAATTATGTTTTTCTGCCAAAATTTACTAATCTTCAAAAACCAGATTTTATGTTTGTGGTGAAAAAATACCTAATCATTCGTAGATAATTACATGAACTAAATAACCGAGATTAGAGAAAATAACTAATCATTTTTAACGTTAAAAGAGATATGAGTTTTTTTAAAAATGGTGATATGTTATTAAAAAGGAAAAATGACTAAAATAATTATAACATGACATATAATTAAATTTGATATGATAATTTTAAAAATAAATTTATTTTAAAAAATAAACGAATTAAATATAACATGACAATTTTAAATATAAAATTATTATAAAAAATAAATTAAATCATATATGTTAAATGATTTTTATCACTAACAAAGAAATAGAAAAAAAAACTTTAGAAAAAGATTAAATTCTGTAAAAAAAGAAAACCACACATTTCTTTCTATCCGACATAGATAAAAAAATAAACATGAATTAAATATAATTCAAATATAATTTGATTGTAAAATAAAAATGTAAGTATATTACAAATCAAAAAATATAATTTGATAGTTTTAAATAAATAAAACATAAATAAAACTTATCTTATATAAAAATTATATATATTAAATGATTTTTATCACTAACAAAAAATAGAAAAAAAACTTCAAAGAAAAATTAATGTTGTGTAATAAAGAAAACGTTTCTTTCCACACCACATAGATATAAGTAGATAAACAAAAGTTAAATATAGTTTAAATATAATTTGATTGTAAAATACAAATATAAGCATATTACAAAATAAAAAATATATTTCACATAAATTTAAACATACTCATCTCCAACAATATATATATAATATGAAATAATGGTATTTTATACAATTGCCCTATAATATTTTACATACATTTAAACTTACTCATTTCCTACAAAATATATATATATAATACTATTTTAAACAATTATCCTATAATATTTCACATACATTTAACCTTACTTATCTCCTACACTATATATATATAATAATACTATTTTAAACAATTGTCCTATAATATTTCACATACATTTAACCTTACTTATCTCCTACACTATATATATATATATATAATATTTCACATACATTTAAACTTACTCATCTCCTACAATGTATATATATATATATAAAATAATGTTATTTTATACAATTACCATATAATATTTCACATACATTTAAACTTACTCATCTCCTACACTATATATATATATATAATATTTCACATACATTTAAATATGTAGCTATGTGTAATTACATGGACACATATTTTGAAGTCTTACATTCGACCAATGGAGATCTAAACACAAATCTATGTAAACAATACAAACCCACACATACAATAATAAACCTTATAATAATGATCATCATGAAACACTCTTATTCTATTGATTCTATTGTTCACACCATTTTTATTTCGTTCGGAGCCACGAGTTCCTCCACTTCCTTATATAATGAATTATAATAAAAATGAGGTATTGCTTTAAAATTAAATGTGTTTTAAGGGCTTAAGGTCTAAATAGAGATGAATGGAGAGGTTGTACCTATTTTAAGATCCCTACTCTTTACCCTCCTTCCGTTTCTTCGACATTGACTTCTTAGCACTCCTGTTTGCTTCTCCCCTACGCGGATTATCTTCGATTCACCATGACTCATATCCTTTGATTATCTTGCTTCAATTGCTTGTTACCTCCGTTTTTAGCGATTCTCCTCCGTGTTTGAATGGTTTTGTGTGCAAACAAAATTTAGGGTATTTTCTTTCGATGAATTCAATTTAGGGAGGAGCTGCAATTTTTGTTGATTTTTTTTTATGCTTAGATTGCTTCGGAATTATCCATTTGATTCTCTGCTTCACGAGATTAGATCTAGTGGACTCCTTCTCAAATCTTGCTTAGATTGTATAGGATTTTGTAAACAAACGAAAAAAACTAGGTAAAAGCTTATTGCTTTCTTTGATTCAAGCTTTTTGATTTGATGCGAAAATTGCACGTGGAAGTCAGAGAGAGCGTGACCGTGAAAGAGCTGCTGCTCGTGCTGGAGGGAAAGGAAAGAATGCTGACGACGGACTCACACCGGAGCAACGCCGTGAAAGGTAAACGAATCGACGAAGGCAGTTTCATTGACTTTGGTTGCTTGCTTTATTATAATGGGTTTTGTGTGTATGATTCAGAGATGGAAAAGCATTGCAAGAGAAGGCGGCCAAGAAGGCTGCTCAAGCTGCAGCTTCGAGTTCTGGTGCAGGAGCAGGAGGCAAAGGAACCACTAAGAAGTGATTCATTGGTTTCTCTTATGTCCACATTGTAGACTTTACGTTTTTGTGTGTGTTTTTTATTCTCCTCTCAGATTGTTTGAAATTGGGTTATTTAGAGCTGAGCTTTGCTCTCTTGTTGTCTAAATCCCATTGTGCTTTCTCTGTGTTGAAATTGAAAATTTGATGCTTATGGTGAAATCTTATTTGGTCTTCTTTGTCTCTGTTAAGAAGTATACCTGCAATTATACTGTCTCTTTTTGGAAAACTTGACATTGTAGTTCTTGTTTCTCTTACTTTAAGTTTGAAAGTGGGTAGTTTAGTTAGACCTGAGCTTTGTTCCTGTCTCAATCAGTTTATGCTGTCTGTCTCTAGATTAATATTGCTATTTGTTGCTTATGATGAAATCTTATTTGGTCCTTGATCTGTTATGAAGTTTACTTGCAGTTTAACTCACAATTTTGGGGACATTGAAGTTCTTATTATTCAGACCTGAGATCTGAATCACATTGTACTGTCTCTGTACTAAACATGCAATTTGATGCTCTTTACTCAAAGGTTTTAAAGCGTATTTTCTCCAATGTTTTAGCCGTTTAGGGATGAAGAAAAAGAAAGCCATGGATTTTTTTTTTTGGCTTTTTTTTTCGGATTTAAGTAAATTGAAAATAAGATTAAAATAAAAACTACTTTGTTTTGTTTTGAATTTTCATATTTGAAAACAATCTAATTTGTCATTTGTCAACTTCAGTGGTAACACTAATAATTTAATTATAATATATATATATATATATATAATTCGAATTTAAAAATAATTATGTTCTATTGTAAACATATATAAAAAAGATAAAAAAATTGATGGATTTAATGTGGGTTACAAAAGATTTAATTTTATTTCTTAAATATTGATTGACTAAAATAAAATTAGGATTAATTTAGAACCGGATTAATTTATGATTAGACCAGAGTGGATTTGAAAACTCATATTAACATTACTAACTTTCAAAACTCATATTAACATTACTAACTTTCAAAAGTTGATGGAACTTTATTGCTGATTTTTTTGTACATGTCTCCATTTTTGGAAAAGAATATTGGGATATTTGCAAAATTGACCTAAAATTCTTGGGATAATGTTCTCAATTGCAAGTTTGACAATTAAAATTTTTTTGCAAAACTAACTTTCTATCTCTATTTTATCCTTCAACAATAATTTTATTTACAACTTTGCCATTAACTTAAAAAAAAACAAAAACAACACAAAGACCATTATAGACAAATTTTTCAAAAATATTACGAAAATGCCATCTTCTTCATTGCACACAACCACCATTGTCGTGGTTGTTGGGAACTCTTAATTCCATCGACACACCCACCTTTATATCTCTATTCCTTCATCAAATCTCATTCATCTCAACCTCTTTCATTTTCTCTCTCATTTTCTTCCAATTTCTCTCTTCACTCTACATTCAAAAGCTTCCAACTTTACAAAAATTCATCATTATCCGTTAAATCAAGCTTTTGAGAGCTTTGCTTTCGGTTATTTTTTAAGTTCATAGAGTTACGAGAAGTCTGCTTTGTAATATATTTACAAAGCAGACTTCTCGAAGTCTTCTTTATAAATATATTACAAAGCAAACTTCGAGAAGTCTGCTTTAATCGGAATAAATCTCTCTTTAAACAGAATAAACAATTTTTCTCACTAAAGCAGACTTCTCCGAGAAGTCCGCAATGTTTATCCTATCAAAGTAGACTTCTCCGAGAAGTCTGCTTTCATAGGAATAAAAATAGCAGACTTCGCGAAGTCTGCTTTGGCGAGAAAAACAGTTTATTCCTATCAAAGCAGACTTCTCCGAGAAGTCTGCGATGTTTATTCCTATCAAAGCAGACTTCTCCGAGAAGTCTGCGATGTTTATTCCTATCAAAGCAGACTTCTCCGAGAAGTATGTTTTGATAGGAATAAAAATTGCTTTGGCGAAAAAACAGTTTATTCCTATCAAAGCAGACTTCTCTGAAAAGTCTGCGACGTTTATTCCGATCAAAGCAGACTTCTCGGAGAAGTCTATTTTGATAGGAATAAACGTCGCAGACTACGAGAAGTCTACTTTGGCGAGAAAAATAGTTTATTCCTATCAAAGTAGACTTCTCCGAGAAGTCTGCGACGTTTATTTCTATCAAAGCAGACTTCTCGGAGAAGTGTGCAACATTTATTCCGATCAAAGCAGACTTCTCGGAGAAGTCTGTTTTGATAGCAATAAACGTCGCAGACTGCGAGAAGTCTGTTTTGGCGAGAAAAACATTTTATTCCTATCAAAACAGACTTTTCAGAGAAGTCTGTTTTGATAGGAATAAACGTCGCAGACTGCGAGAAGTCTGCAAGTCTGCTTTGGCGAGCAAAACATTTTATTCTATCAGCAGACTTCTGAGAAGTGCGATGTTTATTCGATCAGCAGACTTCTCGAGAAGTCGCTGATAGGAATAAAATTGCTTTGAGAGAAAAATAGTTTATTCCTATCAAAGCAGACTTCTCAGAGAAGTCTGCGACGTTTATTATTTACAAAGCAAACTTCTCGGAGAAGTCTGCTATGATAGGAATAAACATCGCAAACTGCGCAAGGTCTGCTTTGACGAGAAAAACAGTTTATTTCTATCAAAGCAGACTTCTCCGAGAAGTCTACGACGTTTATTCCTATCAAAGTATACTTCTCCGAGAAGTCTGCTTTGATAGGAATAAAAATTGCTTTGGCAAGAAAAAAAGTGTATTCCTATCAAAACAGACTTCTCAGAGAAGTCTCCTTTGGCGAGAAAAATATTTTATTACTATCAAAGCAGACTTCTAGTAGAAGTCTGCGATGTTTATTCCGATCAAAGCAGACTTCTCGGAGAAGTCTGCTTTGATAGGAATAAAAATTGCTTTGACGAGAAAAACAGTTTATTCCTAGAATAAAAATTGTTTTGGCGAGAAAAACAGTTTATTCCTATCAAAGTAGAATTCTCTGAGAAGTCTGCTTTTGCGAGAAAAACATTTTATTCCTATCAAAGCAGACTTCTCGGAGAAGTCTGTGACGTTTATTCCGATCAAAGCAGACTTCTCGGAGAAGTCTGCTTTGATAGGAATAAAAATTGCTTTGGCGAGAAAAACGGTTTATTTCTATCAAAACAGACTTCTCGGAGAAGTCTACTTTGATAGGAATAAACGTCGCAGACTGCGATAAGTCTGCTTTGGCAAGAAAAACAATTTATTCCTATCAAAGCAGACTTCTCCGAGAAGTCTGCTTTGATAGGAATAAAAATTGCTTTGGCGAGAAAAACAGTTTATTCCTATCAAAGCAGACTTCTCGAGAAGTCTGCGACGTTTATTCTTCTATCAAAGCAGACTCTCTTCTGCAAAGAAAAACAGTTTATTCCTATCAAAGCAGACTTCTCTGAGAAGTCTGCGACGTTTATTCCGATCAAAGCCCACTTCTCGGAGAAGTATGCTTTGATAGGAATAAACGTCGCAGACTGCGAGAAGTCTGCTTTGGCAAGAAAAACAGTTTATTCCTATCAAAGCGACGTTTATTCCTATCAAAGCAGACTTCTCCGAGAAGTCTGCTTTGATAGGAATAAAAATTGCTTTGGCGAGAAAAACAGTTTATTCCTATCAAAGCAGACTTCTCCGAGAAGTCTGCTTCGGTAACAAAAACATTTTATTCCGATTAAAGCAGACTTCTCCGAGAAGTCTACTTCAGTGAGAAAATTTAGTATGTGTACAATGATCTAATCAAATTCATTAATTTTTACCATAAATAATGGTCCAAATCGTTGTTGTTTGTGGAGAGTGGACTATTACAGAGATTTGAAATTTTTTTGTGGATAATATAAGAGGAGGAAAAATGTTTGTAATTGAGGATGATGATTACGTTGTTGATGAAGATGAAAATAAAGTTTACTCGAATGTTGAGGATTACATTCTTTACGGTAAAGTAAAAGATGAATAAATTCAGTTTTAGTGTTGAGTATCTCAGAAAATTAAGTTACGAGTAAGGACAAAGTACAAAGTCTGCCGAGAAGTCTACAAAGAAGCCTGCCGAGAAGTCTGCAAAGAAGTCTGCGAGATTTATACAACAAAGTTTGCCGATATAAGTGTGTAGTTTCTGAAATATGTAACCAATCAATTCAATTAATTTGAAGGCAGAATGTTATCGATGTTGTTTTACAAAAACATCCAACACTATCTTGTTAACTTAGTATTTTGATGGAATTGTTTCTACATATCTTTCAATTCTTGTTCTTTCTTGTTATTAGGAAGTATGCATTAAGTATCTTAAATATGCACTAAGTCATTGACTATGTATAAAAGTGTATGAAAATTTATACTAATATTTGTGTTTTTAATGGTTGTCATTTTGTAATTTTATAAGTATGATTTGACTTGAGGTGATTGAAAGGTGATTGACATACAACTAATAGTTTATTATAATTCTAAAAAATTGATTGAAAACTGACTGACAAGGTGGAGTGATGGGAGCTAGTGATAAGTACAATAAAATTGACAAAAACTTATTTAAAATATGACCAAAAATACAAACGAAGTCTGCAATTATTAATGAAGTCTGCAAGTGAAGTCTGCATTTGTAATGAAAACGTGTTGTGAAGTCTACAACTGAAGTCTGCAACCTATAATGAAGTCTGCAACCTGTAATGAAGTCTGCAATCTGTAATGAAATCTGCAACACAAAAATCTATTGATTCAAAAACCAAAGTCAAATTCAAAACGTAAGAAAAAAATTCAAAAACATCTACAAAAACTTTTAAACCACCATAAATTTCAAGGAGAATTTCAAACATCTATTGAAAATCTTAAAAAAATCATCTAAAATTTTAAAAACCATTAAAAATTACTTTAAAACTACTAAAACAACAATATTACTTTTTGTGAATCTTTTTCTACAACAAAAGAAAATGAGAAATAAGATAAGAATATAAGAACTCTGCAACTGAAGTCTGCAACTGAAGTTTGCAATTGAAGTCTGCAACTGAAATCTGTAACTGAAATCTACAAACTTGTAATGAAGTCTGCAACCTAAATCTGCAAACCTGTAATGAAGTCTGCAACACGAAAATCCATTAATTCAAAAACCAGTGTTAAATTCAAAACGTAAGAAAAAAACTCAAAAACAACAACAAAAAATTGTAAAACCTCCATAAATCTCAAACATCTATTAAAAATCTTAAAAAAACCATATAAAATTTTAAAAACTATTAAAAATCACTTTGAAAATCTAGTAAAACAACAAAATTAGTTTTTGTAAATCTTTTTTCTAGATCTACAACAATAGAAAATGAAAAATAAGATAAGAATATAAGAAAAAAATTAAGAAAACAACAAAAAATAACAAAATCTCCAAAACCATGAAAAACGTAACAACTAGTAAAAATAACAAACTTACATCTTTAGATCTCATGATTTCCTTTTCTAGATCTACAACAATACAAGATGAGAAATGAGATAAGAATATAGGAAAAACTTAAGAAAACAACAAAAACAATAAAAACTACGAAAAACTTAAAAACTAATAAAAGCAACAAGCTTACGTTTTTAGATCTCTTCACTTCTTTTTCCAGATCTACAACACTATAAGACGAGAAAGAGTGTTATAAAAATAACAAAAGTTCTAAACAATAAAAATATTCTAAAATCACAAACTCAAAACCATATAAACAAAAAAAACTTACTTTTTCATATCTCATGATTTTTTTTCCAGATCTACAAAATAACAAGATGACAAAGAACATGAGAAGGGAAGAAGAAAAGAAAAGAGGGGAGGTAAAACGAGAAGAAGAGAAAATTTACCTTGTAGTCATTTTTGGAGGATGGAGGTCTCCCATATTTTTTTTTGGAAATAAAATTATGATAAAATTTTAGGGTTACCTTCTTTATATATGGAGAGTTAAATTTGGTTAGGTTAAAAACTGTCAATTTCTGGTTTGTGCAGACTTCTCGAAGTCTTTGAAGTTTATTCCGGCTGAAGTAGACTTCTCCGAGAAGTCTGCTTTAATAGGAATAAATCTCAAAGACTTCTCAAGAAGTCTGCTTTGGTGAAAAAACAGTTTATTCTGGCTGAAGCAGACTTCTCGAAGTCTGCTTCGTATTTTTACATTACCCTAAACTCTAAATTGAAAAAAAACCGGTTTAGTTATATTTAATTTTCGGTTTGTGCAGACTTTTTGAGAAGTTTGCTTTGTTAAATCTACGACAACATCTCGAAAAGTCTGCGTAACCCTAAACCCTAAATAATAAAATTCACTAAATGTGCAAAAGTTTTGTTAAAAATTGGATGAATATGTTGAAGATAGTTAAGTAAATGCAAAACTCAAACAATTTTCTTTTAAAAATTTGTAAATCTAAATTTTCAAATTTATCAGATGATATTTCAAATTCTAGCATGAATTCTCTACACAAACATCAACTATTAACCCACAACACAACAACAAAAACTAGGAAATATTTTATACCATTAGATCGAATCTAATCTCCTTATTTTTGAATTTATAATAAATTTTACGTGTTTTTGATATGTATATAAATTATGTTAATAGCAATTTTAATTTTTTAAATATTTCAAAAATTTTATTTGATTTAGGTAGTTTCTTTGAGAAGTCTGCTTCAGCCGAAATAAACTGTTTTTCCTACCAAAGCAGACTTCTCGGAGAAGTCTCCTTTGATAACAAAAAAACACGCAGGGACTGAAACGTAATTGACATTTCGACATTATTTTTTTATACAAAATGAGTGTTCAGTAATTTCTCCACCCTTATAGGTTAGTTTTGCAAAAATATTTTCATGTGGATTAGACTTGCATTTGGAATCAAGTTTTATGTTATTTTTAGCAATTTCCCAAAGAATATTAGGCATGAAGTAAATATATTTTTATGGAAAATTTGTTAGTCTTTGTGAGAAAAAGAACAAGAAACAAATTGATACAAGAAAAAAGTATCTAGCGCTTAAAAATCAATTCCTCAAAACGTGAGAAAAAAATTGTCTTAGGTTTGGTGACTTTGTTTCTGATAAAAAGATTAGTGTATATATTCACAAAGTGAAAAATCTATAATAAATCACAGGCAAACTAATAATTCTTATGTTCGTTTAAATTAGAAATTGGAACACTAATTGTAATTGAGGTCAACAAATACTTGAGGACACATAGGCATCTTATCGAAAATTGTAGTTATATCTTCAAAGTGAGAATATGCGTTACGCACAGATATATTATTAGTAAATTTTTATTGTTTTCATGTTTTTTTTGTAATTTTTTGTTTTATTTTTATTATCCTTTACAATTTCTTACATCTTGGATTTTTCTTGTTCTTTATATTTTTTTAAAGTACGGTCTTACGCTTGAAATGTGAATTGATGTGCCATTAGTGCATAGTCCTGTATAATTAGATTAGTTTGTCGTATTAGTTCGATTAACGTTCACATTGATTGCTTATATAGTTTTAAAAAATTTTGACGCGTAAATGAACTGATTTTCACATAGTGATAAAGTAGCTATTCTTGAAGTTGTAACTAACAATATCATTCTTCGTTCATACTTTAATTTAGATATGATTTTTGTGTAAACATGTCTTCCTAATTCCTCCTGGGCCATTAAAAAAGAAAAATTTCCCTTTGCAATTAGTAACCTATTCCATAACAAGTTTTGATTCAGGAACGAGCATCACTATTAGAGATTCAAAAGTGATGGGTTGATAAATACATCGATAGTGAACCTTCAGCCACTATAGAATATTTTCTACAAAATCTAAATGAGGATTTGGTAAATAAATAGATCGAAAAAAGCCACAGAGATTATGGAAAGTTTGTGATAAATATAGAGCACTTAAACTTCAAAAATTTCCACACAAGAACGTTGGAGACATCAGTTCTTTTCAAAAGAAGAAAAATTAGGTTTTTATTTCATAAAAATTAAATGATTACATTCAGATAATGAATTTTATATATTAGTCCAACAGCAGATGCTTTTTAGGACTGAAAATACATTATAACGAAAGGATTAAAATGAAAATAACAACAAGATATCATGACTTAGTGACAAATAAAATACTCTTAAACTTAATAATCACATTTTTACAAAAACAAAATAAATAAATTTGTTAATTTAAACATATACTCATTTTGGTATCTTGAAACTCTTTATAATACCTTGTTAAGTTTGTTTAGCAATAATGAACAAGGTTTTATCTTTAAAACCATTTAGAATTGGAAGAAGTGAAGTTGTTGTAGTATTTAATTTTTCATAATTTCCTTCTTGTAATTCTTTAGCAAGTTCAGCTTCATAGAATCTGACATCTTCTATGATTGTGATGAGAGTCTCCACAGACTTTTTGAATATCTTACTAAGGTTTCTTGTGTCTGATTTTGTTCTTGTAGCTTATCTCATAATAGGTATATTAATGGACTCCTCAGCTTCTAGTGAGTTGGTATTGATGTCCTCATCATCTCCTCCCTCTTGAAAAGGTTTTGTCCTCAATACATGTACATCTAGATGAAAAGGAGCAAGATAGGTAATATTAAAAATATGAGATATGGTCATCTCACCTGGCAGCTCAAGCTTATAGACATTGTTGTTGATATTATCTAAAACACAAAAAGGACCATATCCTTTTGGAGAAAGCTTGGATTTCCTTTGGTTGAGGAATCTTTCATGTCTCATGTGCAACCATACCCAATCTCCAAGTTCAAATGATATTCTTTTTGGTGTTTATCTGCATTTCTTTTGTACTACTCGGTTTTATTTTCCAAGTTGTCCTTAACCTTTTGATGAATATTCTTAACATAATATGCCCTGGGATCTTCTTCACTAGACTTAACATATTGAGTTAAAGGTATAAGATCCAGTGGGGGTAGTAGGAGTAAATCCATAAACCACTTCAAAAGGAGAAAGTTTAGTTGTTGAATGTTTAGCATGATTATAACTCAATATAAGGTAAGCAAGACAAACAGTTCCTTAGATTCTTACCAGCATGGCTCTCAACAAGATTCAAAGAGTTAGGTTTACTACCTTTGTTTGACCATCGGTTTGTGGGTGACAAGTGGTTGAGAATAGCAGCTTAGTTTCCAACTTTTTCCATAAAGTCTTACAGAAATGGCTTATAAATTTAGTGTCATGATCTGAAACTATTGTTCTGGACACTCAATGTAGATGCACTCCTTCCTTAAAAAAGAGATGAACTATTTACATAGCATCATTAGTCTTGTTAGAATGAGCCATCTTTGAGAATCTGTATACAACTACAAAGATAAAATCTTTATGGTAGACCTAAGATAAATTCCATAGAGATATCTATCCAAGATAGGTCAGGAATGGGCAAATGCATATATAAACCATAAGAGGTTGTGACCTAGATTTTTCTTTCAAGCAAGTGATGCACTTAGCATAGAATCTTTCTATAAATGTTACATAAATACACTCAGTGTCTTATCTCGGCAAAAATGTCTCATGAGTCTTCCTCCATGAGCTTCTCCAATCAATAGTTCTCTCATTGATCCGTGAGGAATACAAAGACATTTTTCTTAAACAAAAATCTATCATATTGATAAAAATACCAGATGCACCTTGCTGGTCTCCTTGAACATTTCTTGAAAATCTGGATCAGTTTCATACATTGCCTTAATCTTAACTTCCATTATGCTGATGAGAGCATGTCTCCTTGATAAAGCATCAGTAACAACATTATCTTTACCTTTCTTATATTTGATCACATAGGGAAAAGTCTCCACAAACTCAAGACAATTGCATGCCTCTCTTAAGCTTAGTTTGTCCACTTAAGTGCTTGAGCGTCTCATGATTTGTATGAATAAGAAACTCTTTTGACAGTAGGTAATGTTACCAAGTTTCAAGAGAGCTTACCAAAGTATATAGCTTTTTATCATATGTGGGATAGTTAAGTGAAGCTCCACTAAATTTCTCACTGAAGTAGTCCACTAGTTTTCCTCCTTGCATTAGGATAACTCATATACCTGTTTCAGAAGCATCACATTTAATTTTTTTTTATCAAAGTTAGGAAGTACCAAACAAGCGCATGTGTGAGGCTATCTTTCAGCTCGTTGAATGCCTTCTCTTGTGATTGTCCCCATTTGAATTCTACATTCCTCTTAATTACTTAAGTGAGGGATGAATCAACAATACTAAATTCGTTGAAAAATCTTATATAGAAACTACCCAATCCATGGAAACTCCTCACATGTTTGATTGTTGTTGGGGTTGGCCAATCTTGAATTGCTTTGACCTTTTCTTCATCGACCCTTAAGTCCTGACAACTTACAACAAATACTAGGAATACAACTTGATCAGTGCATAAAGTACATTTCTTAAGATTAGCATAAAGATTTCAGCCGTAAGCATTTCAAGCACCTGCTCAAGATTTCGTAAGTGAGCAACAAGATTAAAATAAACCACTACGAAATTACTGATAAATGCTCGTAGGATGTGGTTCATGAATCTCATGAATGTACTTGGAGCGTTTATAAGTCCAAATAGCATGACTAGCCATTCATATAATCCTTGTTTGGTTTTAAACGTTGTCTTCCATTCATCACTTTCTTTCATTCTCACCTGATGATATCCACTTCTTAGATCAATTTTTGAGAAGATAGTTGCTCCATTGAGTTCATCTAGCATGTCATCAAATCTTGGAATGGGATGTCGGTATTTGACAGTGATATTGTTGATTATTCTACAATCAACACATTCTTTAAGTTCAATCTTTCTTAGGCACTAGAAGAACATAAACAACACATGGGCTTAGACTTTTTTGATATAACCTTAACCATTAAGTCTTGTATTTGTTTTTCCAGCTCTTTTGTTTCTTCTGGATTCACTCTATAGGCAGTTCAGTTTGGAAAAGGTGCTCCATGAACAAGATCAATATGATGTTCGATTACTCTAATAGGTGACAATCCTGGTAGTATCTCTTATGGAAAAACATCAGTGAATCTCTTCTGGAGTTCTTCTTTTTCTTGACCTTAAAAAAACCCTTATTTAAAGATCATTAGTAGCACATGTTCTTTAGAATCAAGAGATTTCAAAACAGTGGTAGTTTTACTTACCTTTCCTCCTTTATACATAGCTCGTTGCATCTCATGCACTTCCTGTGGGGTTAAAAGTGTTAATCTATGTTTCTTGTTATTGTGCATGAAGGTATAGTGATTGGTGCATCAATTGTGTAATGTTTTTTTTATCAAATTGCCATGGATTACCTAGAAGTACATGTCCAGCTTGCATAGGAACCATATCACACACAACTTGATTTGCATACTTTTCCTATTCTAAATAGTATGGTGACATGTTCTACTATTTTGAGCTCAATTTTATCGTTCAGCCATTTGAGTTTGTATGGTTGAGGATGATTTGTCTTTTTTAAACCTAACCTATCAACCAAATACTTGCTGGCTACGTTAGTATAATAACCCCCATCTATGATCAAGCTACATACCTTAGAGTGTGCACCAAAAGTGGTCTCTTTGTATAATTTCTGGTTCAAAAAGGCATTGAAGGATCTCCTTGTAACTAGAAGCTCTCCAATGTCACGATAATCTACAACTTCTTCCTCAAAATTTTCTGGTTTATACTCCTCTTCATTTTAATATTCATATTCGCCATTTGATTTAAGGATCATAACTCTCTAGTTTGGGCACTTCCTTGCATAGTGGCTTTTTTCTTGACATTTAAAATAGGTTATATCACGAGATCTTTGAGTTGAAGTTTTATCTTGCTCTGGTTTTTTTTGAGAAGTTTCAATTATGGATTTTTTGAATTTGGATTTTACGTCAATGGCCTTTTCTTTGTCCAAAACCTTTTGAGGTTGTTGATTCCAGGTAGACTTGCTACGATTTGCTGATATACTCTTCTTTTTTAAGTGCTTCTCGGCCTAAATCGCAAGATGCAGTAACTCATCTAGATCATGATAGGTTTGTCTCTCCACTTTCCTAGCAATTCGATCTTACAAACCATCTAGGAATTGAGACATTAAAGTTTCTTCTGAATCTTCAGTCTCCAACCTGTGTCTAAGCATTTCAAACTCATCAAAATATTCTTCAACAAATTTAGAACATTGAGCTACAACTCTCTGTAGTAGTATGCAGGGACATAACTTCTCCTTAGTTGGAACCTCAGGTCTTCCCAAGTATTGATATGACCATGTCTATGTTTTCTTATTTCAAACACATCTCTGTCCCACCAATCTAGAGTGTTTTCAGTGAGTTGAGCAGGTGCTAGAGACACTTTCCTCTTATCTGAGTAGTTTTAATACTCAAATATGTATTTCATACGCCTTTTCCAATTAAGGTAAGCATCTAGATTAATCTTTCCAGCAAAGGTTGGTGCCATGAGCTTTACGTCTTTGTTTCCAGACCAAGTTTCTTCTACTGTATCTCTGTCACGTTGATATTGTCTTTTTAGTCTATGATTATGATAAGGTTCTGGTGGAAGATCATCTTCTAAGTCAGCTATTTCATTTTCTCTTCATGATTCACTCGTTGAGCATTCACATTTCTGATAGGATTTCTACGAATTGGTAGTGGTTGTTCTATTCTTGTCATGTGATCTCTTAGGTTCTGAAGTTGAATCTGAATAACAGCAAGCATCTGAGCAACATTCACATGTGCTGGTTCTCCCATAGTCACACAATCTATCTCACACTAAACAAACATATCAAGTGCAAAGAAAGTGGAATAGACACAATTAAAAACAACTGAAAATCGACATATCTAGTTGTAGTAGCAAAAGAAGTCGAATAAACACAAAGCAACTGAAAATCGATATATTTAGCTGTAGTAGCAAAGGAAGTCAAATACACACAATAAAAAAACAACTGAAAATTGACAAATCTAGTTGCATTAACAAAGGAAGTCGAATAAACACAATCAAAACAACCGAAATTAATAGATCTAGTTGTAGCAACACAAGCTATAAACAAATAATGATGTTACATGATTTTAATACATAAAGCAACATATTAGGGTTCTATTTTTATGGGTTTTATAAGGAGATGCAGTTCGACAGCAATTTAACAAGAAAATGACAGAGTAAAGAAAAAATGGGGTAGATAAACCTGAATAGAAGCGATTAATCTATGATTCCAGATGATGGAGGAGCAAGAGGGCTTGTTGGAGTAAGAAGAACTGCTGGAGAGGCTCTAGCTGGTTATACAACACTTTATACAGACTCAGGAGTGATGGTTTGATGAACAGATCGATGCTGACCTTTCATCTAGTTGTAAAGCATTTTTTAGAGGATCTAAGTGAAGATTTGGTAGATAGGTGGATCGAGAGACAACACACAAATAATGAAAGGTCTGTGATAAGTCTACAACATTCAAGCTTCAAGGATTCTCATACAAAAAGGCTAGAGGCGTCATCTCTTTTCAAAGGAAGAAAACCTAGGTTTTTATTTCATAAAACTTAAGTGATTACATACTGAGAACGTACTTTATATACTAGTCTAGCAGCAGATGCCTCTAGGGATGAAAATATATTATAATAGAAGGAGTAAAACGAAAATAACAATAAGACATTAGGACAATGACAAAGAAAAGACTCTTAAACTTAATAGTCACATTCCTACAAAAATAAGACAAATATACTTTTTAATTTAAAAATAGAAATTTTAAATACGTACTTTGATCTTTTGAAGCTCCTTATAATGTATTTTTAAGTTTGTTTAGCAATGATAAACAAAGTTGTATCTCTAAAGCCTTGTAAAACTGAAAGAAGTGAAGTTGTTGTAATCTTTAGTTGTTCATAGTCTCATTCTTGTAATTTTTTAGTAAATTCAGCTTGAAATCTTCCATCTTCTATGATTGTGATGAAACTCTCCACAAACTTTTTAAAAATCTTACTACAGTTTCTTGTATATGATATTGTTATTGGAACTTGTCTTATAGTATATATATTAATTAGTTTTTTCTCATCTTCTAATGAGCTGGTATTGATGTTCTCATCAAGTTACTAATTTTTTGTGTTGCCTTGAGTTTAGCTTGTTATACAACTTCTCATGGTGTAGTTTTTATTCTCTCTTACTGTATTTTAGTTATTCATCAACTATTAAATTTGTCTTCCTAGCAATTATATTGTTAAATGATATTGACATATCTAGAAAATCAGTTAATAATTTGTCGTTTTGAATAAGTAAACTTTGAAACTCAATCGATGTATATTATTTCACTTATTTCTCTCTCAAGTGCATCTCAAAAAAATTAAACTTCCTCCATTTTTGTTACTGGATATTCTCACCAAGATTTTCTCTCCAAAATTTGTTCCAAATAACATAAAGTTACTTCACAGTAAAACAACAATGTTAGGCCACTGGTATGTTGCATTCATTACTTCATGTCTTTCATTATTTTCATTTAGTAGCATGCTTTCTTAAAATTTCCATATTTTGTGTCACCCATTATTCGCATATATCACTTTTGACGTGGTTTAACAATATCATTAAATAGTACAACTTTCTTGTTAGAGATGAATGTTACAATTCTACCAATGTTTATCCATTTTTCAAGGTGTTCATATTTTACTTGATGTGTTCTATACAAATCTTGTGGGGAATTGAACATAGCAAGGTTCTTTTGCTTCTGGATTAATTTTGTTAGTTTCCATCCACTTTATAAACATTGTTTGCTCGATCAGAGGCTTTGTAATAATAATTTCTGGAATTTATCACTCAAAATACATAACATTTTGCTGTTCAAGAAAATGTACTATTAGTTTTTGTACATATGACTTTTGATTGTGTTGATCAAAACCAAAAATTCGTCATGCAGCTTCATAGGCCGAAAGATGATGACATTTTTTCTAGTTTTTAATCTCAATCACCTCAACTTTGTGTATTCCCGTCATATTAATTTCCATTTTTGTATATCTTTTCAATACAAATGTAACTTGTCCACTCTTTTAGTTATGTATTTGAAAAGATACTTGATTGATTTTAAAGTGTTGCACCATTTAATGCTGATGTATATTTTGTACTTTTTAATCGGAGCCATAATGCATGAGATTACAAATCGATTTTCTAATATTGTATCTCCATTCATAACGAATTCATCTTCATCTTTTTCTCGTTTATAAATAATGTATCCTAATTTATCGCATGTTATTATATGCGCATAAACTCATGTATATTTTTTCAAACAAATCCATTCTCCATATATGGAAATTGTGGTCCTTGAAGACCACATGTCTCATGCATCCTATAAATTTTAATCAAAACATATCTTTCTAATTCTATATCTTTATCAAAGATTGTAGCAAAGTTTTTTTGGTTTATAATATTTGGAGGTGGATTTTTTTGTGTGTTTTGCAACCATAGCATTATGTGTGTATGTGATCAATCTCTTCTCTTAAAACTCTATTGTATAGATAACTGCATAATATTGTTGAATGTTATAATGTTAATCTATTCATTGGTAATTTTTTGGTTTCTTAAAAGTACTTTTACTGTAAGTGTCCTATCTACATATATATTTTTTAATTAGAAATACTTGTATGTGTTGGTTTAAAAACATCACCTTGCCTATTTTTTAAAGAATAGAAATATCTGAAAAACAAGGCATTTTTTTAGCAAGTGTAAGTAATGAAAGAGTTTATCAAAATTAGCCGTTTTGGTAAACTTGATTATAAAATGGATTGAACGTTAACTTGTGCAATTTGCTGCACTTGAAAATTTTGAAACTGTTCAAGATTACATATTATATATTTCCATAATTTGGTAATAAATTTTTCTAAATTTTGGAAGAATGTATACGTGTATTAAAGGTTTTGGTGTTCGGCAAGAAACTTATGATAATATTTTTTTTGTCATTTGAAAACACTATAATTTTGACTGATTAGAAAATATCGTGAGTATCTTTAAACCAGTGTGCTATTGAAATGCTAATATAAGTAAATTTAGAATTTCTTTTTCGTGTTTGTTTAGTTAGCATGTCGGCATGTGCATTCTCCTCTCTTGGCCGGTGGTTGATTGAGAATTTTGGGAAATGCTGGCGAAATAATTCGAACTACTCCGTTGAGAACATTGGCCATCCTTCTGGATCATTCACTAAACAGATTAAATTTGTAGAATCAGTAATAAACCTAGCAAAGTAACGTAATATTTTATTTTACATTTGATAAAAACGAGTTTACATACATACTTTTTCATATATTATTATAATAACAAGTTTCATATCGTTTTCATGATCGAGAACATTGTAAAACACATAAAATACAAAATACTGTTGAATAATGTTGGATAGGTGAGAGAGACAGAAAAATCTAAGAAATGAAGATTTGTTAACTTATATCTTTACAATCACAATAGTCACATATTTATACTGCTATTAACCGACCTTATAAGTCAGTTTGGATAATTATTTATAATACTTTCCCTCAATTATCCATTATTATAAAAGTATTACGTACTAGTTCGTTAAAAGCCTTATCATGTAAAAACCAAGTGGGATAAAAATCATGATAAGGGAAAAAATAGTACAGATACGCAATCTTCTTCTAAAAAAGATAGATATGTTTCTCTTCATAAATTTTGCAGGTGATATATTTTAATATTATGAACATGTTTTCTGAATGCTGTTGTAGGAAGCACTTTTGTAAACAAATCTACTGCATTATCATTTGAACGAATGTATTCGATATCAAGTTCTTGATTTTTCTCAAGCTTTTGGATATAGGAGAAAAATCTCGGAGGAATATGTTTTGTCCACTCACTCTTGATATAACCTTATTTGATTTGAGTGACACATGCAATATTATCTTCTAATAGTTTTGTTGGCTCCTTATTGTTGGTTAGTCCACTTGTTCTTTCGATAAGTTGGATCATGTTTCTGATCCATACACATTCTCTACATGCTTCATCAAGGGCAATAATTTCTGCATAGTTTGAAGAAGTGGCAACCAAAGTTTGTTTTGAGACCGCCATGAGATCGTAGTTCCACCAATTGTGAAAACATAACCGATTTGGAATCGAGCTTTGTGTGGATTTGATAAATATCTAACATTTGCAAAACCAACTAAACCAAATTGGAGGTTTCTAGAATAAAATAATCCCAAATCAATCGTACCTTGGAGATAACAAAAAATATGTTTTATTCCATTCTAATGTGTGTGTGTAGGTGATGAACTATATCTCGCAAGTAAATTTGTAGCAAATGCTATATCTAGTCGAGTGCAATTTACGAGATACATAAGTCCACCGATAGCATTCATATAAAGTACTTCAAGATCTAATATGTCTTTGTTATTTTCACAAGATCGAAATGGATCTTTATTTATATCAAGCGATCGATTAACCATTAGAGTACTCAAAAGATTCGTTTTATCCATATTAAATCGTTTTAATATCTTTTTTGTATAATTTAATTGATACACAAATATCAAATCTGAGAAATGCTCAATTTAGAGCCCGAGATAAAATTTTATTTTTCCAAGATCTTTCATTTCAAATTCTTCTTTCATATGGATTCTTGCATCATCAATTTCTTTTTAAGTTCCAATTATATTCAAATCATCTACATATACAATAATAATCACAAAACCTGATGGAGATTTCTTTATAAATACGTAAGAGCATATCACATTGTTAATATATCTTTTTTTCAACAAATATTCGCTTAAATGATTATACCACATGCATCCAGATTGTTTTAACCCATATAATGATCGTTGTAATTTGACCAAATATAGTTCTTTGGGTTCTTTAGAAATCTTTCGTCCTTATGGGATCTTGAATCATTCTAGAATTCGCATGTATATATCACTATCAAAGGGTCCATATAGGTATGCAGTTACGACATCCATAAGGTGCATTTCTAACCTTCTAGATGATGATAAACTCATTAAATATCTAAATGTAATTACATCCATGACCGAGGAATATGTTTCTTCATAATCTATTCTCAACTTTTGAGAAACCCCTTGTGCCAAAAGATGGGCTTTATATCTCGTGACCTCGTTATTCTCATTTTTTCTTACAAAAACCCATTTGCACCCAATTGGCACTACATCTTCAGGTGTAATGACAATGGATCCGAAGACATTTTTTATAGAGAGAATAATTCATTTTTCATGGCTATTTGCCATTTTTTCCAATGAGGTCTTGTTTGTCATTCTGTTACAGACATTGGTTTTACGTCATCATTTTCATTTACAATATCTTTGGATACAGAAAAGGAGAATATTTTCATCAATACCCCCTATTCATTTCTTACCCATAATTTTATATTTTGGATATAGTTAATTGAAATCTTGTATTTTATGTATCGCATTCGTCTCTTGGATGAATTTTCTTCTCGGGATCTTTGAAAACCCATTTGCATATGTCTTCCACACAATCTTTTTGAATTGGTTCCTGTATAATCTTTTCATAAATATTTTGAAGATGTTCTTTGTGAGGTTCTTCTGAAACCTTTTCATTTTGTTCTCACAAATACTTTTTTTACGGGGATTTTTATCTCTTGATCCTATCGGTCTCCTCCTCTTTAACTGAACTTTAGGTTCATTTAATTTATCACCATCAATATGTTCTACAGGAATATTAATTCTTGATGGGGCATTCACAGCGTGTATATATGATTTCGTCACTCTTTTGTATTTGTGAATGCAATATTTTGCAAATGTACGATTTTCTGAACTTCTATTTCACGTTGTTTTGTGGGAGGATCAAAATATAAAAAAGATGGCGTACAACATTTAATATCTTCTTGCACTTGTTTAATTTCTCCCCCTAACGTAGGAAAATCATCTTCGTTAAATGACATCGGCAAACCGTGCCATAAACATGTCACCAGTTCGGGGTTCAAGATATCAAATAATACTTGATAACGTAAATCCGATATATATCCCTAATCTTCTCTTTGACTCCATTTTTGTTCTTTGTGGTGGGGCTAAAGGAACATCAACCGGACATCCACAAACACAAAGATGAGATACATTGGGTTTCTTGCCAGATGTTAATTATAATGGAGAATATTCATGATATGCACTTGGTCGTATCTGGACCAATGCTACCGCATACAATATATCACGACCCCATATTGAAATTATGAGATTTGTTCTCAAAATTAACGGTCTAACAATGATTTGCACTACAAGAAAACATCCATTTTGCAACCACGGAAGTGGTTGCAAAGTGGTCGCAAAACTCAAAATTGCGACTACTTTGCGACCACCAGAAGTAGTTGCAAAATCATAGTCGCAAAAATATTTAGTCGCAAATCAGTCACAAATTTGCGACTGATTTGCGACCATGGTAATAGTGGTTTAATTTGTGACTGATTTACGACCAATTGGTGGTGACTATTTTTGCAACTACTTTGCGACTGAATTTCTGTAACAAATTTTACCACTGTTTTGCGACTACATATGTGGTTGCAAAACCCGTAGTCACAAATCAGTTACAAAATTTTGTGACTGATTTGCGACTACAAGAGTTACTACAGTCGCAAATCAGTAACAAAATTTTGTGACTGATTTGCTAAGATCCATCTCAAATCAGTCACAAAATTTTGTGACTGATTTATGACTACATGAAATAGAATGCAAATCAGTCACAAAATTTTGTGACTGATTTGCGACCACAGTTAACACGCAGTAGCAAATCAGTGGCAAAAAGTGCGACTGATTTGCGACTACAACGAAATTAGATTCAAAAAAAAAAAATTAATAATATTTTTAAATAATTTTTAATAATAGTTTTCAAAATTAATTTCCAAATAATTATGTTTTAATAATATTTATATTTCATTATTACACTTTCTTACCATTTGTGTTTTTGTGGTTTTTTGGATTGGAAGAGATTTTATAATTATTTAGAGAGGTTTTAGAAAGTAAGAATGTTTGATTGTGAAAAATAAGGAAAAACTATCACGCATTTATAGAATTTTTTGCGACGACGTATGTGGTCGCAAATCAGTGGCAAAATTTGAAATTAATGACGTGGTCGCAAATCAGTCACCAATTTGCGACTGATTTGCGACAAACAAATAATTTGGTAGGAATCGAAAATTTTCAAACTCCCTCCAAATTAATTCGTGGTCGCAAATCAGTGGCAAATTTGCCACTGTTTTGCGACCACGGTTAATTTATTCAAAAAAAACATGTGGTTGCAAATCAGTGGCAAATTTACCACTGATTTGTAACCACGGTTAATTTATTCGAAAAAAATATTGTAATCTCAAATCAGTGGTAAAAATCTAAAAAATGAAGATTTGTTAACTTATATCTTCACAATCACATATTTATACTGTTATTACCAATTTTATAAGTCAGTTTGGATAATTATTTACAACAAATACGAACTATGATATGCTGTGAAATTGTCTCTAAACATAACGAGTTAAAATGTGCATTTATACTGTGGCTTTTTCTGTAATGATTCAAGGTGAATTAGTGTTTGCTTGTATTGAAATTTTTTCAAACACTTTGAGTGCATGTTAGGTTATGTGAAACGGTTGTTTGGTTTAATGTAAAATTAATAAATACTTCTTTTTGTTGGATCCAAATGCATGGTATAGGTGTAAGAATTTATTTCCGTGGTTTAATGATGGTCTGAAAATTAGGGTGGGGTAATATAAATGAAAAAATAATTATAATAGGAGTTTAAATGCAAGTTTTTTTTTAAGAATCAAATTGTTTTTTGGACAATTATCTAAAATACCATTTTTTAAGTTTTCACTGATAATTTAAATTTTTAATTAGCATAAAATAATTAAAAAAAATTTTAATAAAAAAATTAAACTCTAATTTGAACAAATGAATCCAAACATAATGTTTAATTTTATATATTATTTGAGATAAATAATTATTTTAAAATAAAAATTTGTGTTATTTTAAAAAATTTATTTTTAATATGTTAGATTTAAAAAATAAATTTAAAATTTTTATATTTATGGATATTACTCTTGTTCTTTTAAAACACATATATTCATCACAAATTATATTGTCGGGGGAATTGTAAAACTAATATAAAATTGGTTTCAAATGCAAAACTAACCGTTTATCTCTTTTTTTATCTATCAATAATATTTTTATTTATAATTTTACCATTACATTATATATATATATTAGAAAATATACAAAGATAATTATAAACATACTTTTCTAAATAATTACGAAATTGTCATATTCTTCATTACACAATCACCATTGTCGTTGGTTGTTAGAAGCTTTTAATGTCATCGACACATCCAGCATTTACCTATATTCATTCACCAAATCTCATTTATCTCAACCTCACAATTTTTTTTCAAAATCAAGATCTAAGGTATTTTTGTGTTTTGGCTATGATTTCCTTGTTTCATATCACATATTTCTCCAGAAATTTGTTTTATATTTCATTTATAAAGAGAAATATGTTTTGTATTTCATTATCACTAAAATAACTGACTGAAGAGGTGATTGAAGTATGCAATAACTGACTAAAATTTCACATGATTTGACCTGAACTGATTTAAAAGTGATTGAAATACAACTACAACGTCATTGTAAGTTTCCAAGAGTTAATTGAAAATTAATTGACAAGATGTAGTGGTGGAAGGTAGTGATAGATACAATAAAATTTACAAAAACTAATGTAAATATCACAAAAACGCAAACAAATTCTACAATTAGTAATAAAGTATGCAAGTAACATATGCAAGTAAAGTCTGCAACTTGTACTGAAATTTGCATCTGAAATCTGCAACTTTTTATAAAATCTGCGCGTTTAGAGCTCGTATCACCATCAATTCAAAAATAATGTAAAACTGCTAAAAACTCAAAACAACAACAACAAAATTTATAAAACCACCATAAATTTTAAAACAACAATTAACAATTTTAAAACAAACATTGAAAATCTTAAAACCACCATTTAAAAATTTAAAAACCATCAAAAATCTCAAAAAACCATTGAAAACAACAAAAATACTTTTTTAGATTTTAACTTTCTTTTTTAAATCTAAAAGAAAAGAAAAAAATGAAAAGATAAAAAAGAAAATGAAAAAAAGTATTAGGAAAACAACAAAAATCTTTAGAACCAAAAACTAAAAAACCACTAAAAATAACAAATTTACTTTTTTTATATCTCTTGAGTTACTTTTTTAGATCTATAATGAAGTTTGCAAACGAAGTATACAATTTGCAATAAAACCTGCAGTTGAAATCTACAACTTGTTATGAAGTGTGCCACTAAAGGATGCAACTTATAATGACGTCTGCAACACAAAAGACCATCGATTTAAAAACCAATGTAAAACTCAAAATCTACGGAAAAAATTTAAAAACAACTACAAAAAACTGTAAAACCAACATAAATCTCAAACAACTATTGAAAATCCTTAAAAAACATGTAACATTTTAAAAACCACTAAAAACCACAAAAATCACTAAAACAACAAACTTATTTTTTGTAAATCTCTTTACTTCCTATTCAAGATCAACAACAAGAGACTATGAGAAAAATGATTGGAAAAACAACAAAAACAACAAAAACAACAAAAACAAAAAAAAACAAAAACAACAAAAACAACAAAAATAACAAAAACAATAAAAACAAAAAAAAACAACAAAAACAACAAAAACAACAAAAACAACAAAAACAACAAAAACAACAAAACAACAAAAACAACAAAAACAACAAAAATCTCCAAAATCACGAAAAACTAATAAAAGCAACAAACTTACACTTTTAGATCTTTTAACTTCAGTTTCAAGATCTACAACAATAGAATATCAAAAAGAATATTAAAAAAATAACAAAACATTTAAACAATAAAAATATTCCAAAACAATATAAACAAAAAACTTATATTTTTCATATCTCATATTTTTTTTTTCAGATTCTAAAGAAAAGAAAAAGAGAAAAGAGGGGAGGTAAATAGAGAAGAAAAGAAGATTTACCTTGTAATTATTTTTTTTTAGGATGGAGGCTCCCATTTTTTAAAAATGAAATTATGGTAAAATTTTAGGGTTATCTTTTTTAGAATAAAATTTGTTTAGGTTAAAAACTGTGAATTTGGTTATATTAAATTTAAGTTAAGATTTTTTTCAATTTCTGATTTGTGCATACTTTGTTTCTTTATAATTTTTAGTTAGTTAAATTAAAATTTTGGTTTGGTAAAATTTTAATTTAACCGAAGTGAAATTCTAAAGCAAACTTTTTGAAAATTCTGCTTTGTATTTTTGTTCCAAAGCATACTTTGCGAAAAGTCTGTTTCCTACATTTCAGTAAGGTTAAATTGAAATTCTGGTTTGATAAAATTTTTGTTTTGTGCAAAATTCGCGAGAAGTCTACTTTATATTTTATATACAAAACAGACTTCTCGGGAAGTCTACTTTATATTTTATATACAAAACAGACTTCTCGGGAAGTCTACTTTGTATTTTATATACAAAACAGACTTCTCGGGAAGTCTACTTTGTATTTTATATACAAAGCACACTTATCGGGAAGTTTGCTTTGGAATGAAATACAAAGCATATTTCCCAAAAAATGTGTTTTGTACATGTCGGTAAGGTTAAATTGAAATTTCGATTTGGTGAAATTTTAATTTAACCGAAGAAAATTTCTAAATTAGAATTTTTGAGAAATCTGCTTTGTATTTTTGACCAAGTGAGACTTTCTGAGAAGTCTACTTCCTAAATTTTGGTAAGGATAAATTGAAATTCCGGTTTGCTAAAATTCTCATTTTGTGCAAACTTTCCGGAAAGTCTGATTTGAATACTCAATACAATACCGGTTGGTTAAATTTTAGTTTGGATAAACTTATCGAGAAGTCTACACAATCCTAAACTATAAATTGAACGAAACCGGTTTAGTTGAATATAATTTTTTGTTTATGCAGACTTCGCAGAAAGTCTGCTTTGTTAAATCTACGGCAAACTTCTCGAGAAGTTTGCGTAATCCTAAATCATAAATAATAATTTTTACTAAATATGCGAAAAATTTATTAAAAAGAGATGAATATGGTAAAGATATGTAAGTAAATGAATAACTCAAATAATTTTTTGTAAAAATTTATAAATCTAAAATTTTAAATATATCACATGATATTTCAAATCTAACATGAATTCTCTACATAAACATCAACTATTAACCCACAATACATAACAAAAAAAACTATCGGGAAGTTATAACTTTTGTTTTCTTTTGATATGTATATAAATTTTTTTTAATAACAATTTTTGAAATTTTTTTACATATTTCATGATTTTATTTAATTTAGATAATTTATTAAAAATATTTAATTATAAAATCTAAAATAAATATATTTTCTAGTTAATTTCCATATACACAGTCACTATACCTGATAGTTTTAGTCCAAACATGCACTAAATTATATAAATAAATTATAAATCTATAGTAATACCTTAAACAGTATTTTTAAAAAAAAATACTTTTCAATTTAACATCCTAAAATTAAAATCACAAAAATAAGATAAATAATTATATAAAAAATACTTATTTATTTTAAATAAATTATACATAAACTTTAAACATTATATTTGGTTCATTTTTTCCAATTTATGGTTTATTTTTTTTTATTAAAATATAGTTTAAATACATTTTAATTTTAAATTTGTGATATTATTAAAAATTTAAACTAATGATGATATATTTGAAATAAAAATTTTAAAAATGATATTTTAAACAATTACCCATTAATCTATGTATTAAATTATAATTATACCATAAATAAAAATGTATATCTTAGTTATTAGATTCTATTAACAGATTACTAAAATATGGAACGCATTACTTTGGAGTACTGGTTTTACGAATTCTTAGATTTGTAGATAAAATTTTGAGATCAATATTTATTATCTTCCAATGTAAACATATAAAATCCAGCTTGGTTGGAGATTCTAAATACTGATATATTCCCAAAATTTGGAAAAAAATTAGTGTTGAAATTAATTAATAGCAATACCTTAAAATAACATATTTTAATTTTATCTTACAAATCTATTATATTAAAAATAAAATTTCTAAAATAATACAAATTATTATATAAAAATAATTATTTATCTTAAATAAACTATATATCAAATAAAAAATTATGTTTGTATTTCTCTTCCAATTTAGGTTTAAAATTTTTTTATTACAATTTGTATTTAATTATTTTAGTATTAAATTTGTGTTATTTTAAAAAAATTTAAACTATTAATGATACATTTCGAACAAAAACTTAAAAAAACTATTTTAGACAATTATTATTATTAATTTATTCAGTTATTCAAACTAAAATATTTAAAAGTGAAAATACTTTTTTTAGAATTCTAAAAAAATGTTAAGCCCCAACATATATATATTTATGAATTATTACGATTTCAACTGTAGAAAAAACGTTCTTGAAGGAAAAAAAATCTAAATTTTATTTGATAGAAATTTTAATTTTTTTTCTTATAAATTTTGTTTTTGATAAAATTACTTGCAGAAAAAACTCTAAATTTTATTTGGTTATAAGACAAAAGACACTTGTCTTTTTTTCCCCAATTGGTTTTGCGTTTTGGTTATTTTGGATTATTATTCTCTCATTTTCTCCATTAACCACAAGAATTATAAATATTAATTAATTATTCTCATAAAGAAAGCATAATTAGTTAGATATTAAATTTAATGTCATGCATTGCGCACATGATTTTGTTTTATTCTCTTCTGTCTTTGTGCTTTGTTTCTGCTAATTGCTTTTGCAGAAATGCTGTCTAAAATCTAAGGGTTCAAAACTTTAAAAACCTAAATAGGAAGAACACAATCTAAGGGCCAACAAACAATTTTTCTGCATCATAAGTTTTATACTATAAATGGCTAATTAACTGTGTTTAGTTTTCATTTTGAAGTTGATTATCTTGTCAGCTTAAAACTCTATTAGATATTAAAATCACTAAGTCAATTTCTAAATTGTGTTTTATAATAAAATTTGGAGATAGTTTCACAGATTTTTGTTTTGATGTTTGTTTATTTTTGTCAAGTTCAATAATTTTTTTGTTTCATTGGCTTATAATTTTGCAAACAGATTAATAAATGAAACAAAGTCACTAACACTATTTTTTCTATTTAAAATAATTTAAGTAATGATTCATCGAAGAGTAATACTATAAAATAGTATCTTTTTAAGTTTATCCTTTAAATCTATCATATTAAAAATAAAATTTTTAAAATAGCATAAATTATTATGTAAAAATAATTATTTATCTCAAATAAATTATATATAAAATTAAAATATGATTTTTGGGTTCATTTTTTCTAATTTAGGATTTAAATTTTTTTATTAGTAAGAAATTTTTGATTATTTTAATATTAAATTTATGTTATTTTGGAATTTAAATAATTAATACTACATTTGGAATAAAAAATTTTAAAAATATTTTATTTTAGATAATTGTCCATAATAAAAAAACTACAGAATAGAAACAGTTTAAATTAAATTTGACTGAAAATATACAATATGACTTAAAATAAATTAATTTTGACAGAAAATTAAATTAATGAATAAGTTCTGAGATGCCTAGTAAAATAGGTAAAACAAAATTCAAAAAAAAAAAATATATATATATATATATATAAGAAATTGGGCAATTGATTAAAATAACACTATTTCAAGTTTTGATTACAAATATAACATTAATTATTTAAATTTATAAAAATAGCATAAATTTTATACTAAAATAATTAAAAAAATTTAAACCCTAAATTAGAAAAACTGAACCCAAAAATTATGTTTTAATTTTATATATAGTTTATTTAAGGTAAATGATTATTTTCACATAATAATTTGTGATATTTTTGAAATTTTATTTTTAGTGTGATAAATTTGAAATATAAACTTAAAATAGTAGTATTTTAAACTTAAAATAGATAAAACAAAATTCAAATATATATATATATATATATAAGAAATTTTTTGATATATATTTTAGGTTAAATTCAAACTATGAGGAAACACAATTTTGGAATGTAAAATGTTTTAAGATATTCGTTCACCATTATAAGGATAAATATAAATATTTATCAATACGTTGTATCTGGACATGAAGGAACACAACAGTTACATATGTAACTTTAAAAACATGATTATTCTAAATGATTAACATTTAATTAAAAAAGTAATGAATAATTAATTACATTGCCTCTTGTCTTTCGACTAATTGCATTCCTTTTTGAAGTCAGCCTCACATGTTACTATTTTGCTTTGCTTATTACTTCAAATTCTTTGCTTAACTTTATCATTATATTGGAAAATAAAGTAATATGAATGATTCCCAAAATAGGTAATATGACGTGTTTGCCATTTCCCAAAGCTAAAAAAGCATTTTAGTTTTGTTTTTTAGTTGTCTTAAGCAATTTTTAAAAGAATCTATTGAAAGTTAAATGAATTAGTAAAATAGAGAAGAATCTCATGCACATAGTTTAACTAATTACATGAGTTTAAGAGATTTTGTATTCAAATCAATGCAGAATGCAGAGTAAGAGTATCAATAAAGCACTAATGCTCTTCTGATGCTCTATTAAATCAAATTTTCTATAATATTTTTAATATATTAATTAAAAAATATTTTAACAAAAAAAATACGTGTGATTAACAATTATTTCATCGGATATGTCACACTATCAAAATATTTTAAAACAAATATTACTTAACACATAGTTTATTAGAGTATTAGACAAATATTTAACATTATAATATATGTAAATTCTTAATATTTCAACATAAAAAGAAAATAAAATATAAAACAAAATATTAAAGATTTTAAAAAATTAGTCAAATAAAATTCTTGAATCTTGTTATCTTCCCAAAATAGATAATGTTTTTGTCATAAACGAAAATTTTTGTTTTTTTTTATCAAATGCATAAATATATTTAATATTATGTCACCAAAATACTTTTAAACTATGTAATCTCATTTTCACTGTAAAAAAATAAAAACATATTTTAGAAGTATTTCAGCTTTTCACCAATACCACAAAATTATTGTGTAATAAAAATAAGTATAATTAAATAACAAAAATTTATGAATACACTGATATGCATTTTTTTCATAATCTTAGGTGCTAAATATATATATATATATATATATATATATATATACGCAATGATCTTTTCGGAAAGACAAGACAAACAGCTTTAAAATGGAAGATGTATCACCAATAGTAGAAATTTGTTTACTAAAAAGAAAAGTAGTAATTCCTATAAAGAATCCATCGAATCTAATAGTGTCGCAGTAAATATTGCTAATTTATTTATGAGGAAAACATATATAATAATTTCACATGTCGTAAAAAAGTAATAAGAACATGTATTTTCTTTATTAAAGTGAATTCATAGACATATATATTATGAAATTTGTTTTAATCATATCTATTCTATTTAATATCTATCACTGTGGTGATTCTATTGCAAGATTTATAAAATGGGAAACGAGACAATTCATATCCGTATTTTCTCTACAATCAGATTCATATATTAACTCATGTTCAATGTCTAAACATACACAAATGTCAACTAAAATTAAAATAACTATATTAATTATTTTTCATGGACTTAAAACAACATTGACCAATACAATATTACTCTACCCAATCATCCACGTATCTTTAATATATTATTTGAAAAATATTAAAAATTTTTTTTATCCTGACGTATTATTAATATAAATATTATGTTGATGTGTCATTACAACAATAAGTTTCAAATAAATATATAAATATGATTAAGTTAGTAGAATAATTATAATATATATCATTTATTATTAATTTAGTTAGATAATCAATATATTTTATTAAACTAACCAAAAAATATTGTTAAATGCATAAAACAATTATTTTTCTTTTTATAATTTAGATATACAAAAATTAATATTAAAAATAATTTAAGATAAAAATTAAAATTAAATATTTAATTTATTTTTACGAATAAATAATATTATATAATTTATATATATTTTTCTTCATGCAGTATATGTATATAAATATAATAGATATAAAACGGCAAGCATTGATTCATACCCGTATTTTTTTTGGTGCTAATTCATACACATAATTTTTTGACGTACTGATTCATACACGTAATTTTTTGACGTGATCTCTCATATCCACTTTCAAAACTAATTGAGAATGTAAAAATAAAATTATTTTTGTTTATAGTAATAAGAATATTTGAGATATTTATCATTAGTTTAGTTTTAGAAATGTATCTTTATTTATAGTGTATAATTTCAATTTATAAAAACCAAACGATTTGATGAAGATGATGGTTAGAACATTGTTTTGGATTATGAACATGAAGTTGTTGGTGGGTTTAGTTTAGTTTTGATGATGATGCTGGTTTTTTCGACATCATGAATATGGTTTCTCGATTTTGTGTTCTTAATGCTTGGGATTGCCAGTTTTTTTAATTCATCTTTAGTAATTATTAATTTTTTATTTTATTTTAACGTTGTTCCTTTGTTTGACATTATAAGTTTAGGTTACGATTTACAATTAAACAGTGTTCGTTTGTCTATCACAATTTTATACGATCAAACATAGCGATCAATCGCAATAATATGCGATAGAAAAATTTAACTACCGTTGAATTTCACCGGTGCGATAAAAAATTTGCGATTAAAATTAATAATAGAAAAATACATTTATATTTATTTAAGAATTAATTAAAAAAATTACTGAAGTAGCAACAACATGAACAAATTTACTGTCAAACGCTATGATTAGCCGCACGATTATCAAACGAACAAATACGCGTCACCGATATATAATCAAACGCTGCGACTACAAAACGAACAACAATTTATCATATATTACTACAACATCTAATCGCAAGGCATTACTGAAGATGTTACGACAGATAAACAAACAAGCTATCAAAAACGGTGTGGTTTCTTAACTTTGCAATCATGAGATAGTTTTTATTATCACAATCATAAGTTCTGTTTATTAACTAATATTTACATGCACACAAAACTTTATTGATGGGTAAATCTGATTAGTATAAAAAGTAAAGGTAAATATATCATTTAGATTCTCCAATATGAAAAGATAAACAGAAATTGATGTTCTAAGAGAGAGAGAAAGAAGACAACCCATGGATTACGTATAAGTTGGATTCAATTAAATGCCAAAACTTGAAGCTAATCATTGTATTTAGGCGATAATATTAATAATTATGAGCTCACAAATTATATGCATTTTGTGGTGATTAATTATCGGTTTAATATAACCTACGTGGGTAGTAAGTAACATTTTATTCTCAAATTATATATAATGTTATCATCAACATCGTTTCAATAATGTTTTTCTTGGTATCAGATCGTTCAAATAATTAGATCCAGACAACTGTAAGACTTCTAATTAAGAAATTTCATATTTCTCATACATAGACCCATGAGTATTTAACATGAAAGTGTTATCTACATATTGTTGTATAGAGAAATATTTAAAATACTACAAACAATTTTTTTTCCTCCGAAAACACCATTATAATTTTATTTTTCTAAAAATACCATTAAATTTTTTTTTAAAAAAATACTACAAATAATAAAAATAATCTTTAACACTTTAAAATTTAAATAATTGGTTTAAGTTTAATATATTGGATTAGGATTAGTGTTTGAACTTTGTGGTATTTTTAAAAATAATATTTTAAGAAAATTATTTATAAATGATTTTAAAAAAAATTGTAAGATTTTGAGATTTTTCATGTACATATATGTATGAATAATTCAACACCTTTGTATGATAGTAGGTGTAGTCGAACTTCATCCCATTTTCATATACATATATGTATGAATAATTCAACTTCTTCACTTATTTGTTTGGTTATATCAATAAATTTAATTTTTTTTTTGAAAAATATATTTGTATGAAAATTAACAATCCAAACATTCCTTGTGATCCAAAACCTTCATTATTCCTTTATTTGGCCATATAAACACCAAACCAAAGATATTTAAATAGAAAAAGATATTAAATCTAATTAATTACACAATTTAAACTATACTCATGTTTGTTTGTCTTCTGTACGAGGCATCAGTTGCGGCAGATTATTATTTATTTATTTATTAGTCTTCTTCAGTCAGTAATAACGATCAGACATTACGTTATATGATATAAATTTTTGATCGTTGATTAAAACAACGTTGTAATTAAAAATTATGTCACTCGTGAAATTAAATAACATAAGATTGAAAGCACTAATTATTGGACTAACGATTTATTTTCCCACAAGAATTATCAAATAACATAGCTAAATCCACATTTTATTTATCTTTGATTTGAAATTTTCAAACCTATATCACCTTGAAAGTTTAAAATCTCAAAACTTACAAATATCGATTATATCGGTTTTTGATGTTTCTCAAACTAAAAAAATAAATTTCATAATTTCAAATCATAGAAAAATATATTTAAACATTTAAATAAAATATAATATAATATAATATTAATTCAGTAGATATATGATGGTATATTATAATTTTTATGAAAAATATACCCGTGATTCCACAATTTTTAACCAGAAAAGTAAACCAAGTGTTTAATTGTTTGGGTTCTATTTTTTTTGTTTTCTAATTAATTTTAATCATATATTTTCAAATAGTTATTTTCTATCCCTATTTTTTATTAGATTTAGCTTTTGTTATTTACATAGTCCTATATCTATTTTTTTCTTAATCTTGATAAACTAATTCTCCTGTTCCTAGCTAAAGTAGAGTTATTTTTATACATTTTTTTTCATTTTTCTGAACCGACATATTTATTTTTTTTCTGGTAAAAAAACAAATGATAATTTCAATAATATGAAAAAAATTCAATATAAATTTTTTCTCAAAAGCTGATAGAGTAGATAGATATTTATATAGAAGTAAATAATTATAAAATTTTTTAGAATTTCACAAGATATTCTTTCTTATTTTACTTTATTTTCGTATTATATTTTTACAAAACTTTATTTTTAGATGGTAGTTTTCAGTTTATCGATTGCATAGTTTAATTCTTATAATTTCTCAAATGTTCAAGACTTCTTTTTAAACATGATGTATTAGTAAGAATATTACTAGCTTTAGCTTTGTGTTATGATTGAAAAATAAAGGTTAATTAGTTATTTACAAAATAAAAAGAGTAATATTATAAAATAACATGTTTTTAAAGTTTTTGTACCAAATCTAGTAAAATTAAAATTTCTAAAATAACATAAATAATTATGTAAAAAATATTTATTTATTCTAAATAAATTATAAATAAATTTAAAATATTTGATTTGGGTTTATTTTTTCTAATTTAGGATTTAATTTTTTTATTAATAAGAATTTTTAATGTATTTTAATTTTAAATTTGTGCTATTATTAAAAATTTAAACTAATAATTCTAATTTTGGAATAAAAACTTCAAAAAGATACTATTTTAAAGAATTGGGTGTAAAAAACACTAACAAATTAACTATTTTTTTAAATTAAAAGTGTTTGTAAGCCTTTTAATTTTAGTATACATATGAACAAATTAAACTTGGTAAAGCATAGATCTGAGTCAGACGATAATGTTTTCTTCCGGACAATAAAGTTAGGTTCCCTAAATCTTCTAATATTATCTCCACATGATCACACCAAACACACACACACAAACTCATATCGTATATACTTCTTAATTATCGTATATATATAGACATTTATTCTCCACCTACTAACACAAAAACTAAGTGGAGAAAAGAAACAAGACTTCATTTTCTTGACCAAACCTCTCAAGTAAAGAACAGACAAACAAACATAATGAACATGGAAGATCAGTTTCCTAAAATGGAAACTAGTTTCATTCCACCGCAACTTCTCGGTGTTCCAATATTCTTGGAAGGTATGAAATCTTCTCTTCCTCCTTTGTCTGATGAGCTCATTTCTTCTTCTATTCATCAATCTCAGGTAGTTTCTGTTCCGAACTTTCTAGAATCATTTCATCAATTTCAAAGTTCTGATAATCATCCTTCTAAATCTTCAAACCTTACCTTGTTCCTTAAGGAACCAAATGTTCTAGAACTTTCTCAATCCAATAGTAACATGATCCCTTACAAAAACTATATCCCCAACTCTCTCTATCAATCATATCAAAACAAAAACGAGTGGGTAAACAACTATCCTTCAAAAGGGTTTGGAAACTATTGGCTAAGTACCATCAAGACTCAACCTATGAAGCTTGCGTCAGGGACAAAAACAAGAAATGTTGTTCAGACAATGACACATATGAAGCTGTACAGAGGAGTGAGACAAAGACATTGGGGCAAATGGGTCGCTGAGATTAGGCTTCCAAAGAACAGAACTAGAGTTTGGCTAGGCACTTTCGAAACAGCTGAGCAAGCTGCAATGGCTTATGATACCGCATCTTATATCCTACGTGGCGAATATGCACACCTCAACTTTCCTGACCTAAAACACAAGCTCAAGTCAGGTCCATTGCGATGTATGATCGCCTCACTTTTAGAGTCTAAGATTCAACAAATCTCCACCTCCCAAGTAATAAGTTCTGGTAACTCTCCTTCTCTCAAAATGGTAACATTGGAACCAAAGAATCACATGAAGATGGAGTCAGGAGAAGTAGTGACGATGAAGAAACAAAAAAGCCATAAGGAAGTAATGGAAGGCGATGGTTTACAATTGAGTAGGATGCCTTCTTTGGATATGGATCTCATTTGGGATGCTCTATCCCTTCCTGATTAGTTCTTCTTTACTTCAAATTAATGTCACAAGCTTAGTAACTTTTTATCTTTTTAATTTTGTTCATTAAAGAAATTTTATTTTGTTGCCAAGATTCAAGATTGCCTCTCATTTGGGGTTGAACAAATTGTATTTCTTCTTACAACCACATAATTAAGTGGTTCTCCTTTCTTGTTGTCGTTTACTTTAGAGCTTTAATTGTTTCTTTTCGTTTGCCGTTAGTAGTAACCATAAAACAGAAAAGTGTTTGTTTTTATAATGAGAAAATTTATAATTTTAAAGTCTTTTTCACCAACTCTATATGTTTAGAATATTTCCTACATTCTATAGTTAATGATTAAATCTCAAAGGCCAATAGAGAGTTTATTAGATATATATGAATATATCTTGCCGGATAAGTAAAAAAGAATTAAAGATTTTAATAGATTTGTGTATATTTTTTTTAATTATGTATAAATACAAGACCTTAGGATCAATAGAACACAACTTGAACATTATTCAGATTCATATTTTGTCATGGTATCAGAGCGACGATCTGATATTTGATTTTTTTAGAAGAGAAAAAAAAGCCTCTCGGCATACATCTCATCTCTTCTTTGTGTGTTGGTTTGTTATATTTCTTTTGGTCAAAAGAAAAAAAGCAAATCACGTTAATTGTGTTCTTATTCTCTTCTCTTTTATTTTCTAATTTTCAGATTTAAAAAAAAAAAGAGTTGGAGAACGTCTCTCGGCATTTTATTCTCTGTTTTGGTTTCTAATTGTTTGTGTGGGCTCTTCTGTTTTTTTTAATCATTGAAACAGAACATATATTACTATGTCTTTAGAAGATCCAAAACGTCGAACCATATCACCATTCGATCTCACTTCGGGTGACAATCCAGGTGCTATCATATCTCAACCTCTTCTCAATGGTTTAAATTATGATGAATGGGCAATTAACTTGCGTATGGCGATCAGTTCACGTAAGAAATTTGGTTTTATCGATGGTAGTATATCAAAACCTGCATTTGATTCTCCTTATCTTGAAGATTGGACAGCAAATAATCACCTTCTCATTGGTTGGAGAAAGCAAACCATTGAGCCAAAGATTCGATCATCGATCGCAACCCGTGAAGTTGCCAAGGATTTGTGGGATATTATTAAGAAACGATTTTCAATCAAATCTGGAGCTCGTCTTCAACAACTTCGAAATTCACTTGCAAACTACAAACATAATGGATCAACAGTAGACGATTACTTTGGTCGTTTGACTAAAATATGGGATGGCATTGCTGAATGTACAAACTCCAAACGGTGCAGTTGTGGTAAATGCGAGTGTGACTTAAATACCGCTCGTGATAGAGAGATTGAAATTTTGAAGGTACACGATTTTCTCTCAGAACTTGATGACTCGGTTCATGGTGTTATTCGTTCACAAATTTATGTTTTTAGTCCTCTTCCTGACATTGATAGTATCTATCAAACAATAGTTCAAAATGAAACTATCCGTTCTAATGTGGCTAGTGAAGTTGCTGTTATGAGTTTTGCGTCTCAAGCTTCATCATCTTATGCTCCAAATCCATTTACTATTTTCACTCGAGATGTTCCTCGGCAGAGTGGTGTTGATAGTGTCGCTCCTCGGAATGGATTTGGTAATCGTGATTCATCTCGCCAGTGCAAAGTTTGTGGGCGACTCGTACATGAGGCATCCTCGTGCTTTAAGGTTATTGGATTTCCTAATTGGTATGAAGAAAAGTACCGTAACAAGAAAAACTCTACAGGTCGTGGTCGTGGAACTAGACCCCGAGCTAATGTTACTCAGATTAATTACTAATGCCACCTCATCAACAGTTGGTTGTAACTTGGCTATTTCTGATAGTGATCGTCTTGGACTTAGTGGTATTTCTGATGAGCAATGGCAAAAATTCAACGCCTTGTCAATGGAGAGAAAACTAATGAATGTCTGAGTGGTAAGTCTACTAATACGTCTTGGATTTTAGACACTGGAGCCACACATCATATGACTGGACATATTGATCTTATGCATGACATTCGTGATATTGCACCAATCTCTGTCACATTGCCAGCCGGTTTGAATGTATTTTCAACAAAGCAGGGCACAATGCGACTTACTCCAAATTTATCTCTTCAGAATGTTTACCTTGTTGATGGGTTTCATTCAAATCTGATTTCTTTTGGACAACTTGTCACGGATAATTTTCTGGTTGGACAGGTAACAGATAAACTTATAATTTTGCAGGACCGCACTACGAGAATGCTGATTGGAACGGTGAAAGAAAGGAAGAGGGATTGTACCGGTTTTGTGGATTAGAAACAATGGTATCTTTACAGACTAGTGTTAGTGATGATATGGTGTTATGGCATCACCGACTAGGACATCCTTCTTCTCGGGTTACTGGCATGCTCAATAATCTTCGTAGTTGTTCTAGAAGTAGTGATTTTTTTTAATAATTGTGATGTCTGTTTACGGGCAAAACAAACTCGTCAGTGTTTTCCAGACAGTTCTAATAATGCTAAAGAAATTTTTGATTTGATACATTGCAACTTATGGGGACCATATCGCACTACAACTTTTTGTGGATCTCGTTATTTTCTAACTATTGTTGATGATCACTCGCGTGCAGTTTGATTGTATCTTTTAGCTGACAAAAAATGGTCGCACATCAAATCAAATTTTTTTTGAATATGATCGAACGACAATTCTCCAAGAAAGTGAAGACAATAAAAAGTGACAATGGTACTGAATTTATGGGTCTTACACGATTTTTTCAAGAACAAGAGATTCTTCATGAAACTTCTTGTGTCTACACACCACAACAAAATGGTCGAGTTGAACGTAAACACAGACATATCTTGAATGTTGCAAGAGCACTACGTTTTCAAGCTCATCTTCCGATTGAATATTGGGGAGAATGCATACTCACAGCCGGCTATCTTATTAACCGTACTCCATCTGCTCTTCTTAATAATCTGACACCATTTGAAAAACTTTATGGTCATGCTCCATCCTATAAACACATACGTGTTTTTGGATGCTTAGCATATGCACATAACCTTGATCATCGAGGAGATAAATTTTCCCCTCGTAGTAGGCGTTGCATATTTTTGGGATATCCGTATGGTAAGAAGGGGTGGAGATTATATGATCTTGATCAAAAGATTATATTTGTATCACGTGATGTGGTGTTTAAGGAAGATATGTTCCCTTTTCTTTCCATATTGCCAAGATCTGAGGTGCTTTCATTAAGTCCTCCTAGCAGCGCTACTGATGATTACATAGATGTTGAGGATAAAACATCTCTTCCTATTGTTTCCACCAACAATATGGATCCGATTGATGCTTCAGTAAATCTTCCAACCGCGAATGAACATGATACTTCAAAAGAGTGTCTTGGTCGGGGTCTTCGTCAAAAGAAGGTTTCATCTCGTCTCCATGACTACATGGTCGGTACAATTACTCTTTGTAACATACCCTCTTCCTGTTCACCGTTAACTCGTCCCCAACAAGTCTCCAGTTCAGTTTATCCTCTAGAACATTATGTCTCATGCGATAAGTTTTCTCCCAATCATCGCATCTTTTTAGCAGCTCTCACAACTCATGTGGAGCCCCGATCCTTTAAAGAAGCCATGAAAGAAGAAGTATGGCGCAATGCTATGAGTTCAGAAATAGGAGCTCTCGAACGAAATCATACTTGGGATTTAGAAGAGTTGCCACCAAACAAAATGGCTCTTGGTAGCAAGTGGGTGTTCACAATTAAATACAAGTCTGATGGGTCAATTAAACGCCATAAAGCACGTCTTGTTGTTCTTGGTAATAATCAAAAAGAGGGTTTGGATTATACTGAAACGTTTTCTCCAGTTGCAAAGATGACTACAATTCGGGTATTTTTAGATTTTGCCGCTAAAAAGAACCATGAAGTACACCAAATGGACGTTCATAATGCGTTTCTTCATGGAGATTTGCATGATGAAGTTTACATGAAACTTCCTCAAGGGTTTACTTCTTCAGATACTCGAGTTTGTCGTCTACGAAAGTCTCTATATGGGTTGAAACAAGCTCCTCGTTGTTGGTTTGCCAAGCTCATGGATGCACTTTTAAAATATGGATTTACGCAAACACGTTCGGACTATTCTCTGTTTGTGTATACCAAACGTGGGGTTTCTCTTAGGATTTTAGTATATGTGGACGATTTAATTATCTCTGGAAATTCTTCGTCGGATATACAACGTTTCAAGGATTATTTATCTACATGTTTTCATATGAAAGATCTCGGGCTTCTCAAATATTTTCTTGGTTTAGAAGTCGCAAGGAGTCCTACGGGTATTTATGTATGTCAACGGAAATATGCTACGGATAGTGTTGCTGAAGTGGGTTTACTTGGATGTAAGCCGGTCGGATCTCTTATTGACCAAAATCATCGTTTTAGTCTAGCTACGGGTGCTTTTCTAGCTGATCCAGAAAGATATCGCCGTTTAGTTGGACGACTAGTTTATCTCGCAGCTACACGACCAGATCTTACATATGCAATTCATATTTTATCCCAGTTCATGTAGAATCCAAGGGAAGAACATTGGCTTGCAGTGTTAAAAGTTGTACGTTATCTCAAAGGGACATTAGGCCAAAGAATTCTTCTACGAGCTGATTCATCATTCCACTTGACAGGATGGTGTGATTCGGATTGGGCTGCATGTCCATTGACAAGGCGGTCTCTCACGAGATGGATAGTGCAACTTGGGTTGTCTCCTATTGCATGGAAGACTAAGAAACAAGAGACGGTTTCTTGCTCTTCCGTCGAGGCCGAATACAGGGCCATGAACGCAGTTACAAGAGAGTTAAAATGGTTAAAGATGTTGTTACTTGAGTTTGGTGTGGATCATGAAGAACCGATGACCATTTTATGTGATAGCAAACCTGCTATACATATTAATGCTAACCTAGTTTTTCATGAACGGACTAAACACATCGAAGTTGATTGTCATTATGTTCGTAATGAAATGGTGAAAGGTGTTATTAAGGCTACACATGTTTCTACACATGATCAATTGACCGATATTCTTACGAAGGTTTTGGGCAAACGAGAGTTTGATGCATTTCTTTTCAAGTTGGGCGTCCGTAACTTACACGCTCCAACTTGAGGGGAGGTATTAGATATATATGAATATATCTTGCAGGATAAGTAAAAGAGAATTAAAGATTCTAATAGATTTGTGTATATCATTTTTAATTATGTATAAATACAAGACCTTAGGGTCAATGGAACACAACTTGAACATTATTCAGATTCATATTTTGTCAGAACTAGTATAGTCGTAGGGTATCGAAGGGTTAAGGGCAGGTATTAGCTTCAGAATAATAAAATATATTTATGTCTTCTCCTTCACTTTTAATTTGAATATCCGAATTTGGAAAACAAAAGTGAAAAAAATCTAGTGTTAGCACATAAATAGAAAAAAGACAAATGTATCTGCCTCATGGTGTATATTTGTCAAAGTAAATACATATGTTATAGTTCAAACGTTATAGTTCAAACGTTATAGTTCAAACGTATGCAGGTCCAATGTAATCGACAACGCTTTTACCTGCAAAAAGGAAATATATGTTGGAACAATTTTTTGAACAATATTTTCATATTCAATTTGGGTATATAATCCAAATATTGATTATAAAAATTTGTTGGAATCTAATAGAAAATTGATCATTGGGCTCATAATAAACCATAAGTTTGTTGACTAATTTAATGAATAATGACAAAAGTTCCACATTGGAAATTTGAAGAACACTCTTCTAATATATAAAGGGAACAATAAGTTTGTTGACTAATTTAATGAATAATGACAAAAGTTTCACATTGGAAATTTGAAGAACAATATTCTAATATATAAAGGGGAGTGCTCATGTAATAGTTTAAAAGAGTTGGAGAGAAAAGATACCAAGCCACGCACGCCACCGCCGCCGGTGCAACCCCAGGCTCGGGTCTCGGGTCTTGGCAAAGGGCCATAGATGGTTTTGATCTAAAACTGAGTCAAAACCCTAAACAGCACCCACGTTTTTCTCCTCTAACCGTCCACGATTTTCTTGTCGGTTTGGTTTCCTCCGATGATTTAGGGTTGCAAAACCGCTCTCTTAAGGCTATAAAAACGAGTTTTAATCCTCATTAACCTTCTTTAGCTGTTTTCACATTACCCTAAATTGCTTCCGGAGATCTCCTGTCTATTCTCGCTTCTCGCACTGTAAGCTCTCGAGAGTATATCATAGTTGTTGTTCGTAGATTATATAATCGGGTGTTACGATTGTAATCTCGTCGTGGTTATATCTTGGGATTCATAATCTCATAAAACCATCACACTGCGGGAGATTTATTGGATTAAGTAAAAAATCAAATTTCGTCTCCACGAATTTATCCTTTTCTTAATTCGCTTTTTAATCGTTTTGATGCATAAATCGTTTTTTCTATCGTGATTTTTATATCCGGTTTTTTGTGTTCTAACAATATACAAACAACATCAACCATTTGAGTTTATCTAAACATCTTATATAGTCATTTTCTTTTGCAACTCGAATCAATCAAACAACAAGGTCTCAATCTTCTGGCCTCCCAAAACTGGCTTGTTTTATCACCAAAATGTTGCACGTGTGATTTACTTTGTTCTTTTGAAAAGAAACTGAGCTTGTCTCTATTCTTTTGAAAAAAAATCTTAACATTTCTCTTACTAGCCCAACTTCACTCTCTATTTCCAATCTTTCACATTGGAAATTTGAAGAACAATATTCTAATATATAAAGGGGAGTGCTCATGTAATAGTTTAAAAGAGTTGGAGAGAAAAGATACCAAGCCACGCACGCCACCGCCGCCGGTGCAACCCCAGGCTCGGGTCTCGGGTCTTGGCAAAGGGCCATAGATGGTTTTGATCTAAAACTGAGTCAAAACCCTAAACAGCACCCACGTTTTTCTCCTCTAACTGTCCACGATTTTCTTGTCGGTTTGGTTTCCTCTCATGATTTAGGGTTGCAAAACCGCTCTCTTAAGGCTATAAAAACGAGTTTTAATCCTCATTAACCTTCTTTAGCTGTTTTCACATTACCCTAAATTGCTTCCGGAGATCTCCTGTCTATTCTCGCTTCTCGCACTGTAAGCTCTCGAGAGTATATCATAGTTGTTATTCGTAGATTATATAATCGGGTGTTACGATTGTAATCTCGTCGTGGTTATATCTTGGGGTTCATAATCTCATAAAACCATCACACTGCGGGAGATTTATTGGATTAAGTAAAAAATCAAATTTCGTCTCCACGAATTTATCCTTTTCTTAATTCGCTTTTTAATCGTTTTGATGCATAAATCGTTTTTTCTATCGTGATTTTTATATCCGGTTTTTTGTGTTCTAACAATATACAAACAACATCAACCATTTGAGTTTATCTAAACATCTTATATAGTCATTTTCTTTTGCAACTCGAATCAATCAAACAACAAGGTCTCAATCTTCTGGCCTCCCAAAACTGGCTTGTTTTATCACCAAAATGTTGCACGTGTGATTTACTTTGTTCTTTTGAAAAGAAACTGAGCTTGTCTCTATTCTTTTGAAAAAAAATCTTAACATTTCTCTTACTAGCCCAACTTCACTCTCTATTTCCAATCTTTCACATTGGAAATTTGAAGAACAATATTCTAATATATAAAGGGGAGTGCTCATGTAATAGTTTAAAAGAGTTGGAGAGAAAAGATACCAAGCCACGCACGCCACCGCCGCCGGTGCAACCCCAGGCTCGGGTCTCGGGTCTTGGCAAAGGGCCATAGATGGTTTTGATCTAAAACTGAGTCAAAACCCTAAACAGCACCCACGTTTTTCTCCTCTAACCGTCCACGATTTTCTTGTCGGTTTGGTTTCCTCCCATGATTTAGGGTTGCAAAACCGCTCTCTTAAGGCTATAAAAACGAGTTTTAATCCTCATTAACCTTCTTTAGCTGTTTTCACATTACCCTAAATTGCTTCCGGAGATCTCCTGTCTATTCTCGCTTCTCGCACTGTAAGCTCTCGAGAGTATATCATAGTTGTTGTTCGTAGATTATATAATCGGGTGTTACGATTGTAATCTCGTCGTGGTTATATCTTGGGATTCATAATCTCATAAAACCATCACACTGCGGGAGATTTATTGGATTAAGTAAAAAATCAAATTTTGTCTCCACGAATTTATCCTTTTCTTAATTCGCTTTTTAATCGTTTTGATGCATAAATCGTTTTTTCTATCGTGATTTTTATATCCGGTTTTTTGTGTTCTAACAATATACAAACAACATCAACCATTTGAGTTTATCTAAACATCTTATATAGTCATTTTCTTTTGCAACTCGAATAAATCAAACAACAAGGTCTCAATCTTCTGGCCTCCCAAAACTGGCTTGTTTTATCACCAAAATGTTGCACGTGTGATTTACTTTGTTCTTTTGAAAAGAAACTGAGCTTGTCTCTATTCTTTTGAAAAAAAATCTTAACATTTCTCTTACTAGCCCAACTTCACTCTCTATTTCCAATCTTTCACATTGGAAATTTGAAGAACAATATTCTAATATATAAAGGGGAGTGCTCATGTAATAGTTTAAAAGAGTTGGAGAAAAAAGATACCAAGCCACGCACGCCACCGCCGCCGGTGGAACCCCAGGCTCGGGTCTCGGGTCTTGGCAAAGGGCCATAGATGGTTTTGATCTAAAACTGAGTCAAAACCCTAAACAGCACCCACGTTTTTCTCCTCTAACCGTCCACGATTTTCTTGTCGGTTTGGTTTCCTCCCATGATTTAGGGTTGCAAAACCGCTCTCTTAAGGCTATAAAAACGAGTTTTAATCCTCATTAACCTTCTTTAGCTGTTTTCACATTACCCTAAATTGCTTCCGGAGATCTCCTGTCTATTCTCGCTTCTCGCACTGTAAGCTCTCGAGAGTATATCATAGTTGTTGTTCGTAGATTATATAATCGGGTGTTACGATTGTAATCTCGTCGTGGTTATATCTTGGGATTCATAATCTCATAAAACCATCACACTGCGGGAGATTTATTGGATTAAGTAAAAAATCAAATTTCGTCTCCACGAATTTATCCTTTTCTTAATTCGCTTTTTAATCGTTTTGATGCATAAATCGTTTTTTCTATCGTGATTTTTATATCCGGTTTTTTGTGTTCTAACAATATACAAACAACATCAACCATTTGAGTTTATCTAAACATCTTATATAGTCATTTTCTTTTGCAACTCGAATCAATCAAACAACAAGGTCTCAATCTTCTGGCCTCCCAAAACTGGCTTGTTTTATCACCAAAATGTTGCACGTGTGATTTACTTTGTTCTTTTGAAAAGAAACTGAGCTTGTCTCTATTCTTTTGAAAAAAAATCTTAACATTTCTCTTACTAGCCCAACTTCACTCTCTATTTCCAATCTTTCACATTGGAAATTTGAAGAACAATATTCTAATATATAAAGGGGAGTGCTCATGTAATAGTTTAAAAGAGTTGGAGAGAAAAGATACCAAGCCACGCACGCCACCGCCGCCGGTGCAACCCCAGGCTCGGGTCTCGGGTCTTGGCAAAGGGCCATAGATGGTTTTGATCTAAAACTGAGTCAAAACCCTAAACAGCACCCACGTTTTTCTCCTCTAACTGTCCACGATTTTCTTGTCGGTTTGGTTTCCTCTCATGATTTAGGGTTGCAAAACCGCTCTCTTAAGGCTATAAAAACGAGTTTTAATCCTCATTAACCTTCTTTAGCTGTTTTCACATTACCCTAAATTGCTTCCGGAGATCTCCTGTCTATTCTCGCTTCTCGCACTGTAAGCTCTCGAGAGTATATCATAGTTGTTATTCGTAGATTATATAATCGGGTGTTACGATTGTAATCTCGTCGTGGTTATATCTTGGGGTTCATAATCTCATAAAACCATCACACTGCGGGAGATTTATTGGATTAAGTAAAAAATCAAATTTCGTCTCCACGAATTTATCCTTTTCTTAATTCGCTTTTTAATCGTTTTGATGCATAAATCGTTTTTTCTATCGTGATTTTTATATCCGGTTTTTTGTGTTCTAACAATATACAAACAACATCAACCATTTGAGTTTATCTAAACATCTTATATAGTCATTTTCTTTTGCAACTCGAATCAATCAAACAACAAGGTCTCAATCTTCTGGCCTCCCAAAACTGGCTTGTTTTATCACCAAAATGTTGCACGTGTGATTTACTTTGTTCTTTTGAAAAGAAACTGAGCTTGTCTCTATTCTTTTGAAAAAAAATCTTAACATTTCTCTTACTAGCCCAACTTCACTCTCTATTTCCAATCTTTCACATTGGAAATTTGAAGAACAATATTCTAATATATAAAGGGGAGTGCTCATGTAATAGTTTAAAAGAGTTGGAGAGAAAAGATACCAAGCCACGCACGCCACCGCCGCCGGTGCAACCCCAGGCTCGGGTCTCGGGTCTTGGCAAAGGGCCATAGATGGTTTTGATCTAAAACTGAGTCAAAACCCTAAACAGCACCCACGTTTTTCTCCTCTAACCGTCCACGATTTTCTTGTCGGTTTGGTTTCCTCCCATGATTTAGGGTTGCAAAACCGCTCTCTTAAGGCTATAAAAACGAGTTTTAATCCTCATTAACCTTCTTTAGCTGTTTTCACATTACCCTAAATTGCTTCCGGAGATCTCCTGTCTATTCTCGCTTCTCGCACTGTAAGCTCTCGAGAGTATATCATAGTTGTTGTTCGTAGATTATATAATCGGGTGTTACGATTGTAATCTCGTCGTGGTTATATCTTGGGATTCATAATCTCATAAAACCATCACACTGCGGGAGATTTATTGGATTAAGTAAAAAATCAAATTTCGTCTCCACGAATTTATCCTTTTCTTAATTCGCTTTTTAATCGTTTTGATGCATAAATCGTTTTTTCTATCGTGATTTTTATATCCGGTTTTTTGTGTTCTAACAATATACAAACAACATCAACCATTTGAGTTTATCTAAACATCTTATATAGTCATTTTCTTTTGCAACTCGAATAAATCAAACAACAAGGTCTCAATCTTCTGGCCTCCCAAAACTGGCTTGTTTTATCACCAAAATGTTGCACGTGTGATTTACTTTGTTCTTTTGAAAAGAAACTGAGCTTGTCTCTATTCTTTTGAAAAAAAATCTTAACATTTCTCTTACTAGCCCAACTTCACTCTCTATTTCCAATCTTTCACATTGGAAATTTGAAGAACAATATTCTAATATATAAAGGGGAGTGCTCATGTAATAGTTTAAAAGAGTTGGAGAAAAAAGATACCAAGCCACGCACGCCACCGCCGCCGGTGCAACCCCAGGCTCGGGTCTCGGGTCTTGGCAAAGGGCCATAGATGGTTTTGATCTAAAACTGAGTCAAAACCCTAAACAGCACCCACGTTTTTCTCCTCTAACCGTCCACGATTTTCTTGTCGGTTTGGTTTCCTCCCATGATTTAGGGTTGCAAAACCGCTCTCTTAAGGCTATAAAAACGAGTTTTAATCCTCATTAACCTTCTTTAGCTGTTTTCACATTACCCTAAATTGCTTCCGGAGATCTCTTGTCTATTCTCGCTTCTCGCACTGTAAGCTCTCGAGAGTATATCATAGTTGTTGCTCGTAGATTATATAATCGGGTGTTACGATGATAATCTCGTCGTGGTTATATCTTGGGATTCATAATCTCATAAAACCGCCACACTGCGGGAGATTTATTGGATTAAGTAAAAAGATCAAATTTTGTTTCCACGAATTTATCTTTTTCTTAATTCGCTTTTTAATCGTTTTGATGCATAAATCGTTTTTTCTATCGTGATATTTATATCTGGTTTTTCGTGTTCTGACAATATACAAACAACATCAACCATTTGAGTTTATCTAAACATATTATATAGTCATTTTCTTTTGCAACTCGAATCAATCAAACAACAAGGTCTCAATCTTCTGGCCTCCCAAAACTGGCTTGTTTTATCACCAAAATGCTGCACGTGTGATTTACTTTGTTCTTTTGAAAAGAAACTGAGCTTGTCTCTATTCTTTTGAAAAAAATCTTAACATTTCTCTTACTAGCCCAACTTCACTCTCTATTTCCAATCTTTCACAGTCAAGAACCGACATTGATTTTCTACGCATATTAGGAGACATGTTCCATTTTTTTTTGTGGACATACCGCTCGAAGTTCATAATTTGTTTCTAAAACATTTTGTGATCTATCAAGGTAGAGTAAAATGGTATAAGGAAACATTAAGTTGCATTGTATTATCTTCATCGGTCACTGCAAGTATATCATGAACATGGTAGTCAATGCCGTAGGAGTTTTCATCAAGTTTCTGAGACTTAGGGATGTTGCTAGCTAGATCTTGTTATTATTTCTGGAAATGAAGTGATTTCCACTATTTCTTTTGGTTCAAAATCAATCAGAATTTTCTCTACTCCATTCACCATCATTTTTTCATCATTTTCGACCTCCTCTTGCTTCGGAGAATCGACATTATCATGAGTTCCAAGAAGCATTGATTTGTTCCCAAGCGCAAGAAAACAACTATCTATTTGTCAGTGAAGATCTTAAATCACAAAGACATCCGCAACCTCCATGTCTTCCAATGGTTCAATCATCTGGTGTAGTGTTTGTGATCCTTCTATTTGAATTTGTTTTGAATCTAGCGTATTGGGAAGAGGTTGTGATCAGTTGATAGGCCAATAAGAGCATATTACCGGAGAAGACAATTGTAGGAAAAGAAAAACATAGAAGAAGTAGAGAATTTGGCGGGAGAACTATTTGAAAATAAAAAAGACGAAAGGGAAGGAGTCACGGTCGGGTCACGTGAGGAGAACCCTTGGGTCGAATTAAAGGGTTTGACGTTTGAAGCAGAAAACGAGACTATAAAACAAAAGAGATGTCATTTTCACTTATTTAGCTTTTTTGTACTGGATTGTGGGCGAGCTTGCCACTACAAGAAAACATTAACATTTTCGACGGCATTTTCGACAGAAATAAAACCATCAGATTTTTCGAACTATTTTGCGACGGATTCTCGATGGATTACCGAGGGAACTACAACCGTCGGGAATCCATCGGGAATTTCCGACGCTAGCACAACCACCGGGAAATCGATGGTAATACCCGATAGTATACCGTCGACTTTCCAACGAAGGCATAATCGTTGGAATATCCTCTTGAAACCGTCGTAAATTACCGACGCATCTCTGGCCGTCGGTAAATTTCCGACAACTTCCGGACAGCATATGTGTTTTCCAAATCTGTCGGGAATCCGTTGGCAACCTATGTCGTAAGGTCATCGGAAATATCCGACCATTGTCAGATTCCGTCGAAAATCCATCGAAAGTATAAGAATAATCTATTAAAATTTTGTGTTTATCTATTGGTGGTCGGAAACCATCGGAAATCCGTCGGGCGATGAAGAAAAAATCGATTAAAAATATGTGCTTATCCGGTTGTGGTAGAAAACCATCGGTAATCCGTTGGAAATAAGAATATTCTTAAGAATAATCTGTTTGAAATTCATAATTATCGGTTAAAAATTCGTAATAATCTGTTAAAAATTTGTGATAATTTCTAATTTTCACTATAAATAAGCTATGAGCTTTCACAATTTCAACAGAACAATTTCTTTAGTGATCTACTGCCTAAAAACATCCACGGAGCAATTGCCTTTAGTGATATGCTGTCTAAAAACGTCCACGGAGCAATTGAAGGTATGACGTTTACATTATTTTATATATAACTAATCATAATTATGTATATTATATGATATTTAAATATTTTTTATGTAGGGATTGATGCTTTTTCTGAGATTTATGTACAAGATCACTTACTGCAGACGATATCCGATGTCAGTCGTCGAAAATTCGGTAATGGCAACATGTGCATACTATTTGTCAAACATGCACGATGTTTGAGAAGTCCGACGACTGATCCACGGATTTCCGACCAAGTTATCATAGCCGTCGGACCTCCGTCTGTAAAACAAAATTTTATGCGGAAAACATACTTCCCAACGCGGGATTTTGCGAAAATATTTATTACATTTCCGACGGATTTCCGACGGCATAGTCCGTCAGAAATATCTAATATAACCTACGGTCGTTTCTCCTTCTTCTCTCTCGCGTTTCTTTCTTTTCTTCTCAGCCTCTTCGTCTCCTCGCCGGAAATCGCTGATTCTCGCTGGAAATTGCCTTCGTACGTCGCCGGAAATCACCGATTCTCGCCGGAAATCGCCTTCGTACGTCGCCGGAAATCACCTTGAATCATGTAAGTTTTTAATTTTATAAATAGAGAAACCTCTTGATTTGTGCTTTCGTAACTGGATTGTTATGTATGTCTAACATCATCATTGGTAACCTGTGCAACGTTGCTAGTAATGCATAAGCCACAGAATTTCTTTGTAGAATGTACCGTTTTCGTCCCTTGGCATTTTCCCCTTAACAGAACAAAAAGCACCTTATATTAAAAACAATCAATTGATATTACATGTGAAGAAATGTGATATTTGATATAGTTGACATCATTCCCAACAAAGTTTTCAGATAAATCTTCTTGCTCAGAATTTGCAGCCCCATTATCAAAATATCCTTTCATGAACTTAAGCATCCACTTGCCAAAGCCCCTATACAACCAAAATCATGAATCAAACACTTGGGCGGATACAAGCAAAGCCACCCCTAAAATAAAACCACTTATTATCAGATTTGTTTTGCTTTAAAAAAAAAATCTTCTGAAACGAAAATGGATCCGTCTAAAATGATAAGCCTTTACTTTCATCATCTTTTTTAGATCAGAATATTTGTTAGATCCATTTCGAAGGAATCCACGTATAGTTAATATTTTATAAAATTGTGTAATTGTTATTTTTGTATGTAAATTTTGTTAACATACAAAAACGCATTATTATAAAACTAATTATTATAAATAAGCTCATAAAACTAATTATTATAAATATAAAAGTTTAATATTTTGAAAACATACTTGTTTACAATTACAATTACCATTTTATTATTAAAATTTAATTTTCTATATTTTTAAATTTTATAATAATTTAAATAATTTATAAAACGCATCAGATATCGGATACAATATCTAATGTTTAACGGCTATCATAAGCATAGTCTTGTGCTCATAGAAGAGAGAAAACATGTACTTAGTTACGAGGCTGATGCGGAATAAAGAAATTTTGACGGAGACCGAATGAAATAGATCATATATATTATGGATTGGTGTCTATACAGATCACTAATACGGATCAGTTATAATATGAAAAACTGTTTTTGTGATAAATCGTATATCGTAATATATTAAAAATTATAGGTTGTATCAAGATTACCAAAGACGTGGTGAGTCGTCTACTCCGACTTTCATACCAACTCAAGTTCTAGAATCTGCAAATGATTCTTTCCGACCAATGACAATTGAAGAATTGGTTAAGCAGCCTGGTCGTGAACTTCTTAGTGCTCTTGATCCGAGGCGTCAAGGAAACTCGACATGGTAAATTAAATTTTTTATAATTATATTTAAAATAATTATTTTAACGATATTCTATAATTATATTTAAAATAATTATTATAACGCTATTCTAATAAAAATTCGTAGGTTTGATATTTCAAACAACGAAATAAGCAAATCTATATTAAAGATGCTTCATTCTCTTTTGAATAAACCATATACCAAATTTAGAGATATTCCGTATGAAAAACGTCAGATTTGGTTCAGAACGTTTGCAGTACGTTATTTAAATTTTAGATCATTGTTTTCAATAGTTTTTAATAATATTTTTAGTAATATATAAGTAAATTTCGCAGCAAAAACACAAAATTGGTGGAAGAAGCTTTCGAAAAAGAGGTTGTAGTACAATTTTCCCACCACATGAACGAGTGGAAACAAAAATGGAAAAAGAGAAAAGATAAACCAAAAGGATTGAATGAGTCGGTTTGGAACGACTTTATTTGTTATTGGGAATCTTCTAGTGCTGAGGTCATCTCGAGAACTAATTCTGGAAACCGGAAGAGCGACCGAGGAGGCAAAGGCATTTATATTCATAATGCCGGATCGACTAGTTTTCCGAGACGAGCCGATCAATTGGTAAATGAATTATTATATTAATTATATTTATTATTATTTAAAAAATTTAAAATTATTATTTTAGAATTTGTTTACTTTTAGGCACAAGAAATTGGAGCCCCTCCAGATCACTTGCAACTTCTCGAGGCCGTCCACACGAACAAAAAGACTGGTCGTATCCAAGATTGTCTCTTTAGTGAGATCATCGAAAAAGTAAAAAAGAAAAAAGTGATATTTTAACCCAACAGTCTCAAGTTGGTTCTTCATCTTTGGTCGCCGAATTGCCTCGTTCTGAGATTAACCGTCTCTTTCTTGATGTAAGTTTCATTTTTTTATATTATAATAATTTTCATTAAATATTGTAATAATATTTTTTTTATTTTTACAGGAAGTACCATTTTCTAAAGATCGCCATCCAAGACTCGGCAGCGTTGCAGATACCGGTGGCGCAACATCTGTACCTAGAAACGAGGAGAATGAACAACTAAAAGAAAAAATGACGGCTATGAAAATAGAGATGGATAATCTCAAAAACTTTGTAAAAATGATAAGAAATAAATTGTTTGATGATTTTTTTTCTCCTTCTTCTCCTCCTGCCCCTCCTGCCCCTCCGTTGTAATTTGTATTTTAAAACAAATGTTTAATAATATTTATAATTAAAATATTATTTTTATTAATTTTATAATTATTTTTTAAAATATTTAAAATATTAATTTAATTTAGTAAAATAAATTTTAATTTATTTTTTTAATATTTATATTTTAAAAATATTTAACTAAATATTTTTAAAATATAAATATTAAAAAATTAAATTTTTATTTTTTTAAATTAATTGGTTTTTTTCCGACGGATTCTGTCGTCGGAAATTTGTCGCCTAACTTCCGATGGTTATAAGCCATCGATAAATATCATCGTACTAAATTCCCGACGGCAACAGTCATCAGAAAGTATCCCTCAATAATTCGTCGGTAATTTCCGATGGAGATTTCATTGAAAATCCATCGGATATTTCTGACGGCTGGGACCATCGACCATCCGTCGGTATTTTCCGACGATTGGGAGCATCGAAGATCCATCGGTAGTTTCCGACGGACAACTTCCATCACATGTCCGTCGGAAATTACTTATAAATTTCTGATGGATATTCATTTCCGACGAAATAGTCCCGATGGACGATATTCGTCGGAAATTAGACGATAATCTGTGTTACCGACGTATTTCCGACGAGTATGGCCGTCGGGAATATGCAGTTTTCTTGTAGTGTGCGAGCTCGGGAGGAGAGAGAAAGATTACGATTATGAGAATTTATTTTTGCTTGTTCTTTCTGTTCATGAGATTGATATTATTATCATTGAATAAGAGTATTGTTCAGGTAAAATCTTAACAACTGGTGCGTAGTAACAAGGTCAAACATCGCCGATCATGGAGAAACTCAGGGAAAAAAGTGTGACCACGCCACCTGGTTTTCCGTCAACTCCACAACTTACAGGCAACTTCGAGGAGATTTTCAGGCGCCTAGATGCTCTCGACAGTGGTTATCGCGGCGCGATTTCCGGGAAACTCCACTTAGAGGAGTCACTATGGCGAATAGAGGCTAAGTGGGAGTTGAAGTTGGATTCTAAGCTGAAAGTTTTTCAAACTTCTTTGGACAAGTCAGTCCACGCACACCTGCATCGCTTGCTTCACGTGCTTCCTCAGCTTGAAACCCAGCTTCATCGTGGTGAGTCAAGCCATTTTTCCAGGTCGATAGCTCCTGGCCCGGTTCCCCCACCTGCTCCACAACATGTAGAACCATGATCATCTTTCCTGAGCTCACGAGTCAATATGGTAAAGCGAATCGAGCTACCTATATTTGAAGGACTTAATACTTTTGATTGGTTATCCAAGGTAAAAAGTTTCTTCAGAATATGAGGATATAATGATTTTTGAAGGTTAGACATGATTTCCATAAGATTAGAAGGAGATGCACTACAAGAAAACTGTCAAAATGCCATTGTATTTTGCGACTATATTTGTGGTCGCAACTTTTGCGACTACTTTAGTAACTATTTTGTGACCAATTTGCGACTACGGAGCAAAGTCGCAAATTGGTCGCAAAAGTGTGACCAAAAAAAGGAAGTCGCATATTGGTCGCAATACGCAACCATTATGTGACTAATATGCGACTAATTAGTGACTAATGGTGGCAGTCGCTAATCAATTGCTACTTTGTGACCAATTAGCAACTGCATGTGGAAGAACCACATGTTAGTCGCATATTGGTCGCAAAATATGCGACCAATTTGCGACTATAGTAGGAATGGCTCTTCAGTCACAAAGTGGAGAAAAAGTGGCTTGCAATCCAGTACCGCTGACTACGTTGTATTTCAGGAACAACTTTTAGCCGCGCAGCGCCGAATTGAAGAACAACATGCGTATTGAAGAAAAAAACGCACAGATTTTGAAACCGAATCGGAAGATGCAGGAAGTGAAAAAAGAAAACTAAAAGACAATTAACAACTCGGAGATACTCGTCGGGTATTTCTAACGCACGGATTCCATATTCACCTTTTTATGTGGGATAGCATTGGCCCATGTGAACCATCGACCGCTCCACCAGAATTTTCGCCAACGGATTTTCAATTCTCGCCGCCAGACAATTAGATTTCTTTTTTGTTGGTAATTTGAATTTTATTAAATAATTTTTTTATAATTTCCTTTTATTTTATAAAATAATTACTTAATAAAATTTATTTATTATTTAATTATAATAATATTTATAATTACAAAACAATTTATTTAAACAAAATATTTTAAAACTAATATTAAAAATTATATTTATTAATTCATAATAATAATAATTAATTATTATTATTATTTTAAATCTAATTCGGTTGTACTCGCAAATCAGTCGCAAATGAGTCTCAATTTTTTGTGACAAATTTGCGACTACATCTATTTCTTTTTTTGAAAAATTTACATGTAGTCGCAAATCAGTCACAAATATTTGCGACTGATTTGCGACTATAGCTATTTTTCGAGAAATTTATCTCCAATCGCAAATCAGTCGCAATTATTTGTAACTAACTTGCGACTGAAGATATAACGTAGTCGCAAATTAGTCGCAAATACATGTGATTGATTTGCGACCACGTCTTCCATATTGGTCGCAAATCAGTCACAAAATTTTGTGACTACAGCTTTTAGAACCACATATTTAGTGGTAAAATAATGGTAAAATTTGTTATTGAAATCCAGTCGCAAATACAAGGACCAATGTTTGGTTGTAAATCAATCGCAAATTGTACCACTATTACTGTGGTCGCAAATGAGTCGCTAAAGTGCGACTAATTTGCGACTAAAAAATTTTACGACGAAGATTTTGCGACTAATTGATGTGGTCGCAAAGTGGTCGCACATTCCAGTTTTGTGACCATTTTGCGATCACATACGTGGTTGCAAAACCATTGTTTTGTTGTAGTGATGCTCTAGGTTAGTTTAACTCCGAGCGAGAACCATTTCTCACTTGGGATCATTTTAAAACGTGCCTGATGATTTGTTTTGGCAATATTCATTGCAAAGTACCGAGCTAGAATTTGTTCTGTCTCGCGCAAAAAGGCACCGTGCCGGAGTATGTGCATGAGTTTGAGGAACTCACGGTTCAGATGATGAATTTAGTCGGCCATCAACTCGAGGGGATCTTCTTGAATGGTTTGAAACCCGAAATCAACTCAATAAGACCCAAAACTTTAGGATAAACCAATACGACATCAATATACAAATACGTAAGTTAACAAAACATTTTAGAAATCTAGAAAGGATGTCCTATCCAAAGAGAACCAAATATTAAATTGGTGAAATGTTTTGTGCAACAGAAAAGTTGGTACTTACATTAATTCCAACTATATCTAACACAATCGAATAGTAACCTTTGTGTCTTAGCAAAAATGTCATGATAAATTCATGCCTATGCACAACCAGAAACCAAACCCAAGAAGAATCATAACATGAAGATAAAACTAAAACACGGCATAAAACAATGAATGCCACAACCGCGGTAAACACAAACATTGTTAGGATGAACAATCACCAGAAAAAATTATTTTACAAAAAGATGAAGAAAATGAGAACTTCGAAGAGCTTTACCAAGACAGTTGAGACTAGAAACTATTTTGGTGTTTGTTTTGTTGATACATTTTCTAGAAACCATTATTCAAACTATTGATGTGACCATATTGAATGTTATAAATCCTTGCCCATAAATTTAGTTCATTTCAACGTGTTTCACATATCTATTGCAAACAAATTTTTGGTTATTCATCTCATCAACCTATCATAGAAACTGACAAACCGCTTTTTCTTTCTTCAACAACATACCAAGCCTCACATTTACTTCTTGAATGCACATAACTTCATAATCAGAACAATAACAACCAGGTTGATCAAAACATAAATTTCAATAATACGTTTAGTTATGAAATCTTCATTATTAGTTGTCTCAAAAGCCACAAAGAACTTTAAATTGAGACACTTGATGAGAATAATCTGGATGTACACTATGAATCGCTTCCAAACCTCATAAAACGACTCGATACCAGTTTGCTATAAGTTGTAAATCTTGTTTCTCAACGTATTGGACACTGACTTGGCCAAAATGTGGTTGAGAAATGCATGTTTGCACTCATATCAATTAGTTAACAATCGAAGAGTTAGTTGTTTCAACCAACACATTGCCCTAATTACTAAAGAAAATTTGAATAATGCACATTAGATAGTTAGGAGGAACACCATTTGTCTTGATAGTGCTACATATTCCCTCAAAAGTGTTGAGGTGATCAATTAGGTTTTAGAAGTCCATGGACTTATCTATTAGATGATTTGTGGTCTGATCTCAAAAGCGTTTCAAACAATGGAAGGAGACTCAATCGCAGATCGATTGATATAGAAAATATAACGCATATCAAATTCTTCTAAAGTTTGTTGGGCAAATGGAGATCGATCGGAGGCAATAACCTCACATGGAACAAAATTTCCGGTGAATACCACCTCAGGCACGTTAAATCCCATGACAACAGACAATGGGATTCAGAGCTTTGATTGTTTTACTATCAGGACTACTCTGAATTAATACCATGTAGGAGAACCAAATAGTAATGCGTTAAAGAAATTTACTAGGATGGATACACATTTCTATTGAGCATATGATTAAGATATTAACTAGACAAAAGCCAAGGGACCTCCACGAGGTATATTGAGAATAGCTAAATAAAATTTCACCAAAAAAAGGTTCTTAATATATATAAATTGGTCAAAGAAAAAAAGTTACAATACAAAGAAAAGAACAACTATATCTATCTAGCCACTGAAATATCAATGTATTTACACAATGTTTATGACATACATAGCAAACCAATGAAGTGTTCCCATCATTTCGAACAATTTGAACTTCTTCATCATTTATATTAATGATATGGTGCGGCTTCATATAAATATCGATTCCCAACAAACATTGAACATGAATGGTGACTTCACAAGAACCACAACTATAGAAACAAGTTTTTGCATCGATTTTTGACTCACACTTCTCGCACGAACATTGTTGATTTCTTGTACTTTCTTTGCCGTAACAAAGAGTAAGAGGATGTATATCGTGTTTGTAATGTGCCATATTAGGCAGAGTAGCACATTTAAGTCCCAATAAAAAGTTGCATTTTCTACATTCTAAGAGATAACGTGAACACTTACTGGACTTACAACCAATGCATATACCTCTAGTCTTACTAAAGAAGAGAGAGTGATCAATTTGATGGTAATTTTCATGGAGATTGGTAAGAGAAGCGCACCTCACATCTAGCTGAAACCCACAATCTTTTTCCATGCATTTGTATACGAAACCACAGTTTAATTGGTCACAACCATCGCATGCAAACATGCCATTGACATAAGCCTTAAACTTGGGTTTAAGAGGGGAAGTGAGGAGAGTAAGTGGATGTTTGTGTAGTGGATGATGTTTTACTTGAGGAAGACATGCACATGCTTCGTGGAGAACAAACTCACATTGCAAACAAGCATAGAAACTCTCGGAAACTATTACCTGAAGGCAACAAGCTTCACAGAATTTGTTTTCGTAATTGTAGGATTTGACGTTTCCATGGAACTTTAGATGATGATCATGACTGAAATGTTGTATAGTCTCTCCATCTATACTCACAAATGGTTTGATAACTTTCTCATCATCAATCTCTTCAAGAACTCCTTCAAGATCTTTTACACCACATAAGGTTGTGCAGGGTAAGCCATGAACATGGTCCATGGTGTTGAAAAAAGGTAAGCCAGAAAGTGGAAGATCATATCGACGTTGAGACAGAACTGGTAGTTCCATGGATTTCTTTTGGAGGAAAACAAAAAATGTTTAAGTTTAGTGATTGAATACTTTTGTTAGGCTCAACCATTTGTAGAGTAGTTTTAAAGTCAATATATTATAAGTCTTTTTTTTAGATTCTTTTGACAAACTTGTTCTACGTGTAGTCTTTCTTTTCTCAAAATTTAAATGTAGTTTACGACCAATCATTTGTAGTCCCTAACTACTCATATTATTTCAAGTTTAATTAAATTACATTTCACAACAACACAATAATGGGTAATATTCTAAAATATAATTTTTAAATTTTTTTGTTCTAAATCTATTATTTTAAAATTAAAATTTCAAAAATAACACAAATAAATATGTAAAAATAATTATTTACTCTAAACAAATTATAAATAAATTTAAAAAATTACATATGGATTTCATTTTTTCTAATTTAAATTTAATTTTTTCTATTAAAAAGTATGAAAAAATGTTAATATATTTTAGTTATATTAGAGAATTGATCTTGCACAACTTTTATATCTGGTTATTGCTTGTAATATGTTAGTTCATACCAGCAATGACAATACCTAAGTTGGAGGATAACAACGAATATGTGTAAGCTTTGTTTATTAACTTTTATATTGTTTTTCGTAATTACAATATTTGTATTCATTGAGATCCGATCTAGGCAAAGTTTTTCATTGAGATCCGATCTGATGTTTTCATAAATCCTTTTTTTTTAATATTTGTATGTTCTTTATTTAATAGAAAACTAGAAATTGACCTTATGCGCCAAGTTATTTAATTATTATATTTTATTATATTTTTATTTTATAAATTTATTATATTTTTATTTTATGAATTTATTAAAATAGTTTATACTTTACAAATTTTTAATGAATGTTAAATTAGTATCAATGTGTTTTTCAATGATTTGTATTTTATACAGTATTTGTAATTTAAATACAAATGTGAAACTTTAAATTGTTAGTTGTAAAAAATTTATTCAAATATATTAATAAATATTTGAATTTTAAATATTGAATTTTATAATATTCATCAATATAAACAGTAAAATATGAATATAAATAAAATGTTATGATTTTTTTAATTGTTAGATGTATTAATATAGTTAATTTATTTATTTCAGATAAAATTAAAGTGAATTAACAAAAATCTAAATTTTAAATATTAGATTTTATAATTCTAATTTATATTTTAAATATATGTGATATTTATTTTTTAAATTAGTTATTTATGATGATATTTGATATAATATTCTACAAATTAAATATTATTTTTTAAATGTATTTATCAAATAATAATTTAAAGATTACTCATTTTAGGTTTTTCTTAATTTTAAATATTAGATTTCATAATACTAATGTTTATTTTAATCTTTTTATATATTTGATATTTATTTATTATATTAGTTATTTATTATGATATTGATATAATATTTTATAAATTAAATATTATTTTTTGAAATGTATTTACTAATAATAATGTAAAGATTAGTGATTTTAGATCTTTTTTAATTAATCCTAACAAGCTAGTTCCAGCTGTGTTTTAGGACCATCAAATTGTTTTTTCAAATAATCAAAGACCAGCAGTTAGTTTTCAATGTATAATTGTGTCTTCAAGTGTAATTAGTCTTTTTTTTATATAATAAAATCATTGTCGTATTTGCTATAATGTATTAATAAGTAATATATGATGATGTTAAGCATGAAATTGTCGGCCTTTGTGCTTGAGTTTCTCTCTGTTTCCGTCCAAATTCATTGTACTTTCTGAAACAGTATTTTTCTGACCTGTTGACTATATTTTGGTTTAATCTAAAGTTTATTATTGATACTCTAGAACAAAAGAAAAATTGTAAGAATTTTTTATATATAGATGTATAGTGAAAGGAAAAAATATCCAAACATCAATATAGATTTTGATAAAGAAAATATGTTCGCATGGAAAACTAAACAGAATAAAATTTAACAAACCTTAATTATAGCTTTTATCTTCGAGTGGAGTAATGAGGATATCAAATTTTATGAACTGGTTGGGATATAAACGGTAGTTTTCTTCAAGCCATAAATTAGACACTTGTTCGCAAGCTCATGGTTCAGAATGACTTAGTCCAGTCCAATGGGCTTTAGTGAGGATTAGGCCTAATCATCCAGTCACGTTGAATGGGAACGAAGTCATTGTCATTGTCCATTCACTTCTTCGGTAGCCAAAACTAGGCCTGTCATTATCGTTTATTTACCGCGGGTTCTACCCCGTTTGACCTCTTGCAGAGTAGGTACAGGTCGAAAAAAAAATTTCATATTCGTGATGGGTGCGGGTCAAACTTTTGGTATAGCGAAGCGGGTGCGGATTTCGTTTTATTATTTTACGGGTTAGATGGTATTCACAAATTTTGGATCAAAATCAATTAACTAAAATTTAAACCAATTAATCATAAACCAATTTAATCTTAAAATAATTTAATACTAAACCAATTTAATATTAAACTTGATGTTCAAAATTTTTTTGAATTTGATGTTTTAAAAATTGAATTTCGATATATTTGATTTATTAATGTTAAATTTATTATTATTTAAATTTATTTTAATTAAATATTTTTAAAAAACTTAGAAAACGAATCGGGTCGCATGTCATCCGCAAACCCGCTAGATTAATGCGGGGCAGGAGTGGATTTTAAAAAAATAACTCACGAGTTTTACGAGTAAAAAAGATTTATGAAAATAAATCTTCAACCCGCCGTAAAGCGGGTCATGCGGAGCGTGTCATGCGGGGCGGGTCCGACCCGCTTGACAGCACCAGCCAAAACTTTACATGGATTTAAAAATTGTTGTTTACAGATTAAAGAAGAATTACTTAAATTTAATTACCAAATAACTTTTAAAAAGATAGTAAGCTTTTTTTAGGTTTGGAAATTATTTTTTCATGAATTAATAAGTAGGATTTAGATTAAATAATAAAGAAACTTATTACATTAATTAAGATATTTTATACTATGAATTGTTATTGATGAACCTCGACAATATTCAAGTCCAAAATTCGTCTTATCCGTTCTCCCATTTAAAAATTTAACTACATTCTTCCTCCCATTTTTTAGCATTCGAAATGGTTTTCTTGTTTTTCATGAATTTGTTCTCCAACATTCTAAATTTCTCCTTTTTAATCTTAGATTCTTTTTTTTTCCAATTGTGTAACCTTTTGTTCGATGACAATAGTATCATCTTGTCTAAAATTTTGGGTATTTTATAGCCACCGTTCGCTATTTTTCAAGCCATACGGAGATGTTGGAGACTATACAGAAGCACACAATAGTTCGCATTGATCAAAAGAGGAAAAAAACAAAGAAACTTAAGAGTAAATTCAGTCCAAAGTCAGAAAAGTGAATATTGCAGAGAAGAAAGAGAGAAAATGGTGTAATGTTGAATAATTATAGAGAGGTAGAGATTTTATTATTATACTGATTTTATTAATCTTATAAATTTTATAGAGGAAGAAGAGTGAAAAAAGGAGGAAAGGAAAGTTACTTCATATGAATGAAGTAACATACGTATTTATAGAGAAGGAGTAAGTCGGCAAACGTACGTTTATAAAATAATCACTTTGAGAAACCGTAATTGTTGACTTTCTCAACACTCCCCCTTGATTATTTATTATTATTGAAGTATTACGTATTGCCTCGTTAAAAACCTTATCATAAAAAACCCAACGGGATAAAAATCATGATAAGGAAAAAAGAGTACAGATACGTAATATCTCCCTTGAAAAGATAGTTGCGTTTTCCTTCATAAATCTCGATGATGACGCATTCTAATATTCTGAACGTGTTTTCTGAACGTTGTCGTAGGAAGCGCCTTTGTAAATAAATCTGCTGCATTATCACTTGAACGAATGTACTCGACGTCAAGTTCTTGATTTTTCTCAAGTTCTTGGATATAGGAGAAAAATCTCGGAGGAATATGTTTTGTTCGGTCACTCTTGATATAACCTTCTTTGATTTGGGTCACACATGCAGTATTATCTTCGAATAATTTTATTGGCTCCTTATTGTTGATTAATCCACTTGCTCCTTCTATATATTGAGTCATAGATCTGAGCCATACACATTCTCTGCAAGCTTCATGAAGGGAAATGATTTCGGCATAATTTGAAGAAGTGGCAACCAAAGTTTATTTTTGAGATCGCCACGAGATTGCAGTTCCACCAAGTGTGAAAACATAACCGGTTTGGGACCGAACTTTGTTTGGATCCGATAAATATCCAGCATCTGCAAAACCAACTAAACCAAACTCGGGGTTTCTAGAATAAAATAATCTCAAATCAATCGTACCTTAGAGATAACGGAAAATATGTTTTATTCCACTCCAATATCTTCGTATAGGTGATGAACTATATCTCGCAAGTAAATTACATCAAATGCTATATCTGGTTGAGTACAATTTGCAAGATACATAAGTACACCGATAGCACTCATATAAGATACTTCAGGACCTAATATGTCTTCATTATCTTCACAAGGTCGAAATGGATCCTTGTTTATATTAAGCGATCGATTAATCATTGGAGTACTCAAAGGATTCGCTTTATCCATATTAAATCATTTCAATATCCTTTTCGTATAATTTGATTGATGCACAAATATCCCATCTTGAAAATGCTCAATTTGGAGCCCTAGACAAAATTTTGTTTTTCCAAGATCTTTCATTTCAAATTCTTCTTTCATATGAGTTCTTGCATTATCAATTTCTTTTTGAGTTCCAATTATATTCAGGTCATCTACATAAACAGCAATGATCACAAAGCCTAATGGGAATTTATTTATAAATACGCAAGGACATATCGCATTGTTAATATATCTCTTTTTCAACAGATATTCACTTAAGCGATTATACCACATGCGTCCGGATTGTTTTAACCCATATAATGATCGTTGTAATTTGACTGAATATAATTCTTTGGGTCCTTTAGAGATCTTTGATCCTTCTGGGATCTTGAATCCTTCTGGGATTCTCATGTATATATCACTATCAAGGGTTCCATACAGGTATACAGTCACAACATCCATAAGGTGCATTTCTAACCTTTTGGATGATGATAAACTCATTAAATATCTAAATGTAATTGCATCCATGACCGGAGAATATGTTTCTTCATAATCTATTCCCGGCCTTTGAGAAAACCCTTGTGCAACAAGACGTGCTTTATATCTAGTGACCTTGTTTTTCTCATTTCTTTTTCTTACAAAAACCCACTTGCACCCAACTCGCACTACATCTTCAGGTGTAATGACAATGGGTCCGAAAACATTTCTTTTTTGTAGAGAGAATAATTCATTTCTCATGGCTATTTGCCATTTTTCCCAATCAGATCTTTTTGACATTCTTTTACAGACATTGGTTCTGCGTCATCATTTTCATTTTCAATTTCTTTGGATACAAAAAGGAGAATATTCCATTAATATCCTCTATTTCATTTCTAACCCATAATTTTCTATTTTGGGTATAGTTAATTGAAATCTCATATGTTTCTATATTGCGTTCGTCTTCTGGACGGAGTTTCACTTTACGGTTTTCAAAAAAACTGTTTGCATATGTCTTCCGGACATTCTGTTTGAGTTGGTTCCTCTATAATCTTTTCACAAGTATTTTCGAGACGCCTTTTGTAAGGTTCTTCCAGAACCTTTTGATTTTGTTCTCCCAAATACTTTTTCTTACGGGGATTTTTATCTTTTGAGCCCATTGGTCTCCCCCTCTTTAACTGAACTCTGGGTTCATTTATTTTATCGCCATCAATATGTTCTACAGAAACATTAATTCTTGATGGGACATTCACAGCGGGTATATATGATTTCGTCACTCATTTTGTATCTGTGAATGCATCTAGCAGCTGATTTGCAATATTTTGCAAATGTACGATTTTCTGAACTTCCATTTCACGTTGTTTTGTGGAAGGATCAAGATACAACAAAGATGGCGTACACCATTTAATATCTTCTTGCAGTTGTTTAATTCCTCCCCCTAATGTAGGAAATTCCTCTTCATCAAAATGACAATCGGCAAATCGTGCCGTAAACATGTCACCAGTTCGTGGTTCAAGATACCGAATAATACTAGATGATGTAAATCCAATATATATTCCTAATCTTCTCTGTGGCCCCATCTTTGTTCTTTGTGGTGGGGCTATAGGAACATAAACCGCACACCCAAAAACTCGGAGATGAGATACATCAGGCTTCTGGCCAGATGTTAATTGTAATGGAGAATATTCATGATATGCACTTGGTCTTATTTGGACCAATCCTGCCGCATGCAATATAGCATGACCCCATACTGAAATTGGGAGATTTGTTCTCAAAATTAACGGTTTCGCAATGAGTTGTAACCGTTTTATCAAAGATTTAGCCATACCATTTTTTGTATGAACATGCGGAACTGGATGTTCAACATTGATTCCAAGAGCCATACAATAATCATTAAAGGCTTGTGACGTGAATTCACCAGCGTTGTCAAGTCTTACTTTCTTTATAGTATAATTAGGGAATTGCGCTCTTAACCTGATTATTTGGGCAATGAATCTTGCGAAAGTCATATTTTGTGTGGTTAACAAATACACATGTGACCATCTACTAGATGCGTCAATTAAAACTATAAAATATCGAAATAGCCCACATGATGGGTGAATAGGTCCACATATATCACCATGTATTCTTTCTAAGAATACTGGGGATTCATTACTAATTTTGGCTGGTGATGGCCGAGTAATAAGTTTTCCTTGAGAACATGCTTTACACGAAAACTCGCGTGATTGAAAAATCTTTTGGTTTTTCAATGGGTGGCCATTAGAATTTTGCACAATTTTTCTCATCATAACTAATCCAGGATGTCCTAGTCTTTCATGCCAGACTTTGAATGTACTCGTAAACTTCTGTTTTACCATAATATACGATTCAATTATATTTATTTTTGTGTAATATAATCCAGAGGACATCATTGGTAATTCTTCCAATATTTGTTTCTGCTCCCATGTAATGCAAAGATATTCAATGTTATTTTTGCTCATTGTCTCTATGTGATATCCATTTGTACGGATGTCTTTGAAACTTAATAAGTTTCTATGAGATTTAGGGGAATATAAAGCATCATTTATTTCAAATTTTGTTCTCATTGGCATTGAAAAACTAGCTCTTCCGGAGCCTATGATAATATTTGTATTACCCGATATTGTATTCACGCTTCCGGCAGAATCTTTCATTTTGAGGTAGGAGAAAAGCTTTTTATCTTTAAGTATTGTATGCGTTGTAGCACTGTCTGCTAGGCATATATCTCCATTCTCATTCTAAAAAAGATATATTTTCTAGATTAAAATATTGATAAAGATGTATTAATAAATGTTAAACACACATATTTCAAAATCAACTTATATTATAACAAAACTATTTTACATTAAGTAATTAAAGTTCAAACTTATATATTTTATATTTTTTTTAAAAAAAGACATTAAGTTTTGTTTTTGTTCGTAAGGAAACTAAATACAACTTTATATATATAACATTAAACTTAATTATCATGTTCTTTGGTATTCTCGGAAGCAACTAGAAAATCAGCAACATCGAGATATGCATTTCCATCGAAAGAAGGTCCGGGTTCATCCGAGATAAAGTTGGTTTCACTTTATTTTCCTTTTTATTTCTGTGATTCTTGATACAGATTAACCAAATGTTTTGGTGTACAACAGGTACGAGACCAATGTCCTTTCATGTCACATCTGTAACAAATATTTTCATACTGTATATTTTGGCGTACAGCAGGTACATGACCAACTTCATTTTCGTGGACTTTATTCTTTCTCCTGAATTTGAATTCATTGGAACGAAAACCTCTTCCTTTTCCTCGTCCACGTCCACCTCCTCGTCCACGTCCACGACCACGACTATGGCTTCGACCACATCCATGTCCTTGCCAATTATTGTAACTGGATGATGCAACATTCACTTCTGGGAATGGAGCTGATCCAGTGGGACGAGATTGATGATTCATCATCACAAGTTCATTATTTTTTTCAGCAACAAGGAGAACTTGCATTAACTCCAAATAACGAGTATATCCCTTTACTCGATGTTGTTGTTGCAGGATTACATTTCCAGGATGAAATGTTTGGAGAGTTTTTTCAATCCTATCATAATCACTTACTTTTTCTCCATATAATATCATCTTAGAAGTGATTCCGAACAACGTGGAATTATATTCACTTACACTTTTATAATCCTGAAACCGGAGGTTTAACCACTCATGTTTGGCTTTCAGTAAGATCACATATTTCTGGTGATCAAACCTATCTTTGAGTGATTGCGAAAGATATGCAGGAACTTCTTTTGTGATATATTTATCTTTTAAACCATCATAGATATGGTGGCATAAAAATATCATGGCTTTTGCTTTTTTTTCATCGGATGTTGTTTCCGACCTATAGATGGTGCCAAGAAGGTCTTTTGCCTTTAAATGCATTTTTGCAGCTACTGCCCATGTCATGTAATTTTTTCCGGATATATCAAGGGCAGCAATCTCGAGTTTTACCAAATTTGACATTATAACTATACACATAATAAAACAATGTGTTAAACATCAGTTTTATAAAAAAAATCATTTTACAATTATTTTTAATAAATAATTATGATAAAATTTTGGGTATAGATTTTAATTTATTAATATTATTATTATATATATTTTAATAAATATGTATAATCAGTTTTAAGAATTTAAACATAATGATGACATAAATTAATTTATGATAAAATTATAAAACATTAGTGAATATAATAACACATAAATTAAAATAATTTCAGGAGGCATGACCTACCATATAAATGAGGAGGCAGCGCCTACCATATAATATCTAGGAGGCAGAGCCTACTATATAATATTCAGAAGGCAGAGCCTACCATATAATATTTAGAAGGCAGAGCGTACCATATAATATTTAGAAGGTAGAGCCTACCATATAATATTTAGAAGGCAGAGCCTACCATATAATATTCAGAAGGCAGAGCCTACCATATAATATTCAGAAGGTAGAGTCTACCATATAATATTTAGAAGGCAGAGCCTACCATATAATATTTAGAAGGCATAGCCTACCATATAATATTCAGAAGGCAGAGCCTACCATATAATATTCAGAAGGCAGAGCCTATCATATAATATTTAGAAGGCAGAGCCTACCATATAATATTCAGAAGGCAGTGCCTACCATATAATATACACATGTATTAATAAAACAGAATTTTATCTTATTTTTGTATCTCAGGTAGATGATAGAAACACTTGTGCTGATAACGTGTTGAATAATAATAGAGAGATAGAGATTTTATTATTATACTGATTTTATTAATCTTATAAATTTTACAGAGGAAAAAGAGTGAAAAAATGAGGAAAGGAAAGTTACTTCATATGAATGAAGTAATATACGTATTTATAGAGAAAGAATAAGTCGGCAAACATACGTTTATAAAATAATCACTTTGAAAAACTATAATTGTTGACTTTCTCAACATGTAAATTATTTTTTGGCCTAAATTGATTGTTTGAACTAATTGAGAAAGTATACATGAGGAAGAGGATATGTAGTTGTAGGAGGTGGAATGTCGTACGGATTTTGTGTCGTCATTTATTACATATTGTTAAAGACAAAAAAAAATTTAATGCAGAAAATTTAAATTTTTATTTTTGTTGGTTTATTCTTTTACTTTCGTTTAAATTGAAGAAATTGTTCAAAACATAAATTTCATGTTCATTACAAACATAGTTTATGATACCCCAATTGCCCAATTGTTCCTGATCATTACCAACCAATACAATTTATGCTATAAAATATTAGTACAATGCAATCATTGCAAAAACAGACACAATCATATTCTTCAATCTTCTTATTTCTCTTTTCATCTCTTTTACTTCTTTTTCACGTTCTTTCATCATTATGTTTAGGCCTAGATTTTCAATTTATTTAGGTCGGTTTATTCAGATCGGTTTATCCGGTTTTTAGATTTTTTGGTTTGTGAAAAAACCATCCGAAAAAAATTATAAAAAATCGGTTCGGTTCGTTTTTTATCGATTTAATCGGTTTGATTTTTAGTAAATAAAAATGTTCCGAATTAAACCAAAATATAATTTGATTTTCAATTTAATAATTTTAAATTTAAATTTAATCGGTTTTTTATTTGATATTTCAGGTTTTTCGGTTAATTTTGGTTTAATTTATAGATTTAATTCGGTTTACTTTAGTTTTTTTTTGGTTTTTTGGATTTGGAGATCAATTCGGGTTTGGAGATCAATTCGGTTTACTAGATAATATGTTTTTGTGGGTACAACACTTGTGAACCCTACCTAAAGATCATAATTTTATGGTTCAGCAATGGTTTTGTGGTTTGAACTCATAATATCTCAACATAAAAACACAAGCTTTACTCGTCAACAGATTTATTAAACCTAATTTGTAATAAATGGATTGTGTTTTTTTTATCGGTAACTTTACTTTATACTAAACAAGCATGTTCCAAGGTCAAAGATGCATTATTTTGACAAGTACTACTAATGATTCCAACGTGAGATTGACTACCATGATCCATTCCTAAATTGTTCAGTTTCATATAGTCGATTTCTATTGATGCATATCAAAATTGGATTCATTAATAACACTAGGGATCAATAATGGAACGTACGAGCGTAAAAATCAAACGCTCATAACAGAGATTAAAACACAGTAAGTGTATCGTCTTACTATGGAACTCTTTAAATGTAGCCGCACAGATGTTCTGTTATATATAGTAGATCATATATATAACAGAAGAAGAAGAGGAGAAGAAGAAGAAAAAGAAGAAAAGGGAGGAAGAAGAAGAAGAGGAAGAAGAAGAGGAAGAAGAAGAGGAAGAAGAAGAGGAAGAAGAAGAGGAAGAAGAAGAGGAAGAAGAAGAGGAAGAAGAAGAGGAAGAAGAAGAGGAAGAAGAAGAGGAAGAAGAAGAGGAAGAAGAAGAGCAGGAAGAAGAAGAAAAGGAAAAAGAAGAGCAGGAAGAAGAAGAGGAGGAAGAAGAAGAGGAGGAAGAAGAAGGTCGAAAAGTTTCTGAAAAATTTTCAGATCGGCCGCAAACGGAGAAGAGAGAAACTTTGAGTTTCTCTAAAAAAATTAAGGTTATGATTTATATAGGTCCGACTTTTGGTTTAAGAAAACCGATCGGTTTGGCATTCCCAAACCGAACCGAAATATAAATCGAATAAAATTAATTATTTATCCGATCGGTTTAGCGATTAAAATTAAATAAAAACCGAAACCAAAAATTTCGATTCGGTCGGTTTGGTCGGTTTGGGGTTTTGGTTTTTATCGAAAACCCAACCTTAATTGTGTTCAAAGTTTTTAACTCTTTCTAGTATCCATTAACACCATTTTTCATATCTTCAAAACTTATTTTCAAAACAATCTACCACGGTTTCGTATGTCTAGGTTTCAAAATCAAGATTCTCGATTTCACATTTAAAATTTCCTATGATATCTTTCAAATCTTCAATTTCTTCTACAATGGACTCGTCAGTCCCTTTTAACAAATGATTCAAGTCCTTCAATCAAATGCATACCTCAGTTATGTAAGTTACATACTTACATGTCCTTCCAACCAAATTCTCTTAACACATAATGAAATTATTTTTTCCGATTTATTTGGAAAACAATGGAAAAATGGGGTTAGATTTTGAATGATCTTAAAAGTTCTTATATTAGAGTGTTAGATTGTATTCTAAACGGTTATTGTTGGTTTATTGTTTGGTTTAGTGGTTTAGCTTATCTATTGATTGTATAACTATATAAACAACTCAGGTATCATTATTTACGGTTAATGAAGATTCAACAATCTAATTAAAGAGAACTTAATATGGTATCAGAGAGCATGCAATTGCCTCCGCCATTTTCGAAGCTTCAGCTCTTCTTCTGAATTTTTCTCTTTCGAATTATTGCTTGAATCGGTCAGCTATGGGTGCATCTTTTTTCTCAGCTGATTTCTGATTCTTTTCTTCATTTTGTTCATGCGGGGATTGACTTTCTTTCGTTCTTTTCTTTCAATATCTTGATTCTGATTTCTTTCCTTCGTTGACCTAAATCACTGCCGATTTTCTGTTTATTACTTCAATATCGGCTTGATTTTTCTCTTCGCGTTGTCTAATTTCCTCACCGAAATTGACAATGGCAAATGTCAGTCCCGTCATGTCCGATAATACTGATCAGAAATCGGGCGCCAGCGGCTTACTCAAGTGCCCCCCGAACCGCACGAAATGGTCGTCTATTACATGGCTCACTAACTCTGCATGGGGTGGGGGTACTACCCCTAGTCTTTTAGCGGAATATTAGGCACATATGATGAGAAAGGGGTAGTGGCCTGGTTGGGACATACCGGCTAGAGAAAGACATCACATGCTTCACACATATAGGAGTGCTTCGACCTAACAGCTGATACTTCATGACATTTATTCCCAGCGAACGGAAAGAGATAGATTCAATAGAGCATCGCTGCTATACAAACGCGCTTGATCAGTACGAGAATCCATACTTTCTTCATGCTTCAGATCACACGAGATTGGTCCTCGTCTCGGATCGCCTTTCCTCTGGCTCCGACTTCCATTCCTAGCGCCGTTCTGTTCGCATGACCCTCAATGTTCGCAACAAGCTAGGGTTTATTAATGGTACGATTCCTAAACCTCCTTTGAATCATCGTAATGCTGGATCTTGGTCTAGGCGTAATGACATGGTAGCTACTTGGTTAATGAATTCGGTTTCTAAAAAGATAGTTCAAAGCTTGCTATTTCTTCCTACTACCGAATCGATTTGGAAGAATCTCCTCTCTCTCATTTTAAGCAAGATGACGCATCTAGGGTCTATGAAATTGAACAGCGTTTGAATTCAATTTTATAAGGCTCGATGGATGTCACGACCTATTACACCGAATTAGTTACTCTATGGGAAGAGTATAGGAATTATGTTGAGATTCCAGTATGCACTTGTGGAAAGTGCGAATGTAATGCCGCTTCTCTCTAGGAAAAACTTCAGCAGAGAAGTAGAGTGACGAAATTCTTAACGGGACTAAATGAGGGTTATGAGCCGATTCGCAGACAGATTTTGATGCTCAAACCAATTCCTCCCATTGAAGATGTATTCAATATGGTTACGCAGGATGAGAGACCAAAAAATGTTAAACCTTCTGCAAAATTAGAGTTTGTTGCCTTCCAGGCAAATAAGGAGAATGTGTCTGAAAAATTTTATGGGTTATCGGATAATACAGCTTATGTTGCAGCATATCGACCTCAACAGAAGCCTTTTTGCACACATTCTGGTAGAAGTGGTCACACAATTCAACGGTGTTTCAAAAGTTAAATGGCTATCCTCGGGTCATAGAATGTTACAGAAGCAAAAAACTCTATCTCCATTATATCCTCGCAATCCGTTTAAAACTACTTTCAGACCAAGTGCTCAAATGAACTCTCCACAGTCGTCTTCTCCTAGGCCACCAACTTTGACAAATATGGTTACTAATTCACCACAGTCATCTCTTGATCTTGGCTCATTTACAGCTGATCAAATTCAGTCCTTGATCAACCATCTCAGTACACATGTCCAGGGTTCAGAAAAGTTATAACCTACTTCTACGGCCTCAGTTAGTGAAGATGGAGTCATTTCTACAAAATCTACTGTTGGAATTGTCTCAACGGTTGCTTCATCTTATCAATCTGGTTATGCACATTATTCTCTATCTTTTCAACCTTACTATTTGTTATATCTTTCTTCTATATTGCCCCTTGGTGCTTGGATAATTGACAGTGGAGCTACAAGCCATGTTTGCTCGGATTTGACTTTGTTTAGTTCAGTCTCTTCTGTCTCAGGTTTTACAGTCTCTCTTCCAAATGGCACTAGGGTCCCCATTAGCCAAACAGGAACCGTGCATTTGTCTTCTTCTCTTGTCTTGCATGATGTCCTATATGTTCCAACATTTACTTTTAATCTTCTTAGTGTTAGTTCTTTGTTGAAAAATACTAAATGTTTGGCTCATTTTTCTCGTGATTCTTGCATTTTTCAGGACCCTACTCGGGCCTTGACGATTGGTAGAGGTAATCTCATACACGGTCTCTATATCCTAGAGACTGTTACATCCAATTCCTCTACCAAGTATTGTTGATCCTTGATGGCTGATGGGCACCTTTGGCATCACCGCCTTTGACATCCATCGCCACTCAAGCTGAAACATATGTCAGGTTCTTTACCCCTTTCTAGATCACCCTCTATTACTTGTGACATTTGTCCATTAGCTAAACAAAGAAAGTTTACCTTTTGTTTCTAATAATCGGTTGTCTCCTAGTCCTTTTGACTTACTTCACTTAGACATTTGGGGACGTTTAGACATTTAGGGACGTTTCTCTGTTGAATCAATAGATGGTTATAGGTATTTCCTTACATTTGTTGATGATTGTACTCGTATCACTTGGATCTATATGCTAAGAAATAAAAGTGATGTTTCAGTGGTCTTTCCTAGTTTTCTTCAACTAGTTAAGACTCAATATCAATTTGTTGTTCAGGCCATTCGTAGTGACAATGCTCCTGGACTTGTTTTTCACAACTTGTTAGAGATCATGGCATCATTCATCAGTTTTCATGTGCATATACTCCACAACAAAACTCTGTGGTTGAGCGGAAACATCAACATTTTTTGAATGTTTCCCGTGCTTTTCTTTTCCAATCAAAAGTACCTTTAGTCTACTGGTCTGATTCTGTTCTTACTGCGGTTTTTCTCATCAATACAACTCCCTCACTGATTTTAAGCAAATTGTCTCCTTATGAAGCATTTTTTAAAAAGGCTCTTGATTATAGCTTCTTACGGTCTTTTGGTTGCTTATGCTATGTTTCCACCAATTTAAAAGATAGAACAAAGTTTTCACCTCGAGCAAAACCGTGTGTTTTCCTTGGTTATCCGGCTAGATACAAGAGTTATAAAGTTCTTGATCTTGAAACCAATGTGGTTTCCATTTCTCGCAATGTAGTTTTTCATGAAAAAAGAATTTCCCTTCCAGCATCATTCTACTTCTTCTCCTGTTCTTGATATTTTTTTGTTGATCAATCTTACCTTTGCCCATTCCTGTTGCTCTTGATAATGACTCTGTTGCATTACAACCTGTTTCTTTTCCTCCATCATCCCCATCCACATTTCCCTCTAGTGCCTCATCTTTACCAACTGAGACTGTCCTTGTTACAGAGGAGATTTTACCTAACAGTAGTAGACCGAGAAGACAGGTAAAGGCTCCATGTTATTTATCTGACTACCATTGTAATCTTGCTTCTTCGGCCTCTCCTTGTTCTATCCCTTACCCTTTGTCTTATGTCCTTAACTACTCCTCTTTTACTCCTTCCTATCAACAATTTCTCTTATCTTCTAATGTTGAGACATAACCAAAATCATTTAAGCAAGACATGGCTCATCCATGTTTTCCAAAGACCATGTATGAGGAACTTTCTACTCTTGAATCGAATGGTACGTGGAGTATTGTGTCTTTGCCTCCTGGTAAGAATTTGATTAGTTGTAAGTGGGTCTATGCAATTAAGTATAATCTGGATGGTTCAGTTGCTCGTTACAAAACTCGTTTAGTTGCAAAAGGCTTTATTCAACAGGAGGGTATTGATTATCTTGATACTTTTTCTCGTGTTGCTAAACTAACCAGTGTGAAGCTTGTGCTTAGTCTTGCTGCATGTTTTAGTTGGAAGCTTACTCAAATGGATGTTACAAATGCATTCGTTCATGAGGACTTAGATGAAGAGATATTCATGACCTTACCTCAAGGATATGCTCCTCCTAAATCCACTCCTCTTCCTCCTAATCAGGTATGTCGTCTTCATAAATCTCTCTATGGCTTAAAGCAGGTCTCACGCCAATGGTACAATTGCTTTTCCAAGGTAGTTCTTCAGGCTGGTTTTGTTCAGTCCCTTGCTGATACGACTTTGTTTGTTAAGTGTGCTGGTAATGCTTTTATTGCCTTATTGGTTTATGTTGACGATATCTTGATTGCTTCAAATGATGATGTTCAACTACAACTTCTCAAAGATGCCTTACATAGAGCTTTTCAGATAAAGGATATGGGTTCTCCTCGGTTCTTCCTAGGTCTTGAGATTGCTCGCAATTCAACTGGCATCTCCATCTGTCAAAGAAAGTATGCCTTGGACATTATTGCTTCTACGGGTATGTTATCATGTAAACCAACAGCTGTTCCTATGGATCCTTCTCAACATCTTCGCAAAGATACATGAACTAAGCTGGATAATCCTACCACCTACCGTGAGTTGATTGGTCGTCTTTTATATCTGGCCATTACCCAGCCAAATATAACTTTCGCCGTCAATTACCTGAGCCAGTTTCTATCATCACCTACTGATGTCCATCTTCAGGCTGCGCATAGAGTTCTTCGATATATCAAGACGAATCCAGGTCAGGGTTTATACTACTCTGCTAAATCCGAACTCTCTCTTAATGTGTTTGCCGATGCATATTGTGCTTCTTGTCCTGATTCTCGAAAATCGATTAGTGGTTATTGTGTATACTTGGGTAGTTCTTTGATTTCTTGGAAATCAAAGAAACAACAGACTGTTAGTCATAAGCATGGCCCTTGCTACTTGTGAGCTCATTTGGTTGTCTCAATTGCTTCGTGATCTTAAAGTTTCTGTTACTATGTCTGCTAAACTGTTCTGTGATAACAAGTGTGCCATTCACATTGCTACTAATCCTGTTTTTCATGAGAGGACTAAACATATCGACATTGATTGCCACATGGTTCGGAAACAAATCAAAAATGGATTTCTCAAGCTTTTTCATGTCCCAAGCCAAAACCAACATGCTGATTTCTGACAAAGGCTCTTCATCCAGGACCTTTTCACTCCTTTTTTCGTCGATTTTCCATTTCAAGCCTGTTCATTCCTCCGACTGCTTCATCAGGTCCGACTTTGAATTCAGAGGTTTAAGGGGAGTGTATTAAAGTGTTAGATTGTATTCTAACCGGTTATTGTTGGTTTATTGTTTGGTTTAGTAGTTTAGCTTATCCATTGATTGTACCGCTATATAAACAACTCATGTATCATTATTTACGGTTAATGAAGATTCAACAATTCTAATTAGACAGAACTTAATATCTTATCATTGAAGATTGTCTATAGTTACATGTTATCGACAATCCTTTTTCCGTCTTAAAACTACGAGGCCTTGTACAACATTGATACTGAACAGTAATAAACCATTACGAAAAATAAAGTGAAAAAAAACTAAAACCTATTAACCTAAAACAGAGGACGAGCCTTGAATTGCCGACAAAGACATAAATTAATATTTTCTCCAAAAAGCACTAATTTTCTGGGTTGCAAGAGGGATGAAGACGAAGCCTGAAGCTTTTAACCTCAAAATACTGATTCATCAGCCACGTATGTCCATAGTAACGGACAATATAAACAGGTATCTAACGGTACAATGATATTAACTTTGGAACGTAATTCAAATTTAATTACAATTTGGGTATAAATCAACATTACTATCAACTTCAAGTATGAATCATAACCGCAGCTAATCATTCAAGTATGAAATAATCGATTTCCCAATTAAATCGTAAACAAGAACTAAATATGTTGAATAGTACATTTTTATGGTATTTGATGCTAGTCATGTCGTAAAAATATCATATACTCATCTGCAAAAACCTGATGGAGCCATTTTCAAGGAGACAAGTAAAAAAGATGCTTCCCTTCCTTGGGTTCATTGAGATTGTTCATTATAGTGTGTAGGTAATTCAAATAGAATTATACTTTATATGTCTCTTTGTCGATTCACAACACAATTTAAACATATTGGATGCCACATCAGAAACTGTCGTCAAATCCATGAAACCACACGATACCAAAACATGGGCAAGGAGATCGATCTATGGCAGAAGTTAGTACGACGACTGTTATGAATCGGGGCAGAGACGACGACGATGCAGTTGTGACTGGGTGGAAAACTCGCCTCGAAAAATGAAGATAAAAAGATTGAATTCTCAAGAGAAATAAAAAGAGAGAAATAAAAGGAGAAAGGGTTTGGATTTGGTTTGAAGCTAAAAGTAAAAAATAAAATTTGAATGTATAATATCTTAAAATAACAAAATTTAAAATTTTTATTTTAAATTTAGCACTTTAGAATTAAAATTCTAAAAATGTCATAAATTATTTTCTGAAAATGTATATTTACCATAAATATATTACGAGTATAATTAAAATATAATATTTGAATTTTTTTTTCCAATTTAGAATTTATTTTTTTGAGTAATACCTTAAAATAACACTTTTTAAAGCTTTTCTTCCAAATATAGCATTATAAAATAAGAGTAATACCCTAAAATAGCACCTTTTATAGTTTTTCTTCCAAATCTAGCATCATAAAATTAAATTCCCAAAAATAGCACAAATACTTATGTGAAAATACTTATTTATTCTAAATAAATTATACATAAACTTAAAGTATTGTATTTGGATTCATTATTTCTAATTTAGGTTTTAATTTTTTTTCTATTACAATATAGTTTTAATGCATTTTAATCTTAAATTTGTGCTATTATTGGAAATTTAAACTAATGATGCTACTTTTGGAACAAAAACTTAGAAATGTGCTATTTTAGACATTTGCCCTTATAATAAACTCTTAACATAAATAATTATATAAAATATTTATTTATTCTAAATAAATTATACATAAACTTAAATTATTATATTTGGATTCATTTTTTAATTTTAATTTTAATTTTTATACTAAAATATAGTTTTAATGCATTTTAATCTTAAATTTGTGCTATTATTGAAAATTTAAACTAAAGATCCTACTTTTTAAAACAAAATTTTAAAAAGATAATATTTTGGATTAATATTTAATTTCAGAAAATAATAGCATATACAAAATTTAATTTTTTTTAAAAAGAGTAATATCAAGTTTTATAAACTAAATTTAAATAAAATAAATAATTATGTAAAAATACTTATTTATTCTAAATAAATTATACATAAATTTTAAATATTATATTTGGGTTTATTTTTTCCAATTTAGAGTTTAATTTTTATTCTATTAAAATATACTTTTAATACATTTTAATCTTAAATTTATGATATTATTGAAAATTTAAAATAATTATGCTATTTTTGGAACAAAATCTTAAAAAGTTGCTATTTTAAACAATTGTCCACTTAAAAATGTGCTATTTAAGCGTAACTTTAATTTAATTATATTTGTAGTTATTTATGTTAAATATGTATTTAAAAAAATAATTTATGTTATTTTAGGATATTACTGTAAAATATAAAATAATATATATAATTTAAAAATTTTAAACGTTTATAAATATAAATAAAGATGTCAAAGTGTAATAAATTTATACGATGTGAAATATTATGGTTTATTAGCATTATATACAAACTATAAAATTTTATGAATATTATAGTTTTATAAATAAAAATCATTATATAGAATAAAATACAGATTTTTGAAAAACTGGCAAAAATTATAAAAAATGATAACGAATTAACAATCTAATTTGTCAAAAATTTATAATATAGTAACTAACATCTCTCGTATAAAGTCTTTTGTGCCTTTTATAATTCTTTTTTATTATTTTCATTTCAAATTAGGTAATTGATAAAAATAAGATTTTTTAATTTTTTGTTCCAATTAGAACATTTTTAATTTAACTTTTTAAAAATACTATAAATAATAGGGCAATTGATTAAAATAGCATCATTTCAAGTTTTTATTCTAAATATAGCATTAGTGATTTAAATTTCCAAAAATAGCATAAATTTAATACTAAAATAATTGAAAACTTATTTCTAATGAAAAAAATTTAAATCCTAAATTGGAAAAAGTGAACACAAACATTATTTTTTAATTTTATATATATTTTATTTAAGGTAAATAATTATTTTTACATAATAATTTATGCTATTTTGGGAATTTTAGTTTTAGTGTGCTAAACTTGAAAGATAAACTTAAAATGATGCTATTTTAGGGTATTATTCTAAATAATATTAGAATATTTCAAAACTTATATTTAATAAAGAAAAATAAAGGGAAATTGTCTAAAATATTATCTTTTTAAAATTTTGTTTTAAAAATAGGATCTTTAGTTGAAATTTCAATAATAGCATAAATTTTAAGATTAAAATGCATTAAAACTATATTTTAGTATAAAATATTAAAATTTAAATTAAAAATATGAATCCAAATATAATAATTTAAGTTTATGTATAATTTATTTAGAATAAATAAATATTTTATATAATTATTTATGTTATTTTTGAGAATTTATTATAAGGGCAAATGTCTAAAATAGCACATTTCTAAGTTTTTGTTCCAAAAGTAGCATCATTAGTTTAAATTTCCAATAATAGCAGAAATTTAAGATTAAAATGCATTAAAACTATATTGTAATAGAAAAAAATTAAACCCTAAATTAGAAATAATGAACCCAAATACAATACTTTAAGTTTATGTATAATTTATTTAGAATAAATAATTATTTTCACATAAGTATTTGTGCTATTTTTGGGAATTTAATTTTATGATGCTAGATTTGGAAGAAAAACTTTAAAATGTGCTATTTTAGGGTATTACTCTTAAAAATATAATTTAAATATTATATTTGTGTTTTTTTCAGTTTAGGATTTAGTTTTTGTATTAAAAAAGTTTTAAAGTGTTTTAATATTAAATTTATATTATTTTTGGAAATTTAAATTATTGATGATATATTTGGAACAAAAAGTTAAAAAATACTATTTTTTCAATTGCTATTAAAATATTATATTTGGGTTTTTTCGAATTTAAGATTTAGTTTTTTTTATTAAAAAGAAATTTTAAATTATTTTAATATTAAAGTTGTGTTATATTTGGAAATTTAAAAAAATTGATGTTAGTTTTTTTAAAATAATATTTTCTTATATTTTTATATCTGTCTATTTAAACATATCGCTAATATATTATTTGAGAAAATTTTTAACAAAGTAATTTTATCATGACATGTTAATAACAAAAATATCATGCTAACGTGTCAACATCACAACGAGTTTCAGATTAAATATATAAAAGGGTTTAATTTACTAGAATAATGACAATACATGCCATTGATATTAATTTGTTAGAAAATCAATATATTTTATTCAACTAACCAAAAAATAGTATTACATTTACAAAAAGAGTAATACCCTAAAATAGCACCATTTTAAGTTTATCTTCCAAATTTAGCACAATAAAACTAAAATTCCTAAAATAGCATAAATTATTATGTAAAAATAATTATTTACCTTAAATAAAATATATATAAAATTAAAATATGATGTTTGGGTTCACTTTTTCCAATTTAGGGTTTAAATTTTTTTCATTAGGAATAATTTTTCAATTATTTTAGTATTAAGTACTATTTTTGGAAATTTAAATGACTAGTGCTATATTTGGAACAAAAACTTAAAATGGTGCTATTTTAGTCAATTGCCTTTGCAAAAATAATAATTTTTATTTATTTAAATTTTTAATACGTTAATTTATAAATAATTTCAAATAAATATAAATACTAATATATTATTTAAGAAAAAATTTAAGAAAATAACTTTATTGTCACGTGCTATTAATAGAAATATCATGTTTATAAATTTCAAATAAATATATAAATAGATTTAACTTATTCGAATAATTATAATATATGTTATTGTTATTAATTTGGTTATAATATTAATATATTTTATTAAACTAACCAAAAAATAATATTAAATTTATAAAAAATAATTATTATTTTTTTAATTTATATAAAATTAATTTAAACATAATTTTAAATAAAAATTAAAATTATTTAAATATTCAATTAATATTTATTAATAAAATATAATTACGAATATTTTTTAGTGGATATAAATCCAATTTAGTATTAAAAGAAAGTCAATCTAATCGGCTGGACAAAGTCAAAAAGATCATCCCGGTTAAAACAAAAGCTTGTGTGTGAGCCAGTAAAGTCCAAATCATCATTCAAGTAATTTGGAAACCAATATTTTAGGTAACTAAAATTATAAACTATGTTTACTCATCGTTAATTTTCAAGCAATTTTTTCTTCCATTTTATATATATATTATATATAAAGAAATATTAAAAGAATTTGAATATATTTGCCCCCGTTATTAATTGTTTCTGGATTCGCACATAAAAACAGACACCTAATGAGAAAAACAAGCCAATGGTAATTACTTTTGTCTTAAAATAGTTGATGATATTTATATGGGGAAAATGTCTAAAAATGATAAAAAAATTTTAAATTTTGGTCATTCAAAACATGAATTTTACGTGAATAATTTAAAACATTAAAATATATTGACTTTTTAAATTAAATTTATATTTTTGTTGATTGAGCTAAATTAGTTATATCGTTAAATTTATTAACAAATCATTAATAAAGTAATTAAACTGTGTTAAAATATAGTTAAAACATAGTTAATAGAAACATCTTCGTTCCAATTTTAAAACATCTCCAAATCAAAATAAAAAAATTAAAAACCTTAAATCTCCAAAATTGAAATCAAATTCAAAAATTGGCTTTCCCTATTTCACAAAATGCAAAATCAATTTTATTTTACCAAATGCGAATAAAGTAAATTTCAATTCAAATTAAATCGCCGGATACAACGACCTCCACGGTAGATGGTGTAAATACGAGTTAGAAAGAGAGAGACCGAGAGAACATTAACTTCATAACTTTATTCATTCAATGGAAAATATTTTACACTGATGAAAAAGTTTACACAATGAACTGATATTTAAACTAAAACCTACACAATTGTAACTCGACAACTAGTACTAAGGTCACTATCATCTTATCCTTTGAGGCATTCAAACCTATTGCTTGAAGATAAAAATTGTCGTCTACCATTTCTGCTGACAACCTGCGTAGTACAGACTCCACTATTGCTGCAGATGAAGGAAGACATGGGCAATCTGCAGGGTTGACTTCATTTGCTAACTTTGACCTTGTGTTGGGTTTCCAACTTGGGCTTGAGATTGACTTCAGTTTCTTGAGTGGGTTTAAATGTCAAATTGTCTAATGTGAGACCTTTTGATTCATTTGGCGAGTCTGCTTCCTCTATTTCTGAACTCGTGCAGCAGATTATCTTCTGCTCACTAACATCCCCCCTCAAACTGAAGGTGGGAGAATATCCAACTCCCAGTTTGCTTCGAAGATGAATAAAAGTCGATATTGGCAATGATTTGGTGAAGATATTAGCTAGTTGTTGAGAAGCAGGAATGTGCCGTGTTTCAAAAAATCTAAGTGCCACTCTTTCTCTTATGTAATGATGACCCAAACCAAAGTGTTTAGTTCTTGAGTGTATTGTAGGATTGGTAGTGAGGTACACAGCTGAGAGATTGTCATAATGCAAAATTGTTGGACCAGTTTGACTGACTTTAACATCATGTAAAAGAGAGGAAATCCAAGTTAACTCAACTGCCGTTTCTACCATAGCTTTGTACTCAGCTTCAATTGAGGATCTAGAGACTATGGTTTGTCTTTTGGCACTCCATGAGACAAGATTCTAGCCAATCAGTGTGTAAAACCCTGTAGTGAATCGTCTGATCTCATTGCCGCCAACCCAGCCACTGTCATTGAAGGTTGAAACTTGAAGTGAGGAGGATTTGTGAATCTGGAGAACCATGTCACAAGTACCTTTGACAAAGCGTAGAACCCTTTTCAGTAGAGTGAAGTCAAAGGCTGTGGGACTATTCATTCTTTGACAGATTACATTGTCTGAGAATTGAATATCCGGCCTCGTTAGTGTGAGGTATTGTAGCTTTTCTGCAATACTACGATAAAATGTAGGATCTCGGTACAAGGTTTCATCTTTTAAAGATGTGTTGTAAGTCATTGAAAGTGGAGTTGGCATTGGATGGCATAATTCCATTCATGCCTAAAGTAGTATGTTTTCTGCATATTTGTTCTAATGCAAAAACATTTCCTTGTCATTCCGCTCAATTTGAATTCCCAGAAAATACTTCAATGAACCAAGATCTTTCATGGCAAATTTTGACCGTAAGGTACTGATGAGCTGTTCACAAACTTTGACATTGCTTCCTGTTAGTATTATATCATCCACATAAAGAAGTAATATCAATGTATCTACACCATGATGATAAGTGAAGAGTGAGGGTCAGCCTTGCTGCACATAAATCCATATTCGATTAGAAATGATGTGAAATTATCAAAACAAACTCGTGGAGCCTTTTTGAGTCCATAGAGGGCCTTATCCAGGCTTGTAGTACGTTTTCTGCATACTTGTTCAGATGTAGAAATATTCCCTTGTCATTCTGCTCAATTTGAATTCCCATAAAATACTTCAATAATCCTTCATGACAAATTTTGACCAAAAGGCACTGATGAATTGTTCACAGACCTTAACATTACTTCCTATTAGTATTCTATCATCCACATAAAGAAGTAATATCAATGTATCTCCACCATGATGATAAGTGAAGAGTAAAAGATCAGCCTTGCTGCACATAAATCCATATCCGATTAAAAATTATGTGAAATTATCAAACCAGACTCGTGGACCCTGTTTGAGCCCATAGAGGGTCTTATTCAAGCTCGTAGTATGTTTTCTGCATATTTGTTCTGATGCTGAAACATTCCCTTGTCATTCTGCTCAATTTAAATTCCCAGAATATACTTTAATGAACCAAGATCTTTCATGGCAAATTTTGACCGTAAGACACTGATGAGCTGTTCACAGACCTCGACATTGCTTCGTGTTAGTATTATATAATCTACATAAAGAAGTAATATCAATGTATCTCCACCATGATGATAAGTGAAGAGTGAAGGGTCAGCCTTGCTGCACAAAAATCCATATTCGATTAGAAATGATGTAAAATTATCAAATCAGACTCGTGGAGCCTATTTGAGTCCATAGAGGGCCATATCCAGGCTTGTAGTATGTTTTCTGCATACTTGTTCTGATGCATAAATATTCCCTTGTTATTCTGCTCAATTTGAATTTCAATAAAATACTTTAATGAACCAAGATATTTCATTGCAAATTTTGACCGTAAGGCACTGATGAATTGTTCACAGACCTTGACATTGCTTCCTGTTAGTATTATATCTTCCACATAAAGAAGTAATATCAATGTATCTCCACCATGATGATAAGTGAAGAGTAAAGTGTCAGCCTTGCTGCACAGAAATCCATATGTGATTAGAAATGATGTGAAATTATCAAACCAGACTCGTGGAGCCTGTTTGAGTCCATTGAGGGCCTTATTCAGGCTCGTTGTATGTTTTCTGTATATTTGTTTTGATGCTGAAACATTCCCTTGTCATTCTGCTCAATTTGAATTCCCAGAAAATACTTCAATGAACCAAGATCTTTTATGGCAAATTTTGACCGTAAGACACTGATGAGCTGTTCACAGACCTTGACATTGCTTCCTGTTAGTATTATATAATCCACATAAAGAAGTAATATTAATGTATCTCCACCATGATGATAAGTGAAGAGTGAAAGGTCAGCCTTGCCGCACAGAAATCCATATTCGATTAGAAATGATGTGAAATTATCAAACCAGACTCGTGGAGCCTGTTTGAGTCCATAGAGGGCTATATCCGAGCTTGTAGTATGTTTTCTGCATATTTGTTCTGATGTAGAAATATTCCCATGTCATTCTGCTCAATTTGAATTCCCATAAAATACTTCAATGAACCAAGATCCTTCATGGCAAATTTTGACTGTATGGCACTCATGAATTGTTCACAGACCTTGACATTGCTTCCTGTTAGTATTATATCTTCCACATAAAAAAGTAATATCAATGTATCTCCACCATGATGATAAGTGAAGAGTAAAGGGTCATCCTTGCTACACAGAAATCCATATCTGATTAGAAATAATTATAAATTATCAAACCAGACTCGTGGAGCCTGTTTGAGTCCATAGAGGGCCTTATTGAGGCTCGTAGTATATTTTCTACATATTTTTCTGATGCTGAAACATTTCCTTGTCATTCTGCTCAATTTGACTTCCCAGAAAAGACTTCAATGAACCAAGATCTTTCATGGCAAATTTTGACCGTAAGGCACTAATGAGTTGTTCACAGACCTTGACATTGCTTCCTGTTAGTATTATATAATCCACATAAAGAAGTAATATCAATGTATCTCCACCATGATGATAAGTGAAGAGTGAAGGGTCAGTCTTGCTGCATAGAAATCCATATTCGATTAGAAATGATGTGAAATTATCAAACCAGACTCGTGGAGCCTGTTTGAGTCCATAGAGGGCCATATCCTGGCTTGTAGTATGTTTTCTGCATACTTGTTCTGATGCAGAAATATTTCCTTGTTTTTCTGCTTAATTTGAATTCCCATAAGATACTTTAATGAACCAAGATCCTTCATGGCAAATTTTGACCATAAGGCACTGATGAATTGTTCACAGACCTTGACATTGCTTCCTGTTAGTATTATATCATCCACATAAAGAAGTAATATCAATGTATCTCCACCATGATGATAAGTGAAGAGTAAAGGGTCAGCCTTGCTGCACATAAATCCATATCTGATTAAAAATTATGTGAAATTATCAAACCAGACTCGTGGAGCCTGTTTGAGCCCATAGAGGGTCTTATTCAGGCTCGTAGTATGTTTTCTGTATATTTGTTCTGATGCTGAAACATTCCCTTGTCATTCTGCTCAATTTAAATTCCCAGAAAATACTTCAATGAACCATTTTCACGGCAAATTTTGATCGTAAGGCACTAATGAGTTGTTCACAGACCTTGACATTGCTTCCTGTTAGTATTATATAATCCATATAAAAAAGTAATATCAATGTATCTCCACCATGATGATAAGTGAAAAGTGAAGGGTCAGCCTTGCTGCACAGAAATCCATATTCGGTTAAAAATGATGTGAAATTATCAAAACAGGCTCGTGGAACCTGTTTGAATCCATAGAAGGCCTTATCTAGCTTACAAACATGCTTTGGCAGATTAGGATCAACAAAACCAGTTGGTAGAACCATGTAGAGATCCTCCTTTAGATCGCGATGTAGGAAGGCACTAATGACATCCAATTGAGTAATTTTGCATTGTTTCAAAGTAGGAATACTCATCAGTAATCGAATTGTAGCAGATCTCACTACGGGGTTGAAAGTCTCCAAATAATCAATGTCTTCTTCTTGGTGAAAACCCTTACCAAAAAGCCTTGCTTTAAACTTATCTAAGGAGCCATGAGCATGTAACTTTACGTTGAAAACTCATTTACAACCAAGAATATTCATTTCTTGACTTGGTGGAACTAGATGCCATCATTTGTTTTCGTGTTGAACTTCAAGTTCCTCTTTCATAGCTTGTAGCCACCTTGGGTCCTTTTTGGCTGCAGTTACAATATTAGGTTCATGATGAATACCAAAGTTTGTATTAAGAATATACTTTGGATTTGGTTTGGAAATTCCTCTTTTTGCTCTTGTGGTCATAGGATGAGCATTAGCAGAAAGCATTTCACTTGAAAGCTGATCATGAGATGTTTTGCGAGACTGGTTCTGATTCTACTTCAAGAGAACTGTATGTTCATATTTCTGTTCTCGGAGAGGCACCTTCCTGTCCAAGACCATTATTGTTTCCATCCTCATCAATGTCTAAAACATGTTGATTTTGAGTAGACAGTTGCTCTGCTTGACCAGATACAGATCTGGTTTTTGCTGTATTATGAGATGCTCCAATTGTAAAAAATACTGAGTGATCTCAACTGACTTCTTGGTCCACTGACTGAATGAAGACTGCCTTGCCATACCTTTAGCAGAGATGTAGTATACTTCGTTACTAAAACCTTATATTTTGCAGCAAAAGGGAAGTTGTGCTCATTAAATAGGGCATGTCTAGTAATAAACACTCTACATGTTGGAGAGTAGAAACATCTGTAGCCTTTGTAGCTTGCATTATAGCCGAGAAACACACACTGCAAGGATTTTGGTTCCAGCTTATGTGCTGCATAAGGTCGTAGACATGAATAACATTCACTGCCAAATATTCTTAAAGACTTATAATCTGGTTTATACCCGAGTAGCTTTTCAAAAGGAGTTTGAAATTCCAATACTGCAGAAGGCAGAAGATAGCTCAGATAATTAGCAGTGAAAAACCTTTCTACCTAGAAATGCAGAGGAACTTGAGAGTGAAACATCATCAATAAACTTAGCTCAATAAAATGTATGTGCTTGCGTTCTGCAACTCCGTTTTGTTGGGGAGTGTAAGGACATGATATTTGATGTTTTATTCCACACTTTTCTAAGTGTTGGGGAGTGTAAGGACATGATATTTGATGTTTTATTCCACACTTTTCTAAGTGTTTTCTGAAGTGATTGCTTGTAAATTCTCCACCTCTTTCACTTTGGAACACTTTAACCCTCTTGTTAAATTGGTTTTCAACAAATCTTTGAAATGAGAGGAAGACTCCATAAAAGTCCGATTTCAACTTTAATGGATATAACCAACTGAATTTAGAGAAATCATCAATAAACACCACATAGTACTTGAAACCTTGTACAGAGGATATTAGACAAGGTCCGTAAAGATCACAATGTATCTTATTCAAAGAATCAAGAGTTCTAGAATCAGAAGCAGAAAAAGATAAGTGCTTATTTTTTCCCATTTGACAAGGCTTGCATAGCACATTCTTCATGTCTTTCTTGATTGTTATGGCCTTGTTATTGTGTAAGTGTTGGAGAACTTTACTGCTGGCATGTCCAAGTCTGAAATGCCAAGTGTTGTGGTCAGTGTTCTGCTGTCAACTTGAATAATAAGCTCAGGGGGTTTCGACCAATTCATACACAAACTTTACTCTGTGGTTACGATTCGATTATGAATTTTGTACCTGTGCTATTTCATTCACAAATTTATTGGTATGCGCCATAACAGATGTTGACTTGACGGTGTTAGTCAAACCGTTAAGTGCTATTTAGTTAGATAATAGGAAATTAATTAATTTTAAATATTAACCATATAATTAGTTAAACGACGTTGTTTTATTCATTATAGATAATTGTCAAAAACGACGTCGTTTGCTTGTTACTCGTAAATTAGGTCTAATTCCCCCAAATTAGGAGGCCAAAGGTGGGGATTTTTCCCATACGAGCAACCAAAATCGGGTGTCACAAAATTGACTGATTGGAAGCTTTTGGAGGTCAGTGGAGCTGCTAATCGAAGAAATGAAGTAAGGATTTGTGTTAATCGAAGAAAATCGATTCGTTTTAGGGTTTGTGTAAACCCAGATGTGAATCAAAGAAAATCGATTTGTTTAGGGTTTGTGTGTTCTGATTTAGTTAGGGCTTTTTGCGATTTGTTTATCTCTTCTTCCTCGTCCTCTTCTTTGTGCGATTTTGTGCGATTTCAAAAGCACAAATTTCTGAAAAAAATTATAAACCCTAATTCGACACTCCACAAAACGAGAACACAAAAATCCCAATTCGAAATATATATACCAGAGCCTTTTCCACCTTAATTTTGCGTCAAATTGATGCTCCAAAATCTGAAAATTTACAAAACTCTAATTTTTATTTGCCATTTTCGTTGCACCATGGGGAAGAGAAGAAGAAGTTGGACGACGACGTTTTTGTACTTTCCTGAACTTGTCGTCGCTGACCTGTCATTCCAGTCAGTTTTGATTAACGGTGGGTTAAACGTCGTTTACCCCTAATGTATGATTGATACGAATTAATCAAGTAAATGTATGCTATGGCGCTGACCAATAAGTTTGTGAATGAAATAGCACGGGTACAAAGTTCGTAATCGAATCGTAACCGCGGAGGAAAGTTTGTGTATGAATTGGCCGAAACCCCGTAAGCTCAGTAATCATGATTCTCCAGCACATACAACCCCTTATGTCTTGGCCCTTTTGTCAGCACTTTATGGATTTCCAGATCCAGAATGTAAACCTTGTTAGAGTAAAAAAAACACCACAAAGATAGTCTTCACACAGCTTAGAGACAGATAACAAAGGTTTTTGAATAGAATGGCAGATCAAGATATCATTAAGGGGCAAGTTACCTGATGCACTTGATAAGTTTGTAGAACCAACATGAGTTATAGGAAAATTATTACCATTAGCAACTATCACACTCTCAAAACCATGATAAGGAGTGACATTTGTGAGACCTTCTGTGGAGGGAGATATGTGAGCAGATGCTCTTGAATCTGGATACCACTCGTATCTAGATGTATCAGATGTTGGGAAGGCAGCTAGTGCTTGAGGAAAGTCATTATTTTGAAAGTTGTTATTAAACCGATTCCAACACCTAAGAGCAATATGTCCCACCTTTCCAGTTTGAGAAACATTACCTAAGGTGACAGATTGTTGGTGAAATCCCCTTCCACGTGAGTAGTAACCTCCTCTTCCTCTGTTGGGGTTGAAGCCTCTTCCTCTGAAGCTGGTAGTGTTGTACTGATGTAGTCTGAGAGGAGAGTTATAGCCTGACTATTGTTGAGTTTGAAAGGCAAGATGTGGTGTAACCGAGTTCTCTTCATAAGACTGCAGTCGAGTATCATAGCTGCCAATTTCTAGTAGAACATTAGTGAAGACAGGCACTGGAATCCTTGTCAGGGTATTTTGTATCACAGTGCAGATTGGATCATACTCACGACCAAGACCATTCATAAACCCACAGATTTTCATAGATTCCTCAATGGGCTTGACTATAGAGCTTAGCTGGTCACACAGGGAGGTGTATTCATGTACATAAGCAGATAAGATTTTCCCTTGTTATGTCAAAAGTTGCAGCTTTGGCCAAAGTCATCCAAATTGCTTGAGAAGTGGGCAGATTGAACACACTACCCATAACCTCTTCTAATAAAGTTCCAAAAATCCACGACTTTATCAGCTCATCCGTATAGAACCAAGACTCATAGGTAGGATTCTCCACGAGTTTAACATGGTCTCCAATGTGATACTCAACAGTAGTTGGGGGTGATGGGAGTCTTCCATTTATGAAGCCTAGGAGTTTTTGACTGTTTAAAAGGAATTCTATCTGTGTTTTCCACAACAAGTAATTGGAATCATTTAGCTTTAAGGTGACAGAACTTACAACATGTAAGTTGTTGGGAAATGGGTATAATGGTGGACTGTATTCCATGTGAGCTCCTGTTAAGGTTACAACTCTAATACCATGTAAATACGAGTTAAAAAGAGAGACTGAGAGAACATTAAGTTCATAACTTATATTCATTCAATGGAAGACATTTTAGAGTGATGAAAAACATTTACACAATGAACTGATATTTAAACTAAAACCTATACAATTGTAACTCGACAACTAGTAGTGAGGTCACTATCATCTTGTCCTTTGAGGCATTCAAACCTATTGTTTGAAGACAAGAATTATCGCTTGCCATTTCTGCTGACAACCTGCGTAGTACAGACTGCACCATTGTTGCAAATGAAGGACAACATGGGCAATCTGCATGGTAGACTTCGTTTGCTGACTTTGACCTTGTGTTGGGTTTCCAACTTGGACTTGAGATTGTCTTGTTTCCAACTTGGGCTTGAGATTGTCTTGTTTCCAACTTGGGCTTGAGATTGTCTTCAGTTTCTTGAGTGGGCTTAGATGTCGAAATTATGTAATGTGAGACCTTCTGATGCATTTGGTGAGTCTGGTTCCTCTGTTTGTGAACTTGTGCAGCAGAGTATCTTTTGCTCATTTATAGATAGAGGTAAAGCAACCGAAATTCTATCACCTCAAATTCCATTGCATGAAGCGATGAACAAAGATGACGAACCCGAATGAGAGGTTATAAGTGAAAGAATAAAATCGATTCTGAAAATTTAGGATTCTGTTATTTTTATTTGGAGATGTTTAACACTAGAAAGATTTCGTTTCTATTAATTATGTTTTTAACTGTGTTTTAACACTATTTAATTATCATAATTTGGTTCAGTAAAAAAATATAAATTTAACTTAAAAAAATCAACATATCTTGACGTTTTAAATTATCCATATAAAAATTCATGCTTGAACTACCTAAATTTGAAAGTTCGTAATTTTTTTTCTTCCGACAGTTTTCCCCATTTATATGTCACAAGAATTGGTCTTGCATGCTCGGTCACATAACTCATGCCCATGTGGGACACAACTCTAGACCTTTTTTAAAGCACATATATTTACAATGATTAAATTATATATATCAAAACCTACTACACATACATATTCTCCTATTTTATCTATCGGGTTTGGATACTGATTTGTCGAATACATCAGCATAGTGAAGGAAAGAAATTTTTTTAACTATATACTTACCAATCGAGTTAGGAAGAACTTGTTTTTATTCATCGAAATTCTTTTATAAACATACACAATAAAGTCGTCTAATATGTGTATAAATATTCGAACACAGTATTATGAAAATACACACATATCTTAGAGAGATGAGAGAGAGTAATTGCGGCGAGAAAACGCGCGTTTTGGTGGTTGGTGGGACGGGTTCCTTGGGGAGGAGGATCGTAAACGCATGTTTGTCTGAGGGACACGAGACTTACGTTCTTCAGCGGCCGGAGATCGGAGTTGACATTGAGAAGGTGCAGCTCCTTCTCTCTTACAAAAGACTCGGCGCACATCTCGTTGAAGCCTCATTCTCTGACCACCAAAGCCTTGTCTCCGCCGTGAAGAAAGTCGATGTAGTTGTCTCCGCCATGTCAGGTGTTCATTTCCGCAGCCACAACATTCTTCTTCAGCTCAAACTCGTCGAAGCCATCAAAGAAGCCGGTAACATCAAGGTAAAGTAACCCACTTGTATATATATATAGCAATTCTCTAAAATAGAACATTTTTTATTTTAAAAATAACATAATTAGTTTAAATTTCCAATAATAACACAAATTTAACATTAAAATTCATTAAAACTATATTTTAATAGAAAAAAATTAAACTATAAATTAAAATAAATAAATTCAAATATAATGTTTTAAGGTTATTTATAATTAATTTAGATTAAATAAATATTTTTATATAATTATTTGTACTATTTTTGGGATTATGGTAGTAGATTTGAAAAAAAAACTTTAAAATTTGATATTTTAATAAATTACTCATAATATATATCATATAAGCTACATTTCAATTAGTGACAAAAAAATAGTAATAAGTTACATTTCAATTGATGGTATGGTTTCGGTCACTAAATACTAGATTTAAATCAAAAATCTTGGAGGATGAAAATTTTTATATATTATAATTAATTATTACTTAACAAATATAAATTCGATACATATATAAATTATTGCTTATTTAAAATATTTTTTCAAAATTTATTAATATTTATTATACAAATGAAATAGATAATGAAATCAAATTTTATAATAAATTTAAATTATCTATATTTTGGATAGAAAATAATATTAAATAAGTAAAAATTGTAGGTGAGATAAATATTTAATTGAATCAAACTTTTTTTTTATAATTTGTTTGTCTAATATTTCAAAATCTTTAATATTTTGTTTTATATTGTATTTGTTTTTATGTCAAAATACATTTTAAATATTTGTATACTTTCATTTTTGTAAATATTTTAATAAATTATATCTTATGAAATATTATTGTAAGATATATGATAATAAAAATATAATTCTCAATTAATATATTAAAAAAAATTTCAGTCTTAAATTATTAAATGTTCTCTACGTCTTGTAGCACATATTAAAGTGACTAAGCTATTATGTCTTCAAAATGCTATTTTATAATCAAAAGGACCACTTTTTTCTTCGTTTGTATTTAATTTAGGAATTGAAAACTGATGGTTAATTATAGCTTAGTCTATGTCTCGTAACTGTTACCTAAGTTAGACAAGTTACATGGAATTTTAAATTAGTTTAACCGAAATAGGTTGGTTGCTATTTCTTTTAATTAATGAAGCTTCGACAGATAGACCAATATAAATTAATAGAATCAGGCAAAGAAAATGCATTTGTATGACATGTGCATATTTGACAAAAAAAATATAAAATAAACTTCACTAACTAATTCAATTTTATCATAAACTTCACTAACATTATTTTTCAAGGACATGTAAACTTCTTTTCAAATAAAAAAATTCAGTTGTTAGGAGGAACAAAATTTGTTTAAATTTTAGATATAGACATTTTTTATTCCAAATAATAATTTGCGAAAATAACACTTTTGAAGACAAATTTACCATTTAAAAATGAATTTGACATAAATAACATAAATTTGATCAAAGATTAAATAAATAACATCATGGAACTCAAAATCATAGCAACTAACAAAAATCTAGAATGAAATGATTATTCTAATCCTCCATCTTTTTTATAAAATTGAATTTTTTTATTATTAAGTAATCTCTTTATTGGATAAGGATATTTTCTCAAATAAATTTAAATCAATCAAAAGTTAATGTTTCTTTCAATCATCTTCCCTTCAAAATTTTCCAAGTTATTTCATCCATTTTTTGTAATCTGTTATAAAATATATGCATATAGTTTACTATAAAAGTCAATTATATATAATAGCACTATTTTAAATTTTTATTCCAAATATATCACTAATTATTTAAATTTTTAAAAATAGCACAAATTTAATACTAAATAATTAAAAATTTCATCCTAATAAAACAAATTTAAACTCTAAATTGGAAAAAATGAACCCCAATATTATGTTTTAATTTTATGTATAGTTTATTTGAGGTAAATAATTATTTTCACATAATAATTTGTGCTATTTTATAAATTTTATTTTTAATGTGCTAAATTTGGAAGATAAACTTAAAATGGTGATATTTTAAGGTATTACTCTATTACAAATGTATTTATATAATTATTTACTTATATATATATATATATATTATTTGACTTTTTTAAATATTTAGTATTTATATTAAAACTGATAAATTGGATTAAAAAGTAGTATCATTTTTGACATAGTTAATTGTTTGTGAATATAAAATTAAGTATAATAGACTTCATGGATAATATAGGGAACAACAAAATCTCATCACATGCTAAATAACATGTTTTATGTCTTTTTTTATAAATAAAAATCTCATGGATATTAAATAAAATTGGCATATTTAAAAAACATATTGGACAAAGTCCCTCTGATTACATTTGCATATAAAATAAAATAAAATAACTATATTTGATGATTGATTATGCGAATAACAAATAATAACAAAAAAAATTCACCAACTCATGTTGTCATTTATGTGAAGATAAAGAAAAGAGAGACAGAAATTAAGACAAAATAGTCAAATATTTCTTCTCTTTGTTATTTGTTTATGTTACTTTCTATACATTTGTGTTCTTCAACCTATTATTCCACCAATTCACCCTAAAAGAATTGGGGTGATTTGTGTACGTTCAATATGTTGCTGCGTAACTATATTTTCTTAGGAAATAACGTCATAATTAGTATAAAAGTGTTATTTGGAGAAAGAAACAAACAAAATTGGCCATAAACACTTAGGTTTTTTTAATATGCACCAAATTCTCTTTTCTATAGATAATATTAGGTATGTAGTGATTTTTTCCATTGATCTGGAACATTATTACCCGACTCAGTATCCAATTATCTTTATTATAGAAAATGATGCCATGTATAAAAAATACTATTCACATATTATAATTAATTATTTATTTTAGTAAACATAAATTAGATATGTATATAATTTTTCTTTTACTTAAAATAATTTTTTTATAATTTTTAATATTGATGAAATATATAATAAAATTGGATTATATAAATGTATTTAATTATCTATATATTAGATAGACAATATTATTAAATAGATAAAAAATTGTATATGTGATAAATATTAAATTAATCCAAAATTTTATTTTATATTTTATTTGACTAATTTTTTAAACTTCCTAATATTTTTATATTATGTTTACCATTTTATGTCAAAATATTATGAATTTATATATAATATATTATTAAATATATATCTAATATTATTTTCGAAAATACTCTAATAAACTATGTATTATGTAATATATTTTCATAACATATTTGTAAATTATACATAAAAATCGAAATTTTTTTGTTAAAATAGTTGTCAATTAATAGGATGTCATTAGATTATAAACACATTGGCTATGTAATGATTTTAATGATGAGTTATAATACGCTATGCACATTAATATTACTAAACCAATTACTAGTCTAATCTTGTACATAAACTAAAAAAAATTAAAATTATCATATGAACTGTTTGTTAAGTATTAATAAGTAAAAACAATTTCAGCGTTTTTTACCATCTGAATTTGGAATGGATCCACCACGTATGGAAAATGCATTTTCACCGGGAAGAGAAACGTTTGATCAAAAAATGGAAGTAAGAAATGCCATTGAAGCCGCCGGAATCTCCCACACATACCTTGTCGGAGCTTGTTTCGCCGCATACTTTGTTGCAAACCTATGTCAAATGGGAACATTGTTTCCTCCAAAGAAAAAAGTCAATATTTATGGAGATGGAAATGTTAAAGGTAATTCTTATGGATGCTTTTTTTTATAATTAATTTGAACTTCTTATATTTCATTATTATGAGTTAGCAATTCACATTCCTAACAAATTATGTTTTTAACCATTTTTGTTCTCATTCATTATATTACAGTGGTATTCGCAGATGAAGATGATATTGCAAAGTATACAGCAAAGACACTTAACGATCCTAGAACGATGAATAAAACTGTATATGTTAGACCTATCGACAACATTCTAACACAAATGGAATTAGTTCGGATATGGGAGAAACTAACTGGAAACGAATTGGAGAAAACCAATATTTCTGAAATTGACTTTCTTGCTGGCATTCAAGGTATGTCCGATCATTTTTTATTATTATTATTTTATGTATATGGGCGAAGCCAACTAATCTCACGATTGCTCAAATCATTTTAAACAATTGAATTTTAATCTTTGATCATAGTTACAAACAAAAATTTTAAGTTAGAGATTTTCTTTTACACCATATAAAAGAAAACCTAGAATTAATTTTAGGTATTTTCAAGTTCAATTTCAATACAAAAAGTAAATTTTGGTAGATATTTTAGACCAATCTATTTTTTTAAGAGTAATCTAAAATAGCATTTTTTTAAAAATTTGTTTCAAATTTAGTACACTAAAACTATTTGGTAAAAATGTAAAATTTGGTAGAAATTTTAGACCAAACTATTTTTTAAAAGTAATACCCTAAAATATCAATTTTTTAAGTTTTTTGTTTCAAATTTACCACACTAAAACTAAAATTCTAAAAATAACACAAATTTTTATGCAAAAATATTTATTTATCCTAAATTAGTTACAAATAAATTAAAAAATTATGTTTGAGTTTATTTTTCTAATTTAGAGTTATTTTCCTTTTTAAAAGTATGTTTTAGGATATATTAATACTAAAATTTATGGTATTGATAGAAAAATAAACTAATAGTGCTAAATTTGTAATAAAAATTATAGTGCTATTTTAGAAAATTACCATCTTTTAATTATATTAAAATATAATAAAAGACAATTTTCTAAAATAATATTTTTTAAAGTTTTTGTCCAAAAAAGCATTATTAATTTAAATTTTCAATAATAGCACAAGTTTAAGATTAAAATACATTAAAACTTCATTTTAATAGAATAAAATTAAACTTTAAATTAGAAAAAAACCTAAATATGATATTTTAAATTTATTTATAATTTATTTAAAATAAATAAATATTCTTATATAACTATTTATGTAATTTTTAAAATTTTAATTTTAATACGCTAGATTAAAATTTTTTAAAAAAATTACAATAGTATATGAGTCATTAGATAAAAACAAGTCCGACACTATAAATGAGAATTGAGCTGAATTCAGATCAATTATAATAACTATGTATAAATGCAGATAAGGATAAGAGTATAGCACATCAAGCGGGATTAGGACACTATTATCACATATTCTACGAAGGTTGTCTCACAGATCATCAAGTCCTAGACAATGAAGATGCTTCTAAACTCTATCCGGACGTGAAGTACACACGTGTCGATGAATATTTGAAAATATTCCTCTAATTTGGTATAATCACAACAATGCATACATGACCAAGACATCACCATTACTATGTTTTCTTTCTTATCGTCATGTTTTTTCTTCTGTGTTTGATTGAAATTCTACATGTTTTGTGTTATATTTTTTCAGTTTAAATAATAATCTCTATGATTTGTCGAATTACTTAATTTCACATGTCCTCTATTTGACAAATTCCTAATATATTATTTGAAAAACATTTTAAGAAAATAATATTATTCTGGCATATTATTAAAATAAATGTCCTGACGTGTTATCACTATAATGAGTTTCAAATAAATATAAAAATATGATTAAATTATTAAAATAATTATAATATATGTTATTATTATTAATTTAGTTAGAAAATCAATATATTCTATTAAATTAACCAAAAAAATATTATTAAAATCGTAAAAAACAGTTATTTTTCTTTCTTTAATTTACATATACAAAAATTAATATTAAAAATAATTTTAAATAAAATTTAAAATTATATAAATATTTAATTTATGTTTACTAATAAATAATATTATATAATTTATGAATATTTTTTCCTATATAAATCTAGTAATTTTAGTATTTGAATTCTTTATTGCTAAATAACGTGGTCATGTCACTAAGTACAAAGAAACACTTGTGAATGAGTAGTTATTTATTATCTCCTAATGAAGTTATTAATTACTATAGATTGTGGCCATGTTGCTGCGTACAAAAAACACTTGTGGATGAGTGGCTAGACATCCGACCAAACCATGACATGTTGTCGTTTTGACAATTGCAGTACATAGTTGTATATGTATAGTTCCATACTATTCAAAAACTTTCAAGGTAAACTTAAGGGTTTAAAATTAGACTTTTAGAAACGTGTATTTGAGATACTCAAATGAATAACTTCATCACCTACTTGAATTCCTTATTACTAAATAGTGCGACCATGTTATCGTATTCAAATAAATACTTGTGGATGAGTGGTCAGACGTCCAACCAAAGTATGATGACGATATAGTTTAATAATATGCAGTGCACAATTGGTTGTATTTTTCTCATTATTCAAAAACAGGATTTTGCTTTTTATTAAAACGTAATTTCGTGGTTTTATGCCAAAAATTAAAATTCATTTATTCAGTTGAAAACGAAAAACGACAAAATAACATTTTTTATTTTTCCCTTCATACAATTATGCTTTCCTGCCAATAAACATAAAATATCGTTTTCTTACCAAAAATATAAAAGGGCAAATGACTAATTTAGCACTAAATAATGTTTTAGTGACTAAATTAGCATCACAAACCTAAATTCCCACAAATAGCATTTTTTTAAGTGAAAAATACTAAAATAACCTTATGTATCTTTAACCTAATATTCTGCAAAATTTTGAAATCAACTCAAAGGGGGGATCGAACCTTGGACCATTATATAAGAGAAGGAGTGTGTAACCACTATGCTACTGTAACTAACTGACATATAAGCATTTTGTTTTGTATATATATCTATTTTTAGTTTAAATTAAACTTTTTTAAATCATAAATTTAAATTCCTGTTTAAGTTTTTCACTGATATCTTAAGAAATATTCTAATTTTGGTGATTGCAAAATTATTCTCTTCTAATATCAGGATATTGCTGTGAAAAATCTCATGGATCAAGATTGAGCTCGTTAATGAGTTTTTGAGAGAGATGCAAATATAATTATTTTTTTCTTTTTTTATGACGAAAACCGATGCCAATTGTTCTCTTTTTGTGATCAAAATGATTGAATATCATTCAATGGGAATTAAATATCATTCGATGGTGCATAAGAAGACATAATAACGAAGTTGGCATTTGACATCTTTTATGAGTTTGGTGATAAATCTTAGTTTGAAAATTTTTATTTTGATGTTTTTGTTTATAACTTGTATTTGTGATTGTTGATAAACATTTTTACTGATGTTTTTTGGATAAACATTCTTACTGTTGTTTTTTGGATAAACACTATTGATGAAAACAGTTAGAACAACGTGGTGGATAAACACTGTTACTCATTTAATTTCACGTTTTAGGAAGGAATTCTTAAAACGTAAGAGAGATTTCCTAAATTTGCATATAGTCTTCTCCTAAATTTTGCATAAAATGTGACTACTAACCTAAATTAAGTAAAGATTTCTTAATATTAAGGAAGCCTTTCCTAAATAAAATAATTAAATGAAATAAAAAAAACTAAAAATTGTAATTAGGGGACTCGAACCTTAGACAATTGTGCAAGAGAAAGAGTGTGTAACCAATACGCTGTTATAACTAATTGACATATGATATTTTGTTTAATATATATACACTCCTTGAATTAAAATAGTAAAACCTTTATAATAGGTCTGCAAGGGGATCGAACCTTGGACAATGGTTGTGAGAGAAGAAGTGTGTAACCAATATGATACTATAGCTAATGAACATATTACCTTTTATTTAATATATATACACTCCTTTAATTAAAATTAAGGATATTTTAGTCTTTTTTATTTGTTAAAATGCTATTTGTGTGAATTTTTAAATAGAGTGCTATTATTGACACTAAAACTTCATTTAGTGCTAATCTAGGGTATTTCTCAATATAAAATATAATTTTCTCACTAAAAAGGTAAAATATCATATTTTTGTCAAAAAAACGTAAAATCGTGTTTTGTCACAAAAATAGAAATCGTATTTTTCGTAAAAACATAATTAGCTTTTCCACCAAAAACATAAATGATAACTTCCATCAAAATCATTCTAAATATTTGGCAGTATCTTAATTGTGTAGAATATTTTTTGGCTTTTAAAAATGGCATTTGGGGCAGTTTTTTTAGGGTCAGAATAGGATAAGAGTTTTTTTATACCAACACAACATCCCTAGTTGTACATAGGGATAGTGTTCAAAATTTTGGGATATTGAGATGAATAACATTATCTTCTACTTGAATTACTTATTAGCATATACCATAGTCACTTTACCTGATAAAAAAAAAAACACTGGTCAATGAATGATCAAGACATCCAACAAAATTATGACACGTTTTAATTTAATAATTTGGGGTTCACTTTCGCCAACTATACAAAATTTATATGATTAAACCTATTTCTATTCATATTTTTGGGTCTTTTTTTAATTATATAAACTGTATTTTCCTTTTGTAAACTATACAAATTTCACAAATTTCACCAATTATTCTAATTATAGAAATTTCGTTAACGTTTATACGTTAAATCGCTATTAAATATAGTTTTAATTTGAAAATATATTTTTAACTTAGATTTATTTTGAAAATAAAACCAGATTTTCGAATTAAAACAAAATTTAATAAGGTTTAATAGCGATTTAACATATAAATATTAACATAATTTCTATAATTAAAATAATTTATAAAATTTATATAATTTACAAAAAAATAAAAGTTATATAATTAAAAGAAAATCTAAAAAATACAAATAAAAATAGATTTATCTTAATCGATTCGTGTAATCGATTGGAATTAAACACAATAATTTGCAATGAAACATTTGTAATCTGAAAGAAAATTTTGTGATACTCTGAAAAATGAAGGGCTTTAAACACAAATTCACAAGAGATAATTCGAGAACAGATCAGAAGAAGATTCCTCTTCCCGCCATCTCTATGTGGTTATAAGTAATCGAAGCTTTCCCTACTTTATCCTGTAATTTTACTCTCATGGCTTCTTCTTCTCTACCTCTCTCTTTCCCATTTCCTCTTCGATCTCGTACTAGCACTCGAGTTCGAACTCTACACTTCAAATGTTCCCCACTCTTTCACTCGACCTATACTTCTGTTGTTTGCTTCTCTACTCAAAATCCCTCCGGCCACGACCGCGAAGAGGTACGGTGGCTCCGGGAGGAAGAGAGGTGGATCCGAGAGGAGCAGAGATGGCTCCGGGAAGAGCAGCGATGGATACGCCAGCGTGAAGCGCTTCTACATGAAATATCTGATCTCCAGCTCCGGATCCAAGCCCTAGAATCTCGAAATTCGCAGCAGGAGACTTCCGTTCCCGATACAATCTCAAATATTGCGAATCTGCTTCAAGTTCTGAAGGAGAAGAATCGGATTTCAGAGAGTGGATCAAGCGTTACGCATATGGTATTGGAGAATACGAGAGAGCCCGATGAGGTGGAGGAGGAAGAGGAGGAAGAAGTGAAGCAGGTAATTGCTGAAGAGAAAGTTATGGTTTCAGAGACGGTAAAGAAGAGGAGGGCATTGAAGGTAGGAAGCGAAGGCGAAGAGGTTCAAGCGATGCAGGTCTGCTAGCAAAAAAATTCTGTCAGTTTTAGAACAAAGGCGAGTAAATCCGTCAATTTCGTTGCGTTAGGATTGGTTCTGTCATCACTGGAAAAAAAGGGCTGAAATTGATGGAACTATAGAAGATGCATGTTCAAAGATTAGCCTGATGATTTGAAATGGTTCATCATCCTTTTGAAAGATTAGGATAATGATGATTTAAGAGATTAAGCTAGTAATGATTTAAATTCTATAGCTATTTATTGATTGAAATCAATTAAAGTGAAGACTGCTTTCAGTTGAAAATGCTTTAGGAATGCTCATTTTTGAGGATTTTTGTAAATCTATTTCTTCCATGTGACAGGAAGCTCTGCTAAAATTAGGATTCTATTCGGGCGAGGAGGACATGGAGTTTTCCAGCTTCTCAAGTGGGACAGCAGACGCTGTTATGACTTGGCAAGTATGTTTTAGGCAATTACCTAACCTTTGATTTATCGTTTGCTGATGAGGTTTTGTTTCTGAGGGATTGTAACACGGTTTATGTTTTGCTTCGAAAGGCATCACTTGGCGTCCGTGAGGATGGGATAATGACAGCAGAGCTTCTTCAAAGGTTGTTCATGGATCAAACAACGGATGAAGACATAAAGACAGATAAAGATAAAGCAAGTACGATGAAGCAAGAGGTAAAAACTGAAACCACTACAACTTGAGAACTGGTCTTCTTTAGTTCTTCTTAATCATTACTCGTTTCTACCACACTTATCTAAGGATCCAAATAGATACCAATCAAATATATTGTGCCAACTACTTTTAGTTATGTAGTTATGTGGCCTCTCTCTGCTCTGATATGCAGTCTCCTTCTTACCTGATGTGGACTCCCATTAGATGCTTTGGCCTTGCATACTTGTTAATTGGCTATCTTTTACCTTCTTAACTCTGTCCTGATGATGATGTTTCGGTTGCTAGTGAGCTTTGTTTCGAATCTGAAGTGTTCCATTATCTTGTTTGAGATTTTAGGGAACATGAATATTTTAAAAATGACATAATTTTCTTAAGGCTCGTCAGAGTTATTTTCTGCTGAACCATTCTTTCATCTTTCTTGATCAAGGAAGCTGGTAATGGAGTGGCATACACTTCAGTGCCACAAGTCTCTGAGGAGCAGCAGCCAATCATAAAAGATCAAAGTGACAGAGAGGTTGAGGTTTCTCAACACCGGGTCTTCCTGCTCGGAGAGAACCGATGGGAAGATCCCTCCAGGCTCACTGACAGGAACAAACCAGTAGACAGAAGTAAATCTACAACTACTAAACCAAAGTGTGTCACTTGTCGAGGGGAGGGTCGATTGTTGTGCCTAGGTAAATCCCACTGATTAAGTGAAAATCATTGGTTTCTTGAAAATTAAGAAGGAAAGCTTGGATTAGCAAACAAATACTGCTAATATAAACCTTAAAGCAAATGTAGGAATCTTTTTATCTAATGTGGGGAACCTTATTCCAAGTTCCAACTTTATCAGTATCCTGACCAACACGTTATGCAACAGAGTTGTAGCAGATTGATTGATTGATTTAATCAAATTGAACCTTGATGTGGTTTTGGTTGATGTAGAATGCGATGGAACCGGTGAACCAAACATTGAGCCACAGGTGAGTAAAATTATATCGACTCTGCTTTGATTATGTGTATATGTATATTCCATGAAGACTAAACTCTTCTTCAATGTTGTATGGTTGTAGTTTATGGAGTGGGTTGGTGAAGATACAAAGTGTGCCTACTGTGAAGGTCTTGGCTATACAGTTTGTGATGTCTGCGATGGCAACTAAACAGTATAATTAAGGTTTATGTTTTATACAAAAAAACACATTTACTTAATTATATACAAATATACAACTCTTGTGTATATCAGTTTGAAGTTTGATCTATCTTGATGAAGAGTAAATGTTCAAATGCTGGTTACAATCAGTGTGGCAATCAGTCTCTCATGAAAGATGGGATTTGCAGTGGCTGTCTCACAAAACAGGTGCATAGGTTTAGCCTTTAATCATTTAGAGTTCGAACTTAGGCAGCATTATAGATTTGTATTCTACTTCAGCCGAAGAACAAGAAATCATAAGTTGGTTTAAGCCTTCCATGATACATGAGGTCTGTCAGTGCCAATCAACTATATCTCCAAATGTGGTCGAACCAACTCCTTCCCACACTTCACTATGTCCCACTTCTTCTGAGTCAATACCTTCCATGTCACTGTCCCACCATCCTGAACCATTTGCATCTGATGGGAATTTTATAAGTATTGATTACAATGAGTTTTGTTTCAAGTAAAAAATGTGATTAGAACTTTGTGTCACTCACAATGGTTGTATGTTGGTTTCTGCTTCTTACTATTTTTATTGTTTCCTCTTTCTCTTTCCCTTTGTATCGGTTTTGTTACATTTGAGTTGTCTCCAAAGAGTATAACAGGCCTTCTTCCCGAACTATTCATGCTTTCCATACCTAGAGATTCAATGTATACTCTTATCAACTACTGATATCTCAAACGTCACTAAAGCATTAGATTCTTCCATGAAACACTAAGATCTTAGGTCTAATCCAACAAGAAATCAAGTAAAGTTCTCAGTTCACACACAATAGGTCAATTGGGTCAATAATACCTATTGATTCACTATGGTAAACAAGAACCTACACAAGTAATGATAATAAAGTAAACATACATACCTTCAAAAGGGTCTTTTCTTTTCCTTGATATTTTATCATCCTTCACAATGATATTTTCACTGAGTTCAGTTGAGCATGAAGTCAAGTGATCAATTTCTTCAGCAGTGGTTTGATCTAATGGCTCAAGACTCTTATCCCTACTCACTTCTTCACTTATGTGGACCTCTCTTGGCTTGAACTGCTGAAGCATTGTCTTCTCAAGACCACCATGACTAATCTTCGCTTCTTCCCTCCTGTTTTTCTCCATCCCAAACCCATTAGAGACTTGACTCAGATCTTTAGAGCTAATCAAGGAGGTGAAAGGTTTTGGCCCCTCCTGTTCAGGAATCAAACACCAAAATTTCTTTATACAGGAAGCCCACACGATCTATATCTGTGACAGTACTATAATTACATACCATATCCATGGAGTTTTAATATATGCATTACATACTAAGCATATATAATTTCACAAGAGAAGTCGAAATGCAAAGTTTGAAGGAGGTAGTAACCAAAAGGTAGAAAGATTTGTGACCCAATAAACACAAACCATATTCAGAACCTAACAATTTGATATCAATCTCTTAGCACTAGCAATTTAAAGGTTTCAGCTTTAACATTAGCTTCTCAATCGATTTGATGGGTTCCCTTTTAACCAGCTCATACAAACGCAAAATACGAAAATGAAAACCCTTTTCTTCTACCTCAAATTCAAGCAGTGGCCTTTAAACCTGCATAGAAATATAAAAGAGAATCATTACCTCTACGCTCTTGGGCTTAAACAGCACTGATTTGTTCAGCTTCTTGTCGAGAAACTCTGAAAATGATCCGCACTTCTCCACTTTCTTCGACTGGTTTTCCGGAGATTCTCCCTCACTGTTCAAACACAAATTCCAATTACTCAATCTATAAAACCTAAGAAATTTTGTTGGCTGACAGAGGAATTTAGAAATGAAAAGAGAGATTTGGGATTTGCAAGCTTACGGAATCAGGAAAGAAGGGGCAATCGATCGCTGACCAAAAGCTCTAATTTTAGGAATTCGATTCTTCATGTTTCCTCTTTCTAATCGATTGCTTTCGTTTTTTCACTTTTCGGCTTTAGTTTCTCAAAAATTTGCCGCCAACCGCAGAGATATTTTTGATAAAAGGAACCAAAAAAACTTTTAAAGTTTACTGATATCTTTTGAATACGTGGTGTAATAACATACAGATAAATGTTTTATTATTATATATTTCTCTAGAAAACGAGAAAAAGCGAGAAGAAGAGAAGTCTTGTTTTGTACAAATTCGTAACATATATAGTAAAAGATTATTCATTTACTAAAGGGCAAATTGTTTAAAATATTATTTTTTAAAATGTTTTGTTCCAAAAATATCATTATTAATTTAAATTTTCAATAATATCATAAATTTAATATTAAAATGTATTAAAATTATATTTTAATAAAAAAAAATTAAATCTTAAATTAGAAAAAATAAACACAAATATAATATTTTAAATTTATTTATAATTTATTTAGGGTAAATAAGTATTTTTACATAATTATTTGTGCTATTTTTAAGATTTTAATTTTATGATGCTAAATTTGAAAAAAAAACCTTTAAAAGGTATTATGTTAGGATATTACTTTTTACTAAATTTGATAAACATAAACAATAATAAAATAATTATTAATGTTTTTTTCAATATTTTCGTTTGATTATTTATTATTATTAAAATATCACTGATTTATTAAAAACTTTATCATGTAAAAATCTAATGAAATAAAAACTATAATAAAGAAATATATATATATATACGTAATCTTCTACTCGAAAAGATATATATAATTTTTTTATAAATCTCGCAAATGATGTTTTACAATATTCTGAACATGTTTTCTGAATATTATTGTAGAAAGCGCATTTGTAAACAAATCTACTGCATTATCACCCGAACGAATATACTCAATGTCACGTTTGTAAATTTTTCTCACATTATTGGATATAAGAGAAGATTTCATAGGAATATGTTTTGTTCGGTCACTCTAGATATAACCGTCGTTGATTTAGGTAACACATGCAGTATTATCTTCGAATAATTTTGTTGGCAATTTATTTTTGATTAATCCACTTGCTCCTTCTATATGTTGAGTCGTATATTTGAGTCATACAGATTCCCTACATGTTTCACGAAAGGCAATGATTTTTGCATAGTTTGAAGAAATGGCAACCAAAGTTTGCTTTTGAAAACGTCACGATATCGTATTTCCACCAATTGTAAAAATATAACCGGTTTGGTATCGAGTTTTGTGTGGATCCGATAAATATCCAGAATCTGCAAAACTAACTAGACCAAACTCGGGATTTCTAAAATAAAATAATCTCAAATCAACCGTACATTGGAGATAACAAAAAAATATGTTCGTGTAGGTGATGAACTATATCTCGCAAGTAAATTTATAGTAAATGCTATATCTAGTCAAATACAATTAGCAAGATACATAAGTCCACTGATAGCATTCATATAAGGTATTTCAAGACCTAATATGTTTCACTATTTTCACAAGATCGAAATGAATCTTTATTTATATCAAGCGATCAATTAACTATTGCAGTATTCAAAAGATTTGTTTTATCCATATTAAATCGTTTTAATATCTTTTTCGTATAATTTGATTGATACACAAACATTTTGTCTTAGAAATGCTTAATTTAAAGCCCAAGATAAAATTTTGTCTTTCCAAAATCTTTCATTTCAAATATGGGTTTTTGAATCAGCAATTTCTTTTTTAATTCCAATTTTAGTAAATAATTCAGGTCATCTACGTATACAACAATGATCACAAAATCTGACGAGGATGTCTTTATAGATACACATGAACATATCGCATTGTTAATGTATCCTTTTTTTAACAAATATTCACCTAAGTGATTACACCACATGCATCCATATTGTTTTAATCTACATAATGATCGATGTAACTTGATCGAATACAGTTCTTTGGATCTTTCAGAGATCTTTGATCCTTCTAGAATCTTGAATCCTGATGGGATTTTCATGTATATATCATTATCAAAGGTTCCGTATAGGTATGCAGTCACGAAATTATAAAGTGTATTTCTAACTTTTTGGATGAAAATAGATTCATTAAATATCTGAATGTAATTGCATCCATAACCGCAGAATATGTTTTTTCATAATTTATTCCCGGTCTTTGAAAAAAATTGTGTCATAAGACAAGCTTTATATATCGTTACCTTGTTTTTCTCATTTTTTTCTTACAAAAACTCAGTTGCACCCAACTAGCATGACATCTTCAGGTGAATGCATCTGGCAATTGATTTGCTATATTTTGCAAATGTACGATTTTCTGAACTTCATTCACGTTGTTTTGTGGAAGGATCAAGATATATCAAAGATGGCGTACACCATTTAATATCTTTTTGCATTTTTTTAATTCCTCCCCCTAACGTTGGAAATCTATCTTCGTTAAAATGACAATCGGGAAACTATGCCGTAAACATGTCACTAGTTCGCAGTTCAAGATATCGAATAATACTCGATGATAGAAATCCAACATATATATATATATATTCCTAATCTTTGTTCTTTGTGGTGGGATTATAGGAACATAAACCACACACCCAAAAATACGGAGATGAGATACATCACGCTTCTGACCATATGTCAATTAGAATGGAGAATAATCATGATATACACTTGGTCGTATCTGAACCAATGATGTCGCATGCAATATATATAACATGACCCCATATTGAAATTATTGGGAGATTTGTTCTCAAGATTAATGGTCTAGCAATAGGTTGTACTCGTTTGATCAACGACTAAGACATGCCATTTTGTGTATGAGTATACGAAATGAGATTTTCAACATCGATTCCAAGAGTCATATAATAATCATTAAAAGCTTGTATAGTGAATTCACCAGCGTTATCAAACTTTACTTTTTGTATTGCATAATCAAGGAATTGCACTCTCAACCTGATTATTTGGACAGTGAATCTTGAGAAAGTCATATTGTGTGTGATTAATACACACACATGTGACCATCTACTAAATGCGTCAATCACCATAAAATATCGAAATGGCCATGGTGAGTGAATAGGCTCACATATATCATCATGTATTCTCTGTAAGAATACTGGGTATTCATTGCTAATTTTGGTTGGTGATGGTCGAGTAATAAATTTTACTCGAGAACATGTTTTACATGAAAACTCGCGTGATTGAAAATCTTCTAGTTTTTTCAATGGATGGCCCTTAGAATTTTGTACAATTTTTCTCATCATAACCGATCAAAGATGTTCTAGTCTTTCATACCAAACTTTGATTGTAATATACGATTCGATCATGTAATGATCTACACTTTTGGTTTACCGTAATATGCGATTCAATCATATTTATTTTTGTGTAATATAATCTAGAGGACATCATTGGTAATTTTTCTAATATTTGTTTTTTGCTCCCATGTAATACAAATATATTCAATGTCATTTTTGCTCATTATCTATATATGATATCTATTTCTACGAATGTATTTGAAACTTAATAAGTTTCTATGAGATTTAGAAGAAAATTTATTTCAAATTTTATTCCCCTTGGCATTGAAAACTAGCTCTTCTGGATCCTATGATAATATTTTCACTATCCGATATGGTATTCACGCTTCTGGCAGAATCTTTCATTTTGATATAGGAGAAAATTTTTTTATCTTTAAGTATTTTGTATTGTAGCACTGTCTATTAGATATATATCTCAATTCTAATTATCAAAATGATACAATTTTTGGATTAAAAAAAATATTGATAAAAGATGCATTAATAAAAGTTAAACAAGGCAAATGATTTATATTTTAAAGTAAATTTATATTATAACAAAACTATTTTATATCAAATTATTAAAGTTAAAAATTACATATATTTTTTAAAAATACATTAAGTTTTGTTTTTTATAACATCTAAACTTAATTATCATGCTCTTTAGTATTTTCAGAATCAACCAGAAAATTAACAATAGCGAGATATGCATTTCCATCGAAAAAAGCTCCGTATTCATCCGAAATAAAATTGGTTTCATTTTCATTTTCTTTTTCTTTTTGTGATTTTTGATACAGACCGACCAATTGTTTTAGTGTATGACAAATACGAGACCAATGTTCTTTCATGCCACATATGTAACAAACATTTTCATATTGTATGTTTTGCCGTACAACAAGTACGCACAGTGGCGGATGCAGCCCCATATTTAGTATGGGGCATGTGGTGAAAAAAATATTTATATTAAAAATAAGGCAATTGTCTAAAATAATACCTTTTAAAGTTTTTGTTCCAAAAATAGCATCATTAGTTTAAATTTCCAATAATAGCACAAATTTAAGATTAAAATAGATTAAAACTATATTTTAATAGAAAAAATTTAAACCTTAAATTGGAAAAAATAAACCCAAATATAATATTTTAAGTTTATGTATAATTTATTTAGAGTAAATAAATATTTTTACATAATTATTTATAATATTTTTGGGATTTTAATATAAGGATGCTAGATTTGGAAAAAAACTTTGAAAGATGCTATTTTAAGGTATTACTCATAAAAATATTTAAATAAATTTTTATAAATTAGGTTTTTAAAAAAATTATTAGTATGGGGTCTATGCCATACTACTCCTCCATGTAGATCCGCCTCTCAATACGCGACAAACTTCATTTTTATGTATTTTATTATTTTTTCCAAATTTGAACTCATTAGAACGAAAACCTCTTCCTTTTCCTCTTTCACGTTCACCTCCTCGTTCACGACGGCCACGTCCATATCCTTGTCAATTATTATAATTGGATGATTCAACACTCACTTCTGGGAATGTTGGACGAGATTGATGGTTCATCATCACAAGCTCATTATTTTGTTCAATAACAAAAAGAATATGCATTAACTCTGAATAACGAGTGTATCCCTTTGCTCGATATTTTTGTTACATGATTACATTTCCAAGATAAAATGTTTGGAGAGTTTTCTCGATCATATCATAATCATTTGTTTTTTCTCTAGATAATATCATTTTAGAAGTGATTCCGAACAACGAGTAACTGTATTCACCTACACTTTTGTAATCATGAAATTGGAAATTAACCACTCGTGATTGGCTTTTGGTAAGATCACATATTTCTGATGATCAAAATATCTTTAATTGATTGTCAAAGATTTGCATGATCTTTTTTGTTATATATTTATCTTTTAAATCATTATGAAATGATAGCATAAAACATATAATAACTTTCACTGTTTTCTCATCAGATATTATTTCCGACTTATCGATGATATCAAAAAGGTGTTTTACTTTTAAATACATTTTTGCAGCTATTGTCCACATCATGTAATTTTTTCCAAATATATGAAAGGCACCAATTTACACATAATAAACACATGTTAACCATAAGTTTTGTAGATAATCTTTTTATAATCACTTTTTATTATCTAACTTAATATTATGATAAAATTTTGGATATAGATTTTAAATTTTATAAATATGTACGATCAAATTTTTTTTAAAAAAATTGGGATAATGATGACATAAATAAAAGTAGTTTTATAATTATTTATGATAAATTTTTGAAACATTATTGGATATAATAACATATAATTAAAATAAATTTTAAAAGGCATAGTCTTCTAATGCATGAGAAGATGTCTTCTATAACTTTTCTTAAGACGTACAACCTTCCATATTTTAAAAAAAAAATTTCTATAGATTTTTCGAGGCATGGCCATTCATAAATTTTTAGGATAGCCTTCAATATTATTTATACATGTATTAATAGAATAAAAATTGACCTTATTTCAAAGTATCAGGTAGAAGATTGGGTTTCGTGTTGATAACGAATTGTGCAATAATAGAAATAAATGTTTTATTATTATATTGATTTTTATTAACTTTATATGAATTATAGAAACAAAAGGAAGAAAAAAGAAGTTTTGTCTTGTACAAACGCGTAACATACATATATATATAGCAAAAAATTATTATTATTATATATAGTCAGTAAACATAATATAATAATAAAATAATATATAATTGTCTAAATTAGTATTTTTAAGTTTTTATTTCAAAAATACCATCATTAGTTTAAATTTTTAATAATAGTACAAATTTAAGGTTAAAATACATTTTAATAGAAAAAAATTAAATCCTAATTTGAAAAAAATGAATCCAAATATAATGTTTTATGTTTATGTATAATTAATTTAGAGTAAGTATATATTTTTATATAATTATTTGTGATACTTTTGGGATTTTAATTTTATTATGATAGATTTGGAAACAAAAGTTTAAAATATGGTGTTTTAGAGTATTCCATTAAAATAATCATTAATATTGATTTTTCAAAGATTTAAAAGATTTTTTGTAAATAATTTAATTTTCTTTTTCCAATAGAAAAATAAATATAATAATTTCCTCCAAATCACAATATAATTCTCCATCTCCACCGTTTCTTGTATATCTTAAATTTATCATAAAATCAAAATATTTTATTATAAATTTCTCAGACTTATTTTCATCGCCGTTTTCGCCACTACGATGACTACTGTCAAGAAAAATCCAAATACTGTCAATTTCATAGTCCTAACAAAGCTTTCTTAAATAAATTCTCTCTCTACTGCAATTTTTTCGGCGATCTCCACAACGGTTTCTTCGAAAATGGTTTCCTTCCGTCTTCGTTGGGTTTTCTCTTCTTTGAAGAGTTTTTTCCGTCGATTAATGACGGTTTCTTATCTTCATCCATTTGAATCTTATGCTTATTTAACCTTTTTCCGAATTCATCTTCTTGTTCGTTCAAAACTGTCCCAAAATTTCAAAACCATGTCGGACTTTCTCACAAGAAAAATGCAGGAAATTGATCTGGGTATTGATGCACCCCCAATTTCCCTTCCTCTTGAACTATGCATCCAAGCCGAATCAGAAACCCGATACTCATTAGTCGCATCTCCGATGAATCCTCGCAAACAAAACCGCCGATGATGACCACACTGCCTCGACTTTGGTGTGCCGGAGAGGTTATTGTGTCCCGGATAATTGATGGAGATCGAGCACAATTTCTCTTCCAAACGGAAGAAGCACTCATTTCCGTCCTCCACCGCGGACCTTCACTACAAGAAAACAGCGTATTTCCGACGGCCACATCCGTCGGAAACACGTCGGTAAGACAGATTCTCGACTACGTTCCAACAAAACGCATTTGTCGGGACTATTTTGTCGGAAATTCGTTTCCGTCGGGAAGTTATCGGGAATTTCCGACAGATTAGCGATTAACTATGCCGTCGGAATATACCGATTGATTTGCGATGACACAGGTCCGTCGGAAAATACCGACGGATATTCGATGGTCCACATTCATCGGTAATTACAGACGAATTATCGAGAGCATTTTCCGATGACTTTTGCCGTCGGGAATATTGTCCGATGATATTTCCCGACAGTTTATAACCGTCGGGATATAGCAACACATTTCCGACGGCTTTGTCCGTCGGGCATTTCCGACGACCCAATCCGTCGGAAAAACCAAATAATTGAAAAAATAAAAAAATTATTTTTTAATATTTATATTTTAAAAATATTTAATTATTGTTAATTAAATATTTTTAAAATATAAATATTAAAAATAAATTAATAGTTAAATTAATAATTTTTTTATTTTAAAATTTAAATTAATATTTTTAAAAATAATCATACAATTAATAAAAATAATATTATAAATATAAATATTATTAAAATTTATTTTAAATTACAAATTACAAAGGAGGAGCAGGAGGAGAAGGAGGAGAAAAAAAAAGTCATTAGGCAATTTATTTTTTATCATTTCTACAAAGTTTTTGAGATTATTCATCTTTATTTTCATGGACGTCATTTCTTCTTTTAGCTGCTCATTTTCCTCATTTCTAACTACAGATGTTGCGCCACAGGTATCTGCAACTCTCCCGAGTCCTGGATGACGACCCTTTGAAAATGGTACTTCCTGTAAAAATAAAAAATATTATTAGAAAATTTAATGAAAATTATTATAATATTAATTATATATTTAAAAAAAACTTACATCAAGAACGAGACGGTTAATCTCAGAACGAGGCAATTCGGTGACCGAAGATGAAGAACCAACTTGAGATTACTGGGTTAGAATATCACTTTTTTCTTTTTTACTTTTTCGATGATCTCACTAACGAGACCATCTTGGATACGACCAGTCTTTTTATTCGTGTGGACGGCCTCGAGAAGTTGCAAGTGATCTGGAGGCGCTCCAATTTCTTGTGCCTAAAAATAAAAAATTTCTAAATTAATAATTTTAAAACTTTTAAATAATAATAAATAATTAATATAATAATTAATTTACCAATTGATCGGCTCGTCTGAGAAAACTAGTCGATCCGGCATTGTGAATATAAATTTCTTTGCCTCCTCGATCGCTCTTCCGATTTCCCGAATTAGTTTTCGAGATGAGCTCAGCGCTGGAAGATTCCCAATAACAAATAAAGTCATTCCACACCGACTCATTCAATCCTCTTGGTTTATCTTTTCCCTTTTTCCATTTTTGTTTCCACTCGTTCATGTGACGAGAAATTGTACTGCAGCCTCTTTTTCGAAAGCTTCTTCCACCAATTTTGTGTTCATGGGATCCCATGTAAATTCTTGTTGCGAAATTTTAGTATATATTACTAACAAATATTATTAAAAACTAATTAAAATAATTATATATTTAAAATTTAAATAACGTACCGCAAACGTCCTGAACCAAATATGACGTTCTTCATACGGAATATCTCGAAATTTGGTATATGGTTTGTTCAAAAGAGAATGAAGCATCTTTAATATAGATTTGCTTATTCCATTGTTTGAAATACCAAACCTACACATTTTTATTACAATACCGTTTAAGTAATTATTTTAAATATAATTATAGAATAACATTAAAATAATTATTTTAAATATATTTATCTTGAAACACATTGTAATCTTCGTTCGTGGTGTCATCAACAACAAGGTTAACTTCAAGAGAAGTGTCTATGGAACCTAAGTTACCAATTGTGCTTTGTTGCATAGGCTCTTGTTCGGTAATACCACATACCATTCCTCTAGGATGTATTAAAGTCACTGTAATCCAAGGATCTTGCTTGTTTCTCACACGAAGATATCGAATGTAACAAACCTGGTCCGCTTGTGATGCAAGTATAAAAGGATCATATTTTTGATGTCGCTTACGAGAGTGGACAGATGTAACACCGAATTCGTCTTCACGTTGACCCATGACAGGGTCATACTAGTCACAATAGAACACTATACACCTCAAATCAATCATTCCTGGATAGTGAACTTCTAATATTTCACGAAGAATACCATTGTATACAATTTCTCCCGATTGAGATGATACACCATAATTACAAGTTGTTTGTGAGTTTCCTTCGCGATGACTCTTAAAAACATATCCACGAGTGCAGTACATTGGATAAGATTTTGCAGTAAATATAGGACCACTCTCCAACTCAACTAACCATGTGGGAAACGTTATAACCCTAGAAGGACATTATTGAAAATTACATAATTGAAAATTATAGAATAATACAAAATAATAGAATGTAGTAAATTATAAATATATATATATATATAGTAAACTATTATTGAAAATTACATAATTGTGGTAACACTAACATAAAAATGCAACCATTTTGAAAATTCAATTTTTTTAAGTTCGGCCAACTCATTCTCGCTGTAATTTGAATAATGAACACGTATTTGTTCCATGTATATTCTGTTAATTATGAGAAAAAAATTAACAATAAATTATAATAATAACTAAAAATAAAATTAATTAAATTGAATGTACCTTTCATATTCCAAAACGTCATCGCAATTTGTCAAAATATACAAATGCAAGTGATTGTGTTCCTCCTCTGATAGGCGGCGCGTCTTTTCTTTTCAACTTAAACGTCCAATTTGTGCAAATATTTCTGGTACATACACTGGATAGCTTGGTTTTTCTCCTCCATCATCATGCTGCAAGAAAATATCAAGCGATCGCTTAGGATGCTCTCGACCGGGGACGAGAATTGTTAGAAATAAAAACTCTCGTTTCATGCACAAAAAAGGAGGCAAATTATAAGGTGTAACGATAACTGGCCACAACGAGTATTGCCTCACATGCTTCCCAAAAGGGTTGAATCCATCTATAGATAACCCGAAGTATACGTTTCTAGGCTCATATGCAAAACTAGGATAAACTTGTTGAAAATGTTTTCATGCTTTTGCATCCGAGGGATGCACAATTTCTCCATTCGAATTATGTTCTGCATGCCATCTCATAGGTTTTGCCGTGTGTTCAGATTGATATAACCTCTTTAACCTCTCTGTTAATGGCAAATACCACATCCGTTTATGCGGAATAGGTACTCTACCTCTTGTCTCTTGAAATTGAGGTTTGTGACAAAATCGACACTTCATGCGGTTTTCATCATTTCTCCAATAGATCATGCAGTTGTCAATACATACATCGATCATCTGATATGGCAATCCAAGACCAGATACAAGTTTTTGAACCTCGTAATATGAAGCAGATGCAATATTATCTTCAGGTAATATATCTCTAACAAAATCGGCTATCGCATTCACACAATCTTCAGGCAAGTTGAAATCCATCTTTATCGTCATCAACCTGCTTGCAGCAGATAAAGGCGATAATCCATCTCTACATCCTTTATACAAAGGCTACTTAGATGCATCTAACATATCAAAAAAATTTCGGGCTTCCAAATTAGGTTCCTCTATTCTGCTAATATCTTCAATGTACGATTCTCTTTGTTCACGAAAAGCATCATTCACCATCTGAACAATACCTCCGTTTATATCAATTTCTGATGCCGGTTCCTCTACCCTAACATTAGTATTATCTATCCTTTTTGAATTACTACCATAATATTGCATCGTTGCATCAGTTTCTCCATGTGAATACCAAATTTTGTAACCCGGCATAAATCCATTCCTATACAAATGATTACGTACTTCTCTAACAGAGATTAATCTATGATTTCGATATTTAATACACGGACAATGCATTTCACCGTATTTTGATGTCATGCTATTCTTTGATGCAAATACCATGAACTCTTCAACACCTTGCATAAATTCATCAGTCAATTCCCCCGTGGTTGAATCATATCAAGGTTTATCCATCCACGATCGAAAATACTCATAAGAACCCGAAGAACACATTTTCTTAAAATTTTTGGTTCTCTTGAAATTGTGAAAGATCATAGCCTATTTATAGTAAAAATTAGATATTATCACGAACTTTTAACAGATTATTAAGAATTTTTAACAGATAATTACGAATTTTAAACAGATTATTCTTTGGAATATTCTCTATTTCCGTCGGTTTCTAACAATAACCGGATATTCACATATTTTGAATAGATTTTATCTTCATAAACCGATGGATTTCCGACGGTTTCCGACCACCGATGGATAAACACAAAATTTTAACAGTGTACGTAAATTTCCGACGGATTGCCGATAGTTTTCCGATGGTATACCGATAATGGTCGGATATTTTCGATACTTTTCCGACGACATCTGCCGATGGATTCCAGTAGACTCTAAAACATAGGATCCATCGGGACACAGTCGGCATGTTACCGATGGCTTGAGATACATCGGTAACGTTCCGATAGTTTCAAGAGAATATTCCGACGATTACGCTTTTGTTGGAAATGCAACGGTTTACCGTCAGTTTTTACCATCGATTTACCGACGATCTTGCCAGCATCAGAAATTACCGACGGATCTCCGACGGTTTTAGTTCCATCGGCTATCCGTCGCGTATCCATCGTAAATTTTTCGGAAATATCCGATGATTTTTATTCCATCGGAAATGCCATCGGAAATGTTAATGTTTTCTTGTAGTGCTTAGTCCTTCAACGAGTGGATGATTCTATTGCAAAAATGGTCTCTGTCAATCAGTGCGATCAACCTCAAGCACAATCTGTTTTGGGTTCAGATACGAGGTATACCCATTCAATTCATTACCATTGGAAAACTTCTCGAGACGGACTTTAATGCGGAAAATTCTCATCCTGTAGAATTTATCCGTGTTAGAGTGATTCTTAATATTGATAATCCTCTTCATTTTAAGAGGATATTTCGGTTTCAACAAATGGATGTTACCCTACAATTTCGATATGAAAAATTACGGTGCTTTTGTACAAAGTGTGGGAAAAACACACGGAGCGGCGGAATGCTTCCCACCACTCATCGCAGAATCTCCGGTAAATAACCCCCCTGATGATGATGGAGATCCAGATACCGGTGACAATCCTCCTACTCCACCTGGATTTCCGGCGATCTGTAACCCACCACTCTCACCATCGGGTTCAATTGAAGATGGCAGCCCGAATCTGAAATCATGCAAAGGATTGATTGGTTCTCCAACTCCTTGTCGTATGAATTCTCAGACTGTGTTATCGCCGGTGAAAATTCCTTCTGCCAAAAGGAGGAAGACTGAATCGCAATCGCAATCCAGTTCATCTAAACCAGGTCAGACGGTTATTGTAACAATAGAATTAATTAAGACCCGGTTATTAGTGAACTGCTCTTGGAATAAGAAAAAAAAACAAAATTGAAAGTGATGTCGTTTTAGATAAAATAGCATTAATGGAATCGATTATATTTGGACTGAATAATTGGGCCCTATTTATAGTGGTACTATATGGAATAATAAAAAGAAAGCACCTAATATTAAATATGATTATCTTCCTTAAACATTATATTTATATAGATTTTAATATTTGTGCCATAATAAGTTCTTCAGATGAGGGTTTGGTGGGCCATATTCCACCAGTATCACCATGAATATCGGATTCTGAAACTGTCGGAGTTTAGAAGGGTCTTTGGCAGTTCGACACCTCAAGAAAATAAAAAAGGAATATTCCTCGGACGTACTTTTCTTAATAGAAACTAAAAATAATAATAATATAGTACATGATGTAGCAGTTGTATTAAATTATGAATGTGTTATGTGTGTTCCACCAAAAGGAATTGGTGACGGATTGGCTTTGTTATGGAACAAATCTGTTGTTGTCAGTATTGTAAGTGCGGATGAACGACTCATAGATTGTAAAATTTCTACACAATGCTATGAATTCTATTTATCATATGTATATGGACATCCTATAAGGAAACATAGGAATAATCTTTGGGAAAGATTACAAAGAATTGCAATTCATCGGAAAAGCCCATGGATTATGTGTGGTGACTTTAATGCAATTTTTAATACACATGATAAAATTGGTGGTGCTACGTGTGAACCTTGGAAACTCATGGATTTTCAACAAATGGTAGCTACTTGTATGGTGTCAGATTTACCATTCCGTGGTAATAATATGACCTGGGTAGGGAAAAGAAATAATAAGATTGTGCAAAGTTGGTTAGATAGAAGCGTGGCTAATTGTGAATGGAAAGGAATCTATCCGACTTCTATAGTGGAATATCTTGATATGGCTGGATCTGATCATAGACTAGGTATAATTAAAATCAGAAGATATTCAGAATAAAAAAAACGGATGTTTAGATATGATCCGAGATGGGTATCTAAGGAAGATTTTCGAAGTATGCTTACTAATAGTTAGAATACCTCTAAGCATACATTTACCTCAGTATTGTTATCACAGCTAAATGCTTGTAGGAAAAGCATGTCCTTTTGAAAGAGGACAACTTACGTTAACTCTAAAAAAAGGATTACAGACCTCACCAATGCAATAGATACATCCAACTTAGGTATAATTAAAATCAGAAGATATTTAGAATCAGAAAAACGGATGTTTAGATATGATCTGAGATGGGTATCTAAGGAAAATTTTCGAAGTATGCTTACTAATAGTTAGAATACCTCTAAGCATACATCTACCTCAGTATTGTTATCACATCTAAATGCTTGTAGGAAAGCATGTCCTTTTGGAAGAGGACAACTTACGTTAACTCTAAAAAAAGGATTACAAACCTCACCAATGCAATAGATACAGCCAACTTAAATCCTCATAATCACCCATCAGTACTCGCATCTCTTAAACGAGATTTAGTTCAAGCTTATTCGGATGAAGAACGCTATTGGAAGATTAAGATTAGAAACCACTGGCTAAAGGAGGGTGATCGTAATACGAAATATTTTCATATTGTGAAAAAAAATCGTACATCATGGAATAATATCATAACAATAAAGGATGATGAAGGGAATGATATTTTTGATAATGAAGTTATAGCTGCTCAAGCTATTAATTACTTCTCGACACTATTCTCTACTTATAATCCGAAGGATATTGATATTGTTCTCTCCAATGTTCAATATGTAGTATCCTCTAATATGAATGAGGATCTCACAAAACCAATGACGAAAGAGGAGGTGTATCAAGCGATTTATTCTATTGGCTCACATAAAGCTCCTGGTCCGGATGGTTTTTCTGCGGTATTTTATCAACAAAATTGGGATATCGTGGGGAACAATGTTTTTGAAGAAGTCAATCGATTTTTCGAAACAGGATATATGGTAAAAGAGTTCAATCATACAAACATATGTCTCATTCCAAAGATGGACTGCCCCGTAACAATGAAGGATTTCTGCCCCATCTCCCTATGTAATGTGATTTACAAAGTCATTTCCAAGATTTTGGTCCTCCGCCTAAGAAAGATTCTACATGGACTAGTCTCTGAAAATTAGATGGCTTTTATCCCAGGACGATTCATTACAGACAATGTCCTTATAGCACACGAAGCTTTGCATTCACTAAGAGTTCAGAATATATGTGCTAAATCGTACATGAGAATTAAAACAGATATGAGCAAGGCCTATGATCGTATAGAGTGGAGTTTTCTACATTGTGTACTTAAAAAAAGGGTTTCGCACAAGAGTGGATTAACTGGATTATGGAGTGTAACTACTACTTCATTTTCAGTTTTGATCAATGGATGCCCTTATGGTTCTTTTTTACCTACATGTGGGCTTAGGCAAGGAGATTCGTTATCTCTTTACTTATTCATCCTCTACGTAGATGTATTAAGCAGTATGTTGGATACTACTGAAAAGCAAAAACTCATATAGCCGCTGAAAATCAGTCAGAATGGACCTGCAATATCTCATGTATTCTTTGCGGATGACTCCATGTTCTTTGTTAAGGCTGATATGGAGAACGCCAGAAATTTAAAAAAAAAATTTGGTGATTATGAGAGGGCTTTTGGGCAGATCATAAATACAAATAAGTCTTTGATTATATTTGGGAATAAAGTATTTCACCATACAAGAGTATCTATACAACGTATTATGGAAATCAATATTGTTGGAGAAGGTGGGAAATATTTGGGACTACCAGAAGAATTCAAACGTAATAAACGACAGATGTTCAAGTATCTCAATGATCGTGTCAGCTATTAACTTTCTGGCTGGCAGTCAAAATTTTTATCACCAGCTAGAAAGGAGGTATTACTTAAATCTATAGCATATTCAATGCATGTATATTTAATGAACGTATTTAAGCTCCCGAAGGATATTACGGTATCTCGATCCTGGTGGGGTTCTACTAATACCCTGAGTTTCTTGGAAGAAGTTAAGCACAACTAAGCTAAATGGGGGATTGGGATTTCGGGACTTTCAGTTTTTTATCGCAAGTTATAATAATATTCGAGATTATTATCCACAAAATATTTGCCATTTATTATACTATGGCAGGTATGGAAATCTAGGAATTCCATGATTTCTCGAAATACAGAAAATACAGTTGAATCATTACTTCAACATAGCTATGATGATGTACTGGAATGGTTGCAAGTACCAACAAAGACGGATGATTTGCAAACTTCTGCGAAGACCATAAACAATTGTAAATTATGGACAAGACCTCCACCGAATTGGGTAAAATATAATTATGATGCCGCGCACCGGGATGGTTCGGTTCCATCTGGATTAGGATGGATTATTCGTAATGATAAAGGTATTTTTCTGGAAAGTGGTCAAGGAAAATTTCAAAGTCGATCCTCTTTAATTGAAGCTGAACTTACTGCATTTATCTGGGCAATAGAATCTGCATGGTTCTTGAGTTACCGACATGTCATATTCGAAAGGGATAATTTAAACATCAACAATATCCTTAATAATAATGGTGAAAAAATACAGACACAAGTGTACATTCAGACAATTCGTACCTAGACATTTATGTTTTATGGGATCACGTTCGTTTTCCAAACAAGAAATGGGAATCAAACCGCTGATATTTTAGCTTCGTCATCTCTTACTTCTCCAAATAATTGGAATATTTTTTATTCTTGTCCTAACTTATTACAATCGATTGTAAACAATGATATTGGTAATTAATACAATTTGTTTTCGGAAAAAAAAAATACAAAGCTTTCTTAAATCATGACAAAGTATTAAGACTTTTTCTGTTCATATAACATTTAAAGTTTCATATTCAAAACCATAGTCCCCCTACGGGTTAACAAAAATAACATTCAAAGTTTCATATTCAAAACCATCAGTACCTCTACGGGTTAACAAAAATAGCATTATTTTAAATTTTTATTCTAAATATAATATTATTAGTTTAAATTTTCAAAAATAACACAAATGGAATATTAAAATATCTTAAAATTTTATTTTAATAAAGAAAAACTAAATATTAAATTAGAAAAATTGAACTCAAATATAATATTTTAATTATATTTGTAATTTATTTATAATAAATATGTATTTTCAAAAGAAAAAAAATTATGATATTTTTGAAATTTTAAATTTAAAATGTTAAATTTGGAAGGAAAACTTAAAATGATGTTGTTTTAAAATATTATTCTAAATATATTGGATTTTTAAATGTTTGACATTTTGATTTCAAAATAAGTTTTAATATCGGATCTATCGATAAAACAAGAGAAAGAAATTGAGATTGAGGCTTAAATTATGAGGACGACCCATTAACAAAAACTGATTCTACACATGAAATACTGCTCATAGCTACAGATCGTAGCTACAGATCATAGCCAAAAATGGCGAAGGAGCTCAAAGAAAATTCGGATATGTAAACCATGAAATCTGTACTCACCCTTTACATAAAACGTCCAAAAACAATGGACCTACATATACTAAACATGAAGAATATCCATATGAATATTGGTAATGATGGAGAGGAGAGTCTAGATTCGTCGCCTGATTTCTCTCTTCCGTCGCCTGCTTCCCTTTCCATCAAAGCCGAATATATTCAAAATGTCAGAATTTTATCTAACCATGTACATGTATTGCACTAGTACCTTGAAGTTGCAGGGGAGATGCAGAGATTTGGTTGACGCACAATGTAGATTTCATCACCATAGCTTTCTTCTTTATAAACATCCTGATTCCTTTGCCATGTCCACAAGGCGTGCGTTGAATTCATGACCTGTACGAGATGAGAATCAAGACTACTTTTGTTTTTGGAAGTAAGTACAATATATATATATATATATATATATATATTAGCTTATGAATTCAACGTACCTCGAGGAGTCCATGACCGAAGCTGCTCTCTCTGAAGGCACTCCAATCAGGTTGTCTGTCCCAGCAGAACTTGCCTTTAGCAGGACCAGAAGTAAAATTTAGAGGGCATGATCCTCCAATCTCAGGGATGTTGTCTCCTGGGGAAGGACATTTTCTAGGGTCATCTGCAAAGTCCACGTCAACTTTCTCTATGTTTCCACCATCTCCAATTGTTATGTAAACAGGCCCGCATGGGTCTAGTGTGTAGTTGTATATCCGGTTCATCCTTTCGTATGCATGTACCTTCAGTAACATTAAACGCCACTTTTAATCTTACATAGCTTAGAAGAACAAGGAAAAGAAGCACATTTCTCAATCACTATAATTCAATCTCATTACTGCAATTTGACTTGACACATAGTGACAAAGTATGAACCAAATTCGATAACAAGAGGAAGGAATCAAAGAATATCAAATATCTATGTTTCACCAAGAAAATGTGAAAACTTACATGTCCTGCAAACACAATGTCAACACGGTGTTGATAAAGAAGCTCTTCCATTTCCTGCCTCATGCATTCAAACTCCTGATAGTGTGAGGAGTAGCTGTTGTACCAAGGCGGGTGCATCGTTGCAACCAGCCAAGGTGTCACCGTGCGATCAACTTTAGACAAGTCTTCCTTTAGCCATGCAAACTGCGCTCCTAAAATAAGCACATAATTATTCATAGCAATGAGATCGAAGGAGGAGCAATAGAAATCTTCCTCGTTATTTAGAGTACAAAGCATACATGTGTTTCGGCGAAATCAAAGTAAAGATACTGCAAGTATCCCATGGATTTACCAGTATGATTGTAATCAACATATGCACCCAACATAACAAAATGCACTCCTCCGGCATCAAAAGAATAGTAGAAGTTGCTGTTGGAGCCACTCTCACTTGCAGGAACTGCAAATCTTACAGAATATGACTTAAAAGTCACCCCGGAAGCTTGAGGCTCAATCTCATGGTTGCCTTCAATGACCATAGTTGGTACCTTGGAGGTCAGTGGCTCCATGAACCTGCACACAAATAAAGGATTTTTCCACCAAAATCTCCCAAGTATATGATAGTTTTGCACGTAAGCAGTATGAAGTTGACAAAATTTCTTGAAATAACCCAAAGATAGTAAGTTTTACCTTCCCCAGGCATCCCAGCGAGGTTGATACGTCTCCCTAATAGGTGCATCTGGAAACGAACATGAGAAGCATGAAGCTCCTTTTCCACCAGTTGTACGGTACTGGTTTGCATATGTTAAGTCTCCAACAATTACAACCAATGAGGGGTCATTTTCCATCAAATGGTCAATGGTGGTTGTTGTGTTACTAGTAAGACCTAAATCCCCAACAAAGGCAATTCGATGAGGATACGAGTCTTTGCTTGGCAGTGGCAAGGTCTCAAAGGAAATTTCTTCACTCATCGCGGGGACAGAGCTGTCGCCACACCTGTAATAGTACTTGGTTGCTGGTTCAAGACCTACAATATATTATAAGTCGGTGAGCATTACAACCAACATCTGAAAAAAGTATCACATTGATAAACCTGAACCACGGTTCAATAAAATCAACGAAAAATTTAGAATAACAGCATCTCCCGATTAGTTACTTATCCATACTCATTGATATAGTACACTCCACAAATATATCTTAATGTTTTCTCTCCCAATTATACTAAAAGACACAACAGAAAGTATACACAATACGATGAAAGTTAAATATGGAGAGTGTCTTAAGCGTGCAAGTTAGAGTTCCTGCCAGGTATTATCAACATTTAAAAGCATTGTAAGGCTCAGCTCAGCCTGAACAACGTGAAGTCGCAATGGTTCCAAAAACATGAGAAACTCTGGATGAAAAAAGATGGATGAAACTGTTCATTCCCGTTATTACCATCAATGAGGACATGGTGTATGATGCCTGAGGTGTAATTAAGGAGGCCATCAAAAGGATACAATTGACTGTAAACTGTTGCATTTCCTTTCTTTCTTAGTGGATATTTCCCTTTCTCCTTCCCATACCAAACCTCACTTGCAACCGATTTAGGGTCAAGCGGTTTCACATCTTTTCCAACCACAGCATCACCTGAACAAGAAAATATGAACAAAATCTGACAATAGTAGCAGACACATAGGAGTCAAGAGACAAATTCAAAGCCTAGATATAAGACAAATTGAAAGTCCAGATTTGTGATTTAACATTACTCTAACACGAAATTATCCGATTCTACTATGTTCTAACACGGAGAGTTCGAAGAATGTGATCAAATGTCTTAGATATTGAAAATTCAAGAAATATAATGTTTCCAAAACAAGTATTGTCAATTTAGCCGAAATTATGAATAAACTAGGAACAAACCTCAATTGAAAAAAAGGGAAATCAGAGTTACCAGTGACCCACGAAACCCACATGGAGGTTGGCGTAGAAAGAGATAAAGCAATCTGTTCTGGGAAATCGGAGCTAAGATTTCTCTTCATCAGCCTCGGATGATCCATGGGCAAGTCGTCACTGCCTCGGCGCAGAGACGGATCGAACCGGCGGGTGAATGGCTCCAATGGACCGTCCAGTGTTGTCGGGATCGATTCGCCGGCGGCAAGAAGCAACGACATCGAAGTCACGGCAATAATCATCAGAAAAGCGGTGGGGCTGATGAATGATGTTGCCGGAGCCATGATTACAGTTTGTCTCTTGTGGTTCCAACATGCGTGTGGAGTAGAGTTTTGATGGTCTCGAGCATTGACGACTATGGCGAAAAATATCGAATTATTTTATTATTTCTTTTTACTTTTTCTCCAAAATTCTTTGTTTTACTTTGTATAGTAACTATTAAAGAATATTCCATTGATGTTATGGGATTGAAATCACAGTGAAATTCACATGGTGAATCCTAACAAATTGGACCATTTTACTGAACGAATCTAAATATATAAAAATGACGGAGAAATGAGCATGAGAAAACTCCATGATTGGCTCCAATGGGGTAGGAGAAAGTTTGCACAAGCAACCTAAAAGTGTCCCTAAAAGGATAACTAAAGAATTGTTCTATACGTTTTTTTTTCACTTTCCCTCAGTGTGCTCAATAACTAAAAATGGTTATTGGTGGGTTAATTTGTATATAGTTTGTTTGTTGTCATATTAAAATTGATCTTTAATTATCTATTTTATAGGAAAAATACTAAATTTTTGTGTTTGTTCCATTTAAATACCGAAATTTTTAATGAGCCATTTAGATAACGATATATAGTTAAATATAACGATTTAAATATACAATTAGTCAACATTAACACTACAAGTAATATTATTAATTATGTTACTTTTTTTTATCGGTGTATAAATTTATTTGGTTAAAATAAGTAATATAGTTAAAAATATTACTTTTGATGTTAATGTTGACTAATTACATGTTTAAATCGGCATATCGTTATTGAAATAGTTTATTAAAAAAATTGATATTTAAATGACCCAAACTCAAAAATTCAATATTTTAATGAACATTTTTCCTTTTTTATAAAAAAAAAATTGGTCTTTAGTTGTAAAAAAAATTATAAAGATAAAATTGATATTGAGCTTTTGCATCCCTTGCACTCTTTGAACTTCGGCTATTTCGTAGTTACTATAGAGGATTCGTTACTATAATCACTTAAAATTATGCATACAACTAATCAATCATAATTCAGATTTCAGGGACATAAATATGGGTCTTAGGTTCTCATATCATTCACTCTGAAATCGTTATCTATAATTTTTTTTTATTGAACTTGTTCCTCTCTTCTTGAATCTTTCATAGTCAAAATTACAGTATGCTTACTTTATGGTCATCAAAAACATAGGACTAGATCTTGTAATTTTATATGTGCATTTCAGTAATAGAAGTATTCTATTTCTGTTCCATTTTATAAGATCTTTAGCTAACATGTGTAAATTAAATAGTTTGCTTTTTTACATAAATTTTATATAATATTTTAATTTTAAACAATTCAATCAGTCTTAAAAATAATGCATAATAATATAGTTAAAAATATTAAATACATTTAATATTGCATAAAAACTTGGAAAACATGTAATAAAATAAAAAAATTAAAATTTTCCAAAATATTTTTTTTTAAGTTTTTATTCTAATATATCATCGATAGTTTAAATTTCCATTAATAACACATATATAATATTAAAATACCTTCAAATTGTTTTTTATTAACACAATGTTTTAGCTTTATTTATAGTTTATTATGATAAATAAATATTTTTATATGAAAATTTATGATATTTTTGAAATTTTAATTTTATTATATTAAATTTGTAATAAAATGTAAAAAGTAATATTTTAAATTACTCAATAAAAGAAAAACTTATAAAACAGAAGAGAAGTAATGAAAAACTCAATAATAAGTGAGCCATGTATTGTAACGGTCTAATTGGTATATCTGAATTATTTCAGAAATTAGCATATGTAGCCCCTTTATTATATGGCAAGTTTCCAAGACAACAACATATTTACAAAAAAAAAATTGTAAAAAATATAGTATCATTATTCTAAATTTTTTTATAATACTACAAATTTTAATATTACAATACTTTAAAATATGATATTTTAAAATTTAAATTTTAGTATATTAATTTAAAAAAAAAATAATGTGATATTTTAAAGTGTTACTTTTTATTGAAATAATATCATAAAATAACATTTTTAATATTTTTGTTTTAAATCTAACACATTCAATTCAAAATTTTAAAATATCACAAATTTTCATATAAAAATATTTATTTATTTTAAATAAATTATAAATAAAATATTATATTTGGTTTATTTATTTCTAATATAATATTTATATTTTTCTAAAAATATTTTAAAATAATTTCAATATTAAAATTTATGATAATAATAGAAATTTAATTTAATATTGGTATATTTGAAAACAAAATTAAAAAATATACTTTTTATTATAATTATTTTAAAAATTAAAGTATATATCTTTCGTTTTAATTTGACGCACGGATCAAAACAATAATCCTCAACATTAGTTTGGCGGAATGTGGCCGGTCAACAAGTCACCGTAATTGGCGCCTGGAAAATAAAAACAAAACAAAAAACGAGAAATTAAATTACTCCTCTAAATCCGGCATAAAACCAGTGGTGACCCACTAAGCTTCCGTACGAAACACACTGCCTTTTGATGACGTGTCACTTTCAAGTTGTTTGATTCGTTATATCAGTTAGTTAATATCGTTCATTCCATTATATTAATCACACATCTGCCGTAACCTTTTTAGGTAAATCACTGCTTCTCTTACTTTAGAATACCTAAATAAAACTTTAGAATACCTAAATAAAACTTTAGAATACCTATATATATATATTCTCATATCATTCTTTTATGAGTAATATTTGTAAAATAGCATCATTTTAAATTTATCTTCCTAATTTAGCACAATAAAACTAAAATTCTCCAAATAGCATAAATTATTATGTAAAAATAATTATTTACTTTAAATAAAATATATATAAAATTAAAACATAATGTTTGGGTTCACTTTTTCCAATTTAGGATTTAAATTTTTTTCATTAGGAATAAGTTTTCAATTATTTTAGTATTAAATTTGTGCTATTTTTAGAAATTTAAATGACTAGTGCTATATTTGGAACAAAAACTTGAAATGGTGCTATTTTAGTCAATTGCCCTTTTTTTATATATGTAGTAGTATAGAACAAAGTTAGATATCTAAGTTTTTATTGATGTAAGAAAACACATCTCTTGGATACTAAAAATTAATGTCCTTCAATTGTATAATTTTTTCTGATGTACTTTAAATATATATATATATATATAAGAAAATTATGGAATTGGAATCTAATATCTATGGAAAATGTATAACAATTTTAACAATTACGTATAAGAAATTTAATTGAATTTGATGTTATAAAATTCTTTTAGTGCAATTGATAAAAATAACACTTTTTAAAATTTTTGTTCCAAATATAGCGCCATTAGTTTAAATTTTCAAAAATAGTACAAATTTAATATTAAAATACATTAAAATTTATTATAATAAAAAAATTAAATCTTAAATTAAAAAAAAATAAACCCAAATATAATGTTTTTACTTTATGTATAATTTATTTATAGTAAATATGTATTTTTAGAAAATAATTTGTGTTATTTTTAAAATTTAAGTTTAAAGTGTTAACTTTGAAACAAAAATTTAAAAACATACTATTTTACGATATTACTCATTTTTATTATTTAAGATCTAAAACTTTTGCTTTATGAACTTTAACATAGTATCGATTATCATAATTTGGATCACATCTGAATTCACGCCGGTTTATATTTTTGGTTTTTATTTTTATTAAAATATTTTGATCATTGTTTTATAAAATTCTTTTAGCATAATGATAAATTGATATAGACAATCTATGAAAATTCAAAAATTCGAATCTTTACATTGGCCTAATTTTTTTTAGTTTGTAATTTGTGATTATAATCAATATTACATTTTTGATTATCCAAAAAAATGGGGCGGTTACGGTAGTTATGAGAATTCGGTTAAAGTTACGACGTGAAAATTAGGGACTATAAAGCAAAAACAAAAAAGTAGAGACAGTGAAGGTGAAATTTCAGAAATTATGAACACGTGAACTTTTTACCTGACATAACGATAAGAGAAAGTAACAAGGTCACTGCCCGTTAAGTAGCGGCGTGTGTTAATTAACGGCAACGTTAACGTTTCTTTTTTTGCGTATATATAAGGAAGAACAGTTTCGTTGGAGCTTGTGCACTAATCTGTCACTCCTCTCCACTTCTTCTCCACCTTCTCTCTCCTCTCTCTGTTTTTTTTTTCCGAGAAAAAGTGAGAAAATTTCATAAAAGCTTTATAGAGAAGAAAAAGTCGCAAATGGCGTTTTCATCTCAGAAACTGACGACTGTTTGTTTGGCGGTGCTCTTAATCTTAGCTATCACCGCGACGATTTTCCGGAACAGTGAAATCTCTCACTCCAGGTCTCTCTCTCTATTCTTTTCATTTCGCCATGATTCTGTCACACTTTCTCTCTCTTTCTCTTTCTTCTGCGTGATTTTTAAGTCTCCGTTTAAGCCGCATTCACCATTTCCGCGAAGGATTTTGACTTAAACTTGAACGGTTTTCGCTTTTCATTGATGTGTGGTCTAATTAAAGTCTTTGTTTATGTATTGTTTATAGAGTTATGAATTTAGATTCCAGTTTCCGTATTAACTGCTCTGTTCTGGTATATTATTTTTACAGGGAGCTGAAAATGGAGAAGTTACAGAGCTCAAAAAACAGCTCAACAATGGCGGAAACCAGGTAACAGAACTTTTATTTTGCCGCCGCTCCCAAAACATAAAACGCGCTTTTAACCGCTAGGTTTGTTGTTTTTTTAATAAAAAGGAGAACTAACTAAAAAATCGTAGCCGTTGAAATGTAAAGATCCTCGGATCCGTTAACCGTTGCTTTTTATTCCTCGAATGTTGTTCATTGCCGCTCACACATGCTCTGTTTCTCCAGTCTAGACTTTATTATTTCGATAATATACATTTTCACACAAGGGTATATTAGTCAATTCGGTATTACTTGCGCTCATTGTGTTTTGTACACTCGCGTGTACATATATGGATTATTAGTTGCGTTCAGACGTAGCCACGTGTAAAAAGTGATGTTTTAAATGCGTTAACTGTTTTTGCTGGTTAATGGATTAAGATTTATGGTTGGTCGCGTCATTTGTGGCTTTCTTTTGCAGGATTGAAGGTGTCGAGTTGAATGAACAACAAGAACACGCGGTTGCTGATCCAGATAAGGTTGCTGATGAAGTCGCTACGCTTGTTCAGATGTGCGTCTCTCTCTCACACACATTCACTCTCTCGTGTGAATGCATTAACTCTAATTTTCCCGGGAATATGCTGTGAATCATTTTCTGCAAATTGCATTTTAGAGGAACCTTAGAGATCGGTTAATTTATGAGAACCCAGAAACCAAAATACTTTAGACTAGAACAAAACTTTATCTTTTTTTAACTAAACATAAATTTCAAGAAAAAAAAATACTGCTTTTATCACATTTAGTTCTCTCACTCTCCCTCGCTGATTGTCAGAATCGCACGGACTTTGTTTTGTTTTGTAACTATTTGTTTTTTGTTGTTGGGGTTTTAACGCCGTTCTCAATTAACTCGATTTACTTGTATTTCTCTGTTACCTGATTTGGGGATTTTGGCAACTGGCAAGCCGTCTTTTTGTGGCATTTGGTTTTTGAGTCTCCACCTTTGGATATTAAGGTCTGGGCAATTGTAGTTTTTCAAACGGCGGAGCATTTAATGGTTAAAAAAGTCGGATTTTTTTACTCGGCAACCACTTTACTTTATTGATCTCATAAACCAACAAAACAGAGTATCTAAAATTTATTACTTTAGATAAGAATAAACAGAATTGCAGGTGGGATGTTTAATCAGCCTGTAAAATCCTGTTTTGAATTTAATTTATAAAGTTTTGATTTTCAGGAGCGAACAGAACAGAACAGAAAGGAGGAAGCTAGGATTTTTCTCTTGTGGAACTGGTAATCCAATTGATGACTGTTGGCGTTGCGACAGTAACTGGCATAAGAACCGTAAACGCCTCGCGGATTGTGGGATTGGTTTTGGACGGAACGCAATCGGTGGTCGTGATGGACGGTTCTACGTCGTCACTGACCCAACTGATGAAGACGTTGTTAACCCCAAACCGGGAACTCTACGCCATGCGGTTATCCAAGAAGAGCCTCTATGGATCGTGTTCAAAAGAGACATGGTGATAGAGCTGAAACAGGAACTGATCATGAACAGTTTCAAGACCATTGATGGTCGTGGTGCCAATGTGCATATAGCCAATGGTGCTTGCATCACTATACAGTTTATCACTAATGTCATCATTCATGGTCTTCACATTCACGATTGCAAGCCTACTGGAAACGCAATGGTTAGAAGCTCACCATCTCACTTTGGCTGGAGGACAATGGCTGATGGTGATGCAGTCTCTATCTTTGGATCATCTCATATTTGGATTGATCATAACTCTCTTTCTCACTGTGCTGATGGCCTTGTTGATGCTGTCATGGGTTCCACTGCTATAACCGTTTCCAATAACCATTTTACACACCACAATGAGGTGATGCTGTTAGGACACAGTGATTCCTACACAAAAGACAAGCTGATGCAAGTGACCATTGCTTACAACCATTTTGGAGAAGGACTGGTTCAGAGAATGCCAAGGTAAATTAATTTGTTTTCAACTTCTTAAGACTCAAAGTTAACATTTGTTCTGAGAATGGAAACTGGTTGTGTAATGGCAGGTGCAGGCATGGGTATTTCCATGTGGTTAACAACGACTACACACACTGGGAGATGTATGCGATTGGTGGGAGTGCAGAGCCAACCATAAACAGTCAAGGAAACAGATATGCTGCTCCCATGGACCGTTTTGCCAAGGAGGTTCAGTTTTCTTAGACCTTGTTTTACTTAAACTTAGTTAAGGTGTTGTTATTTATAGTTCTATTAAAAATGTGAACTAACAGGTGACGAAAAGAGTAGAGACGGATGCAAGTGAGTGGAAGAAGTGGAATTGGAGGTCAGAAGGAGACCTTCTACTTAATGGAGCATTCTTCAGGGCATCTGGAGCAGGAGCTTCAGCTAGCTATGGAAGAGCCTCAAGCTTAGCAGCTAAACCATCATCAATGGTCAATACTATTACCTCTACCGCAGGAGCACTAGGTTGCCGCAAAGGCAGACTTTGCTAGTCTTCTCTCTCTCTCTCTATACCACCATAGTAACTAACCATAAACCCTTTACCATAACTAGCAGAAAGTGCATACATATTACTATTCTTCTTCATTTTGTTTCGGGTCGGGTCATTGTTCTGTCACATCCCCTTTGTTTTCTTCCCGGTGGTAGGCATTGGTCAACCTCGGCTTGCTTCTTCTTTATTCATCAGAAAGGTGGAAAACAGAGAAGTAGCAAGAGCAGAAGCGTTGTTTCAAATCTACAAATCTTCTTATGGTTTTAGATTTTTCTTTTGGTTTTGAAGTTGTTTAGAGGTCCCTTGGTTAATGGATCTCACTCCCTTGCGTTCTAGAGTCTTTTTTTTTTATTTCTCTCCAATTCAAGTTAGTGAAGGTAGTAGAAGAAAAATTTGTTTACAAGAACATTGAGAAAAAGCTTTTGATATGATTGCAATTTGTGTTGTCTTTATGTTTTTGTTTGCGTGTTGCTCTGTCGTGTTTCAATGGATGATCCGTGAGATTAATTATGTTTTTTTTATCGCAACCTTAAACAAGGCAACGTGAAATGAATAAATGAATCCACAAAATGGTTTGAGAATGAGTCAATAATGCAAAAGGAGTTACACTAACAAGTAATGTGATACCAAACCCATAAAATACTTGATCAGATCTTTCTCCTCTTCTCTTTAGGATTTATGTTTTAATGGTTTTGTTCCTTGCCCGTCACGTTAAATGTTGGGTTTTCATTACTCGTTTGGATCTAAGACGTAAGCTTCACCACCCACTGGTTGTTCTCTCTCATAAATACATTGCGTGACCACAAAAAGGCAATTCATGTGAAACATCATATCATCCCATTGTCCTTTACTTTGCGGTTCCAACATTTACTTTTAACTTTTCTGTCGGATGGATTTATCAGATTCATACAAGACTCACCGTCGGAGTATTTAATGAACAACATGAACGATACTACCAAACAATATCTGTCTATTAAAAGAGCTTAGAATAGGGACACGATACTACCAAACAATGTCTGTCTATTAAAAGAGCTTAGAATAGGGACACAAGAATCTGGTGACTGATCAGTGCTCAAATCATCAAAAAGCTCTGAGATAATAATGATTGGGCTCTCTTTAAATGGCATTATCATCTGCCAGGAACACATAGCCAGCCTCCTTAAAGTGAGATTTCAACATTGCTAAAGACTTGTACCTATGAGATATCTTGTTCTTTTCTTCCTTTGCCATTTCTGCATAACTACAAGTACAATCAAAATAAGAGAATCATCAAGCTTGCTGAGTTTTGCCTTTTACCATGTTGATATCCAAACAATTGAGGGTTTAATACAATGTTATTTGGGAGAAAAGAGAGGCGTACGTTTGGTCATATCCATCAGGTTGAAACACTGGATCCCATCCGAAATCAGTTGGTCCTCTAGCTGGGACTATCTTACCCTAACACAGTAATCACACAGAAAAAGCAATCAAGCTTTGTTGATTAACAAAAATAAATGACATGCAGATGCAACAGAGATTTTGATATCGGAGCAGTAACAAGTTGAGCATACCGGAGTTTTCCCCAAAAATGTAAGAGGTTCAGCACCTGGACCATGCGAGAAAGAGAATGCACACAATGCATAAGCTGATTTATCTTCATAGGCCATCAGTAAGTTGTTCAGACCTGGACATGTGTCAGACCAAGATTAAGTGTTAGCCAGAGATAAATGAAACAAAGGCTAAGGTGGGATAGGAAAGAGAAAAAATTGACTATCACAACCTTCATGACCAAGCTTCTCAAGAAACCACTTGCTGCACATAACACGAAAGAGGATCATAAGAATGCTACATAAATCCAAGTCTACAATGCAGTTAGTTAGTCCCACGCTGATTCAATCTGATATTAAACAGTAGTTAAATCCCAGCAAATATATATATTCCTAATCCTAATTTATAATTTCCAGTAGGTGAAGGTATCAGTAGACAGTAGTAAGTGAATAAAATAGAGGTCTCTTTCACATTTCAGTCCAGCAATAAATTAAGACATCCAGGATCACAACATTCAAAAATACACCTCAATTTGGCCACTCGCTCCACTTAGCAGCCACGTGGAAGAACTAAGAACAGGACTTGATACAACCAATCAGACGAATTTCCAAGAGATCAAAGTAAAGTTACCCTTCAAACAAGATTCATAGATAGAGACTAGCGAACACATCTAGATGTAATTTCATCAGCTTAACCTAATTAGCTTATAGTATATTGCGCATCACAACACAGTAGAACTGGAGAAAATCAATCCTTATAAGTTCTAATGACTGACAAAAGAACACTTACAAGCACAACATCAAGAGAGGAAGGAAGAAACAGCACTTACATGTATGGTCCTGCAAAATCCAACAAAAAAGCAAAATTGATTCAGACACCAATTTGCTACATACAGTAAATGAAAAAAATAATCTCAAGGAAACAGTCATACCAGGAAGACCCATCAAAGCATTGAAACAGAGGCATGTATCCTCCACTAGCACTGGTCCATTCACCTTCTCATGTTACAATCACACATTATATGAGTTTTTACAATCCTTAGTCACTAACTTACTATTAATACTCCACATTCAGCAGAAGGCAGGAGAATGTAACAATACACAATTATGATCACAATAACGCTTACAATAAAACTAAGTATTCAAACTAAAAAGCATATGGAAAGTAGAAAAGGAAAAAAAGTTTGTGCACCTGAAGAGCGGCCAAACGAGCCTTCTCTTTAGAAATATCCTCAGGCTCACCTTGCAGCTCAGGAACTGCAACTCAAAAAATACACACATTGAAATAACAACGGAGTCCTAACGAAAACGGAAAAAACATTAGGAATCGAGAGAGAAATCGAACGCACGGTCGAGTTTGAGAGACTTGAAAGGAATGGAATTGCCGATGATAGCTTTAACCTCTTCGAGCTTCTTGGCATTTCCCGTCACAAAAGTCACCGGCCGTGGCAAAACCACCGCTGCCTTCGCCGCCGCCGCCGCCATTTTGTCTTTCTGAGATAGCCAAAGTAATTGACCACTCCCTTTTGCTTTTTGTTTTTGTTGTTTCACCAAGCCCACGTTTATTCTAGGCCCATTAAGAATTATCCTTGTTCGTGAAATCAAGTTACGATTTAATCACTGGTTTAAGTAGACCAGTTTTGTTCACACTATATCAATTAATCCCGAAACCCGGCCTGGTTGTGTCCGGAAAAACATCGGATTTGGACTTAGATATATATCCAAGAAATTGGATTTTTGGGCCAAGTCCAGATCGGACTATTTGGGTTGTTGGGATGATAAGTGTTTGAAATGGATGCAGGTGTTGGAATTGGGTTTGCACGTCAAATCCAGCCCATAATAAAGATGAATGTTGAGATCCATGAACTTGTCAAGGGGAAGCAATCGAGTTCGGTCCAAAGGAACTAAGTGCTGACATCGTTGGACGAGTTAAAGCGGTCAAGTTGGCAAGATACGCGGAAGTCGTGAGGAAAGTATGCAAGAATATTTATATTTATATTTTTATAGGGAAAATCGCATAAAAAAACCTTGAACTTCGTAGCCACTGACACTTTAAACCTTAATCTTTTTTCATTGACATTTTAAATCCTTAAGTTTGTATATTTGGCAGTATAAACTGTGATGTTGTCTTTCGTTTACAATCCGTGAAATATCTATAACGGACTTTATAACACCGTTTAACTTAAACTAACTCCGTAATACATAACATACCTCTGTTTAACTTAACACATATCGTAACGGAAAAACGAAAAAAAGGATTTTACGGTTCTTCGACGTCTGCAGCTAAACGAAAAAAGGTGACGGCGGTGGGAGGCAGCTCGTGAAGGACGAGGAAAGCGCTGCCGCGTCGTCTGCAGCTAAGGGTCTCCTCAACGATGACTTGCGGATGGGAAAACGCACAAAATCGGAACGATTTCCGCTTTCGCGGTGGAAATTCGTCGTTTTTTTCACCGTCTTCCTTGTCTTCACCACTGGACTTTTATGTGTTTATCTCACCATGCCCGCCGCTGAATACGGAAAGCTCAAACTTCCTAGGACTATCTCCGATCTCAGATTGCTCAAGTGAGATTTACTCTCTCTTTTTCAAATTTCTCCCCCATTTTTTCAGTTATCAAATTTCAGATTGATATTGCAACTAAGGTAGAGACTAAAAGTTTTAGCTTTTTTTAGTAATGTTTCTTTGAATCTGGATCCTAGTTTATACCCTAAATTGAAAGTTCTGATCTTTTTTAAATTGCCAATACTTGGTTTAGAGGGCAAAGACATGGTTTTAAAAATAGAAAATTTCAATCAAAGCAAAGGCATTTCCTATCAGCATATGACTAAAATGTTTGTGTATGTAATTTGCTTTGACTTGATAAATATGATACATTGTTCTTGAACATTTTATGCAGAGATAATCTTGGGTCTTATGCAAGTGAGTACCCAGCACGATTCATTTTAGGTTACTGCTCGACATATATCTTCATGCAAACCTTCATGATACCCGGAACAATCTTTATGTCATTACTTGCGGGAGCACTCTTCGGCGTGGTTAGAGGTTTTGTCCTTGTTGTCCTCAATGCAACAGCTGGGGCATGTTCTTGTTTCTTCTTATCTAAACTGGTCGGAAAGCCTCTGGTTTGCTGGTTATGGCCCGAAAAGTTGAGGTTTTTCCAGGCAGAGGTAAGTTATCTTGTTTCTGTTTAGCATAAATAAAGATTACGTCTCTTGTTCCTAAGTATTACTGTATTATTAGTGCCTTGAAATCTTGGATGGTTTTGGGTCAGATTGCGAAGAGAAGAGATAAGCTGCTAAATTACATGCTGTTCTTAAGGACGACACCAACACTTCCGAACCTCTTTATCAATTTGTCTTCTCCAATCGTTGACATACCTTTTCACGTCTTCTTTTTGGCAACTCTAGTCGGTCTTATGCCAGCTTCGTACATCACCGTTAGAGTGAGTTTATACTTTGTTAGCTTCTTGCGGTTCTGTGACATTAAAAACCGTCACTCATTTACTGCATGTATACAGGCTGGTCTGGCTCTTGGAGATCACAGATCAGTAAAAGATCTGTATGATTTTAAGACTTTATCAGTGCTGTTTCTCATTGGATTCATCTTCATATTCCCTGCCCTCCTGAAGAGAAAGAGAGTATATGAATGAAGACTGAAGAGCTCATATTTATATATATATATATAGATATTGATGAGCAGCAGCATACTGTTGCCTGCCAGGATAGTCACGGTGTTTACGAGCTCGAGCTAAAGAAGAAGACCGCTTCTGAAACATCACGGAACTTGAAACCGCAGACTTTAGCCTTGTCATTCCCCTTGTAGTAAGTGCTTGTCTAGCTAATGTAGTTAACCTTGAATCCTAGATTTGCTTTGTATGAATACTTGAATCAGAGACCTGATTCTGCATCCAATTGGCTTCATGTAGCGACATGCTTATGTAAATGTTTGAAGACATCGTTTGAAACTTAATTATATTTTTTTATTGAAACTTAATGCAGGAAAGAGAAGTTTGAAGCAAAAATATCCATTGCTATAACAAAATTTAGAAGGTTGCTCATCTACATAAAGTAAAATAAACAAAAACAAAAAGGAGAGAGAAAGAGATAAAAGATTCAGTTTTTTTGTGGGTTCTCATTTCTCAATTTCAAAATGGATATAGATAATATAATTATTTTGGTGAGGCATCAGATTGTGCAATGCTGCTAGTGTCCTCAACCCCAAAAGCCTCGGCTATATTGAAGTTCAAGTTGTTCCTCATCGTTCTGCTTCTCCCAACTCCATCTCCTTTCTTCATCATCGCAGTAAACTCCGAAAAATCAATCCTCCCATCCTATAACCAATTCCCACATTTTTCATCATCAATTTTCATCCAAACTCACTAAGAAACAAGACAAAAGAAATAGATTGTGAACGTTTCTTACATTGTCAAGATCAATCTCCTTGATCATGTCGTCAAGAGGAGTGTCACAGAGACCAAATTCTGTGCAAGCTTGTTGGAGCTCGTCAATAGTGATATAACCACTACCGTCTTTATCAAAGTAGGAAAATGCAACCACCAAATTCTCCTCCCTCTCCATTTTGTTCATGTGTAATGTTGCTGCTAGAAATTCACCGTAGTCTATTGTCCCGCTGTTGTCTATATCAGCCTGCCAAAAAACCATTTAAGTCTCTCATACTGTCATGCATCGTAGAATCTAGCACAATATATTTTGTATGGAGAAATTGAAATCCTAAAAGAGAGTTGGTGGCACCTCGGAGTATTGGGAATTCGTCATTTTTTTCACCATCTTCCTTGTCTTCACCACTGGACTTCACCATTCAACGACATCAAAACAAAACCCGAAACTCAGAAATTCAAAAAGAAAATGAAAACCCGAAATCATGAAACTCAAACCACATCAAACGAAAAAAAGAAAACGAAATCGAGCCCCTTTAAATCGCAAGCAAATTCGGACCAATTAACATCGTTTTGCCCTATTCTTACCTTGTTCTTTCTTCAATTTTGGCCAATTCACTCTTCCTTCAATTTTTCCCAATTTTTCTCTTCTCACAAACCCTAATGCATTATGCCCTTCCACAACTCCCTCATTTGAAGTAAGTAAAACTCACATGTTCTATTAAATTAAACGGGGTTAAATCCCACTTAACGGAGGTTATATCCATCTTAACGTCTGTTAAATTCCGTTTATGTTCTGTTAGTTCTATTTAACGGACAGTAATCAGGTTTAAATTTCAGTGTTAAAAATGATAAACTTTTCATTTTTAAGGTTTAAAATGTCACTGAAAAAAGATTAAGATTTAAAGTGTCAGTGGCTACCAATTTCGAGGTTTTTTATGCGATTTTCCCTATTTTTATATGTGAAATATATGTATTTTGGTTTAATTATATGGATCAAATTTGTATTAATGTTTATAATTCTAATATAAAAGACGACATCGTAATGGATCGATTTCGGATAACGAAATTAGAATTTGGGTGTATTGATAATCCTACTACTTTACCTAATTAAATTTTATAAACACATTATAGTATATATATATGTATTTATTACATATAAATTGGTTAATTAATAACCAACTAATTAATAGATAAAAAGTGTGAATATAAGTGGTGGTTATAAATAGATAGTGGTTATATACATAATTGTGTAACTTTCTTCTCCAATAAGTGTAAACTAGATTTATACCCACGCTATGCGTGGGGAAAAATATTCGTAAATATATTTTATTATTAAATATTTATATAATTTTAAATTTTATTTAAATTTACTTTTAACATTAATTTTTGTATATATAAATTAAGAAAAGAAAAATAATTATTTTTTATAAATTTAATAGTATTTTTTTGTTAGTTTAATAAAATATATTAATAATCTAACCAAATTAATAACAATGACATATATTGTAATTATTCGAATAAATTAAGTCTATTTATATATTTATTTGAAATTTACTGTAATGATGAAATGTAAATATGGTATTTCTGTTAATAACACGTGAGAGTAAAATTATTTTCTTAAATTTTTTCAAATAATATATTAGAAATTAAGTAATAATTTAAATTTATTTATATTTATTTGAAATTATTTATAAATTAACATATTAAAAATTTTAAAAAATAAAAATTATTGTTTTTACAAGTGTAATACTATTTTTTAGTTAGTTGAATAAAATATATTGATTCTCTAACCAAATTAATATCAATGGCATGTTTTGTAATTATTCTAGTAATTTAAACCCTTTTATATATTTAGGCTGAAACTCGTTGTGGTGTTGACACGTCAGCATGGTATTTTTGTTATTAACACGTCGTGGTAAGGTTACTTTATTAAAAAGTTTCTCAAATAATATATTAGGGATTACTTTGTTAACTTCTCTCTAAAAGGATATCGACATAAGAGAGAAAAACAAAAGCCACATACTATCGCCATTAAGAGTAAACAAAAGAAAAATATTAAAAGCATTGATTTTTTATCCATCAAAAAGATCGTTAAAAAGAAAGGTTCAAAAGAGTAGAAAATCAATTTGTCCAATTCTTCATGAATCAAGGTTACTGGTTTCTTTTTCTCTCAAGAAAAATATTAGATTGAATAAATTCAAATCTAGATATTATTGGGATTATATTTTATAATCGAAATCAATGAAAATTAAATTAACAATTATAATATCTCTCTAATAACTTTGAAATATATGGATGAGACATCATATGTGATTGGAATAGAAATATTTCGAGATAGAACACAATGATTGTTAAGATTGTCTCAGAAAGGATATATCAATAAGATTTTAGAGAGATATAAAATGGATAAATGCTCCGCAGGGATAGCTCCAATTCAGAAAGGGGACAAATTCAGTAAAATGTAATGTTCTAAAAATGAATTAGAGCGTAAAGAAATGGAAAGAATTCCATATGCATCAGTGGTTGGGAGTTTGAATTATGTTCAAACATGTACTCGGGCAGATATCAGCTTTGCGGTTGGTATGTTGGATCGATATCAAAGTAATCCCGGAATGGACCACTGTATAGCTGTAAAGAAGGTTTTCAGATACTTGCAAGGTACCAAAGAGCACATGCTTACATACAAGAAATCTGATCACCTTGAGGTCATTGGATATTCAGATTCATATTATGCCGGATGCGTTGACAGTAGAAAATCGACATTTGGCTATTTGTTCGTATTAGCTAGGGGAGCAATATTATGGAAAAGTGGAAAAAAGTCCGTCATTGCTACTTCCACTATGGAGGCTGAATTTGTGGCATGCTTTGAGGCCACAATTCACGCATTGTTGCTGCGGAACTTTATCTCGGGACTTCGAATTGTCAACACTATAGCGAAGCCGCTGAGAATCTATTGTGATAATTCCGCAGCTGTCTTCTTTTCAAATAATGATAAGTACTCTAAAGGTGTTAAGCACATGGAATTAAAGTACTTATCTGTCAACGAAGAAGTACAGAAACGTAGAGTGCATTTGAACACATAAGAACTGATATGATGGTAACGGATACGTTAACTAAAGGACTACCACCCAAAATATTTATTAGTCATTTAGAGCGTATGGGTATTATAGAAAAAGCCTTGCTATTATGATTATTATATGTTCATTATATGTATGACATTATGAATTCACTTTAAGTTATGTTTCTGGTTTTAATAGATATGTTATCATTATAGTATGTGTATACACTTATGCTTCTTAAATAACATATGATTAAATTGAGAATTAAGGTTATTCTCAATATATAAAAACTATATATGAAGTTGGGATTGTTTTGTGATTCATGGAAGGGATCATGTTGTCTAATGATGTGTAACCGCCATGATCCGATCAATTATAATTTTATTATGATAGTTTAAATTGAAATGAACTTGATGTAAAGTGAACATTAAGGTTATTGAATCATCAAGTCGACACAAGGTCAAGTAGAAGAATGTAAGAATATTTATATTCTTATATGTGACATATGTGTCTTCCGATTTAATTATACGGATCAAGTTCGTATTAATGTTTATAATTCTAATATAAAAAACAACCGTGATGGATCAGTTTTGGATAACGACATTAGAATTTAGGTGTATTGATAACCCTTTTATTTACCTAATTAAATTTTATAAACACATTATAAAATATATATATATATATTTATTATATATAAATTGATTAATTAATAATCAACTAATTAATAGATAAAAAGGTATAAGTGGGGGTTATAAAGAGATAGTGGTTATATACATAATTGTGTAACTTACTTCTGCAATAAGTGTGAATTACTTTGGTAACTTCTCTGGAAAAGGAAATCAACATAATAAAAATGAAAGTGTAGACAAAATAAAAGTGTTAAAAGCATTGATTTCTTATCTATCAAAAAAATTATTAAAAAAAAGGTTTAAAAGAGGAGAAAATCAATTTGTCTAATTCTTCATACATTAAGATTAGTAATTTTTTTCTATCAAAAAATAATATTAATTGAATAAATTCAAATCTAAATGTTATTGGGATTAGATTTCATAATGAAAATTAAATTAACAAAATCACCATAGAAATTTCGGTGGACGTTCGTTCTATCGTTAAATAAGAAGAGATGTAACATTTTCAAAGCTATTCAGTTGGATTGTATCTGATTATAACACATAATATTATCCAATCAATAACAATTCTCTTTCTCTCAATCTCAAATAGGATTTCCGAAAAGTTTATACGAAAGTCAAACCTTAAAACTTCCTCGATAAAACAAATTTCGAGTGTTCTTATCGGCCACATAGGATCGTGATCTTTCTAACACAAAATTAACTTTGATTGCTAATAGAAAATAGACATTTAAAAAAAAGGAAATGTTCTTTTTTACTTTGATTTCTTCCTCTTTCAGTATTTTGAATGAATGGGTGCTGCCTCAAAGATTCTAGACATGGTCTGCAGGCTTTACTTGGTCGAAATAAATTTTCAATATATGAAGTGGTTAGTTGGTTTACTTATTTGGCTCAAGAATGACTTGTTTTGAAGTTTTAAGCAAGACTGGGCTAACCAAACATCATCTCTGTTGCCTAACATCTTCTATTCTTCTCCAACCCATGATATGCTGCTGGTATACATACGATGACCTCATCACTCAAGATTATGTTTATTTTTGTAACAAAGATACAACATCATATTTAGTTCTATGTTTTAAGCGATCCAATGATATTTATAAAAACTAATAAATACATCAATGTGAACTGCTTCCTTCTTGAAAATATGAATTGAAAGATATAAACATAAATGAGACGACTGACTCGAAAGAAAAAAAACACAAATCTTGAAGCAGAGTACACTTTTAGAAACATATAACAAGAATGATGATAGACTTATTTGACTTTGAAAACTCTCACTTGTTAACTCTCTGAGGGACAAGCTTGAGATGGTCAGACTTGTGCATAGCGAGACCAGTCATGACATCCATGTTGATCTCTTCTGGTTTCATTCCATTAGGAAGTTTAAAGTCAAAATTGTAGAGAAGATTCGCGTAAGGAACCTCAAGCATCGCTATACCTAGACGCATCCCTGGACACATTCTCCGCCCTGATCCAAACGGTATAAACTCGTAGTCAGTGCCTTTGAATTCAACATTTTTCTCAAAAAACCTCTCCGGTCTGAACTCGTCAGGGTTCGGACCCCACTCTTTCTCGTCACGTGACACGGCCCATGCGTTGACACTGACTGTTGTCCCCTTGGGGATGTCGTAGCCAAGGATATTGGTATCTTGAATGCAACAACGAGGGACACCTAGAGGAATCACTGGCTCGATCCTTAAGGTTTCTTTAACCAAAGCTGCGAAGTAAGGAAGATTGTTGAGGTCATCTTCAGTAACAAATGTTAAACCCTTGTCTCTCATGTAATCTCTAATTTCTGATTGAGCTTTCTTCATCACCTTAGGGTACTTCATTAGATACGTCATTCCCCACACAACCGCTGCAGCCGCCGTGTCTGTTCCAGCCACTACGATATTCTTTTTGAAACATTTTTATATACATAAAATGAAAGGAAAGAGTTAAAACTTAAAACGCATCGTAAAAAGAAAAGAAAAGATTAATGTTATTAATTACGGTACCATAACCACTGCTTTGACATTCTCTTGAGTGAACTCGGAGGCGAAAGGTTGCTCTTTGTAGATCTCCATCAAGAGATCGATCATGCTTTCGGTTTCTGGCTTGACCCTATTAGGATCAAGAGTCTCATTGATTAGCTCTTGCAGATAAGTGTCTTGTCTTTCGAAACAATCCTTCATATAAGCCGTGAGACTTGTTAAATCATCTAGAATGTAACGTGTAAAAGGGAAGAAATCAGAGAAAAATATCTTCCCAAAAACGCTTTGAGTCCCATAAAGAATCTTGATGAACCTCTTCATCTCTTCTCCGTCCTCATTGTACTTCTTCCCGAACGCTTGTCTACACACAACCGAGTTCGTGAATGTTAACATAAACTCACTTAAATCAATAGTATCTGATTTTCCGGCAGCCTCGTCGATCTTTTCCATCAACCTCCTTGCCTCCTCTTCCCGCACATGCTTAAATGTGGCTACACGCGTGGGTGAGAACAAATGGTTCATCCCCATCTTTCTTATTTCTCGGTAATAAGGTGTGTAGTGGTGAAACGCCATGTCACGCCGACCATAAGACATATACTCCTGGCCACGGTGCGGAGGCCTGTCCGCAAAGTTGGCATCTTGTGTCTTGAGTAGCTCTTTGGCTAACTCAGCCGAAGATATCACCACCATTGTTTTACTTCCTATCTTGTATGACAAGATTGGTCCATATTTTTTGGCCCATTTAAAGAAGAAACGTTGTGGGTTAAGACTTTGAAGCTGGTGGAGGTTTCCGATCACCGGAAGTGCCTTTGGACCTGGAGGAAGTTTGTACCGTTTAGTTTTTGGTTTTTGGTAGAGAAAGAAGATGAGAATCGCTGAGAGAGCCACCACGGCGATGATAATGTCTTCCATTATTAGTTGTTAGTATTTTTGAAGGTTACATAAAACAGCACAGCTCTTTTATATATAAAAACAGAAACTAGTAAGCTGTTCTTCTATGCAATGATTGCACCAAAGATAAACATTTATCAAAAAAAATTGTATATTAAATTTCATATTAAACCATTTGCTGATGCGAAAGCCTACCTAATCCAGCACTTTATAATAATGGAATACAAAGTCATAATTGAATAGTATTACTTTAAAATAACATATTTTTTTTTTATTCTAAATTTAGTATTCTAAATTTAAAATTTTAAAAATATTACAAATTATTTTCTGAAAATATATATTTAATATAAATAAATTATACATAAACTCAAAACATTATATTTAGGTTCTTTTTTAATTTAGGATTTAATTTTTTTATTAATAATAAATTTTAGTAGATTTTGATATTAAATTTATGTTATTTTGAAAAATTAAACTAATTGTGGTATATTTGAAATAAAAAACTAAAATATTGTTAATTTTGCCAATTGTTAAATAAAAACGATCCGCCAGCTATATCATCAAAAACACAATTCTCATACATTTTAAAAATATCATCATTAAATTATTTTTCTAAAATACACAAATTTGATTAAAAATTAGCATTTCTAATGAGAGAGAACTAAACCCTAAACCGAAATCTAGATATTCAAATACAATGTTTTAATTATTTTTGTAATTTTTGTAAAATATTTTTTTTTTCATATGTGCTATTTTACTAATATTATATTTAAAATGTGGTATTTTATAATATTTAAAAAAAATGGATCATGACACAGAGTAATGTTTTCGAAGTCGGGTTCCATGACATTTTCAAACCCATTCTGATATTAACATGTCAAAGTCTTAGGAAGAAAATAAAACAAAATACTTGTAATTAAAAGCCAATTTAAAGACTACGCTTCTGCCTTGTCCAAATTTACATGGTCGCGGAGTCACATTATGTTTCCACCTTTGTTGTTTCGTTTTACACTTAAGTATTTGTTAATCAGTTTATTTTTCTTTGATAAAAAAATGTAAGTAATTTTATAGTTGAGCCAACTCAATTACTACTTCTTATCCATTTATAATCTCGAAGTTGAAAAAGAAAAATCATTATTAAAGTCGCTAGTAGGAAGCCACCACTTAATGTCGTCTTAAGGTCGTTTTTTATACAATTTTAGACCATTTCGTAAATCATTAATATTGACTAGAAATTGATCATCAGATTTAAGTCTATAACATGTTCTAATATTTTTAAAAATCTGTGATCGATGACAAATGGTAGTATAATTAATGAATGACAATTACTCGTTGAGGTGACTGATTTTTGTTAATATAATATAAAAGCAACAAAAAATAATTTTTACTTCAGGTGACAAAGATACTGTGAATTTTTGTAGCATTGCTCATTTTTCTTGTGCCATATTCTTTATCATTCTCAGCATTGGTTTATGCTTTTTTATTGTTTCATTGGCTACGGAAAAACGACCAATTTCACCATAGACTTCATTCGATTAGATTATATATACATGAACTACATAGTAATCTAATAACAATATAACTTTGGATAATTTTGAATATACTACATAAAGTTACAGAACAAAGTTAAAAGCATCAATTAAACGGAATCCGTTATATTGCACCGTTATTAATGTTGACTTGTCAAACACGTAAACGAGAGTTAAAAACAATGTCGAATAAGAAAAAATAACCCATAGTTTTTAGAATTGGGGGAAAGGAAAATTAGGGTTTGGTGGCCGATTGTGAAAGAGGTGGAGACATCGTGACGTGAGAGTGGTTATCGATTAGAGTGGTCGATTGGGGTGGTCACGGCGTGAGGAGGAAATCGATTCAGAAGTGAGAGAGAAATGGTCACCGTGAAGAGGAAAAGTGTAGAGGAAAAACGGTCACCGTGAGAAGAAAATGACTGAGAAAAGAGGGATACCAAAAAAGTGTAGATGTGGAGAAGATGAGTGTTAAAGACATCTACAACTGTGAATAATCCGGGGAGACTATTCTATGGATGTCGCCATAGAGAAGAGGTAATGAATTTCTCTATGATTTTATTGATATTTAGATATGAAATTGTTTCATTCATGATACTGAATTCTGTAGATTAACCGCTATCATTTATTTAAATGGAGAGATGAATCAATGCTTGAAATTGAAGATATGAAATTGCAACTTAATGATCTTGTAAGGGAGTTAATCAATCTCGGAAAGGGTTTAAAAATTTATGAATCGGATATTGAAGTTTTTTCAACGAAAATTCGGAATTATGAGGCTGTGATATGCGATTTTGAGAAGAGCTTTATGGAGTTAATAAAGAGCTACGCGGATTTGCAATAGAAGTAGAAGTTCGCAAAATGGAGCTCTGTAATTTACGGAATATGTTGGTTTGTTGTGTTGTGATAATCATTTGCTATTTGTTTATTATGTAAGTGTGGCAAACATCGAACATGTGATGTTGTAACAGGCTGTATATTTTAACTTTGATGTTTGTTAACATAAATCGATTATGTTGGATGTTTGTTGACATTCATATTCAATTCTAAGATTTAAATCGATTATAACATGTTGTTTATAACATGCTGCATATTTCCACTAAGAATAATGTTTGTTCACTTTTAAGGTTGCATATAACATCAAAAGAGGCTGCTAACATCAAAAGAGGTTGCTAACATGCTGATTATAACAGGTGTTACATCAAAAAAAGTTGCAATAGCAAAAGTTAACCTGCCTTACATCAAAAGAGGTTGCAATAGCAAAAGTTAACCTGTTTTACATCAAAATGTTTGCAATAGCATTTTCACAACTAACAAAAGCCTGCTAAATACATGCATTTTCACAACTTCCAAAAGTATAAAAATCTAATGTAACTCAATCGAAGAGTTGACTTTGTGGCGATAACACTCGACCACGGTTTGGAATAAAAATCAAACCCTAATTCCCCTAAATAACACGATGTCATTTTACTTAAAAAGAGTAAAACAACGTCGTTTACTCTAGTTCTCTCTTCGTCCCAAAACATCGCCGTTTCGATAGTAATGCCGAGTTGGCATCCTAGTCATTACTATTAACGGTGTAATACACGGTCACCGTTAAAATGGTGGTATCAACCACATTGTTATATTTTGTGTAGGCATTTTAAAATTTAGCAGAATTTATGTTGTTATTAGCATTAAAATATAGTTCATGTATATATAATCCAATCGAATGAAGTTCATGCTGAAATCGGCTGTTTTCCCCCATTGGCTACACATGAGCAATCCACGTAAAGTCAGTTTCGAACAAATAAAAAAAGAAAAATATTATGTGAAAATTACAATCTCGTTTTTAATTGGTAATTGTCTAAAATAGCATCATTTTAAATTTTTGTTCTAAATATATCATTAATCATTTAGATTTCCAAAAATAACATAAATTTAATAATAAAATAATACAAAACCCCATTCTAATAAAAAAAGTTTTAATTCTAAATTGGAAAGATTAATCCAAACATTATGTTTTAATTTTATATATACTTTATTTAAGGTAATGATTATTTTTACATAGTAATTTATGTTATTTTAGGATTTTATTTTTAATCTTTTAAATTTGGAAGATAAACATAAAAATATACTATTTATGGTATTACTTTTTTAATTAATTACAAAGATATTATTTTTATAAAAATAAAAGATTATTATGAGTAATATCTTAAAATAACATTTTTAAAAATTTTTATTTTAAATTTAGCACTGTAAACTTAATATTCCAAAATAGTACAAATTATTTTCTTAGAATACATATTTACTATAAATAAATTATAAATATAATTAAAATATTATATTTGGGTTCTTTTTCTAATTTAGAGTTTAATTTTTATTTATTAAAAATAAGTTTCAAGGTACTTTAATATTAAATTTATGTTATTTTTGGAAATGTAATTGAAAAAAATAGCACTCTTTTATGTTTTCATCCAAATATAGCACTATTAATTTAAATTTCAAAAAATACTCACAAATTTTAATATTAAATACCTTAAAAAATTTTAATAAGGAAAAACTAAACTCTAAATTGAAAATGAATATAAATATAATAGTTTAATTATATTTATAATTTATTTATGATAAATATGTATTTTTAGAAAATAATTGTGCTAATTTTGGAATTTTAAGTTTAAAGTGATAAATTTGGAACAAAAACTTATAAAGATGCTATTTTATATTATTACTCTTTTTAAAAATTTAAAATAAAAGTTTTATATTTAAAAATAAACTTAAAAATACTATTTTTGTCAATTACCAATTATTATTATTATTATTACTATTATTCCATCTTCCAAACTGTGGTTTCTGTGATTGTCTAGTGTCCGGTTAAATGCTTGGTGGCTAGGAGCCGTTGCGATTCGAAGTTGTGTGGTCAATAAATAATATCTCTAAAAATAATTCACCTTTTGTTGATTTTATCAAACTAGATATTATACCGTGTTATGTACGGATTATTTTTTTAATTTGTATTATTATTTTAATTATTTTACAAATTTTTTTGATATTTCAAATATTTTATTTAATTAGAACATTTTATTTTGAAAATTAGTCAAAAATATTTTTTTTGGTAAATAGTAACACAAACATTGGTAAATAAAAACACAAACAAATAGAAGTTTTTTTAATTATTATAGTGATTTTTTTATTTTTCTATTGTGATAAAAAAAATTTAGCAAGTTTAAATGAATCATCAAGTTGTAATAATTATCAGATTTTAAAATCATATAATTTACAAATATGTATATTGAGATATTATAGACATACCTTTTGGTCGAGTAGTAGCATTTCAAAACATATTAGTGTGTTATCTTTCTAAAATTTCATGTTTTCCAAGTAAATAAGTTTAATCAATATATTTTTTTTCTTTACATAAATATTTGTCAAACTTCTTGAAAATGATGAAAATATGAGGATGATAAGAGGAATGTGAAGTTTTTGATATTATGATTAGATGTTAGGGATTGTTTGCAATGTTTATATTTGATAATGGGGAGTTGTTGTTTTATAGAGTTATGTAATTGAAATTCATTATTATGAAGATAGTGGTCATTAAAATATGAGATAGTGGTATGGAAGAATCGATAATTTTATTTGAATTGTTTAAATGGTTGGAAGACTAGGTTGAGAAAAGTTTAAAACTATGATAATGTGTTTAATTGCATAAAGTGGTAATTACTCAAGTATCATTATTTTAGAACTTTTTATTTTGGGTGAGGTGGATAGGTTGAGAAACTACAATAAATTCCTTCTATTTTGTAACTAAATTTTGAGATAATGGTATATAAGAAACAATAATTTTATTTTAATTGTTTAAATAGTTGTAAAATTTGTTTAAATTAAGAATTGCTAACATGTCAATATTTTAAAATTTTCTAATTTAGGTGACATGGGTAGATTTAGAAGCCATAATGAGTTTATTTTATTTAGTTAGATTTTATGCGTTTATTTTAATTGTGTAGTTTTATAGCATATTTGTCACAAATTCTTGTATTCCTACGTTTAAAACTTAGATTTTCTATGTTATTGTTAGTAAAAACATGTTATATTTTTACATAATATTATTATGTTTTTTTGATAATGTGTGTAATCAAATCTATAGTAAATAAAAGAGAAGTTTAAAGATGGGACAAACGATTAAATATTAAACATATATTTTTCTACTTTGTTTTAATAATACCACGTGTCCTTATGATGGTAAAGCAAATTCTTCTTGTTTATGTGGATACTATGAAATGTGTCAAATTTTTTTTTTGTTTTAACAATGCTTATGATCCCAACTTAAAAGTTTTTACATGTTTTACATTCCCAAAGAATTTATGATCCATTTTTACATGTTTTAAAAGTTTTTTGTAAGTATATGTTAAAATAACATTATTTTAAATTTATTTTTCAAATTTAACCCATTAAAAATAAAATTTCAAAAATAACATAAATTATTATGTGTAAATAATTATTTATCTTAGATAAACTATAAATAAAATTAAAATATAATGTTTGAATTCACTTTGTCTAATTTAGGGTTTTTTCATAATAAAAAGTTTTTAATTATTTTAATATTAAATTTATATTATTTTTTAAATTTAAATGATTATTGTTATGTTTGGAACCAAAAACTTAAAATAATCCTATTTTAGTCAATTGTCTTTTTATTATGATTTTGAAAGATACTAAATATATATTTAGAGTTTTCTAGTTTCAATAATTCTTTACAAGTTAATTAGATAAAAGTTATCAAAATGGGAGCAAATTAAATTATTGCACAGTTTTATTTTACAAGATAAAAATTATAGGGAACATTGTCTAAAATAGCACTATTTTAAATTTTTATTCCAAATATAGCAATAATTATTTAAATTTCTAAAATTAGTACAAATTTAATACTAAAATAATTAAAATTTTTATCCTTAAACCATAAGAAAAAAATATTATGTTTAAATTTTATATATAATTTATTTGAGGTAAATAATTATTTTCACATAATAATTTCTGTTATTTTAGCAATTTATTTTTAATATGGTATATTTGGAAAGTAAATTTAAAAACATACTATTTTATGGTATTATTCAAATTATAATTTGATATAGAATTAAATATATTTGAAACCTCTTTTTTCTTGAAAAATCCAAACTAACCTATAAAATTTCAAAACATATAAAGACATGTCCTCATGGTTTTAAAGAATACCTCTCTCATCCCACACCTAAATTCATATGAATCACAACCTCGTGAATAAAACTCTCAATTAGGACCATTCTTTGGATTTTGGCCACAACTGCAGCGGGCTTTAGTGGGCTGTCCCGCATCAAACTGTGGTCCTAAAAATTTTAAAAAATTAATATAACAAGTTTTGTATTCGTTGATAAATGCAAGTTGGCTGCTAAATGATATTTTATAAATTATATTTTGACAAAAACTATGTTAGTTATATGATGTTGAACAGGTCATTCAATACAAAAACAATTGGAAAAAAACCTTTAAAATATATAAATTTTTTAATTTCGTGATTTCGAAATAACATACGGTAGAAATGTTAATAGAGTATAATAAACAGTGTTAATTTTATTAATGTTATTTTAAATTTAACGTAAGTGTCGAAATTTAAATTCTTCACACTTCTTCTTCCCCTAAATCTAAAAATCCTAACAGTCTGTTTGTAATAATTATCATCACACAATTCAAAGTTTCAAAGAAAAAGTCTAGAGATGTATGATGTATTTATAAATGAAATCAAAATGAGATGAGATTTTCAAAACCAACAAAAGAACGCATAAACCCAATTCAAAAATATCATCCAGCAGACAAAACTCATCTGAATAAATTCCACGTGAAAACATTCAACAATTGAGTGGAAAAGATCTGTTTCCAGCGGCAACAAAGTTGTTTATTACGTACCAAATTGAAAAAGCATATAAAAACTATTTATTTTCTAAAAATCACTCATTTTCTGAAAATCCCAAATTTTCAAAGCAAAACCCAAAAGTTGTCTTTAAATTACAGACACAATCCCAAATTTTCAAAGCAAAACCCAAAAGTTGTCTTTAAATTACAGACACAAAAGACGAAAATGTTGAATTAACGACACAGTCGTTAGGATTTTTAGATTTAAGGTTTTTCGATTTAGGGAAAAAAAATATGTTTAGGAAAGAAAAAATGTGTTTAGGAAAGAAAAAGTGTGTTTAGGGAAGAAAAAGTGTGTTTAGAGAAAAAGAATTGTGTTTAGAGAAAAAGAAATGAAATTTGGAAACTTAAGATAAGTTTAAAACATCGTTAATAATTTTAACACCGTTTATTATACTATTTTAACATCTCTAACGTATGTCTCTGTTTATTATATTCTGCTAACATTGTTAATGTATGTTATCCCATCGGTGTCGAAATTACTAAACTAGAAAATTTGTATATTTTTTGAACAATATTTATACCATGATTTAAAATGGGAATTAAAATAATTTGTATATATTTTCTAGCAAATATCACAAAATTTGTTTATTTTTTAAAGTTTTTTTTCCAAAAAAAATTGAGGTTTTAAAGTTGAAGATTTTATTACTAAAATTTCATAAATACAAAGAGTAAAGATAGAGAATTTGAATGAGTTAAACTCAAAATTGTAAACTATTACACCTGTCTTTCAATCTTCGGATTGTAATATACTTTTCGGAATATTCGACGGCATCGTTAGATATATAGAGTTTGTACACATTATGGCATATCTAAAGATCGAATATCTCGCGAGAAAACTGGAGATTGGCATTTAGACCAATCTCTATTTAAAACAGATTCAATATTGGAGGTGCAAAACCCATCTAGAAAATATACAGTGATAATTTCTATAAAATTCCAACTTAAATTATATCTAAAACAATAATAACCATAAACCAAACCATAAATTTAACATATTTATAGATTGACCTTACATGAGATAACAAATATTGAAATCTTCATGTATATTTGTGGATATATTCGATAAACCAAGTTTTCCTGTATAGAAGAAATTAATATATGGATTCTTCACAACCATCAATTAAGAACCCAAAAATGTAACAAGAACATGTTTGTTATTAAAATCCATTCTTCAAGTGAAATGACAATTTCGAAAAATACGTTTCCCTTCAAACGAGAAAGATAGAAATTGGGAATATAAGATTGATTTATGGCTCACAAGGGAAGCTTTTACCGAATAGTGCCATTGCTGATGGATGAAACCTTGCATACACCTGCAGGTGTAGTGAAGGGCAAATCTTTGTAGCAAGCAACTAGATTCTCATTTGTGTGCAGATCCACCACAAGTGTCTCCCATACTTTCTTCTTCGGGTTTAATACCTCGTCTGGCTCACCTTCGAACCCGTCAAATGTAACTCGATCTCCAATCTTAGCAGATTCAGGGGGCTCAACTAATTCCACCTGAAAGTTTCCAAATACAACAATTTATTAATGAACCAAATGAAAATAGCAGAACAGGTCAGAGACTCTTCTTGTGCGATCTTATACCTTGCTGCCGTCACTACTGGAAGCGGCAAGAACCATTGCTTGTGACATAATATCCCTCATTTTTGCCGGTTTCAAGTTGCAAAGAACACAAACCATACGGTTCTGTTCAGAAATAATAGTCAGATCGAATGATGAATTTGGATTCTAAAAGGGGGATGCATACTGATTTCCGGAAGACAACAAATGACTGGGGTGATTGAACAAACCTGCATTTCCTCAAGAGGGATATATTTGACCAATCCACTAACAACAGTGCGAAGCTTATCTTCCCCAACATCAATTTCTTCCACATACAATGCATCTGCGTTAGGATGTTTCTCAGCCTTTACAATTTTACCAACTCGAATATCAAGTCTTGCCATAGTAATTTCACGTTCAGCAGCTGGTTGAGGTTTGGGTTGTCCTCCACCTTTTGATGCCTTTTGCTTTTTAGCATCTGGGAGAAGAACAGCAGTTCAGTACATGAGCTACCAATGATAAGTCTTTAGAAATACCGAAAAGCCGTTTGAGAATAAGAATATAGAACCTGAAAGTTTTGTTTTCTTAAGTTGCTCCGCCATATTTGCTGCTTCAGTGTCCCTAGCACGTCTATCAGCCTGACTTCCAGCAAACTTTTCTCTGTACTGTTGCACTTCTTTATCTCCCTGTGGTCATATCATTTCACAAGATATAACTCAGATGCTACAATGGCATTATAACATACAACAAGACCGGATCTATATGGATAAAAACAGAGAGCCTTGTACCAATTCCTTGAACAATGGTTGAGGGGTGCCAATCTTGTGGCTGGGAGGCAGAACCTCCCAAGGTCTACTTGCTATTAATACCTCTCCTCTCTCGTCAGAGAGTGAAAAATGTGGAGGCAAATTAAGTTGTTTAAATACCTACAAAATGCAAGAGACAACACTAATCACGCTTGCCATTCTACTAAAATTGAATAGAATATATATTTTGAAAACAATCATTAAAACCAACCTCACGAGAAAATGATGGCATGAAAGGTTCTAACAACTGTGCAAGAAGGTGTACTAAACCAGCAGCAGTTCTTATAACAATTGCACAAGAAGGTTTATCTTCCTTGTAAAGTTTCCAAAATTTGCTTTCCTACAGACACACCAGAAAAAACAACATAACAGGGTAAATGGAACAGCCAATAAAAGAATACATAGTTTGGTAATGAGAACAGAATTACCTGCAAGTATCCATTCCCTTCGCTTGAAATGCTCATAGCAGTTTTCAGCCCCTGCTTGAGTTTAACCTGGATCAAATGGCAAAGGCCTTTATTAGAACATAAACAACCATGCACTGAAACTAAGATACCCATACCAGACCTGTTCCTCACCTTTTCCATGGCTTCAACATACTGCTCCACAAATTTTCCAACCTTTTCAGCCAGTGATTTCGTAAGAAGATGAGATTCAGCACCCGGAGCATCAGGAATGATAGACCCATAACCTTCACATCAGTTAGTACATGATATAGTAAGGCATAGGAAACATCAGAGAGAGATAAATATGGAAGTCTTTGGCCCCGTATTATAAAGAGCTTTACTAAGAAGGTAACCGGCAGGTTTTTTCCCATCTAAATGTTCTTACTGATATATAAGAGAATTTAAGATTCTATGCTATCTAGAAGCCTCATGCTCAAATACATTCTTGGGGAACGCCAAATGCTGTGGCCTAATTCTATGCGTTAAAAGTATGTAATCACTAGTACAGTAATTCGATATACATAGGACCTGGTCATAAGATATGTTCTACGATCGGTTGATCATCCCAAACTATCTCAAAATGAGAGGAATCATACCGGAAAGATTTATGTCATCTCAACAGAATTATAGTGTCAGGGTCTTGAAAGCCAGATGCATCATTCTAGGCTCCCAATGTAGTTCAGAAAAATTGAAAACAGAAATCGCATAATCACAAGCTAACATTTGACAACATTGATGCCCCATGGTGCAAATATATCTGACTTGCACACCAACTGGCTGGTATAAAAAAAGAATAAGTAACAACACATCCAATATCTAAAAATTGGATACGTCTATGTAAAAAGTCATCCACAGCCAACACCCATAACCCAATCCCTACATTCGGAAAGAAATAACCAACCTGCAGGCTCAGGCTTTGCTATAAAACTCAGGACTCGATTAACAAAGTTCCCCAGGTTGTTCAGTAACTCGCCAGTCAGTTTTGCTTGCAAATCGTCCCATGTAAATAATGTATCAGAAACCTGGATGGCCATCGCCAAAAGCAATGAGTTGGCGAAATCTACACATTTATGCATGCCCATGAAGAATGAGGAAAAAATGTTTCGCTTTTGTAGCAGCAAATCAGTTACCTCAGGTCTGTTGGTCAGCAAGTAGTATCTCCATACTTCTACAGGGATATTTGTATCTTTTACATCATTACCAAACACTCCAACACCTTTACTCTTGGAGAACTTTCCTGAGACCACATACAAAAACCATGTCCTCGTTTTTTATGAATGGCATAAAAAGGATAGCACACAAAATTTAAAATGAAATCATTCATCCTCCAAGTTCCAATAGAAACCATGATGAAGCATCAACTGACCCGCTTCGTAGTTTAAATATTCAGTCACACTGATAGTCTTCATCAGTGTCCAATTTTCCCCAGTTCCAAGCTGCGTAGATGGAAACATAACCTGCATATAAACAAATTGGAAGCTGAAACAGTCAGATTTACAAAGATAAACCTTTCTCGGAGGAGACCTTGAGGATAGCTTCAGAAATGACATGAACCAAACAAGAAAATACAAATGGCATCCAGTATCGGTTAAACATCATGATCACCATAATACCTAATTTTATATGCACTACCAAATAACAATGATGCCAAAAACATAACCATGGGACTGGCAAACATTTTGTCCCAAAAAGAGAGCGGATAAACAGCATGTGGCCAGTCGCACCAAGGGAGGGGAGATGAAAAAAGGATAAGGTGAATGAAAGGCTATCGGAAGTATGACGATCATCAAATCAGGTGACAGAATGTCTAAGATGATGCCGGAAAATCCTTACGAGCATATAAATTCCGCATACGACTTTATAACAAGGATGACAGAAAAATTGAAGAGCAAAAATATCAGGAGTACGTGTCTTCAAAGATGTTCAAAACAGAACAAATCGTGGTCACTGGAAGCAATTTTCAGGTTCTATTTCAGAAAAGAAAAAAAGATGACAGAAATAGCTAAAAACCTTTGGAACAAAACACTCGTGGTAAACAAACTTCTAAAATGTTATATACTCACAGTGTGAAATGGGACGTTGTCTTTCCCCATAAACTGATACAACTCCACATTCTCAGGATTCTTCCACCACTTCTCCCATTCAGGTGTGTAGCATGATGTTATTGAGACGTATCCAATAGGAGCATCAAACCAGACGTAGAAGACCTATAACCACAATTCAAATTAGTAGGTGTAATTTATATGTTTACAAGATTGGCTAGCAGTGGGTTTCTTACTTTTTCCTTATATTTCTCATGCGGAACCGGAACTCCCCACTTTAAATCCCTTGTAATGCATCTCTGTTTAAGCCCTTCTTTAAGCCATGCTTTTGTTGTTTGAATCGCATTTTGACTCCAAGATCCAGTAACAGATGTCTCGTTAATATACTCTTCCAACTTATCTTTAAGCAACGGAAGCTCAATAAACAGGTGGTCTGTGTCGCGAATTCGGGGTGTGGTTTGACAGACCTGTTTGAGGGGTAAAAACATTAGTATCCACAATAACGATAATAAGAGCCCATAGTCCTGCATCTCTATCAGAAAGTTAATTCAACAAAACAGTGGGTATATCTTTCCAGCCTATGAGACAGGCAAATAAGATAGAAAGAGAAACGAAGGATGCACAGAACAGCAAAATGAGTTTGTCATTACAGTAAAATCTTATTATAAACATATGCGATAACCCAATAAATATGTCCTGTCATAGAGCATTATAATAATTATTGCATCATAACTGTCTTCACTTGTTTACTAGTGCAGTGGTGCCACATGTTTCAACATAAAGTGAAAGTTTACATAGAAAATATTTCACAAGCATAGCCCACCTTGCACCTCGGATCTTTGAGTTCAGTAGGATTGAGGAGCTTTCCACATTTTTCGCACTGATCTCCACGAGCAGAATCATAATTACATACTTCAAACGGGCAGGAGCCCTCAACAAGCCGGTCAGCTAGGAACTTCTTGCATGTATCGCAGTAAAGCTGAAGAAAAAATGGGTTACAAAGACTTGAGACTTAAAAGCCTTTTAACTGAGTGTAGATCCCAACACCTAAGAAAGGCAGATGGCTGCTATTGCGATCAAATGATACTAACTGGCCTTTAAGTAAAACCATTCACCTGCTGCATGGTGTTCTCTGAAAGAAAGTTGTTTTCAAACAACTTCTTGAAAATTGCTTGGCACACTTCTGTCTGTTCTGGAGTTGACGTTCGCCCAAACTTGTCAAAACTTATATCAAACCAGTCATAAACTTCTTTATGAATGGCATGGTACCTAAAGATGCACGAAAACACAACAGAAACAAAGTAGCATCAGAATGACTTTGTATCATGGGTGACCGTACTTCAGTGCATAATGCTCAAGTAAAAAAGATCTCTGAAATGTCTCATCAAAAACCATTCATGAAAATCTGTTAAAACTTGTGTATATTTCTCTAGCTTATTAACAAGGATATACAGTTAAGATTCCCACATCTCATCTAGATACAAATCGCATAAACCTACACATCGTAAATCCATTGATAAAACAGTTTAAAAAACATTTAAATCTCAGAAACCATCAGCAAAGATAAATTGTATATACTTTTAGTCAGCAGATGATGACATATGGAAACATAAACTTGCACAACAACACTAAGAACAACAAAAATAGGAAATCAAGATACATTACTTGTCACAGATTTCTTTCGGGGTGCAATTCTCCTCCAGAGCTTTGGTCTCAGTTGCAGTCCCATATTCATCAGTCCCACAGATATATATCGCGTTATAGCCACGGAGACGACAGAATCTAGCATACACATCAGCGCTCAGAACACCTGTAAGAAAAACATACACAAACATAATGCACAAACCTAGTAAGAAACCTGAAATGGTCATCACCAAAGGCAGATCAAATGAACGACACTTAAAAACAAAATCAATGTCGCCTTAAATGGAGTCACTGACTGTCCTTATCAGTCGTGTGTCAATTCCTTCGGGTTTATCTACTCGTCCACATAAAATTTTGCAATTACAAGTATCAATCAATGCAAAAACAGATTCTCATGATTTCAAAGCTAAAACAGATGTCTATATCTGAACAAAACAAGTCTAAAACGAAACTGATAAAGAAACGCACACAATTGGATGCAATCAGAGAAGAAAACGACATCAATGCATACAGAAAGAGTTAATATGAACGGGAAGAGAGAGGTATGATTCAATTACATCCAATGATGTTTCCGAGATGAGGAACGTTATTGACGTATGGCAGAGCACTGGTGATTAGTATATTTCTCTTGCCAGGAATCGGTAACTTGGGGCCGCTCTTGCCGTCTTCCATGGCGAAACAACAAGACCACGAGCTACTTAGGGCTTTCTCGAAGAATGAGAGACAGGGGACAGAAATGAATTTCAGGCTAGAAAAGAGAAGAAGCTCGTAGACCTAAAAGTAACGCATTGCGGCTGTTAAGAAAGATCCGGTTAAGCTCAGACCGGACCGAAAATTTATCAAAAGAATTAACAAATTTTTACTCATGGCAAGTTATTGATTTTACTGGTTTGGAGTTAACAATATTTTTAGATGAATTCAAAGATTTTGAATGAATTTAGGAAAGCTGATATACTTTTTGTTTAAAATCCATACAAGTATGAAGTATCACTTAAGAGTTAAAACAATAATTTTTTATAATAGTATTAAGATAATATTGTAAATTTAATGAATAATAGATTGAATTTGGTCAAATTAAGAAATGAATGAAGTAACAAAGAGATGAAAAGAAGAGACGATTATAGCTTTTCCCTCAACTCAGAGGAACACCGATCTGTTGAGCAAATGAGAGATCACTGTCAATACATTATACATGACATCATAACTTTCAAATCTAGTCGGTTAAAAAGATAATGTAACTTATATACAAATTTAATTAAAAACTAGATTTTATTCTGTGTTTTTATACAGGAATATATTTTTATATTAAACTTTATAATATAAAAATATTAATAAAAAATTAAGTTTTATATTATTGATTCAAATATAATAAATTTCTAATTATTAGATTTTTATTAAATATAATATTATATTGATTTATTATATAATATATGTTTTGATATTTATACCATAATTTCGAATTAATTTATTATTTTTTTAGAAAAAAAAATAATATAAATTTATTTTTATAAATTATTGTGCACACAAATAAATTTTATATTAATTTAGGTTTATACTAATTAGATTTAGACTAGACAAATGTAAGTGTATACTAATTATATTTTCTATGTTTATTTGATTTTAAAATAATTAAGTTTTATAAAATATTATTTAGTGAAAATTATAATTAGAAAACTATATTTAAAAAGATTTTTTATAACCCGCATTATTATGCAATAAAATAGTTAAGTTTTTTAAAAAGAATTAAAATAAAAAATTATGTAAAGAAAACACAAATAGAAATATTTTTGATTAGTTATTAGCAAATAATAAATTTTCACTTGTTTTACTAAAACTACAAATAAAAATAAATATTTATGAATGTAAAAGAAGGTTAATCTATTTATTTAACTTATGTGACATCGGTTAAATATTATGTATGATTTGACTGACTACTTATTATTGGAGGTGATTTCGCACCTCAATTATGGATCCGGCACAAATAGAGATCGGCCCAAATCACCTACATCTAGGTTTAACACTATATATCCGATTTTCGCTGAGAGAATTCTACGATCCGAAGCTTAGAAGATTTAAACAAATATAAATATATAAAAGATGGATCGATAGTTATTAATGATCTATCTAAATTTTTTTTTAAACATAATAACTCACAACCGACGATTTTCAATAAATAACTCGTTCAATTTCGTTTGTTTTCAATCTCTTTGTAATCATTCAAGTTTTATCAACAAGATTTCGTGTTTACAACATTGATCAATCTGTTATGAATGATTCTGTTCAACACTCAAAAATAAACCGCAATTGTAAAAACATCAATGCTAATTCGCTCTACCATATGACTAAATAATATATATATATATATATATATATCAATTAAATATTTTTAGATTTTAATTGACATTTACAAATGCTAGGTAATAACATCATTTTTATAATACATTTATAGTTTGTGTTGAATAAGATGTCCCTAAGAAACGTATTGGGCTTAAACAAGAAAAGCGACAATCCCATTGGGAACAAACTAAGTTCGGTTAAGTCGTTATACAAAACAGAGGATCAAAGAGAGTCCAGTCTAAATCGAGCCAAAGAGTTACCTTATAAAATAAACAACTTTCATGATAATGCTCTGTAGAAATGATTCACTATAAAAGTTAAATCTTAGTATTTTTCAAAATTTAGTTATAAACTTTGACTAAAGTAGAGAGATCGTAATCTAACTATGGAAGTAAAAAGCATAAGATTCTCATTAATTGAATTACAATTTTTCATAGCTACATTGAATTATTATTCTGAACATCAGTATATATATGAATATATAAAAAAATTCACAATATAAAAGTGTAAATAATCTATGTACAATGTGTATTTTCCTCATAAGCAATTTGATAATTGTGTGGGCACTCAACGGATCTGAGAAGTAACATTGAAAAAGAAAGCTTCATCGCATGGTAGACTTAAACCACCGGTTGGATGATTAAAACCAAACTCTTCTTCAGCTTTCCTCAACAAAGCTTGGAAAGATGGTTTGTTCAAGTAATAAACCGGAACAAGAAATCTCTTCTTCTTCAGATTTTCTCCAACGTACACAGCCAAGAATCCTTTTGGCGTTGATGATGATGACGACGATGATTCAGTAGTAAAAGACCGGCGAATCATTTGCTTGCTTGTGAAAAAACTCCTCAAGAAAGCCATAAATAGTATCAGAATTCAGAACACAAAGAAAAGCTTCGCATTAATGGATCAAAGTTAAGATATTTTGATATTGTTTTGATAGGTTTGAGTTTGGTTTGTGAGCCAAAGGGAAATGTGAGTCTATATATATAGTAAGGTTTCATTAATATGTATAGGATGAGTAGTAATGTGTGTGTGACCTACAAGGACATGGTTTTGGCAAACAGATTAGTTAAAGCATTTGGATTTTAGGAAGTTGTAGTTTAATTAATGTTGGGTAATGTGTGTCCTACATGGCTACGTGCATGTGGCCAATAGTTACTTTTGTTTTGTCTTCAGCTGCTACTACGAAGACACTAATATTATTTGACTTTCATAGATTACTACTACTTTGAATCTAAATTTCTCTCTGTAAAAAACCTTGTCCTCCATTCTTGTCTCTCTTTTTCGGCGCTGGCAGCTTCTCTAGCACTAGCATCATCATGCCTCTAATTGTCATTTTCTTAGCTTTTCTCCTTTTGTAATCGTTTCTTCAATAGTTTTTAACTTAATATTTGAGGTGGTGTTTGCCGAAGTGGATGACAGTGAAGAAGACGATGGTTATCGGTGTCGAGAGACTTCTGTCAGCGTGGAGGATATCCATTTCATCTCCCGATCTTCGAGTCATCAAATCTTTGGGCCGGTGCGTCTTTTCCTACTGTAGTTCCCGAGAGCCTTTTACCACTGAAGCGTGAGTGTTAGAGTTGGAGTTCGCACCACCAATACCAAGTCTGGTCCAAACCGGAATCAGCTCAATAGTTCAATTTCGAAATCTGCCAGTACGAACGATTTCCATCAATTTCGAGAAATTACCGAAAATCTTTCAAAACGTTCGATATCAATAAATGTCGAAAACTGCGTTGGATATTTCGAGACAATATTTATAAGCAGTATTAATACAGCTATGACCAAATATAAAAAAAATATGGTCAATTAGAAAAGGAATAGTAATAAAATATTAAATAGCTAGTAGTAGTTTTTCTCAGCCAAACTAGCAGCAATCCAAATCTTTCATTTCATATGATCGATTGTATACGCTAAATTCAAATTGTTGTATTTGTTTCTAACCGAAGAGCAACCAGTTCAACAGTGAGGGAGGCCATATGTTCACTTCCCTTGCTCATGGTATTGGTGAGGCTTATTGCTTGAAGAATCTGTTGACGTAAAGAGGTATTATGGTGTTTGAAAGCCTCCGGTTTCTTATTCATTGGCTCGTCTTCGTCTTCTTCAGTGGTGTTGCATTAACTGACCACCTCGACTGATCACCGTATTTTATATTCATCTTATTTTGTTTTCTTCATGCAAAACTTAACTCGAAAACTTATAATATAAAAATTCTAAACTAATATTGTATTTGAGAAATCGTTTTTATAAGGAGCAACAATAGTTTTCAATTTCTATAGAACGTATTTCCACAAGAAAATACACTACCAAACTCAAAAAAAAAAAAGAATTCATGACAATATTCAACTATTCATATTTTTTCCATAAATTTAATTTTTACTCCAATTTAAGGGGATATTTTTTAATATTTGTAATTTCATATTTCCAGACATCTAATATGATCCGTTAATAACCAAACATAGTAAAAGCATACATAACAATATTCTACAAAATACATAGCTTTGAACATGTTAATATCGAACATATTGATTCAAAGACATTCAAAACCTCAAATATGTAAGAATCCTAAAAAATCTCAAAATATCTAATCAAAAGACAACAAACATGATCTTGTTTTTTTCCTTTTCACAAATTAGGTTAGGCCAAAGTACGTACGGGATACCATTTATAGGTGAGTAATAATCTCAATTTATAATGGTCCCAAAAGAGTGAAAGAACACAATTACATTATAGGAAAAAAGGTAGAAAAGTCGTGCAAATTTGTTTGGTTTAGTCAATTTTGAGTTCACATTCATTATTTAAATCGACCAAACTGTCATGTTCCATCTTCACTTGTCTTTTCTTCTTTATTCACAACTATAATCACTAGAACAAAAATACCTTTTATTAGGTCTTTATTTTGTTTGGGAAATGGCTTAAAATAAAATTCATTATAAGACAAAACCATGTGCCATTTTATCTACAACTCACTAAACTAACCTCTCATATTTCATTTCCATGACATACAAATTTTGAACCTAAGATTATTAGGGTTTTTTTTTACTTTATGGTTAAGTGTTCTTCAACCAAATCTCCATTGAGATTCCTAACGATTACATTGGAATATATATTGATGAAAGGTAGAAAAATAAGATATACCAAAGATTGTAACACTTGTCCTAATCACACATGCCATGATAATGTGGTATTCTCTTGACCTTAATTAAAACGTTTTTTGGAAAATTTTCACAAGCAAACAAATATTTTAACGATAACTCCTACAAATCCTAATATTATGAGAAAAGAGAATAGAGAGATGAGTAATTTAGTTTACCTAGTGAAAACAAGCATATGATCTGCATGAAACATAAACATTTCTTACTCTTATACGATAATCATCACGACATACAAACTTAAATACGATAGACATATAAACTAAAATACAAACACTCATATAACTTGTTAACTTATTTTACTAGCAAATTATAACATACATAACATTCATGATGTTCATAAAAAATTAAGTAATTTATTGGTTATATCACCTTTACATACATCATAAAATTATAAAATTCGATTCAATTTTATCTCGTATAAAAAGTTAAATCTTTGTATGAAAATGTTGGATTATTGGATCGTATTATATATTCAATCATCCTTAAATTCAATCATCCAATCCTGTGATGATTTATCTTCGTAATAGTCATATAAACTTCATGTTTGCGAGGTAGACTGAAGTAAGACACTCCCATTATGGACTTGTCAGTTGTCCTTGATCTGTTGTTAGCCCGTCGACCCAAGAACACCACAATATGTAACTCGATTTTTTCTCTCTTATCTCATACATCATCATATTACACATCATCTCTTTCATAACATATCATATATCTCATTATCATGTTATATTAACATTGTCGTCATATTATATATCATCAAAATATGTAACCATATAATATAGGTTTAACAATCATAAATGTCATGAATCATGTAAAATAGAAGAAAATGAATTATATTTTCACCGTCGCATGTCATCACCTTAGCCACTTGATGATAAAGAAACACAACATACTCCACTTCCCTATGTTGTAGACATATCCATTGACTCAACTTCAGCATCAAGTTTTTCTTATGATCATTAATCCAAATAGTTTATCCTTTAACCAAAATTGATATAGGAGTCTAGTAAGTTCCTAAAAAAATTTACATCAAACCGGATCCATTTGCATGTCCAAACAACTAACATAATCTTAGTGGTCACAAATCCACTCAACAGAAGCAAGTCTCTCAACCACACGAATAATCCAAACAAACAACATAATCTTATTGGTCTCAAATCGTTGATTCTCAAAACTGTAGGACCACGAAGACCGCCACTAAGTTCCAGACCAATCAGACTTCAAACAAGCCACTCACAATCCCTTAAAATTACTATGTCAGATCTTGTCAGATTTATATTATGTGGATATCATGTTCGAGGAAACTAAGCATAACTCTCAAACGGATAACTGAAACATAAAACTTTTTTCACATGTATATATATATACCAAAGACCTATAAATTTTCCCAGAAAGTATCAGCTCGATCAGATCACTTTCGAACTCTCAAACGTGACTTTTCATTTGACTGGTTATAAATTTGCAAATTGCAACATAGAAAATATATTTTTTTAAAATATTCATAACTTTCACATCTAAATTAAAGTTAGGATTTTGCTTACCAAATTTGAGAACAATCAGAATTAAATTTGACCGCGATTATATTTCGTTTAATCCTTCGTTTATTTTGTACCAAGATTGGTCGGTTTTGATATCCTTAACGTGGAAGCTATTTTTTCTCTCTCTTGAGTTCTCTCTCATGATTTCCTCATTTCTTTCTCTAGGATGTGAATGATCTCTTTGTTCTAGGCCTCCGCATATGGTTACTCAAATCAGATTCGGTTTAGATATTTTGAGTTTAGGATATTTTAGGTTAAAATGTCTCGTAATCATTCGGATATTTTAGAAAATTTGGATCGGGTCGGTTTGGTATTTTTTGGGCTGGCATAATTAACTAAAGAACCGAATTAAAATTTATTAAAAGAGAAATATTAGGAGTAAAATTTATTGAGATATCATCACCACACTCACTTTGAACAATTTTACTATTTAATTTAAATAAAAAATTAATTTAATTATTGTATTAGACAAACATCCTAATTAGATAATATAATTATTTAGTTTAATAGTACATGAGTTTTCAAACATTAAAAATATGTTATGAATCTAAAATTTAAAATTTGAAACTCTTATTTATTATTTAAAACAAACTAAATTATTTTGTATAATTATGGCCGATTAAAATATAAAAATTATATCAATCTATTAAATATTTATAAAATATACTGATAAAATGATGATTCAGTAATAATGTGAATAATGTAAAATTTGTTTCTTTTGATGATATTCATCCAGACAAATGCAATCAAAATTTTTTTATTGGTGAGTAATCTTATCGAAATAATAATTTTGAACTAAATTAATAATTGTTATTTTTTGTGGATAACAATTATTATTTTATAAATTTGACTCATAATTTTGTAGTTTTATTATCTATTATTGGACAAATAACGAATATTGAAAAAATTGAGATTTTAAAAATTAACAAAAAGTAAATAAAACGAAGTTTCGTCGTATCTTATAAATTTTATTTTTTTTCTTTATTATTTCAGAATCTAATCTATTAAATTTTATTTTTCTCTCTTAATACTTTTATCAAAGACCTATAAATCTATCCAGAAAATATCAGCTCGATCAGATCATTTTCCAACTCTCAAACTTTTTATTTGACTGGTTATAGATTTGCAATATAGAAAATATTTTTTTTAAACATTCAGAACTTTCAAATTATAATTTGGAATGAAAAACCGCTTTCCGCTACATCTAAATTTAAAGTTAGGATTTTAACTATCAAATTTAAGAGCAGTCAGATTTAAATTTGAGAACAATCAGATTTAAATTTGAGAACAATCAGATTTAAAATTGATCACGATTATATTTCGTTTGATCTTTCGTTTATTTTGTACCAAGATTGGTCGAATCTAGTTTTGATATCCTTAACGTGGAAGCTATTTTTTTCTCTCTTGAGTTCTCTTTCATGATTTCGTCATCTCGTTTTCTAGGATGTGACTGATCTCTTTTTTTTAAGCTTGGGCATATTGTTACTCGGATTGACTTTAGTTCGAATATTTTAGATTTCGGATATTTTGGATTAAGATATTTCGTAATTATTCGGGTGTTTTAGAAAATTTGGATCGGATTCAGTTTAATATTTTTTGGTTCGGATAATTAATAAAAAACCGAATTAGAATCGATTTTTTTTATATTATTCGGTTCGAATATTTTATCCAAATATATTTAAAATATTCAAAAAATATCTGATACACTCAAAATACCCATAAAAAAACTAACCAAAATACCTGAAATTCTATTGTAAATTTCTTGAAAGTAGTCCTTGTACAACTTATCTTTGGCTTCCATCGTATCAAATGCTAATTTTATTTTAGTTTTAAAATTTATTTTGTCTACTAGAAGAAATAAAAATATCATAAACTCATTGTTAGGTAAAAAAGAGAAAATTATAAATCAACATGTTCGGATAATTCTGGGTACTCATTCGGTACTCGGATAATATATGATCGTACCGTTATCCAAAATAGCCGAATACAAAATCCAATCGAGTATTTATAAAGAACCAAAACCAATCTGAACCGTTTTTTTGTCCGGTTCAGATCTTAAGATCCATGTATTTTGCCTATACGTACTTTCTTCTAATAAAAATGGAATGGTAACAAATCATTTTAAGTAAGAGTTTTTATTAAAATTTCTTTTTGGAGCTTTTTGATCCAAAAATAGATCAACTCGATTTTGTACCATCTAAATTATTTTTTTTGTTATCTGTTTGAATTAAATCATAGAAAATTATCTAAAATAATATATTTTTAAGTTTTTCTTTTAAAAATAACATCATATTTTAAATTTTCAATAATAACACAAATTTAAAATTAAAATATATTAAATTTTTATTTTAATATAAAAAAGTAAAACTTAAATTAGAAAAAACCTAACTCTAATGTTTTAAATTTATTTATAATGTATTTAGAATAAATAAATATTTTTAAATAATCATTTGTTATATTTTTGAAATTTTAATTTTATAATGTTAGATTTATAATAAAAAAATTTAAAAGATGATATTACTTTTAAATCACTCTCTTAACAAATTAAGAAAGGATTAACGCACTTTTTACCCAAAAATCAAAACCCCAAATTATACTTGGTTTGCATGTCAAAGTTTTCTTCGTGATACAGAAAAACCTTTGTAACCCAAAATCAGGAAGGTCCCAAAAAAAAGCATCAATGAGGCAAAGACAGAAGGAGAGTGAACTACTTGGTTTGGTAGCTGCCTCGAGAAAATTATGAACATAGAACCGAAACTCCTTGGTTAAAAAAAAGCCCTTGGAAGTCTGAATCGACTTACAAAAGTAGCAATCAACACTAAATGAGAGAGGCAAAAAAGTGAAGCTGTCATACTTAAATTTAGTGTTTAAAAACTTCCTATAGATCTCATCTGAGAAAAGAAAAGAAAAAACTTTATGCAATCAATCAAATATTCTCCCTACCAAATCAATCAGTAAACCTTCCCCTCCCCAAAAACAGAGTATATCTCTAAAACCCATTTGCTCTCTTTTTTCTTTCTCAGTTTCCCCTAAACAAAGCTATCTTTCTGGCTTTTGTTGCTCGTGTAGCCTCGTTCTAGGCCATCAGATGATCAAACCATCTGTGCAGTGGGATTGTAGAATTGAAGGGCTAGATATTGGAATTGGAATTGCGACTAGAACCTGAGTTGATAAAGATAGGAGTGTCTCTAGGCGTGTGGGACGTGGTGCCGCGTAAGCTGCCATTGTTTCCCATGTCTTTTGTCTTGTGGAGAAGAAAGGTTCCTGACAAAATGGTCACAAAGCCACAAAGCTCGGTCGCAATTTGCAATCCGCTCTGAGAAGCCCAGTCCTGGACCAAAAACAAATGATGATGTGCTTATTAATAGTAAATGATTCAGTTCTCAAAATCAGCATTTTACCTTGAACATGATCATACTAGCTAAGATGGTGAAAGTTGTAAACATAACGTAGTACACTGGAGATATGACCGCAGTGTTGAAATTATCCAGAGCCTGCACAGATGAATACAAACATGAAACCAATTAAGGGTTTGTAATTGGAAAAAGTTTGAATCTGTCAATATCAAGATCTTGTTTATTATTACCTTGTTCAAGTAGTTGATTTGCAAAATGCAACATATGGTCACTACTATGATGAAAATCCATGCGTGGAAGTACTTGAACTGGTTCATCCCGGAAAAAGTGAGTTTTATGGCGATTGCCACAGCTTTAACACTCATAACCTAACATGCAACAGAGAACAAGACATTAGTTCAAAGTGAGGAGAGATATATGTAATAAGAGATGGCTTAAGAAAAATATGAAAACGTACAGTAAGGGAACCCATTAAAGAGCAAATCCCAACATATACTATCATATGCGTTTTGCCATAACGGGGCTCGTAGTAGAAGATCAATGCAAGTACCACAACCAACACCACAGCAGAATATGCAAGAAAACCTGGTTAAAGCATTTAAGCAATAGAACATGTTTCAATTGATAACTTATGTTGTCTGACTAAAACAAAAATATCTTTACAGCTCTCTACCTGGTTCAGTAGCAAGATGCCATACTTGCTTGACTGATTCAATGTTTTGCTCGTGAGGAGCATGTAATACAATCGTTGTAGATCCAACAACACAGAGGACACAGCCAAGTATACCCAACATATGCAATTTCTCTTCCAAAATAAAATGTGCAAGCACTGCGCTGCATAACACAGTTTGTTTTCAGGAGACTAGGTTGTTTTAAGCAGATACGACAACCAATAAATAGGCATAGTTGATACAGATACCTGAAAATAATACTTAGAGCTCCCAGAGGTGTCACTAGAATAGCCGGTGCAAATGCATAAGCTGCAAAGTTTGCTATCTCCCCAACAATCACTGTAAAAGTATGGAACACAATCCTATTAATTATCATAACCAAGCTCCATTTTTTTATTGTTATAATCAACATAATTTTCAGATTTGAACTATTTTTTATGCTTTTGCTTGTCTTATTCTCAGGGTGAGCAATCAGATTACTACAATTGTGTGATTTCTGATCAATCTAGTGATGTTACTCTTTCACGTCATCATACAGAATCATTGATGATTCAATAAAGAAAATCATCTTCAGTCAGCAATAAAACTTTGTGCTTCTGATTGAAAAACTGCCAAAGTCATAAACATGTAAACATCTCTGATAACAAACAAGTAAAAAAGATTTGCAGAATTTCTCAAAATTATTAGAGAGGATATTGATCAAAACTAACTTGTTATCATCCCAGCCCACCACCAAGGTTCATATAAGTATCCATACCCTCCTTCACCTGTGATCAATAAGAACAAAAAAGATTAGTTAAACAATAAGAGAAAGATACAAGTAATAGCTTAATGATCAGAACCTGCTCGAGCTCCGCTTACTCCCGCCTTCTTGAGACCTTTTTTCTTGATGATGAAGCTAGAACCAATGAAAATACTCGAAGACACGGCTAAAATGACTCCATGTATATTATCAGGTGACATCTCCTCCATCTTGATAATATTTACAAATTATGATGAATCAAAATTATTAATGATGAGAATCCAGGAAAGTTTTGGCTGACGATAGCTTATTGCATCTACACAGAAAGTAATAACAAATCAGAGTAAAAAATCCACTCCAGTAAACAATGCTTATAACTATAAATCAGCATATACTCCGAACGATTTACTGGTTAATTTAGCAATTGCTCATACCAATCATGTGATTTTGTATAGAAAAATCTTAATTTAAAAAAAAATATCCTCCAGGTAGAAAAATCGATAACCAGACAAATGGCGCAAGGAAAGAGACAAATCTTAACAAAATCAAACGATGCCTCACGAAACAGAAAATCTAGGATCTTACAACTGTTTTAAGAATTGTTTTACCCAAAAGATTCACGAATTGGAGAAAACGATTAAGACTCAGAAGCTTGATTTTTTATACGTTACCTTTCCAACATTAAACTACTATTACTCGTCTGATCAATAAAATATTCGCAGTAATTGGAAACTACAAATATACGTTAAGAACACGAAGACAACGGACTTAATCGAAAAAACATTTCACAATCCTCGAAAATTACACGAATCATACGCGATTTCACTCGTTACAACAACAAATTTGTGGGAAGATTGTTTTGTACGAAAAAAATAAGAAGAAGATGATGAGAACGACGTAAGAAAAGGAAAGATATATATATATATTTGAAGCTAGAAGTAGTATTAGAATATTCGAATCGTATCTAACCTTTTTAATGGGTTCCATTTCGTAACACCAAAACAAAATCAACAATGTGGAAGAAGAATACGACTCTGAAGTGATTTTTTTCCGGTGAAAGGTAATATGAAAACTAGGGTTCTTTTGTTGTGTCGCTGGAACTGAATCTGAAGAAAAAAAAACGAAAGCAAAAAAGGAAGAGACAGAGAGAGAGAGAGAGAGAGTAATGTGTAACGAAAATATGGGAAACTTTGAAACAAACAAACCCACACTCACACAATACAACTCAAAACATTAAGAGTTACATATAGACCTGAGCATTTTTCGAATTCGGTTACTCAATACATTCTGTGTTCGGTTTAGTTCGGTTAGCTAATAATTCGGTTTGTTTCTGATTGGACCGAATTTTGTTTGGTTTAACTTTTATTGGCGTTTTTTTGGTTCAACTTTTATTGGGGATTTTTTGGTTCAACTTATGGTGGAAACTAAAAGCTTGACTGAACAAGTCTCCTGTGAAGACTAATTGATGAATGGTTCACAGTGTCAAGTCTCCTCTTGGAAAGTGTGTAACACTAACAAAATGAATATTCAATCTTTCCGATTATTTTCACAACAATTAGACCTGTCATTATAAGTGTTTATCTACCGGTCATCTTCCCTTTGATTCACCACGGGATGGATATAAATTGAATAAAAAAAATTATACGTGGGTCTGACCCGCTAGAGAGGGCTAACAACAATCACGGTAAGAAGTCGAAATACAAATATTAATTATCATAACGAAGCTCCAACTTTGCTGTTTTAATTCAACAGAATCTCAGATTTGAAGTATAAATATCAAATTATTAAAAATATAATAATTTAAAAACGACATTGGATTAATATAGAATCATGAAGCAAATAATGCTTTAATCTTAATGAAATAGTCATGTTTATATGAAGCGAGAATGTGGGCGATGGTGAGTCCACAAAACACACCAGGTACATAGCCTATAGCAGCAGCTATCCAGCTCAATACTTGTTCTTTTTCTTCATCTTGCTCTTGCTTTGTTGCTTCTTCTTCTTTTCTACCGCATGTTTGTTGGAGAGGGACACCACAGAGCCCAGGATTGTTTGCGAATGAAGAACTATTCTGGCTTTGAATTTGAGTTCCTTGTGGTATTGGACCTTGAAGTAGGTTGGAAGAGAAGTCCATCCTTGCTAGAAACGTGAGTTTCCCGAGCTCTGGTGGGATTTGACCAGTTAATCCGTTTTGAGATAGATCTAATGATTGTAGATTGATCAAGTTCGCCAAAGATGGTGGAATACGGCCTGAGAAAGCGTTGTTTGACATGTTGAGAACAATCAGTTCCTTGAGTAAACCGATGGATTCAGGAATATCTCCTTGGAGTTTGTTTCCGGAGACATCAATGCTTTTGTAGATTTTGAAACCACTCCCAACCAACTCCATATTCAATCCTTTGTTTATCAGAGCCACTGACTTATGATAGAACCCAGAGCCACGTCCCAATACCCTAACCGGTGTACTATCGAAGATGTATACGTCCGATGACATTGCAGTCCAACCCGCAAAGTAATCTGATGGCAAGAATCCACTGAAGAGATTTTTCGATATGTCAAAGATTCGAAGCCTGGGAAAACCAAAAGAATCCCCAAGAGAAGATATTGGTCCATCGAACTCGTTAGAACGAAGGACAAGAATCTGTAGATTAGGCAACAATCTCAACCAAAATGGAAATTTGTCATTGAATCTGTTGTCTTCCACGTTCAGAAATTCGAGACTAGTACAGTTGATCAGAGACTTGGGAAGTTCTCCTGATAACCGGTTACGACCAACATCAAGAGATTTCAAGTGTTGACAACTACTAATAGATTCCTCTGGAAAAATCCCAGAAAGGCTGTTATTTTGAAGATGCAAGACCGAAAGAGTAGTACATAAGTTGTCAAAACACCGAGGAATAGAACCATTGAAGTTGTTGTCGGCTAAAACAAGTGTATCAAGAGAAATCAACTTGCATATTGTCCTAGGAATCTCTCCAGAAAACCGGTTGTTTGAGCTTGAAAAATACATCATAGACGTTGGTAACAATGGAAATGGATCAGGGAACTTGTTTGAACTTATATCAAGCATAATTAGTTTTCCACTTGTTTGAACAGCATGCGCTGATCCTTCAAATCCACTGAAGAAATTTTGAGAAATGTTTACATACCGCAAGTCCGGGAGACTCCATAGCCACTTAGGTACTTGGCCTTCAATTTGATTGGCAGAGATGTCTAAATAAAGCAAACTGGTTTGGTTTTGCAGAAATTTGGGAAACTCATAATCAATTTGGCAGGATGATAAAGCCAAGAACTTTATGGGTGAGGAAAGATGGAGAGTTGAACTGATCTTCAAAGTAATCCCAGAAAGATCGAGATCACTAAGTAACTTGAGATGTGAGAAAATACTCAGCTCAACTGTGCTTCTTGTATTCAGATAGGACAAGTCAAGTATCTCAAGCGACTTGAGATTCAAGAAGATGCTGAAATCGACTATGCCCCTTTCTGTGTTCCAATTAGAGAGGTCAAGAAGCTGCAGGCTGACAAGTTTTGATATAGATGTCGGGATTTGCCCTTTGAAATCATTTTCTCCAAGGTATAAAACTCCAAGTTTAGATGGTGAAGAGATATTCCCAATCTCAAGAGGACCACTGAATATGTTTCTTCCCAAATCAAGGTCTACCAAAGAAGGGATCATGAAGAGAGACGGCGGGATCAATCCTGAAAATAAATTCCCACTAATCTCAAAGTACATCAGTTTGAAGAGGCTACTCATGTTAGATGGCAGCATACCATCCAACTTGTTAGAACGAAGGTCTATCCAAGTGACCTCGCTCAAATTCAGTAGTGCAGGAGAAAACTTCCCACTCAGGTTGGCCATGGCAAGTCGCAACTCTTTTAGTCGGTTTAGCTTTCCAATCGAATCCGGTAGTTCACCATTGAAGTCATTAACCGAAATATCAAGATCAGTGAGATAAGAAAGATTTCCAAGTGAAGAAGGAATTTTTCCAAAGAGATTGCAACTATAAAGAGTCAAAATCCTTAAAGATTTGAGATTGCTGATGGAATCTGGTATAATACCTGAAAGATTATTCAAGCCAAGATCCAGGCTCTGAAGATGTTGTAGTCTAAACAAGCTACTATTAGTTCTCAAAGGACCATTTAGATTACTGTCTTGCAAATCTAACTTAACCACCTCACCTGTCTTAGGATCACAAGAGACACCATCCCAAGAACAACAATCACTGTTGTTCCTCCAGCTCTCTGTCTTTGTGTCACCATGGATATAGAACTCGCTCTTGAACTCCAAAAGAGCATCTTTCTGGTCTTGAAGACACAAGTACCTTACAGGAGAAGCAATAGCAAGTATTGAGTTTGAAAGAGAAAAGATTAAACACAAACTCCATATCATCATCTTCCTCTGGTTACAACAATGCATCATTTGTCTTTTTGTTTGTTTCTATGAAACGAGTGATGTTAGTGAACCATTGCAGTTGTCTTTTTATACTTATGGACGAAATTAAACTTGACTCTTAACACGTCTCCTTGTGAAGACTGAACACTAATTGCTTCCACTAAGATTTTTTTTTTTTTAATTTCCATGAATGCTCTTCACAAAGTCAGGAGTTAAGAAACTGAACATTCAAAAAGTGTTTTGATCTAACAAATTATTCAAAGCCACAAACGCAATTTTTTCCAAGACGTGTGGTGTGGGTATGTAATTGAAGATTCCTTTGACTATTCAAAACCGTTGACGCAATTTCTTGGCCGTGTGGTGGAGGTTATTCGATAAACGCCATGTAGCTTGAGAATTCATTTGCAGTCCTCTGTATATATTTCTCTTTCATCTCTTAATTGACCCAATGAAAGTGACGATGAACCCTCTAGATTAAAACAAGTCTTTCCCTTTGTAAAATTTCTAAATCACTATGTTTTGTTTTATTTTATTTTATTTTATTTTTTAAAATTTTAAATCAACAGATCTGGTTTTCTGCAAAACAACCCATAACAGATCTCTTCATCAACCGCAAAAACAGTCATCACCGGCGAACTCGGTCGCCGCCTCGGAAGCGGAAGCTTTACGAAAATCCATATGGCTCGTTCGATCGAAAATGATGAACTCGTCGCCATTAAAATCATTGAAAAGAAGAGAACAATTAAATTCAGCATGGAACTAAGGATAACACGAGAGATAGATGCTATGCGTCGTCTCCATCATTATCGAAACATCCTCAAGATCCATATGGCAACCAAATCTTGTTGAAAAAATTAATCGAATAAGTTTTTTTTAAGTTTTAAATAATTATCCTCATTTTTCACTTGTTTTTCGTTCAAAATGAATTGTGTTTTCTTCAGCTATTTTGTAGGAATATTTGTTTAAGATGTAAATAGCTATTCAAAGCCTTGATCGTCATTGAATAAAATGTCTCTTTTAAATTCAATTTGTAAGTTCAATATCATTTTAATCTAGTATGAGAACTTATATTTTGAACAAAAGTGGTAGCTTAAAAAGAAAGAAACACCAAATTAAGAGAGATGGGAGATCATAAAATGATGGGCATTGGAACCACTGGAGTAAGATGATGGAAAATTTCTTCAGGGCTAAAGGTTTATGCAGTATCGTCGATAATGGATTTGAGGAACCAACAAATACAATCATTCTATCAACACAACAAAAGGAACAGATGGATAATGCTAGAACAAACAACCATAAATTGAAGCATTACCTCTATCAATCGATGGAAAAAGAGCCACAAACAGCGTGAACAATTTCCGTCGTGCTCATTTCAATCTGAATTTAGTAGCAGTGCGTTAAACCACATGAACAATGAACCTTGCTGAATCAATGTCATTATTGAAAGACTCAGAGATGTTGTTGTGAATATCGACACAACTAGAAGATGTTTTGCAGTAAGCAAGACTGCAATTCTTTGGATTCTTCTCCATCATTGCTTCGAACAACCTCATATCATAAGTCTTCACTATTTCCAAATTCGCATTATACTCAGCCATCGTGTAACTCTCTACAACCTTCCAAAACAGTCGCTTCATCTCACTTTGATGAGGGAAAATCTTTTTCAAATTCCCATATATATGACGAGCGCACATCCTATGTTCAACTTGAGGTAATTCTCTTTCGACTGCATTCAACAAACCCTACAAATTGAACTAATTTGATTGTTAACATCCATATGGGTCAAAATGAGATTAAAATCAACTTTTGGCTATCATTTGATTGATACCTTTTGTCTATCTGATATTACTGTGAAACCTTCTCCATTTTGTAGATTAAAATCTACTTTCAACTTTCGTACGAACCAAGCCCAATTCTCTTCATTCTCAACATCGACAATTGCCCACGCAATTGGGTACATTTGATTGTTAGCGTCCCTTCCCACAGCAGCTAGTAATTGACCCTTAAGTGTGCCTTTTAGAAAACAACCATCTAAGCCGAATATAGGTCGGCACCACATATTGTCCATAATCTTCGGAGCACTTCGAAACACACATAAAATCTCTGAAATATTTCGGCTCCAGTTTCATCAAATACGGTGTCGAGCTCTAGAGTAGATCCACGGTTAGAACTACAATGGCAAAGTAAAAGTAATTTAGTAAAAAAAACAAACAAATTCCTTTAGCAATCGGTAAAATAAGTCACTTACTCAAGAAGGGCTAATCGATAATCCTTTAGCCTTTAAAATTGCTTCTCATGTTCATGGTTGATGTGATCTAATGCTCTTCTCTTTGTTTTTTTACACTTGTCGATGGTTGTGATAAAATTGTACCGTTTGAGGATTTCCTCTTGCATTGTCTTCGGTTTAAGCTCCGGATCAGTTCTAATATCATCCAAAAACAACTTCATTATCACCTCTATCTTTAAAATTTTACAATGCGTATCTTTCACGCAATTGTGCTCATCTTCATACGTCTTCACCATCCACTTTCCGATTCTTTCTTCATAACTACAATAAATATACCACGGACAACAATCATTAGACCCACACTTAGCTCCAGATTTGTCTTTTTTCCAACGACTTAGCTTAATATTCCATCCTCCCTTTAGCACGTAGTCAACCAAGGCCTCTTTAAAATCTTCTAAAGAATCAAACACTTGTCTTAGTTGTAACTGTCCACTACCTCGTTTACACCTTATGAAATCCTCTTCATCGCAATTGGAGTTAGGAGGTGTGTTGTGGTAATCAACATCTTCATCTTCATCAACAAACGATTTCACATTCATTTCAACCCTCACATCTTCTTCGTATGACTCATTCCATGGAAGATCCTCTGGATGCTCACTTGTGTTAACAAGGAAGACGTCAACAACCCTTGTCCATTTAGCTGCTTCACACATCTTAGTAAAACTCGCATCTCCATTAGATAACTTCTTCTGATCCTTATTCTCTTCAAAAGGCATTTTATACCATATTTTCTGGCGATAAAATGTTTCCCCTAACTCATTTTTGATCATGGTGAATAAATCTTCGGGTTTAGATTCTAAATCTTTAACTTCACCACAAAGATAGCCGACATCTCCATCTTTATTTTTCACCCAATATCCACCGTAATAAACATTGAATGTTACAACTTCTGCATTACTGATTTGCACAAAACAATTAGGCGTTAGACAGCAAAAAGTCGATTTTGTTTTACCAAATTTAACAATGAAAATAAAATGCAAAATTCAGTTTATTTTGATTACAACAGATATTTTGGCCGTATCAAAACATGCAGAGTATTTCATATTACTTTGCAATTACATAGCACCGAACAATAAAACGAGCCAAATATAAAAAGTGGGTCATCATTTAAACTTAGAGAATCAAAATAAAATAATTTAGAATCACAGAGAAGAACCCACAAGTTCAAATATATTTCACAGAGACATGTAATTGATTTTGGGTTTTTTCTTGATGATGTAAATAAAAGAACATCTTATTAACCTGTACTTTTGGTTTATATGAAAGTCAGTTTAATGGAAGAACAAGTCATCGTGAAGATTTGGATTTGGTGAGGCGTCTTCACATTTAGGAAAAACAAGAACTAAGATCTTACTTCACCAGAAAGTTCTTACATGCAACAACTCCCACCAAATTCCTTTAAATACAACTTTTATTATTGAACAATGTGTAGGAATAAGTCAATGTGTGGAAATCTGTTGAAACAACAAAAATAAAAACTAGTTCTGTTTTTTTTCCCCAAATATTTATGTAATATATATATAATACTAAATTTTGTGATAATATTAAACGAGTTCAATCCAAAACAATAATCCTAAATTTTGTTTCTGATTCTTTCTTCGCTTCCTAAAGACTAAAACAAGCAACGAAACAAAATCAAAGACTTCCACAGAGAAAACACAATAAGAAAAAAGAACAAGAAAAAGAGAGTTTTTGAGTAAATCACGGAGAAATCAAATTACGATCTTCTCACTTTTTGTACAAACCCAATATATATATATATAAACGAACAAAATTTCCATTATATATTTTCTAATTAGAGTATATTTCTTTCCCAGAAAACAGATTCTAAAACTAGAGTCTATTTTCTTGCAAGAAGAACAATGAGTGGAAACATATTCGTCCACACAACAGATGTATATTAACCACCATTTTTTGAACCGAATCAAACAAGGGTCCAGGTTTGAAATTTCATAACAAGGTTTATGGGTTAAACAAAATTCAAAAGGGTAACAGAACACACACCAAAAAAAAATAGAGAAAGTAACAAAACACAAAATACACACCAAAAACTAAAATCTAGATTACGTTTTGTTTTTCACAAAAAAATCAACCAATTTGTATTCTTTTAAACAAAACCCAGAACACAACAACGATATCATCCATATCACAAGATAAACATCAACGATTTCATAAACAACAAATCAATGATTTCACAAACTGAAACCCTTAAACAATTTATGAAACATTTGAAGATTTATGCAACCATTTCGAAACAAACGAAATCCTTAAACGATTTCGAAACAAATGCAACCCTTAAACGATTTATGGAACAATTTCGAATTGATTTAGAAGAGAAGCTTACCCAGACATGTTGAATCCTTTCGATTCCACTCGATTTCGAAAACCCTAATTTTCCAAATCCTCTCGATTCCAAAAACCCCTATCGCAACTCCTTAGATGTCGATTTTCCAAACCCTCTTGATTTTGATTCCTATTGATTTCGAAACCCTAACTTCCCAAACTCTCTTGCGATTTCACTTTCAATGGTTTGAAATCGATTTCGATTTCTGTTTTCCCCAAATCGATTTTTGCCCTAATAACACAAACTTTCCCCAAGTGCAAAACGACGTCGTTTTGCTTAAAGTACAAAACGACGTCATTTTATTTTCACATACAGTTTCTCAACTGCCACGTATCACATGAGTCAGCAGTATTTCACGGTTTATTGACGACGTTAAAAATTGCGTTGAAAAAGGCACTCTTGATATAGTTCGTGTAGGAATTTCAAATTATATCATTGTTCATGTGGTTTAACGCACTGCTACTAAATTCAAGTTGAAATGAGCACGACGAGAATTGTTCACGTTGATTTTGACCCTTTTTCCAGAGGAATCTAAGGACATTGCACTACAAGAAAACAGCGTATTTCCGACGGCCACATCCGTCGGAAACACATCGGTAAAACGGATTCTCGACTACGTTCCGACGAAATGCGTCCGTCGGGACTATTTTGTCGGAAATTCGTTTCCGTCGGGAAGTTATCAGGAATTTCCGATGGATTATGGATTAACTATGCCGTCGGAATATGCTGATTGATTTGCGATGACACAGGTCCGTCGGAAAATACCGACGGATATTCGATGGTCCGCATCCATCGGTAATTACCGACAAATTATCGAGGGCATTTTTCGATGACTTTTGCCGTCGGGAATATTGTCCGATGATATTTCTCGACGGTTTATAACAGTCGGGATATAGCAACACATTTCCGACGGCTTTGTCCATCGGGCATTTCCGACGACCCAATCCATTGGAAAAACCAAATAATATAAAAAAATAAAAAAATTATTTTTTTAATATTTATATTTTAAAAATATTTAATTAAAAATAATTAAATATTTTTAAAATATAAATATTAAAAAAATAAATTAAAAATTAAATTAATAAATTTTTTATTTTAAAATTTAAATTAATATTTTTAAAAATAATCATACAATTAATAAAAATAATATTATAAATATAAATATTGTTAAATATTTATTTTAAATTACAAATTACAAAGGAGGAGTAGGAGGAGAAGGAGGAGAAAAAAAGTTATCAGGCAATTTATTTTTTATCATTTTTACAAAGTTTTTGAGATTATTCATCTCTATTTTTATGGACGTCATTTCTTCTTTTAGCTGCTCATTTTCCTCGTTTCTAACTGCAGATGTTGCGCCACCGGTATCTGTAACTCTTCCGAGTCCTGGATGACGACCCTTTGAAAATGGTACTTCCTGTAAAAATAAAAATATTATTAGAAAATTTAATGAAAATTATTATAATATTAATTATATATTTAAAAAAAACTTACATCAAGAACGAGACGGTTAATCTCAGAACGAGGCAATTCGGCGACCGAAGATGAAGAACCAACTTGAGATTGTTGGGTTAGAATATCACTTTTTTTCTTTTTTCTTTTTTCGATGATCTCACTAACGAGACCATCTTGGATACGACCAGTCTTTTTGTTCGTGTGGACGGCCTCAAGAAGTTGCAAATGATCTGGAGGCGCTCCAATTTCTTGTGCCTAAAAATAAAAAAATTCTAAATTAATAATTGTAAAACTTTTAAATAATAATAAATAATTAATATAATAATTAATTTACCAATTGATCGGCTCGTCTGAGAAAACTAGTCGATCCGACATTGTGAATATAAATGTCTTTGCCTCCTCGGTCGCTCTTCCGGTTTCCCGAATTAGTTTTCAAGATGACCTCAACGGTGGAAGATTCCCAATAACAAATAAAGTTGTTCCAAACCGACTCATTCAACCCTCTTGGTTTATCTTTTCTCTTTTTCCATTTTTGTTTCCATTCGTTCATGTGGGGGGAAAATTGTACTGCAGCCTCTTTTTCGAAAGCTTCTTCCACCAATTTTGTGTTCATGGGATCTCATGTAAATTTTTACTGTGAAATTTTAATATATATTACTAAAAAATATTATTAAAAACTATTTCAAAATAATTATATATTTAAAATTTAAATAACGTACCGCAAACGTCCTGAACCAAATCTGACGTTCTTCGTACGGAATATCTCGAAATTTGGTATATGGTTTATTCAAAAGAGAATGAAGCATCTTTAATATAGATTTGCTTATTCCATTGTTTGAAATACCAAACCTACGAATTTTGAAGTACCCGAAGAACACATTTTCTTAAAATTTTTGGTTCTGTTAAAATTTTGAAAGATCATAGCTTATTTATAGTGGAAATTAGATATTATCACGAATTTTTAACAGATTATTAAGAATTTTTAACAGATAATTACGAATTTTAAAAAGATTATTCTTCAGAATATTCTCTATTTCCGACGGAATTCCGACGGTTACCGACCACAACCGGATATTCACGTATTTTGAATAGATTTTATCTTCATAAACCGACGGATTTCCGATGGTTTCTGACCATCGACGAATAAACACAAAATTTTAATAGTGTAGGTAAATTTCCGACGGATTGCCGATGGTATCCGATAATGGTCGGATATTTCCGATGGTTTTTCGATGACATATGCTGACGGATTCCCGACGGGCTCTAAAACACAGGATCCATCGGGACATCATCGGAATATTACCGACGGCTTCAGATACGTCGGTAACTTTCCGACGGTTTCAAGAGGATATCCCGACGATTACGCTTTCGTCGGAAATGCAATGGTTTACCGTCAGTTTTTACCATCGATTTACCAAAGATCTTGCCAGCGTCGGAAATTACCGACGGATCTCCGACGGTTTTAGTTCCCTCAGCTATCCGTCGCGCATCCATCTTAAATTCGTCGGAAATATCCGACGGTTTTTATTCCGTCGGAAATGCCGTCGGAAATGTTAATGTTTTCTTGTAGTGTTGAAAGTATTTCTTTGGAAGAATTGCAGAGTTCTCTGGTTGTTCATGAACAAAAAATCAAAAAACTAGACAAAAGAGAAGATCAAGTTCTGAAGATAAGTTATGGAACAGAGAATGGAATGAGAAGAAAAGGCTCGTATGGAAGAGGAAGAGGTCGTGGGCGAGGAAGAATATTTTTCAACAAAAGTACAGTCGAATGTTACAAATAACACAAGCTTGGACACTTCCAAAATGAGTGTCCAAAATGGGGAGAAAAGCCAACTACGTTGATCTTGAAAATGATGAGATGTTGCTAATGTCTTACAGTGAAGAAGCAAAGGTTATGGTGTTAGAAATGGTTGAAGATAAGTCCTCAAATAGAAGAATTTGGTTCCTTGATTCAGGATGCTCAAATCACATGAGTGGAGACAAGAAATTGTTTTCAACAATAAACGAGAACTTCAAACATTTAGTCAAATTGGGGAACAACAAAAGGATGAATGTTGTTAGAAAAGGCAATGTAAAATTAATTTTGAACAATGCAACTTATGTGATGAGTGATGTCTATTTCATTCCAGAACTCAAAAATAATGTGTTGAGCATCTGTCAACTACAAGAAAAGAATCTAACAATCCTAATTCAAAAGAGAATATGCAAAATCTATCACGATTAAAAAAGATTATTGGCAAAAAGTAAAATGAGTGCTAACAAAATGATCATGTTGTTTGATGAAAATGAGGATGAAATCAGATCACAACAGCAATGTCTACAAGAAACATCAGAGGATATGACAAGGTTATGGCATAAAAGATATGGTCATTTGAGCTACAGTGGGATGAAGACTCTACAAAACAAGGACATGGTTTGTGGTCTTCCCAAATTTAACACAGAAAAGTTCACCTGTTCAGACTGTTTACTAGGCAAGCAACACAAAAATGCCATTCCAAAGAAAAGGTTATGGAGAGTCAAGGAAGTTCTCGAATTTATACACTCAGATATATGTGGTCCTATAAGTCCAACATCTACAAGTGGGAGAAGGTATGTCCTATGTTTTATAGATGATTTCAGTAGAAAAGCATGAGCATACTTACTGAAAGAGAAATCAGAGGCATTCAATCACTTCCAATTCTTTAAAAGCAAGGTGAAAACAGAAACTGCTAAAATGATAAAGTGTCTTAGATCAGATAGGGGAGGAGAATACACATCTCTTGAGTTCTCAAACTACTGCAAAGAGCATGGTATTCGAAGACAATTGACAACTCCTTACACTCCTCAGCAAAATGGAATTGCATAGAGGAAAAATCGGACTGTTATGAACATGGTAAGGTCTATGCTTTCAGCCAAAAAAATGCCCAAGATATTTTGGCCAGAAGCTGTGAACTAGAAATTTAATGTTCTCAACAGATGCCCCACTTTTGCCATAGAAGACATAACACCACAAGAAGCCTGGAATGGAACAAAACCAAATGTAGAACACTTCCGAGTGTGGGGGAGTATTGGACATGTTCAATCCCAGAAGAAAAACGAGGAAAATTGGATGATAAGAGCTCAGTCTACATTCTGATTGGTTTTTCAGAAAAATCAAAAGGCTACAAATTATACAATCCAAAGACAAAAAGGATTGTGATAAGTAAAGATGTGATATTTGAGGAAAACAAAAGCTGGGACTGGGGAGAAGATCAAGATCATGTAAATTCAGAACTAACATGGAATGATGGAGATAAAATGTTAGAAAAGGTGATGATGAAAACAATTCAGGAGAAAACTCGAACAAAGACTCAGAAATGATTGCAAAAGCTCTAGAAAGAATGGCTGTAGAAGTTCCAGAAAAGGGTCAAAATCAGCAGCATGTCGAAATCAGGGAGGGAAGAATAACAAGACCTCCTCAATACCTTTCTAATTACATTACCGGAAATGAGATATCAGATCAAGAAGATGAAGTAAACATGCTACAAATCAACTCTTCTGATCCATTAAGCTTTGAAGAAGCTGAAAAAAGTTCAAATGGAGAAAAGCAATGACCGAAGAGATAATTTCAATAGAGAAAAATCAAACATGGGAGCTTTTTGAATTACCAAAAGGAACAAAATGTATCAAAGTTAAATGGATATACAAGACCAAACTTGATGAACATGGAGAAGTAAACAAGTACAAGGCTCGTTTAGTAGCAAAAGGATACTCACAAGAATATGGAATCGATTACACAGAGGTGTATGGTCCTGTTGATAGAATGGACACCATGAGAACCATTTTAGCAACAGCAGCAAGAAAAGCATGGGGTATCTATCAACTTGATGTGAAATCAGCCTTTCTCCATGGTGTTCTTGTATAGGATGTCTACATACAGCAACCAAAAGTATATGTGATAAAGGGACATGAGAACAAAGTCTACAAACTTCACAAGGCTCTATATGGGTTAAAACAAACTCCTAGAGCTTGATTCAGTCGAATTGAAGAATACTTCAACAGAGAAGGATTCTTGAAGTCAAAGAATGAATAAACTTTGTTCCTCAAAACAAATCAAAAGGGAAACATCTTATTTGTTAGTGTATATGTTGATGATCTCATCTATACAGGAGATAATCTCTCAATGATGAAAGACTTCAAGATATCAATGCAAAGAGAATTTGACATGACACACCTTGGAAAAATGCGACATTTCCTTGGAATTGAGGTGATGCAAACAATAAAAGGAATACACATTTCTCAAACAAAGTATGCACAAGAAATTCTGAAACGATTTGAAATGGAAAACTGCAATTCAGTGAGGAATCCAATGTTGCAGGAGACAAAATTAACATGGATGAAGAAGGAGAAAAGGTTGATGAAACTTTCTACAAAGAAATAATAGGGAGCTTGATGTATATCACTACAACAAGACCCGATATGTTGTTTTCAGTAAGTTTCTTAAGTCGTTTCATGTCTAAACCCACAAAACTGTATTTACGAGCTGTAAAGAGAGTCCTAAGATACTTAAAAGGGACTATGGACTTCGGTATTTAGTACAAGAAAGAAGGAGTTAGTGAGTTGTTAGTATATTCTGATAGTGATTTCGCAAGTGATGCTGATGGAAGGAAAAGCACTACATGGTATGTGTTTTTGATGGATAATGCAGCTGTTACTTGGTGCTAAAAAACAACCTATTGTCACTCTATCTACTACTGAAGCTGAATATGTGGCTGCTTCAGTGTGTGCTTGTCAAGTCATTTGGTTCAAAAAAAATTTGGGAGAGTTTGACTACAATGTGAATGGAAGTACAACCATTTTGTGTGATAACACATCAACCATCAAACTTTCTAAGAACCCAGTATTCTACGGAAGGTACAAATATACCGGTGTACGTTTTCATTTCATTCAGGACTTCGTCATGATGGAGTGATTAAGTCTCGAACACTGTGATTCTAAAGAACATATAGCTGACATCTTTACAAAACTGTTGAAGCGAGATGTGTTTGAATATTTAAGAGAAAGACTTGGAGTTTGTTCTGCAAATAGTAAGCTAAGCTTGATGCCCCAAGGTTAGTTTAGGGAGGGTTTGTTGAAGAAATCAATCAAATAAGTTTTTTTAAGTTTTAAATAATTATGCTCAGTTTTCACTTGTTTTTTGGTCAAAATGGGTTGCCTCTCTTTTCTGCAACCATTTGATATTTCTGTTATTTCTTCAGCTATTTTGTACGAGTATTTGTTTAAGTCGTAAGTGGCTATTTAAAGCCTTGATCGTCATTGAATAAAGTGTCTCTTTCAAATTCAATTTGTGAGTTCAATATCATTTCAAATCTAAAATATATTTTGTCATGGAGCTCACTGTTGGAACTTGGAAGTGAAGTTTTTTCCTTCAAAACGGGTTGTTACTTGTTACACACAACGTACGGCACACCAGCTTACACAACGCTGGAGGAAATTTCACGGCGAGGATACGAATAAAAAGGTTGATGCATGGTCTTATGAGTAATCTTACTCGTTCTTCTCGTTGGAGACATTCCTTACGACGATTCGAACATTACAGCAATGTACATGAAGATTCACTGGAGAGATTTCCCAAACTGGATCCCGAAACAAGCAAAATCGATCATCTTTCAAATGTTCGATCTGATTCATGCAACGAGGATGAGTATTAAAACCGTCATGAAAACAACCTGGTGCAAAAAATCTTTAGAAAATTCTGAATTCCATTACAACATCTTCGGAGTCAGGACGATTTCTAAAGAAATCCAACATCAATTCGAACACAGTTCTAGATTTAATCCCATTCTCATTGAAGTTAGTATGATCTGATAAGAGGTTGAAGAAATAGTTCTCACATGGCACAATGATGACATATATATTCATATGCAGTGTCTATATGTTAATAAATACAACATAAATTCTGTAACGCAATTGGTAGTATAATGCTTATTAGTAACAATCATGTGAGTCGAAACATCGTCGTTTTATAATTTATATACGGTAATATAATCATTTAGAAAACCTAATACGGTTGGAATTGAGGATTTTAAATATTTGTATACAAACAGTGACAAAAAAAACTAATACGATCAAGTATAATTTACAATTTAAGGGTTTTTTTTGTGCAAAAAATCCGATCTTTTACCATTTTTTGGACATTTCTTCACTTATCTCCTCTTATTAATATTAAGAAGATTATTTTTATATTTTTTATAGAAAACAAAAACAGGATTACCCAATAAAAAAATCACAACAAACTGTTTGAGCTGCTATTTTGATATTCAAAATATTGCTCATCTTTCTCTCTCATTTCTTTAAATTTTATCCCAAATCTTTCTAATGTTGAGGTATAGTCAACTGAAAAGAGCTATTTTGGTTTCAGAAACACTTGTTTTTCAGATATGAATAAATTTTTATTCTTAATTAAAAAACATGTGTTTTCTTAAAACACTACTAGTAGACAAACGTACGATGATCTATTAACCTTTTTTAGCGGTTATTGTATCTGTACAATATATTATAGTACTAGATTTACAATATATTTTATTCATATATTATAATTAATTAGTTATTAATAAATATATATTAGATAGGTACATAATTTATTTTTTATTTTAAATTTTTTTAAATTTTTTTTAATATTTATCATATAAATAAAATAAATAATTTTATATAAATGGGTTTAAACTGTTTCTATTTTAAATAAACAATATTATTAAATAGCTAAAAATTATAAATGTGATAATTATTCAATTAAACTAAAATTTTATTTATATTTTTTTGACTAATTTTTCAAAATTTATAATATTTTATGTTATATCTTATTTGCGTTTTATGTCAAAATATAAGAGTTTTACATATAATATACTGTTAAATATTTGTGTTTTCATAACTATTCTAGTAAATTATGTTTTGTATAATATTTGTTTTAAAATGATCTGATAATATGAAATATACATATATATATATATATAAATTACACGTTAAGATTAGATTTTTTTGTTAAAATGATTCTCAATTAATAGATTAGAGATATGTATATTTTAACATTGTCTACTATATATTAAAGGAGAACCAATGAGAGTGAAAATTGATTAGCTGTCATCACAATATTTACTCTCACCAATTTTATTAATTAATTTAATTCAAAATATAAATTCTTTATTTTATTACTCAAATATTTTAATTAGGTAATTTAATTATAAAATTACTACTAAATGAGTTTCCAAATAGTATTTACTTTTCAAATATCATACGATTCAAAAATTAAGAAATTTTGAATTCGTGTATTACACATTTAATTGTTGTACACATATATAAGAAAAGTGAATATTTTGAATTTTTGTACATATAGAAACTTCATTAACACTATTTAATTACACATTTTATTTTATAGTAAATCATAACATTATACATAATAAACGGACTCGACATTCACATTCATTTTACACTTGTACCTCTCATAAAAATAAAAATAACATGTTTTTTCTGTGTCAGACCTAAACTTACAAAATTTCTTCTAACACGCAGAATTTTTCTAAATTCGAAAAATCAGTTATCTCTTTCGAAAGTAAATATCAATCGTGTATTTTCTCCTCACATGGATACAACTAGTCCGGTGTATATTGAATATTCATTTACTACCACAAGTTTCAAAGAAATACACTTTCCTCATCATTAATCATTAAAATCATTAATGTTTTCATGTCCTATATACTAAAAAATGATATTTCATCTTAACTTTTGCAATGCGGTTTATGAAATAATCAAGGAGAATGGTCATATACCCAAAAGGGAATAACGACAAGTACAATTGGATTGAGTTTATATCATGTATATTGAAATAAATAGCAAAAGCTTCATATACGCACTACCAAATGAGGTTTTCGTAGGTCTAAGGTTCTGTTTTTAGTAAAAATAAAAATAAATACTTAGCTATTCAAGATATCTATGTGCATGTTTTAAGTCTATTAGATATATGTATTTCTTTTTATTATATCAATTAATTTATGTATATTGTTATATATATATAGAATCAAAGCCGTTCACTACATTAAAACCTATGTGAGAATTGGCCCAACTGCTTCCATTCGATACATTCTGTCACCCTATAAATAGATATATTTGTGGAGGAAATCAATGTGAATTTGGTGTTGATGTCTTTGTTTCTCTACCTCCTTCCAATTGAGAAATCCTCTTTTTAATTATAAATTACCTTTTTCCAAGTTCTCTTGGACTCTTAATAACTTTTTCTGAAATGAAAAAAATAGTTATGTAGTTGATGACAATTTGAAATGAGGTATATCAAAAATCGTGTTTACATCTTATTTTTGTTTTTTTTCTCAGTTACACATCCCTAATAAATTATTTAAAAAATGTATATTATTAATAGAAATGTCATGTTAACGTGTCAACAGCACAGTAAATTTTAAATAAATATATAAATAGGTTTAAATTAATAGAATAATTATAATATATGTCATTGTTATTAATTTGGTTAGATAATCAATATATTTTATTAAATTAACAAAAAAATAATATTAAATTCCAAAAAAAAATTATTTTTTTAATTTACATATACAAAAAAACTATTAAAAATAATTTTAAATAAAATTTAAAATTATATAAATATTTAATTTATATTTACTAATAATCAATATTATATAATTTGTGAATATTTTTTTTTACGCCTGAATATAAATATAGTGTTCATATATTTGCCAAACGTTGATAGGATAGCCGAGTTGATACTAACAAAAATTCATTGTATTTTCTTTTCAAAAGAATTTGTAATGTTTACAAGAACATATGTCATCTGTTTTTAATACCTATGTCATCAAAAACATAAATGCAAAATCCTAATGATTAATTTCCAAATCTCTTTACTTTTTTAATCATTGTTTAAAGATGAAATAGCATCAAAACGGTTTTGCGTTTCAACTACATTCGTCATACAGTTGTGCACATCTTGTCGTATTATGTCCTCTGTTTTTTGCACATCACATGTTGCCTTCAAGCTGCAGTGGCGATGATTGTTGTTCCTTCTTATGCTTTCATTTGAGATGTCCCATCTCCCATTTGTTCAAATTTGTCATTATTAAGTTTAGTGTTAATATTAACATCTATGTAAAAATCAGAAATTAATCGAGTTTTACTCAAGAATTAATTTTATATCATTTAATATTTTAAATATATAATTTTGTAAAAATATATGCTAGCTATTATGATACATATGTTTTCAAGATATATAGAAAACCCAAATTAGCTATTTTGATATTAGATAATCCATCTGATTAAACATTTGGTACAAAATAGAAAATATAAGTTTAACTCAATTCAAACTACAAATTATAAATTCCAGTCACATAATAGAAAAAGTAGTACGTCCTTGATTTGGAGATACAAAAAATAGTTATAGGATTATATATAAATCTTCATCGTTTTCTTTTTCAAAGATCAAGTAATCACCATATTATTTATTTAAGTTAAATAAAACTAAATCATTAGGTTACGTTCTTTTCCGATTTAAAAATTTAAATTTTAAACATTTGGTACAAAATAGAAAATATAAGTTTAACTCAATTCTAAATATTATATGATAGGCTCTACCTTCTAAATATTATATGGTAGGTTCTGCCTTCTAAATATTATATGGTAGGCTCTGCCTTGTGAATATTATATGGTAGAATCTGCTTTCTGAATATTATATGGTAGGGTCTGCCTTCTAAATATTATATGGTAGGCTATGCCTTCTAAATATTATATGGTAGTCTCTGTCTTCTAAATATTATATGGTAGGTCATGCCTCCTGAAATTATTTTAATTTATGTGTTATTATATTCACTAATGTTTTACAATTTTATCATAAATTAATTTATGTCATCATTATGTTTAAATTCTTAAAACTAATTATACATATTTATTAAAAATATATATAATAATAATATTAATAAATTAAAATTGATACCCAAAATTTTATCATGATTATTTATTAAAAATAATTGTAAAATAATTTGGTTTTATATAAAATTGATGTTTAACAAATTGTTTTATTATGTGTATAGTTATAATGTCAAATTTGGCAAAACTCGAGATTGATGCCCTTGATATATCTGAAAAAAATTAAATGACATGGGCAGTAGCTGCAAAAATGCATTTAAAGGTAAAAGACCTTCTTGGTACCATCGATAGGTCGGAAACAACATCCGATGAGAAAAAAGCAAAAGCCATGATATTTTTATGCCACCATATCCATGATGGTTTAAAAGATGAATATATCACAAAAGAAGATCCTGCAGATCTTTGGCAATCACTCAAAGATAGGTTTGATCACCAGAAATATGTGATCTTACCAAAAGCCAAACATGAGTGGTTAAACCTCCGGTTTCAGGATTATAAAAGTGTAAGTGAATATAATTCCGCGTTGTTTGGAATCACTTCTAAGATGATATTATGTGGAGAAAAAGTAAGTGATTATGATATGATTGAAAAAACTCTCCAAACATTTCATCCTCGAAATGTAATCCTGCAACAACAATATCGAGCAAAGGGATATACTCGTTATTCGGAGTTAATGCAAGTTCTCCTTGTTGCTGAACAAAATAATGAACTTGTGATGATGAACCATCAATCTCGTCCCACTGGATCAGCTCTATTCCCAGAAATGAATGTTGCATTATCCAGTTACAATAATTGGCAAGGACATGGACGTGGTCGAGACCATGGTCGTGGTCATGGACGTGGACGAGGAAATGGACGTGGAAGTGGAAAAGGAAGATTTTTTCGTCCTAATGAATTCAAATTCGGGAGAAAGAATAAAGTCCACGAAAATGAAGTTGGTCATGTACCTGCTGTACGCCAAAATATACAATATGAAAATGTTTGTTACAGATGTGGCATGAAAGGACATTGGTCTCGTACCTGTCGTACACCAAAATATTTGGTTAATCTGTATCAAGAATCACAGAAACAAAAAGGAAAAGAAAGTGAAACCAACTTTATCTCGGATGAACCCGGACCTTCTTTCGATGGAAATGCATATCTCGATGTTGCTGATTTTCTGGTTGATTCCGAGAATACCAAAGAACAAGATAATTAAGTTTAATGTTATATATATAAAGTTGTATTTAGTTTCCTTACGAACAAAAACAAAACTTAATGTCCTTTTAAAAAAAATATATGTAAGTTTGAACTTTAATTACTTAATGTAAAATAGTTTTGTTATAATATAAGTTGATTTTGAAATATATGTGTTTAACATTTATTAATACATCTTTATCAATATTTTAATCCAGAAAATGTATCTCTTTGAGAATGAGAATGGAGATATATGCTTAGCAGACAGTGCTACAACACATACAATACTTAAAGATAAAAAGTTTTTCTCTTATCTCAAAATAAAAGATTCCGCCGGAAGCGTGAATACAATATCGGGTAATGCAAATATTATCATAGGCTCCGGAAGAGCTAGTTTTTCAATGCCAAGAGGAACAAAATTTGAAATAAATGATGCTTTATATTCCCCCGAGTCTCATAGAAACTTATTAAGTTTCAAAGACATCCGTACAAATGGATATCACATAGAGACAATGAGCAAAAATAATATTGAATATCTTTGCATTACATGGGAGCATAAACAAATATTGGAAGAATTACCAATGATGTCATCTGGATTATATTACACAAAAATAAATATAATTGAATCGTATAATACAATAAACCAGAAGTTTACGAGTACATTTAAAGTCTGGCATGAAAGACTAGGACATCCTGGATCAGTCATGATGAGAAAAATTGTGCAAAATTCTAATGGCCACCCATTGAAAAACCAGAAGATTTTTCAATCACGCGAGTTTTCGTGTAAAGCATGTTCTCAAGGAAAACTTATTACTCGGCCATCACCAGCCAAAATTAGTAATGAATCCCAGTATTCTTAGAAAGAATACATGGTGATATATGTGGGCCTATTCATCCATCATGTGGGCCATTTTGATATTTTATGGTTTTAATTGATGTATCTAGTAGATGGTCACATGTGTGTTTGTTAACCACACGAAATATGGCTTTCGCAAGATTCATTGCCCAAATAATCAGGTTAAGAGCGCAATTCCCTGATTATACTATAAAGAAAGAAAGACTTGACAACGCTGGTGAATTCACGTCACAAGCCTTTAATGATTATTGTATGGCTCTCGGAATCGATGTTGAACATCCGGTTCCGCATGTTCATACACAAAATGGTATGGCTGAGTCTTTGATAAAACGGTTACAACTCATTGCGAGACCGTTAATATTGAGAACAAATCTCCCAATTTCAGTATGGAGTCATGCTATATTGCATGTGGCAGCATTGGTCCAAATAAGACCAAGTGCATATCATGAATATTCTCCATTACAATTAACATCTGGCCAGAAGCCTGATGTATCTCATCTCCGAGTTTTTGGGTGTGCGGTTTATATTCCTATATCCCCACCACAAAGAACAAAGATGGAGCCACAGAGAAGATTAGGAATATATATTGGATTTACATCATCAAGTATTATTCGGTATCTTGAACCATAAACTGGTGACATGTTTACGATATGATTTGCCGATTGTCATTTTGATGAAGAAGAATTTCCTACGTTAGGGGGAGGAATTAAACAACTGCAAGAAGATATTAAATGGTGTACGCCATCTTTGTTGTATCTTGATCCTCCCACAAAACAACGTGAAATGGAAGTTCATAAAATCGTACATTTGCAAAATATTGCAAACCAGTTGTCAGATGCATTCACAGATACAAAACGAGTGACAAAATCATATATACCCGTTGTGAATGTCCCATCAAGAATTAATGTTCCTGTAGAACATATTGATGGCAATAAAATAAATGAACCCAGAGTTCAGTTAAAGAGGGGGAGACCGATGGGCTCAAAAGATAAAAATCCCCGTAAGAAAAGTATTTGGGAGAACAAAATCAAAAGGTTCTGGAAAAACCTCACAAAGAATGTCTCAAAAATATTTGTGAAAAGATTATAGAGAAACCAATTCAGACGGAATGTCCGGAAGACATATGCAAACAGGTTTTTAAAAACCACGAAGTGGAACTCCATCTAGAAGACGAACGCAATATAGAAACATATGAGATTTCAATTAACTATACCCAAAATAGAAAATTATGGGTTAGAAATAAAATAGAGGATATTAATGGAATATTCTCCTTTTCTGTATCCAAAGAAATTGAAAATGAAAATGATGATGCAGAACCAATGTTTGTAACAGAATGTCAAAAAAGATCTGATTGGGAAAAATGGCAAATAGCCATGAGAAATGAATTATTCTCTCTACAAAAAAGAAATGTTTTCGGACCCATTGTAATTACACCTGAAGATGTAATGCCAGTTGGGTGCAAGTGGGTTTTTGTAAGAAAAAGAAATGAGGAAAACGAGGTCACTAGATATAAAGCACGTCTTGTTGCACAAGGATTTTCTCAAAGATCGGGAATAGACTATGAAGAAACATATTCTCCGGTCATGGATGCAATTACATTTAGATATTTAATGAGTTTATCATCATCCAAAAGGTTAGAAATGTATCTTATGGATGTCGTAACTACATACCTATATGGAACTCTTGATAGTGATATATACATGAAAATCCCAGAAGGATTCAAGATTTCAGAAGGATCAAAGATCTCTAAAGGACCCAAAGAACTATATTCGGTCGAATTACATCGATCATTATATGGGTTAAAACAATCCGGACGCATGTGGTATAATCGATTAAGTGAATATCTGTTGAAAAAAGGATATATTAACAATGCGATATGCCTTTGCGTATTTATAAATAAATCCCCATCAGGCTTTGTGATCATTGCTGTTTATGTAGATGACCTGAATATAATTGGAACTCAAAAGGAAATTAATACTGCAAGAACTCATATGAAAGAAGAATTTGAGATGAAAGATCTTGGAAAGACAAAATTTTGTCTAGGACTCCAAATTGAGTATTTCCAAGATGGAATATTTGTGCATCAATCAAATTATATGAAAAGGATATTAAAATGCTTTAATATGGATAAAGTGAATCCTTTGAGTACTCCAATGGTTAATCGGTCACTTAATATAAACAAGGATCCATTTCGACCTTGTGAAGATAATGAAGACATATTAGGCCCTGAAGTACCTTATATGTGTGCTATCGGTGGACTTATGTATCTCGCAAATTGCACTCGACCAGATATATCATTTGCTACAAATTTACTTACAAGATATAGTTCATCACCTACACGCATACATTGGAGTGGAATAAAACATATTTTTCGTTATCTCCAAGGTACGATTGATTTGGGATTATTTTATCCTAGAAACCCCGAGTTTGGTTTGGTTGGTTTTGCAGATGCTGGGTATTTATCGGATCCACACAAAGCTCGGTCTCAAACCGGTTATGTTTTCACAATTGGTGGAACTGCGATCTCGTGGTGATCTCAAAAACAAACTTTGGTTGCCACTTCTTCAAACTATGCTGAAATCATTGCCCTTCATGAAGCTTGTAGAGAATGTGTATGGCTCAGATTTATGACTCAACATATAGAAGGAGCAAGTGGATTAATCAACAAGAAGGAGCCAACAAAATTATTCGAAGATAATGCTGCATGCGTCACCCAAATCAAAGAAGGTTATATCAAGAGTGACCAGACAAAACATATTCCTCCGAGATTCTTCTCTTATATCCAAGAACTACAGAAAAATCAAGAAATTGACATCGAGTATATTCGTTCAAGCGATAATACAGCAGATTTGTTCACTAAGGCACTTCCTACAACAACATTCAGAAAACATGTTCAGAATATTGGAATGCGTTATTTACGGGATCTATGAAGAAATTATATTCATGTTCTTCAGGGGAAGATTACGTATCTGTACTCTTTTTCCCTTATCATTTTTTTATCCCACTGGGTTTTTACATGATAAAGTTTTTAACGAGGCAGTACGTAATATTTTTACAATAACGAATAATCAAGGAGGAGTGTTAGAAATGATGATTATCCTCACCGACTTACTGAAGTCGGTTTATCACCTCTATAAATACATGCAATTGTAAAAAATAATGGATGCAGTTATCTTTCCTTATTCATTTTATATAATATCCATAATAACAAAGTTCCGTTCATCTATCTTTCTTCTTATTAGTATTATTTAACACTTTTTATCTTAATCGTTTGGATTTTGATTGGTTGATGCAGCAAAGATAGAAAGCTTAGTTTGATAGTTCTTTAAAGTAAAGGTTGATCTACGTCTGTCCTACTCCCGATACTCTTTACAAAAGCGAGCAACCAAACCAAGATATTAGTTTAGAGCCCTCAGCTGGTCCAGTTCCTGAATACTGAGACCAGTTACTTGAATTTGAGAAGTAATCAGAGTCTTAAGTTTTCGGTGATGGCTACTGGAACAGGAGAGAAGTGCTGTTCTTCAAAAAAGGCTAATCCACAATAAAGCTTAAATGTCTGAGAGGGTGGTCAAGAATTCTTAATTTTCTTTATATGATTAGCTAATTTGTAGCAATTCATAATATCTTCATGCTTGGCTTTCGAACAACATACTGTGTATATCTTTGTTGAATTGGATCATATTGAAAGAAATGAACCTGAATAAATATTTACTTTGCACAAATCTTTCTCTTTTATATCATAGTTTGTAAATTAGAAAATAAGAGGATGCAAATGGAAGCGTCTACCAAAAATAATCTCCCTCGGGAAATTAGTTATGTGTCACCATTTGTTTTGGTGGATCTATAAGAGGATGAGGTAGACTCTCAAACACCTTGCCGTTTTCCCATGTATGTTGGATGTCAAAAATGGCGATGCAATAATCAGAGCCAAAAAGAAAGAAGAATTTTCTAAGCAAAATGTTTGTGGATTGTGATGGGAAGGAGTGTTGGCACCAAACCATAAGCATCCACCTAGATTTAGAATTTTTAGATTTAGGGAACAAGTTTGATTAGGGAAGAAAAAATGTGTTTGTAAGATTTACGTTAAGTTTAAAACGGTATTAATAAATTTAGCACTGTGTTGCTAACGTATATTATTTCGTTGGTGCCTAAATTATGAAATTAAAAAGTTCATATATTTTTTAAACAATATTTATAATTCATGATTTAAAATAAAAGTTAAAATAATTTATGTATTTTCTAGCAAATATTGTAAAATTTGTGTATTTTCTAATAAATATTATAAAATTTGTGTATTTTCAGATTTTTTTCTTTATTTTCCATTCTTAATACCTTAAAATAACATGTTTTAATATTATTTTTTAAATCTAACACATTAAAAATAAATTATTAAAATACTATAAATTATTATGTAAAAATAATTATTTATTTTAAATAATCTATATAAAATTAAAACATAATGTTTGGATTCAATTTTTAAAATTTTAATTTAATTTTTTTATTAAAATAAGATTTTTAATTATTTTAATATTAAATTTATGTTATTATTTAAATTTTAAATATATAATAATATATTTGAAATAAAAAAATTTGAAATAATGTTTTTATTTTCATCGTCGGAAGCAGAGAAGGAAGGAAAAAACATTATTTTAGTAAATTCCTTGAGATGTGCTTTTTGGTATTAAATTGACAGAAATAGCCTTTTATCTGTATACAGCTACCTTCCTTTTCCTCGTTTCTTACTCTTTCTATATTAGAATCCATCCCCTTACGACTCCATCTCCGAAGAACACCAAATTCCAAACCCTAAATCTACACAATGAAATGTTGCAAAGGATCATCCATTCTTGCTACCGATTATTACCCATTCCTCTACAAACGACCCATCTCCTCTCTACCCGCTTCTTTCCCCATTACTACTATCTCCTACCCGACCCGAAACCGATTTTGCTCCGCTCGGATTCAATCTAGGCTCATCCATGAAGATCCGGTAAGTCAGTCGGAGGATTTGAGCTTCTATGATCTTCTCGGTGTAACCGAATCGGTTACTCTCCCGGAAATTAAACAAGCGTATAAACAACTTGCTCGAAAATATCATCCAGACGTTTCGCCTCCGGATCGGGTCGAAGAATACACAGATCGATTTATTAGGGTTCAAGAAGCTTACGAGACTCTCTCCGATCCTCGTCGGAGAGTTCTCTATGACCGAGATTTGTCTATGGGATTTTCATTTTCTTTTTCCGGTAGACGCCGGAATCGATACGATGAGGTATATCATACACATCCTTCTTCCTCTTCTTTGTCCAATTTTCCAGAATTTACCAGTTTCTAATTGTTAATTTCTCTTATTTTGCTTGCTACACCCAAACAAAATTCAAAAAAAAATCAGCACCAGTGATTTGACTGTATGGTTTAGAAAATTTCAGAATTATACAATAACTTAATTATGTCACACTCAAAACTTAATCCAGGTGATGTTGATATTATTGATTAGAATATGTCTGTTCATATATGGACAAGTACTGTTCAATATTATCCGCAAAATTTTCTTTACAAATTTGTAATTTTTCAGGACCGAAAGATTCAAGAACCTTATATGCATCATTGTCGCCAGAATTGACCCTTTTTGTTTAAGAAAATTGACCCTTTTTGTAAATTACAGACACTATTCAAACTTTCTTCTCTGATTGATTATCTTTAGAATCCAGTTACAATCATAGTCTTAAATGTTGAACCAAACCCTTTATAATTGTGTTTTGGTGATTGTTTGTGAAAGCAGGAAGTGGTTGAAGAGAAGAGTGAATGGAAGAAAAAATGGCAAACTCAGCTTTCTGGTTTAAAGAGAAGAAGCAATCACAAAGATAACAACACAATGTCATGGGCTGCTAGAATGCGCCGGCAACATCACATGTCTGAAGAATCTCCTTAACCTACCAAAACCCAAATCTGGCTTTCTAAATGTATTAGTTTTTGAAATTATTGGTGTATTATAGAAAGCATAGCATATAAACCAGTAACTTTGTATATATGTATATGTATATATACCCTTCTGTGTGCCTAGATCAAATGGGAATTACATTATATACCCTAATTACTAAAATAAGTGTCTTTTGCTTGTAGTTTGAAGTGTTAGCTTATCAATGGAAAGACCCAAATTGGAGTTTTAATAGTGAGTGTTAAGAGCGACTCAAATCATGCAAAATCATATTGAAGACATATCTTTGAGAAACCCAATTTGCGAGTATTAAGTTTACTTAGCTCAACTTGAGTAGATTTGTAATGCTTTTGAGTGGAGTGGTGATCTAAATTCGTGGAGATAAAGTAGCTTGAAATTCAGGTTGCACACCAAAAGCCTTCGGAATATTGGGGTTTAGAAAGTTGTGTGATTAGGGTAAGAACTTTGGACTGGAGCTAATCTTTCTTGCCCTTCACAAGTGATGTAAGACATCGTAGGAGTAAAGATGGTCGAAATCTCGAGTCGGCTATCGGTCTCTCTCCGGTCAGAACAAATGAGTGGGATGAAAATTATAGCACAAATGAGTGGGAAGAAAATTATACGAGTTAGCGATCGTTCTTTCTTGTGAGATTAATGCAACGGAAGTGAAGGTAGAGTAAAATGCACCACAAAAAGGTTGAAACTTTGTGCATTAAACTTGTGAGATTAAAATGCTGTTTGGACCGTTTCGGCAAGCCTCGAGCCATGATGGGTTTTCATGGTCTAATGAGTTGGTGATGACTTCTACGACCATGTTGAAGAACCTATTTATGACTTATTTGTTACTATATCGTGTCATGGGTGGCTTTCGTACTTGGGGCATAATATTGTTCTTTTGATAAGTATTGGAGTACATATTTCCACGTTTAATATTGGTTTATGTGGCTACTTTGATTTAGTTGGTTATTAGTTTTCATTCACTATCTTCACTTGTATAGAATATCAAAACCTATTTTAAAATTAAAACATTGATTTGGATATGTACCGAATAATATTATCGAGAGCCGACATATAATTGAAATTTATTCTAGTTTGGTTTAGTTATGATACTTTGCCCAAACTGCACAAATTGTTCGAAAACCAAAAACAATTATCTAAAAAATACTTATATCATTCAAAAATAATTAAAATTATCTGAAAATTTTGAATTATTCAAAAGGGTTTAATCCTTACAAATCTAGTTAAATTTTATAAAAATACATTTATTTTCTTGATAAATATAACTACGAATATTCAGATATCAAAATAATTTTGGTTATTTCAATTATTTTGAATATAAAAATAACTAAAATCTTAAGGATTTATAATTATAATTTTAGATATTTGACTATTCTATATTAAAAGATAACTAATATTTTTGGTATATACTTATATTTTTGATTAATGCGAATACTATTTTAAATTTTGATTTATTTTCGGTTGGATTCGAAAATCCAAAATATGTTTAAAAACTATGCATTTAAATGTTTATAATCATTCGGAAGGAATAAGTACAATAGTGGTTGTACCATATTTATATCAATTCTAAAAGTATGAAGTTTGACTCTATATTTTCTCGTATGAAAATATCAAATTTTCGTATAAAAATATTAGGATATTGGGTTGAACTGATCTAGTGACAAAAAAAAGTGTTTATGATTATCCAGTTAGGTATAGTTTAGTTTGATTGTTCCCAACTTGGTTTGATTTTGTTTTAGTTTATTTGCCCAGCTGTAATCAAATTTCTTTTTTCTGTTACATTGTACACTCAAGAGATTGGTACACAACAAAGACTAAGTTACCTTATAGTACACACTAACTAAATACACCTAGTCACAGCAGATAAAATAATTAGCGAGAACAAAATGTTAAAAGAAAATGAGATATTTCCTTTTATGACGGTGTGTATTTATACCTCTTAAACCCTACTCCTTGGCTTCATTATATCCTTTCACTCTGCCTCTCTCTGTCTATCTCAGTTCACAAAGCCCTCGTTTCCAAGCTTTATTCACGAGGTATTGTTCTTCCACTGTTTTCTTTATCATCTTCTTACTCCTTAGCTTTATTATTCTTTTGATTTGTATCTTTCATGGTATTTTTGTTCGCGTGAAGTCTCCGTACGTTTTTTTCGATTCGTCGGTAATGGATCGGGAGCTTGGAAATTAGTCGTTGAATCTAGATCTGTTTGTTCAGTATCTGCGTAAATAGATAGCCAATTTTTTTGTTCTCGTTGTGGAGTATTTTGATGTTGATGAAGATTTGTAGTGTTAAAAGGATTTAAGGTTCTTGTTGGTGATTGTTTTGTTACGGTTGATTTTGATATGGATTCGTGGTTTGAACGTGATCAGTATGGCTTTCTTCAACAAACTCGGTGGTCTATTGAGACAAGGAGTGGTTTCTCAGAACGGAAATGTTCCGGTTACATCTATGCTCGGATCTCTCCGGTTAATGTCTACAAAGCTATTCGTCGGAGGTAAGAATATTGTCTTTCTTCTTATGAGATTGAGAGTTTCTTCATTTCTCTGTTAACATTGGTTGCTTCTCAGGTCTCTCATGGGGCACTGATGACCAGTCCTTGAGGGATGCTTTTGCTCACTTTGGTGAAGTTGTAGATGGTATGCTGCTTTAATTTGTTGATATTTTGTGGTAAAATTCAGCAAGAATTTTTGAGTCTTATGAGATTGAACAGAGCTTCAATTTTGTTTTTTTGTGTAGCTAGAGTCATTGTTGACAGAGAGTCAGGAAGGTCTAGGGGTTTTGGATTTGTCAATTTCACTGATGAGAACGCTGCAAATGCTGCCATTTCAGAGATGGATGGAAAGGTTTTGTATTTGAATGCTTAGTTAGTATATATTGCTTCTATTTATGAATAGTCAAATTAATGCGTTTGGTTGTTGATATTTCAGGATCTGAATGGTCGTAACATTCGTGTGAATGTTGCTAACGATAGACCAAGTGCTCCTCGGGCGTATGGTGGAGGCGGTGGATATGGAGGTGGTGGTGGTTATGGAGGAGGTGGTGGTTATGGTGGTGGTGGTGATGGCGGTGGTTACTAAACAGAGAAGTTAGTTATGAAGAAGAGCTCATGGATTCTGTTTAGTTGGTTTCTTCGATTGAATCTTTGTTAGTACAAAACCTGTATGGGATTTGTTGAAAACAATTTAAAAGTTCTTTTATTTTGTTACGAATTTGGTTGAGAATTTTATTACCTAAGGTAGATGGATTTAAGTAAGTTATAACATTTCCATAGTTCCATAATTACACGCTCATTACTCTGATTCATTTAGTTCAAATTTGCTTGGAGTGCACATAATCACACCAGTTTTTAGTTAAATTAATACAAAAATATTAATTTAGTTTTGTTTTTGATTTAAGATACAATCAATATATTTTAAATAAAATTTTATATTATATTATTTATAGTTGATTATTATAATTATATTTATTTGTTTTTTATAGAACTAAAGACAATCTAAAATTATTACTAATTTTCGAATATTTCATGTTTGTAGTCATTTTATAATGATTTGAAATATTTATAAGATTTAATTTGTTTTTATAAGATTTAATTTGTTTTTGTAAGATTTAATTTGTTTTTGTGTAAGATTTAATTTGTTTTTACTGCTTCTTTTATTGGAGCATCCTCTTGAGAATCAAGAAGCACAGTTGACTCGAGTCTTTTCTCACATGTCATGTTTAAAGTTTAAATTAAAGAGCATACCATAAATGGTTTCTGGAATGTTAACCAAACCACGACTATATGCTCTATGTTCAAGAGAATTTTAAGCCGAGCATGAGTACCGAGTAAACGGACTGCAGCTAGATGCAATGTTCAAATATCATCTGCCAAACCCATAAGAATGCTAAGTCTTAGGGTTATAGGCTAACAATTAAGCTTCCTCCTCACGTTATGAGCCATTGGCAGCATCAGGCAAGTCCTTTAGAACCTAAGCAGATGTAACAATGCTCTGCCTTAGCTTCTTACACTCTAAATAAAAGCTCCAGGTTTTCCACAAGGAACATTATTATAAATTAGAACGATATGACACTTTTGTATCATCGCCATGCGTATGAGAAGATGGTTTTTTCTTTGTTGTTACCTGGTAAAGATGCCATGAAGCATAAGCATCAGTTGCTGCGTATTGTAATTGCTCCTTCGACAGAGGACGGACCTCCCAGTTTCCCAGCCTGATTCTGTTTGGCTTCAGGAGCTGCAAAATATTCCAGAAAGTTCTAAATAGAAACATTTTTTGAAACAGCAGAACAGAAGAGTGTTGTTCTGATCTTCTAGGAAGAGCTAAAAATGATAAATCCAGTTCTCAGTATTCATCTAAGAATTTAAATCAACCAGACAAGGTGGATAACGGATACCTCTTTGCAAACAAGTTTCTCAGTAAGTGACGCCAGGCCCCATTTTTTTGAATCTCCGCCAAGTTTTTTGTTGGCTAAATCTGAAAGATCTTCGACATCTTTGATGGACACTCCATGGTCATGGAAAAGCTTTACAGAGTCACTGTCAATTCCAATACCTACCTATACATGTATCAGAACCTGAGCATCCATGGGATACAACATAAACTTTGACTTCAAAAAACATTAACAAACCTTTACAAGTGTTGAATCCTCAATAAGATGTCGGAGACTCTGTGGGATACCAGAATGGATAATATGCATTACATCACAATAATTATTATCTACACATATTTGGACCACCGCAACCTTCCCCGGGAGAACACCTGAACGACCCATAGTTTCATGAATTATCAGGAGTTAAGGTCATACATGAACTACTAGGGGGGATTACACATATGCTAGCTAACATCAACAAGTGTATGGATATGTCTCATTGTTCAATTATAACGAACCGGATAAGATCTTAGTTATAGTACAATTATCGATCATATTTTCAGTCAAAAGATCATCCATGGTTTGGGTTGGGTCAATATCTCCAGCCCACACGTTCTTTGTGATCTACTGAAAAGAGAATGTATCATCATCATCATCTCGTGTAGAAAAGAAAACATATTCATCCAGAGAGATAAATATACCATCAGGTGCATATGATTGCTAATTGCATACTTAAAAACTGCAATTGAAGCAGATGAAACTTGCAAACGGACAAATTAAAGAATAGAACCGAGATAAGACCCTAATAGCATGAACTGAGAGGTGTTTTCCATGGATAACAAATAGAAATCGAGACAAATAGAAAATGATCCAACATATATACCTTTTCTAAAACTAGGTCTCCACTCAATATCAAAGCCAACAATAGCTCTGCCAGATTGATCTCTCTTGGTTTCAAGAACATTTAGAAGCTGCATTGCTCGCTTATCAACCTCACTAGCAGTCTTGCTATACAAAATTCTACCACCAAACCTCATAGCTGGAAAATTCTTAGCTGCAATCAAATCAAACGTTAAGTGGATAACATAACATCCTCGCTCTGGATAACAACACTATAGAAAGAGATTAAAAACATCCTCAATTCATATAGAATAGGGTACGAGACGTTGGCAATCGAATATGAGCACTGAGATCACCAGGAACAAACTAATAACAGACCAGAGAAGTTTCTAAGGAACAAGACTGAGAAAATCGAAATTAATAGATAAAAGATCCGTAGAGAGAGTGATGAACGAAGATGACAGTGGATTTGGGGAAAGAGTAGAATTGGGATTACCTCTGCAACGAGAGAGGGGAAAACGCTTGTAAGGTGTAGGAGAAGTGATGGAACGGGGTAATTGGCGACGGATATTAGAGATTTGATTTGGATCCTCGTAATCATGACCGGAGGAGGTCACAGGCCGTACAGTTGAAGTACGGGAAGAAGAAGAAGAAGAAGAAGAAGAAGAAGAGTGGGAGAGATAAGATCCTTCGATGGCGTCGATAGCGAGAAGCTGCTCCTCTGTAAAATCCTCGTAGTCATGACCGGAGGAGGTCACAGGCCGTACAGATGAAGTACGGGAAGAAGAAGAGTGGGAGAAATAAGATGCTTCGATGGCGTCGATAGCGAGAAGCTGGTCCTCTGTAAAATCGTCGTCGTCGTCCCAATTTGACGACATTTATGTCTTTAAGAAGGAAAAAGAAAAATGAATACTCAGGAGAGGCATACGAATCAAATTCTCCAAGTTATTAATTAGCAGAAGGAATTCGAGTAGATCTAAAAGACTAAAATCGTTTACTGTCTAGTACCTAATTTCGAACAGTCAACGCAAATGTGTGCACACAGCGTTGCTGATAGTAAAACTCGTGGGAATTTTTTTTTTTTTTTGTGTTATTTGACAACAACAGATTGGAATAATGATTCAATATTTTATAGAATCGAATTTCACAGTTGAGACTATTAACCTATTTACTCGAAAAGTTAATTTGAGTTTACGATGTTTAGCAATCTCATATTTATCCACTTCACTGTTCTTCGATTTCAGTTTATAAAGCCTTAAACAATGAAAACCCAAATGACAAGCATACAAACCAACTAAACAACCTTATCAACATCGCAAATTTTCAAAATTCTTGAGAGCTTTACATATAACAACAAAGTTTGTTTAGTTTGCAACATTTACCCTACAAATACTACTTTATGAGGAAATAACAACTCGCTGATATTATTAGAAAAAAGCCAACAAAATACAACAATTTGATAAGAAAAATAAAACATTCAAGAAGAAATAACTTTGTTTTTACTGTTTGTTTCTTTAAATCTTTGCCTTGTGGATTCCAATTAGGCGATCCTAGAAAACCATAATATATATAAGAGATAATAGAAGATTACTCTTGGAGAGAGAGATCTAATCCTTGTATTTCATCTCCGACATGAGAAATCCAGGCATCTCATAAGAGGCCGAGAACTTCTCAACGTCAGACTTGAGCTCCTCGATCTCCTTGTTGTTCACCAAACCCTTGTTAAAGTCCTTCAACAGCTTACCGTGCTCCTTCTGGATGTTCAATGTTAGTGTCACTGCACGGCTCAAGAACTCTCCTATCTTCTCAAAGTCCTTCTCCACCAACCCTCTCGATGTCATTGCGGGTGTGCCTACAACAACACAATCACACATCTATTTTCAGATTTTGAAAAAGTGAGATTCGGTTGCCATTTCCATGAACAATTCAATCAATTTCTCTCTCTTACCGATTCTTACACCTCCAGGAGCAAGAGCACTGCTGTCTCCAAATACAGCATTCTTGTTCAAAGTAATGTTGCACAGATCGCAGAGCTTCTCAACCTTGTTACCTGGCAGAAGTAATTAAATACACATCAGGACTAGTTCCGTATAGCACAGTGTCTCAAAGGTAATTCTTTTCTCTGAGATACGATTCACTGACCGGTCAATCCAAGAGGGCGAAGATCCCAGAGTACAAGGTGGTTCTCAGTTCCACCTGTTACAATACTGTATCCCTTGCCCATTAAGTAATTTGCAAGGGCAACAGCATTGGCTTTCACCTGTTTTGCATACACCTTGAAACCAGGAGTATTAGCCTGCTTCAACGCAACAGCTAGAGCTCCAATCTGGTGATTGTGAGGACCACCTTGAAGCGCAGGGAATACAGCGAAGTTGATTTTGTCCTCAAAGTCATACACTGCACCCTCGGGTTGTCCCTTCTTTGGTGGTTTTGGTCCCTTCCTGTAGAAGATCATACCAGCTCTTGGACCCCTTAAACTCTTGTGAGTTGTGGTTGTCACAACGTCACAGTATTCAAACGGGTTTGCGGCTTCCTGTGAGCATGAATAAAACTCAATTCAGTTCTGTGGTTAAAATGCACAAAACTCAATCTTGGCAACTACGATTAGACTAGTCACACCGTTTTATCAGGCTGATAAGTTGGTTTTAGCTACTGAAAAGAATTGAAAGTTCCCATGGTACGTTCACTTACACACGGTTTAAAGTTTAAGGAGTTGAAAAGTAAAAACAAAAACATTTTTCCTGCAGAGTTAAATGAGACGGCACAAAAACGATCAAAAGACTTTTAACAATGTGATAACATTTGTTTTGAGGAATAAAGATCATTTGATAAAACAGTAGATCTAAACATGAATGCAGACAGATATAAGATAATAGGAGTCAGTATTAACGAAATAAATGTACGTGCAAGTATAAGATAAGGCAGAATGATGACTGCAGACAGACATATCAGAGTATAAGTTGTGTGATAAACTCTGGTGTCAGAGCTCAAACAATCCAGATCCTGCCATTTAACCATTCAAAACGCTAAACAAATACCAGATCTAGTACATGAAAGACATAAATGAACAAGATAGATCGATGCACGTGAGTATAGGCAAAGTACCTGAGCAGCAACGAGGCCACTAATGTGAGCCATGTCACAGAGCAAAAGAGCTCCAACCTTGTCGGCGACAGCTCTCAATCTAGCGTAATCCCAATCCCTAGGGTACGCACTACCACCACAGATGAGTAACTTAGGCCTGAAGTCCATCGCCTTCTCCTCAAGCTTATCGTAGTCAATGTAACCAGTGGTGAAGTTCACCTTGTACGGAAGGCTTTCGAAATAGATCGAGGTAGCAGAGATCTTCTTCCCACCAGAGGTATAGTATCCGTGAGTGAGATGACCACCTGAAGGTAGATCAAGCCCCATGATACGGTCGTGCGGCTGAAGCAGAGCGGTATAGGCGGCGAAATTCGCTGGAGATCCAGAGTAGGGCTGAACATTGACGCCCCACGCTGCCGCATCCAAACGGAAGGCTTCAAGAGCGCGTGAACGGCAGAGATTCTCAATCTCGTCGATGAACTCGTTACCTCCATAGTAACGGTTACCAGGCATACCTTCAGAGTATTTGTTGGTGAGGGCGCTTCCGAGAGCTTCAATGACGGCGAATGAAGTGAAATTCTCGGAGGCGATGAGTTCGATCCCGCGACATTGCCGACGCTTCTCTTTCTCGATAAGATCGTGGATCTCCGGATCGACGGTGACAAGGGATGTGTTTCCCCATGATGAAACTGGTTCCATCTCCAAATATTATCACAGAGATCTGCGATCGGAGAGAGGGGAGAGATCTGATGTAAGGAGTGAAGAGAAAATAAGAGAGAAGTGGAAGAGAGACGGTTGGGTATAAAAGCGGAGAAGTAGAGTGCTGTAAATTACGGATTTGACCTCCTTTACTAATTTTGGTGTTGGTTGGTTAGGTGTGTGTGGTAGGCGAAATTCAGGTGTATTTTACTATTGTACCCTCTTACCAGATTTCTTTCCTTTAACTATTTACATTAAGGTTTGATGGTGCCCTGCACAAAATATCACTACTCGAATAATGGAACCAAAATCGATTCCAAAAAAAGGAATCAAACCGAATCATAACTAATAAAAAAATACAAACGGATGTATTGGTATATCAAAAAATTAGAATCGGAATCGAATACTAAATCGAATGAATATTCAAAATATCTGAATTGTATTTACAGTTGATATAAATCAGTTATTCAAAATTATTATTTTAATTACAAAAATATTAATTTTTATATCAAAATATACAAAATGAAATATCTTAATTTTTTTGTTATATTAATTAAAATTTAACTAATTTTTATTTATATTTAATCAATCTTTTAGTTTTACTAATATTTCAAATATCCGAATCCAACTTAAGATTTGAAAATTTTAGGGGTTTTAATCAGCCGGTTTAATCCTGTTATGCAATAACTGAAAACTCAGGTTATAATCTACGTAGAAAAAAATTTCGTAAATTATATAATATTATTTATTAGTAAATATAAATTAGATATTTATATAATTTTAACTGTTATTTAAAATTATTTTTAATATTAATTTTTGTTTATGTAAATTCAGAAAATAAAAATAATTATTTTCTTATGAATGTAATAATAATTTTTGGTTAGTTTAATAAATATATTGATTTTCTAACCAAATTAATAACAATGATATATATCGTAATTATTTTAATAATTTAAATCTATTTATATATTTATTTGAAACTTACAATTCTGATAATACGTCAGTATCATATTTAATACGATGTTAAAGAAAATTTATTTTCTTAAAATATTTTTTAAATAATATATTAGACATATATAATATATATACTGGCTAAATTTAAAACTGTTTATAATTAACGAATATGGAAATTTTAGAGAGAAAAAATGACGAAAAGGCTTTGAGGGCCAACGGACAATGGTATTGATTCAGCCCGGTGTTTCGTGAGACCAATGACAATTCTAATTCGATGACAGTTACATTTTCTTTACTTATTCTGTTTTAATAAGAAACTTGGTATTATACTAATTAATAAAATAATCGATAATAGTTATGAATATGTAAAAATAAATAAAAGTTACTGGCATAAATAATATAAGACAGAATGCTAAGATTAACTAACTAAGATGTTTTTCTACAAAATTTAATAGATTGTTTCTATTATTTTTTGTATCTTAGGTAATTAAATAAAACCATTTAAAACTTTTAAGACGTGGAGACATTTTGATCATACTTAATAAAAAACAATTTTGTAATATAAATATGTGTGACTTGTGTATTTGAATAGTCAAATTGGTCGGTTATGTATGTGTTGAATATGATCTTGCAAATACATGAATAATTCCGTGGACATAAACCATATTGTATTTAGATATTTCATGGTAAATAGTGTGATAATATTATCTCCATATAAATCATGATATATATATAGTTTCGTAGTGTTGAGATTTACTCAACTTATCTTTTTGATTTTCTGATGTAAAACGATAAATCACGAACTCAAAAGATAAAACAATCAAATGCACAAAAGTTTTAACCAGTTCAGATCTCAAAAGAGAACTATACATCTAGGCTTGACGGCACAAGCAATTCACTATCATGAGAGTAAGTTTCGAATACATGGAATCAATACCATAACCGATATCATTCAGAAATAAGAACACTCTCCCCGGATTCCTCACAACTTTCACCAAAGAACACGGCAAAAGCCAAGAAGAGAAATCGCACCCCCTCTGCCTCACGAAGACGAAAAAGACTCGTGAAAACCCTAGATCTCATTTTACTCTTATATATAGAATAAACCGACAACAAACCCGAAATTAAACCAAATTGATTAACCCAAACTAGTCTTCAATTTCAGATGTTGAACCAATCGCATAAAGGAACTCAATAACCGAATCCTTATAAGCTTAACCAAAATGTTGATTGTCACACTTAAAAATAACAATCTCCACATTGACAATTAACATCTCCTTCTCTTGGATCTTCTTGCTTTCTGTACTGTCAAGCGTGACTGTATCTATCACCTGGTCACCTTGAACAGGTCTAAATCCTGCTCAAATTTTTGCACAGGAATAACTTTAGTAAAAATGTCAGCTGGATTCCTGGCGGTAGTAATTTTCTGAATCTTTACAACTCCTTGTTCAATAACATCCCTTATAAAATGATTCTTAACTGCTATGTGTTTTGTCCTCTCATGAAAAGTATTATTTTTCGCAAGACAAATAGCACTTTGTGAGTCACACCAAACAGTTACCTCCGACTGTTTGAAACCTAGTTCCTCAACTAGACCACTAAGCCAAATACCTTCTTTTACTGCTTCTCCTAAAGCCATGTATTCGGCTTCGGTAGTGGATAGAGCTACTACATGTTGTAAATTCAATTTCCAGCTTATTGTATTTCCTCCCACAGTAAAAACATATCCAGTTATAAATCTTCTCCGATCTATGTCAGCCGCATAATCCGAATCTGAGAAACCCCCTGTTCTCATATCTGATGATTTTGTGAACATTAGCTTCTTTTCTTGTGTCCCTTTCAAGTATCGCAGAATCCATTGAACCGTTTTCCAATGAATAATCCCTGGATTACTCATAAAACGACTTACCAATCCTATTGCATATGCGATATCTGGCCTGGTACTTATCATTAAGTACATGATACTCCCAAACGCCTCACAATAAGGTACATCTTTATACTTTCTTCATCATCTTTCACGGTAGCTAGCTTAAAATAAGCCCCTATTGGTGTCGCCACTGTCCTAGCCTCATCCATATTGAACAATTGAAGAATCTTCTTGATATACCTTGTATGTGACAGAGAGAGAACTCCACCTTCTCGATCTCTTTCTATATCAATTCCTAAGATTCTTTTAGCTGGCCCTAAATCTTTCATATTGAACTCACTGCCCAACATGATTTTTACCTTCCTAATCTCATTATTACTCTTACAAGCGATCAACATATCATCTACATATAACAATAGATAGATATATTGGCCCATCATATATTCCTTGATATATACGCAGCGATTAAAATTACTCCTCACAACCCCATGTTTTATCATGAACTGGTCAAAACATTTGTTCCACTGTCTCGAAGCTTGCTTTAAGTCGTATAAGGATTTATTTAACTTGCAAACATAATCTTCTTACCATTTTCCTCATATTCCTTTGGCTGACTCATGAAAATTGTTTCTTCTATATTACCATGTAAAAATGTCGTCTTTACATCGAGTTGCTCAACCTATAAATCCAGTTTTACTGTCAAGGACATCAAAGTTCTTATAGAGACATGTTTTACTACCAGAGAGAATATTTCCTGATAATCAATACCTTCTTTCTACGAATACCCTTTAGCTACTAACATAGCCTTAAATCTAGGTTTCTCTACTCCTGATATTCCTGGCTTCCTAGTAAGTACCCATTTACACCTAATTACCTTTTGGTTCTCTGGTTTTCTTACCAAATTCCAAGTATGATTCTGACTCCGTGACTTCATCTTATCATCCATTGCCTCCTTCCATTTAATCCAATTCTTGCTTGCACAGGCTTCCTCATAGTCTCTTGGTTCATCTGCATCAATTTCTTCTACAGTTGATAAGGCAAATGCTAACATATTATCATTTGCATACCTGGTGGGTTGATGTATTGTTCTTCAAACACGATCTTTGGCTAGAAGATAGTTGTCCAGATTATCATTTCCATCTTCAGTTTCATCCTCACTGGTTTGCTCCTCTTCTCCTCCAGAAACTCCACCTGTTTGAGTATTCTCGACATTATCTTGAGCTTTCTCCTCATCTGATTGATCATGCTGATTCTCAATCACTACCTCAGTGCGTGCATCAGGTCCTTCACCATTCTGTTTACATGCACTACCTTTCATGTCTACAAAATGATTTTTATACATTTTATCTTTAGTGAAAACCGCATTCCGACTGACCACACATTTCTTATCCTCTAATAACCACACCTTGTAACCTTTTATAACTTGAGGATAACCTATAAACACTCTTTTTAGAGCCTTAGGTTTCAGTTTTCTTTGGTCAACATGAACATAAACAATTGACCCAAACTTCCTAAGATGTGAATAACCTGGTTCTTTTCCTAACCAGATCTGTTCTGGTATATTTCCATCATTTGCAGATGATGGGGTTCTATTTATGATATAGAGAGATGTAGCAACAGCCTCAGTCCAAAATCTTTCTTCTAATACTGACTCATCTAAAAGGCACCTCACCTTTTCCATTATAGTCATATTCATGCGTTCAGCTACTCCACTCTGCTGAGGAATATACGCACAAGTCCTATGTATTTCTATCCCATGACTCATACAGAAATTATCAAATTCGGTGTTACAGAATTTTAACCCGTTGTCAGTCCTGAGACACCTAACCTTCTTGTTCACTTGGTTTTCAACTAATAATTTCCATTTACAGAATCTAGAAAATGCCTCAGATTTAGATGCTAAAAAATATACTCAAACCTTTCTAGAATAGTCATCTATTATTGACAGAAAATACTGTTTTCTAGACAATGACATATGAACATTTGGAGACCTCCACAAGTCAGCATGAACATACTTAAGTAGTTAATTTGTATTGTGTTTTCCGATACTAAAACTTAGCCTCTTAGATTTACCCATGATACAACTCTCACAAAACTCCATATCACTAATATTTTTCTTATCTAGAAAACCCTTTTCAACTAATATCCTGAGATTTTTCATATTCATATGACCTAATCTACTATGCCATAAGGTTGTATCATCTTTTGATACTTCTGCATTTGACATAGAAACCTCAGTTTCACCATCTAAGAGATATAAACTGCCACATAACGTACCTTGAAGACCCAACCTACCATTTTTGTAGAACTTGGTCATGCCCTTTTCTCCTTCATTTCTGAAACCCTGTAGATCAAGAGTACTTATAGAAATCAATTTTCTCTTAATTAAGGGAACATACCTGACATTAACCAATTGCTTGATGGTTCCTCTTTTGGCATTTATTCTGATCGATCCAATTCCTTGAACCTAAACCGATCTGTTATCTGCCAAAAGAACTTGTCCTCTGGTTACTTCCTTAAACTCACTAAACCACTCTCTCCTTGATGTCATATGATAAGAACATCCCGAGTCAATGATCCACCTTTCTTGAGGATTTTAATCCGAGATTGTTAAGGCATCAATCTCTCGAATCTTATCTACCATTACAACCGCTTCACCTCTATCCTCATTTTCAAATTTCTTCTTCCGAGCAAAACAATTTTTCTTCATATGACCTTCCTTCTTACAGTACCAACACGTAACCATAGACCTTAATTTTGACCTAGATCTACTTCTGTTACCTCTAGAGTTAAACTCTTTCTTTTTTGGTCTGCCTCAAGCCACATACGCTTCACCACCTTTCTGTGAGCCACTGGACTCCTTCAGTTCCATTTCTTTGGACCTCCTCCAAGGATAGAGTTTCCCTCCCATACTTTAGAGTCTCATTTAGGTGATTTTATTGGGATGGTAGAGAGCTCAACAGAAGGATCGCCTGCACTTCCTCTGACACAGAAACATTCACACTGTTTAAATCTGAAACAATCTTTAGAAAATAATCAATATTTTCATCTATTGACTGTGTTTCTAACATCTTAAACGTGTAAAATTTATGTTGAAGAAAGATTTTATTTGACAAGGTTTTGGATAGATACAACCTTTCGAGAGTAGACCAGGTTGATGCTACTGTTGTACATACATCGAGTTTCCTCAGAACATGGTCTCCAACATTCAAGAAAATCATATTCATCGCCTTTTCGCTCCTTTGAGATCTTGCGATCTCTTCATCGAGCCTCTTCTGTTTTTCGGCATCTGACTCTTCACCTTCTCTGGCCGGTTCTTTGACTATTTCAATCAACGTATCCTTTAATCCAAGAACACTGAGATGTGCGAGCATGCGCCTCTTCCACAACGAGAAATCTCCCTTCCCGTCGAATCGATCAACCTCGATCCTTGCGTTTGTCATGATTTCATTCCCCCCCCCCCCGGTCGCACTGATACCACTTTGTTGAGATTTACTCAACTACCTTTTCAATTTTCTGATGTAAAACGATAAAGCACGAACTCAAAAGATAAAAGAATCAAACGCACAAGAGTTTTGACCAGTTCAGATCTCGAAAGAGAACCCTACATTTGGTCTTGATGGCACAAACAATTCACTATCATGAGAGTAAGTTTCGAATACATGGAATCAATACCACAACCGATATCATCCAAAAATAAGAACACTCTCCCTGGATTCCTCACAACTCTCACCAAAGGACACGACAAAAGCCAAGAAGAGAAATTGGACCCCCTCTGTCTCACGAAGACGAAGAAGAACCCGTGAAAACCCTAGATCCCCTTTTACTCTTATATAGAGTAAACCGACAATAAACCCGAAATTAAACCAAGCTGATTAACCCAAACCAGTCTTCAATTTCAGATGTTGAACCAATCGCATAAAGGAGCTCAATAACCGGATCTTTATAAACTTAACCGAAATATTGATTGTCACACTTAGAAATAACACATAGTTTATAATAATGTCAGTGGCACTACACGACGTAGTTGTAGTAGGAGGAGTGTGTAAGAGGGACATTTTATTACTATTATTTAATCGTGTTTTTTAATAAAAGAAAATTAGATCTACATTTTTGAGATGGTAAAATATTTATATATTATAATTAATTATATATTTAGTAAAAATAAATTAGATACATACATCATTTATCTTTTATTTAAATTATATTTTTAATTTTTTAATATTGATCATACAAATAAAATAGATAATAAAATTATATTATACAATATGAATTTAAATTATTTATATATTTTATAGAAAATATTATTAAATATATAAGAAATGGTAGATGTGATAAATATTCAATTGATTTAAACTTTTGATCCATATTTTGTTTGGCTAATTTTAAAAAATTTTAAATTTTTTTATATATTTTATTTGCTTTTTATGTCAAAATAGTAGAGATTTACATATTGATATTGTTAAATATTTGTTTAATATTATTTTTGTAAATACTCTAATAAATTATATTTTATGTATTATTTAAAATACTGTAATAATATGACACGTCAATATGACATAGTTATAAATTACACGTGAACTAGAGTTATACCCACGCTTTATATGAAAAAAAATATTCGTAAATTATATAATATTATTTATTAGTAAATATAAATTAAATATTTATATAGTTTTAATTTTTATTTAAATTTTTTTAATATTAATATTTGTATATGTAAATTAAGAAAATATAAATATTTTTTTACGGATTTAATAGTATTTTTAGTTAATTTAGTAAAATAGATTGATTTTTAAATTAAATTAATAATAATAACATGTATTGTAATTATTTTAATAATTTAAATTTATTTATATATTTATTTGAAATTCGTTGTGACGATGATACGTCAAAATATTTTTGTTAATAATACGTTAATATAATATTATTTTTTTAAAATATTATTTAAATAATACATTAGAGAAGTGATATTTATTTGTTAAAATAATCATCAATTAATATTAGAGATATTTTTGGAGAATAAAAGAGCACAAGGGAGAGTAGGTAGGTGGTTTTGTATTTTTGTGAGTCGGTGAGGGTTAGATTCGTCTTCTGATATTTAAAGTTTAGTTTTTTGTGATCCTCAAGTGCGTTTTGTTTACTTATAGTTTGAAAATGGTCTCTTTCGACTAATAACTACTCAATTAAAAATTCCTACTTGGACAAATATAATTTTGTTACGAATTCAATAATAATAAAATAAAATAAAGTTTTGACCATATAGAACATGAAACGATATGTTAAAAAATAGCAATGTTGGATAGAAAGAAATTTAGAAGAGGTGAGAGTATAATCACGTTTTGATAGATGATAAAACTTTTTCTATCGGTGAAGCTTCACCAACCTCTGAATTAGACTGTATAATTAAGAGCTTACCTAACTCAACAACAACAACGACAACAAAAACCTTCTCCTTTTAATATTCTTTTTTTTTTATATACCAAACAACTATAAGTTTGCACTGAGAACTATGTGTTAGTGTTAAAGAGGTTGCTAAACTCTAAGTTTATATGAAAATAAAAATCTTGTATTTCTTTAAAAACAAAATTTGATGATTATATAATATGATTAAATTATTTAAATAAAAAATAAAAAAGTTCGATTTCTTAAATTATCTAGAATTTTTTATATGATTTTCTGAATGTTCAATTAATTTTTATATGTACGATTTAATTTTGTTGATTTTTCCAAATCTCATATTATTTCATAAATTTCGGATGTAGATTTATAAATGTCATGCTGACATGTCATCATTACAGTCAATTAAATATATAAATGAGTTTGAGTTATTAGAATAATTAAAATATATGTTATTGTTATTAATATGGTTAGAGAATCGATATATTTTATTAAACAAACTAAAAATATTATTAAATGTGTTAAAAATAATTATTTTTATTCTCTTAATTTACATATAAAAAAGTTAATATTATAATAATTTTAAATAAAATTTAAAATTATATAAATATTTAATTATATTTACTAATAAATAATATTATATAATTTATAAATATTTTTCTTACGGTAGGTATAAATTTAGTTATAGTTAGATTCGGACATTATGTCGTAAAATCAATAATGATCCTATGCTATGTGGTGATTAGGAAGTTAATAGTTTAAAGTAAAGTGGGGTTATTTTTTATGGATTTAGAAATCTAATCAAAATCACATATTTATAAATAAAGAGAATAGTATGTTTTAGATCTGCGTAATACTTTAAAAATAAAGAAGAAAACACACATCGTCCAATAATAGCTAAGATTCTGACTGTCGGTTGCTTTGAATATTACAAAACCTTTGGCAATTTATAACTCTTTGTTTATTTTTGGTTTGATTTTTTGATTTTCAGAGTTCAGATCCACCGACGCCTGTCCAGATCCAAACAGCACACTCACAGACACACTACTGTCAACACTTAGAGCATCCACATGGGTTCAATGATTCCCTCAAATTCAGTAAAAATTCAACTAAGAATTTCTCCACTTTTCAAAATTTAATTGAAAATTTCTCCACTGTTCAAATTTTTAAGAGTTCAGTGATAAAAGTAATTGCACTTGTGTTTAAACAATGGGAATGATTGAAACTCATTAAAAATGGGAATGGTCTTGTGATTATATCCCTCACACATGTATTTCCTCTCATCTCTTTGACAATAAAATATATTCCAAATTATGTTTTTTATTTTAATTTTATATCATCATATCTCATTTATGAGTTTTTGAATTCATTAAATTTGATATGGTTTTTTTGATAAAGATGTGTTCGCTTTCTAGTTTCTCGACAATTTTGTAAGAGCTGACAACGATTTTAAAACAAATCAACATAATTTTTTTATCTAACATAACACACTAATTTAATAGTTTACCATTTTCATACAAAATATGTGAAATCAAAATCTAGTCCACTTGTTCATACCAATAAATTATTATAATTATATTTATATACTATGATATATTAAAATATTGCATGCTATAATTAACGGCAATTGTTTCATATATACTACTAATTATTTAAATTTTCAAAATAACACAAATATAATACTAAAATAATTAAAAAAATATTTTTTTAATAAAAAATTTTAAACTTTAAATTAAAAAAAAGTAAACCCAAACATTATATCTTAATTTTATATATATTTTATTTAAGATAAATAATTATTTTTACATAATAATTTGTGTTATTTTAACAATTTTATTTTTAATATAATATATTAAAAAGATATGTTATTTTAAGTTATTACTCTATAATTAATCATTTTTTATAACTAAAAATTAACATAATAATATTTTTATATATAATGTTATAATGGAATATGAGATTGGTCGGTTTCAAAGAAAAAACAATTTCACTAGAAAAAAAAAAGAAAGCAGAAAACAAAATATTATAAAGCTACATGTGCTGATTTAATGCAATTTAGAAAAAATATGCAGTTGAAATATGCAGTTGAAATATGCAGTTGAAATATGCGAAGAACATGGAACACGCTCGTGGCCCAATCACACAAACAATATCTCATTTAACGTAAAACGTCAAACTCGGCAGAACAATTTAATGCAATTTAAGCGACCCTTTTTGAGATAAAGTAATTCGAGAATGGAGCCATAAATTGAATTTTTTGTAACGATTTTGATGACTTCAAATATGTGGTTCCACTACAATATAGGATTTTGATGCAATATCGTTATTACATAGTACAATTGCGGTTGCACTACTTTTTGCTAATTATCTTATAATAATGTTTTACTATTAGGTTGTAAACAATGTAAAATTTCTATTGCAAATATTGGGTTTTTATATAGTTCAATCGCAACATCACATTCTGTATTGTTTTTTTAAATACACTTGGCGATACTACAAACATATATGGTATCTTCGGAATTATATCGTTGTGATTATTTTCGGCGATCAATATGTAAACGTCACCAAAAGCAAAATGACATAAAAGAAAAATAGAAAATATATAGTTGTGATTGGTTTAAAAAAAAATTTCCGTGGTTTTGGTATGTTAGAAAACACAAGGATGATTGAAATAGTAAATACGGTTATATTCACAACATTGCTAATGTTAATCTAAGAAAAGTAATTTATTTTTTGGGTCGCTCTTCGGCAACAACACAATACCGAATAGAGTTAATAAATAAACATATCTTACATATATAAATAAAAATTAAATTATTATAATTATGTTATTTTGCCGCGACTATAGCATATTTTATTTGTTTGACTATCGGTAATGGTTGTTGTTACGAATGATTTTAATCGTACTATTTTTTTAATTAACGATTAAAAAATTGCGATGAATAACGGATTGGCTAACCATTGCAACTATGTGCATCAAAATAGTTCATGTAAACGAACAATAATTAACATAAAATCAATCGTAAATACATCAGATAAACGAATATGGTATGTAACGTAGTATTTTGGTTCTAATGTGCAAGTTCAACCGTAGTTATAATGCATTTGATAAACGAAACATGGTATGTAGCATGATGCAGTTTTAACATAAGTGTTCGCGTGTTCTAAAAAAATGTTGACAATATTGATTCTCTATTTCCTACTTAGTCAAATGAAAGATGAGTCTATAGTATTGTTCGTTTGGTCGTCGCAGCCAGTTGCGGTTACGGTCAACACTACGATTATAGATACGATAGATATTGTTTGTTTGTCTATCATCGGTAGTTGCAGTTGTGATTGATCGCATATTTTTAGTCGTATCGCTGTTTTAATCAGCGGTCGAAAAAATTGCGATGCAAAATATAGCGTCTGACCGCTACGTTTGCCATAGATAACTGCATTTGCCGCACATAGTTACGGCAGATAAACGAACAACAATATGCCACTGCCGCTGCCGCATCCCTATGTTCATTCGGCTGACAAATAAACATGACCTATATACATTGTTTTACGGACATTATCACTTTGTTTGCTAACAATCTACCAATGCGATTTGAGAATTTCATTAGAGAATTGGTAGTTTTTCCTAAATAACACATCTTTTTCACTTCAGCTTTTGGGTTTATCTTTCTAAAAAATTATTTCTATATTCTCAAATGACAGAAAATGAATCATCTAAGCTTTGAAAAAAACTTCTTTAAATAAGTTATTTCTACAAACATCATTTCTTGAATATGACAAGCAACCAAAATTTCCTTAGTTTTTCATATAATTTTATCGAAGCATAAAATTCAACCGAGAGAGGTTCTTCCTCAAAAAACTTAATTAATCTCAAATCTCTAATATATTAATTAAAAATCATGTTTAAATAATAACTTTACCATGAAGTATTATTTACAAGAATATCTGATTTGTTATCATCCAAATAAAGTTTAAATAATATAAATATATTTAAATTATTAGAATAATAACAAAATATGTTATTTTTATTAATTTGGTTGAATGATAATATATTATTAAACTAACTAAAAACAATTATTTATTTCAAATTTTTTTTTTCTTAATTTACACATACGAAAACTTGTTATGATTAATAGTTCGTTGCATCGAATAAATAATATTTGTAATTCAATTATATCATGTTATTTATGTTTAGTCATTGTTTTTTTTTCTATCATTTTTGCTTGATCATTTTAAAAAAATGGAATCATTAATCATTCATATAAATATATATTTGTTTAATTAGCATATGTTATAAATTTGAAAATTTATAACATGAGTATTCGTTATTTAAGTAAAAAGAAAATTATCATCTCTAATATTTTACGAATGAAATGAATATTACATGAAAATCATCAATCATTCAAATAAAATAAAAAAACTACCATTAGATTGAAAATAATAATCAACATTTTTATTAGATATAATCGGATTTTAAATCTTTAATAAAAATATTTTGTGAACAACTATAATAAATTTATAACTAAAACTATATTATATTTATTCAATAATTATAACAATGACACGAATAGAAATCTAGTTAATATTAAATCACAACCTATGTCAATAACTCTATTATTCAATCATAGTGCCAAAACTACAAAATTTTCAATAAAAGGAATCTTCCTTTTTATTAATGAAATAAACTAAAAAAGGAACAAATCTAAAGTACCTTGAAATAAAATTGTGATACACAAAATGTGCATTAAAATGGCTAAATAAATAGACCTCTTATGGTATAAAGGTAAATGTATTCATCTTGAATATAACATATTCCTAATATATTATTTGAAAAACTTTTTATCAAAATAACCTTACACTGATGTGTTAATAACAAAAATGTCATGCTGACGTGTCAACACCACAACGAGTTTCATCTTAAATATATAAAAGAGTTTAAATTACTATAATAATTACAATACATATCATTAATATTAATTTGGTTAGAGAATAAATATATTTTATTCAACTAACCAAAAAATACTATTATATTTGCAAAAACAATAATTTTTATTTTTTTTAATTTTTTATACGTTAATTTATAAATAATTTCAAATAAATATAAATAGATTTAAGTTACTACTGTAATTTCTAATATATTATTTGAAAAATATTTTAAGAAAATAACATTACTTAGACGTGTTATTAACAGAAATATCATGCTGACGTATCATCACTACAATAAATTTCAAATAAATATATAAATGAGCTTAACTTATTAGAATAATTACAATTATACTATTTTATTAATTTGATTAGAGAATTAATTTATTTTTATCAAACTAACAAAATAATAGTATTAAATTCATAAAAAATAATTATTTTTCTTTTCTTAATTTATATATAGAAAAATTAATGTTAAAAGTAATTTTAAATAAAAGTTAAAATTATATAAATATTTAATTTATATTTACTAATAAAATATAATTTATGAATATTTTTCCTCACGCATGGCGTAGATATAAATCTAGTATGGCTATTATATCTCAGCTCATTTTTGATTATTACTATTTTAGGTTTTGATATTTATTATTATTCAAATAAAAATTTGAAATAAAATAAATAAGCTAACAAAAAAGAAAATATTAAATCGAAAAAGAAAGATAAACGAAACCATTGCATAAAATTAAGAAAAAACCAAATACCTTTTCAGATTTATGAAATCTATATGAATTATTACAAGATTTTGATATATGTCATTATTAGCTTAAAATTTAACATATGTAAATGTATTAATATGAATAAAAAGAAAATTATTGCGTAATGTTATTATAACTCACAAGATTTTAACATGTGTTACTATTAATTTAGATTTTGTCATTTTGACATGTGACTATAATATGAATAAAGAGGACTAAATTATTTTAAATATATTTTAACCAAATGTTTAAAAAAGAAAAATATCTATAAATAATCTATTTACGTTAACTGGAAAATATAAAACTTCAAATAAAATAAATTAAAATTTAAATGAAAAGAAGATCAAAATTAATTAAAAAGAGAAATAAGTAACAATATAAATTTATAAAAAAGAAATAGGTCTATATCTTGACAATAACATAATTAGACATAACTTTTTTGTCAGTTATATGAAATAACTTAAATTTTTTTTTTAAATATAAGTTATATTACTTTAATTTATTTTTACTTTTTAAAAGAATATAATATTAAATATCAATCAACATATTAAAACTATGATTAAAAACAAATTAATTGTAAAATATGATAATAGAGAAAAAAAATACTTTTTTAGAAAATCAATATTAATAAAATATATCAAAATTAAAAATAATAATTTTATTTATACGTTTATTTACGAATATGTAAAAATATGGTATGTTGGATATTAGTTTTTGGAATAGTTATTAATTATGTGTATGCACGTTAGTGCATTGATATTAATCATTGTGAAAGATTGTGTGTTAAAAGTTATATATAACTTAGAGTTTCATAAAGTGGATCATATTTACATCACAACTAGATTAATACCCAGCCGTATATTGAAAAAAAAATATAAAAATTATATAATATTGATAAAATATATAAAAATATATAAATTTTTTTGGTTAATTTGATAAAATATATTGATTTTTAATTAAATTAATAATATTATAATTATTTTAATAATTTAAATTTATTTATATATTTATTTGAAATAATAATAATAAATATTTTATAAATAACAAATTAAAATCTTGTTATTTTTTTAAAAATATTTATCAAATCATATATTAAGATTTTGATCAATATTTTTACAACTATTTATATAATGAAATTTAAGAATAAATAATCATTCAAACATCAACTAACTTGTGGGCTACCGTTAAGGCCCGTTAGGCCTCTCATAACACTACGATCTATGCTTGGCTGAAACGAGTACGATGCAGCCACGTGCTACTCCTTCCAAGGTTACTGTTCGATGAGACCCAACACGGGTCGTGCAGCGTGCTCCGTAAACTACAAGATTGCATCTTCTACCAGATCTACCAAACCCTCAAATCAATCTGAGCCGTTCATTTTAGGTTGACCTCATCTATTTATACTCTCTCACTTCCTTTCGTTTCTCCTCGCACACTTCTCTATTACCTCTCTCTCTGTCTGCCTTCGAATTTCAAATCTCAGATCCTGAAAATATCTTGAGAGAGAAAGACATGGCGTTGCTCGTTGAGAAGACGTCGAGTGGCCGTGAGTACAAGGTCAAGGATATGTCTCAGGCCGATTTCGGTCGTCTTGAGCTTGAGCTTGCCGAAGTTGAGATGCCTGGACTCATGGCTTGTCGTACCGAGTTCGGCCCTGCTCAGCCATTCAAAGGCGCTAGGATCACCGGATCTCTCCACATGACCATTCAAACTGCCGTTCTTATCGAAACTTTAACCGCCCTTGGCGCTGAAGTCAGATGGTGCTCTTGCAACATCTTTTCCACTCAGGACCACGCCGCCGCCGCAATCGCTCGTGACTCTGCCTCTGTTTTCGCCTGGAAAGGTGAGACGCTACAGGAGTACTGGTGGTGCACGGAGCGTGCTCTAGATTGGGGTCCAGGTGGTGGTCCAGATCTCATCGTCGATGATGGTGGTGACGCCACCCTCTTGATCCATGAGGGAGTTAAAGCTGAGGAGATCTTTGAGAAGACTGGTCAGGTTCCTGATCCCACTTCCACTGATAACCCTGAGTTCCAGATCGTGTTGTCGATTATCAAGGAAGGTCTTCAAGTTGATCCTAAGAAGTACCACAAAATGAAGGAGAGACTCGTTGGTGTTTCTGAGGAAACTACCACCGGTGTTAAGAGGCTCTACCAGATGCAGGAAAGTGGAGCCCTTTTGTTCCCCGCCATTAACGTCAACGACTCTGTCACAAAGAGCAAGGTATTGGTTACTGACTGATGATGCATATAATAGATCTTAAGCAGAAGTTGGTCACTTTACTTGTCGTCTTCCGATGTCTAGATGTGGTGGCCTTATCCTAACTTTGCCTATGATTTTTGTTGCGATAGGATAAAGCGACAACGTAAACACTAAGTAGATATTTCTTGAAAGTATCTTACGATCCAGTAGCTAGAGAATTGAAAAATACATTCATTTCTACGTTGTCTTTTACTCCTTTGTGATGTCACTTATAATCTGATGTGTTTTTGCTCAGTTTGACAACTTGTACGGTTGCCGTCACTCTCTCCCTGATGGTCTCATGAGGGCCACTGATGTCATGATCGCCGGAAAGGTCGCTGTTATCTGTGGATATGGTGATGTCGGAAAGGGTTGTGCTGCCGCCATGAAAACCGCTGGTGCCCGAGTCATCGTGACTGAGATCGATCCCATCTGTGCCCTCCAAGCTCTGATGGAAGGACTTCAAGTTCTGACTCTTGAGGACGTCGTCTCAGAAGCTGACATCTTTGTCACCACCACCGGTAACAAAGACATCATCATGGTTGACCACATGAGGAAGATGAAGAACAACGCCATTGTGTGCAACATTGGTCACTTTGACAACGAGATCGACATGCTTGGGCTCGAGACTTACCCAGGTGTGAAACGTATCACCATCAAGCCCCAGACCGACAGGTGGGTGTTCCCAGAGACCAACACTGGAATCATTGTTTTGGCTGAGGGACGTCTCATGAACTTGGGTTGTGCAACTGGTCACCCAAGTTTCGTCATGTCTTGCTCTTTCACCAACCAGGTGATTGCACAGCTTGAGCTTTGGAAGGAGAAATCGAGCGGTAAGTACGAGAAGAAGGTGTACATTCTACCTAAACATTTGGATGAAAAGGTTGCAGCACTTCACTTGGGCAAGCTTGGAGCTAAGCTTACTAAACTGACAAAGGACCAATCTGACTACATCAGTATTCCCATTGAAGGACCATACAAGCCTGCTCACTACAGGTACTGAGAGAGAATGGACAGTGGTTTGGTTGCTTCTGGTTTCTGTGGTGGGGTAATGGTGGAGGAGTGGAAGATATTGGTCTGCTGATGAAGTTGACCAATTATTTTTCTGAATAATGGTTCTTTGGATTTTGAAGATTGTGCTTGTTCTCTTGTTTTTATTTAAGACTTAAATTAGCTTTCGATTTAGTTCGCTCTTGATTTTATTTTGTGTGCTCTGTTCATCGTTATGCTCTTTAGAGAAATGAGAAACGAAAAAATGAAAAAGGGGATACTATTTTCCGCATCTCACAATCTATTGATTTCTTTCTCTTTCGACTTTATTCTGTTCTTTTTGTTCCATTTAATGTGATTGATGTGCAAAAGTGCTCAATCAAAATGTGTCGATGATTTCGCATAATAAATAGAGCTGTAGTTATGATTGTACAACTAATCTTAGGGTTCATTTATACCAAATTTAATTCCTACAAGACAGAATATAAATCTCACCTACTATACCAAATTCTTTTGAAAAAAGTAAACTAAGCAACAAATAGTATGATATCAGAACATTCAAATGTACGATATTGAGAAATTGACGAAGATCAGTTCGAATGACTAGCTGTTAGATTTCGATATTCGGTTTGGTTTCGATCGGTTATTTTCAGTTTTGGTTTTTTGGTTGTTAGGATTAAAGATCTATTCGGTTATTTTTATATTTCAGTTCGGTTTCGGTAAAATAACCAAAAATAACTAAAAAATAACCAAAAATAACCGAAATATCTAAAATATTCGAAATATTTCCGGATATTATTTTGATTTTCGGTTTAGTTTCAGTTAATAACCAATAACCATGATTTTCCAAAATAATATCCATTCAGTTTTTTATTTATAATCAAATACCAACCAAAATTATTTTTTCGGTTCAGTTTTAGTTCGGTTTATTCGGTTCGAATTATTTGTCCAAACCTATTATTTTGACTATTTGAAATGGAACTTTTTTCCATGTTTAGGTGATAACCTGCATAAATGGCTTATGTCTTTACCATCAGGTTCACTCAGCTTCTCTTCAAGTTTAGATCAGTTCTTTCCCGAGAAATGATCTATGGATTCTACTAAAGAACATCTGAATCATTTTGTGAAAGCGTTTTAAAGAGTATATCAGGACACTTCCGTGACCAAGTATGAAGGAGTGGCACATTCACCATTTGTATTGTAGTGTCATCTTTTACCATTCTCTCGTACCGCTTCTAACTTTACAGCATCTCTTACTGCTATTTCGTACCATAAACAAACCTGTACCGCCATGATCTTCAGTTGAGCCGAGATAACAGTACTTGTCTTCCTTAATTTTCCACTCACATTACCGAGCCGCCATGATCGTACCGAGTAAACTGTCTTCCTTAATTTTCCACTCACATTACCGCTATTTCGTACCATAAACAAACCTGTACCGCCATGATCTCCAGTTGAGCCGAGACAACGGTACTCGTCTTCCTTAATTTTCCACTCACATTACCGCTATTTCGTACCATAAACAAACCTGTACCGCCATGATCTCCAGTTGAGCCGAGACAACTGTACTCGTCTCCCTTAATTTTCCACTCACATTAGCTTCAACTAACACTGTGATCCAGCAAATTTCGGTGTGTTTCCACCAACCAATTCTAGGTCCCTAAGGTTTGTCTAGCTGCGTTAGGATTAGCAAAGCATAAACTTGAAAACTAACTCATTTTCTTCACCAGAGAGCAGAGGACATAAGGGTAAGGATCAAAACTGAAAACAACCAAAACATGATAAGCCATAAAATCCAAACACAAAACAGAGCTAATGTGCCTCCAATTCTTGAAGTGTCAGTCTACAATATAGCGTCTTGAGACCAATTCCAGGTGTTTCCTACAGCTACACCAATCTTTCTAACAAATGTGGATAAGCTTGCTTATTAGTAATTACAAAATTGTATATACACCAGAAACTGAAATGCTTCCACTAGACTATACAATTAACCATCAAGAACTCTTTGCATCCTTAGTGAAAAGCTTCTATTTTTGGTTTATAAGCACCTAAAAAGCAAACATATGAACACTCAATTTTAATCCATCAATCTACTGAAAACTTGATAACAATATATAGATCTCAATAATTGAGCATTGAAAGCAAAGAGTTGCAGGGTTACATTATATATATATATATATAAGGATTTTAAAAGTCAAATACTCAAAGACAGATAACAACAAGCTAATAATCATACAACAGAACACAAATAATTATACTTGCCTCTTAATTTTCAAACCAAACGCCAAAAAGTTTTCAATTTCTTCAAGTGGTGATGTCGCTGGTGTCTCTAGCACACCTTGTAATGGTGTCGCAGCCTCTGTTGTAAGAATTAGCTTGTCCAGAGCGGCAATCGTAGTAAGAGGCGCCTGGTTTCTGACAAGGAACCATGTCTCTTCTTAGGGTTTCGTAGCCGATGTACCGTTTCTGAGTTATCAGAACTCTCCGGCTGATCTCCGACGGCATTAGCTCTTCATATTCTCCTATGAAGCTGTTTCGAGCCAGCATCGCGTCGATCTCACTGTTCGGCGACGGAATCGGGATGGCATCGGAGGTTGAGAGAAGATTAATCAGTATGGTTAAAAACACCAACGCCACAGAGTTTAACATGTCGATGCCGCTATATTCAGATTGTGTCCACGCGATCTGTATGCCTCTCTCTCTCTCTCACTGTTGTAACCTGGCAGAATCAGAAAGGAGTAGTTGCTGAAGAAGAAGAAGACTCGCTGACAATGTACAAATTATAATATGCAGGTTTTGGTTTTAAGTGTTGGGATTACGGCGAGACAACTTAAACCGGTCGGTTTGAAAAGTATAAAGTTATTACATCATTCTTCTTTTTGATCATTAGAGAACCAAACACTCAACACTGTCGACGACAGCATGACGCCCATATTACGAATAATATTTATGGTCTTTTCATCTTGTATCATGAATGGGTAAAACACAATTATTCTTTGAAATTCTTTTACATGGTGAATTATCCTAACCTTTGACAGAATTAAATAAGTTTTGGATTTTATATTTCCAATCTCCAAAATAGGAAAGGGATGAAGGCCGAATTCACATAGGCATTCCCATTTGGGGACTTGAAAATATGTTTAGTTTTATTGGCTCGTAAAAATCAATGGAAGTAAAAAATCACTCACCGGATTACTTGAGAGACATCGTTACTTATATAATAGACCAAAGCACAGTGAGGTTGGATGTCTCAGTCACTTTGTAGGTTCGATCTGCATGATGGTTGCCTTCACCATCATTATTCAGTTTCCGCTCTTTTAGACCTCTTTGTATGAGCTTATATTCCATAAAGCAGTGTGAAGATGATGCTCCCTGGAACCAAGTTTACTTACTGAGTCCCAGCAGATGTTGGTTCTCAGTTTTTGTATGCTCAACATGAGAATGCTCAGAGATACACTCTATGTAACATCAAGTCTTGGAAACTTTGGCTACGTTCTCGGCTTGGTCACCATATTTTTCATACACTTCCTAGTTCAGGTGATGCCAGAATTTTCGACCTTTTCGCATCTCTTGCAAAACTCTCATTCATGGTGTCTGGTTTTCTCACAATCTGCATTGTAGAGGCAACACCATCCGAAGCAGCTTTGGTGGAACATGGTGAACAACCGATATCTACTTCAGAACCTGAAATGAAGTCTTCTGCATTTTCTGAGCAGACCCCACGTTTATCCCGTCTCATTGGCATTTTACTCGACTCTCCATCTAAATCAGTAGCAACTTGTCCAGTACCCTCATGTTTATCTGGCATGTTGGATTCATCAAGAGATCTCCCATTAGATGGTTCTATGTCCACATTTTCTTTCTCAATGGTACCTTCATTAGTGTCCCGCTTTTGCAGATCGCTGAGTGCATTTATTTGCTTTTCCACTGAGACGGCTAAAGAAACTGCATAATCACGAAATAAAGAATCGCGAGGTGGGCAGTGAAGCAGATCAATCAAGATCTGATAATACTGTAGAAGGCTAGCAGATTGCCTAGCAGACTGGTTTCCATGACAAAATTGTGTAAGCTTGATCATGTGCTTACATATGTAACCCTTTTCTGCCCAGCTGCAACTGCAAACCCCAAACTGTGAACCTGGATTCCACACAACATGCACTTTGTTGCCGTCACACTCATCTGTTATTTTCGCTGACATCCCAGAGACAACAACATCAGAATCTGGTATACTCACTGCTTTGCGGAAGGAAGTCAACCCGCTCACCCATTCCTCTTTCCAGTACCTGGAGAAATTATCTTTTCCAGAATATGCATCAAGCCAGAAGTAAGAATGTACTTTTGTCCCTAACTTGTCAACCAACCAATCAGCACGTTGATAACCTTCCGAGTCCCTCTCGTTCAAGAGCCTGCACTTCAGCTGATAGTGGTAAAGCTCCATCGCTGCACATGTCTCTTGGCTTGCCAAGGGAAGAGTTTGTAAAGCACTTGTCCAAGCTCCTATTATAGATTGGGAATAAAAAGTCATTCTCAAGAGGACTAATTTCAAACATCCGCAAAAATAATTTTAAGTGAAACTGGAAGAGTAAAAATGTAGGGAATCCATTACAAGTAAAAACATTATGCTTAGGGTTCAAGAACATGTGACCTATCTATAAATGTAGATGATCAAGCACATAGATAGTAAACAGAAAAGAAAAGAGAGAGTTGGAAAATAACCTATTCTGGGAGACCACACAGCTCTAAAGTACTCCACAAACTCTGGGCTATCAACAAAATCCTCCATAAAACTCTCAAACAATGTGGCTGTACCTTGCCTTCTACAGATTTTATCTACAGCCTGCCCCAGATGTCTTGAAATCTTGACACGCGTTTCTGTTTTTAGACATCTTTTGATTATGTTCTTATGCCATGCATGGCGAACACGCCAAAACGAAAACAAGACGGGACACTGAAATACATCCCTGAGGAAAATGGAAGCGATTGTATAGAATAAATAGAACATTGACGGATAACAATTTGGTTCTTTGTCTGAAATATAGGCTGGATTTAGAGACAGCACAAAAAAAAACTTACACCAGGTTTCTTATTAACAAAGAGAAACACAATATGGCTTAGTATTTGGTGATGAACCCTATAATTCAACTACATCAAGTTCACACCATAGTCCAAAAAACATTCAAGGCTAACGCCCTAACGGTCATATTATCCATGACAATCTGTCTAGTTAGTGCTACATACTACATAGTGCTCCATTGTTGAAATTACCAACTTCAGCTTAATTCAATATGTCGATAATTGGTTATGTGCTTATTGCTTAATTCAATATTTGCTAAGCGCTTTGCAAAATAAGTTTTTGATTTAAAAGTGGTCTTTGAAGAAACCAACCTGATCGTTAGTATGTCAGCAAAAGGATCATCAACTATGAACCCAGCAACCTTCCACGAGGGATCCTTGGCATGGACTCGGTTACAAAGAGCTCTCATCCATCTATATGCATCTCCACTGGAAACCTGTGGTGCAATTATCCAAGCTACTGGAATAGCCTTATTCTCGGAGTCGAATACAACGAGACTATGGATAGGATACTGAAAATATATGCAATACATAGAGGTGAGAAACATCACGATAATATCAAAACAAGAATTAGTGACTGATACGAATAGTAAGAAATTGACCTTGAGTTTATTTGTCCCAAACCTTGAATCTGAAGCTAAAAGTCTACAGTTACCAAATCGAATCATCTGTTGCAACTGCCACTCAGTTTGGATACCCAAGGAAAAAGGGTCTGTATCAGAGAACTCCTCATAGAAAAACACATGACTCTGATGACTTTCAACCCACATGCGGATGCTGACATCATCATCCTCATCGAGCTCATATGTTGAACGTCGAATACTCCTCTCAAGTCTTCGAACATATCTATGGGTTAACAAATCATCTCGATTACTTGGACCACCTTGTTTTTCCACTGATTCATTATGCCTTTGCATTATGGTCTCCACAGAGACACCTACGTAGAGCAAAGATAATACACGTAACCTAAGATCTTCTGATATATATGGAGCAAACATGGCTCTTGTTCCAGCCGCCTTTTTGTCTTGTGGGCCGTGGCATGGCAACCCTTTTTCATCTACATGCTTGTCGTTGTTATAAATTATTAAAGCCACTGTTGGCTCTGCAATTAAGCGTTTCACTATGAAGTGACACCTGCAGCCTCTCTTGGAATTGGGTCGGCCTGCATTGTTCTTTTTCGGAACATATGTGCTCCTACTTGGCCGTACAGATCCGCCTTTTCTATTGTCATCTGGTCCAAAGGAACACCAGTACCTACTCACAAAAATACAAACTTATAACCAACAATTTTGTTCCACACCAACTTGCAAAAACAAAGCTGCACGCAAAAACAGCTAACAAAACTATACTTAGTATGAACAGTGTAAAATGAGAACATTGTCGGATCAATAGCTTTTAGAATATCCATAAATGCTGCAACAAGAAGAATGGACACAGAAAGTATGGTGAAACATCAAGTATAATTCAGAAAATATAATTTCAGAAAACAAAACATAAAGAGTATATATTTTTTAAAACAAAGTAGTGATAGATCAAATAAACTATGATACTATCACCAATGCATAACAAATGTGTAACTTACAGAATATACTCCAAGATGCCATCAACCTTGGGCTTATATTTTTTCTCTTTGGTTTTGCGTCGTCTAGCTTCAACATGGAAACTCGTAGGGCAATCTTTATTCGAGGATTCACCTCTTACAAAATCATCAACCCTCGAATACGGGATGAGGGCTAACCTATCGATATTGTCCCGATAACCTTCAACCTTCGACCAAACAAGATCGGCAGAAGAAAATTCTGGCAAAGTGGGATTTTGCACAGGTAGTGAGAAAATTTGATCCCATCTAGCCATCTGCATTTATGATGTATTCAATCCATGGATAAAAGACACGAACTAAGAAATGTCATGAGTTGAAAACATTAAGACAGAATCTTGAAAACTCTAATACTGCAACGAGAATGCTAAAAAAAAAAAGATTTTCATTGCAACGGCATTCGATATTAGCAGGTGGAAAACTAAACGTAAAATAATTTCAAAGACAACAGGTGGAAAGCCAATTGTTCACATTTTGACACTAAAGGTTTGAGGTTTTAAATTTGGACGTCACTTTTAATATGAAAACTCCATTTGTTCATGACAACACAACTTAATTAAATAACAACTTAATTAAATAAATTATGTAGATTAGTTGAAAAGACTAAATTACAAAAAGAAAAAACAGATTAAAGCAATGAAATTTAAGAAAGCAATCAAGCTTTTACCATCAATAAAATCAAACCAAGGGGAATAACACTAGCTAAACTGAACCTTCAAAATATCGAAAGCCTTAAATAATCAAATTATGTATTTCAAAGATTAGAGCTTTATTGGAAAAACATTTGGTCAATGAAAATCATCATTAGCCCAGAAGCAAAAGGAACATAAGAAGAGAAACCTCGTAATTCGGGCATGTTCCGCAGAGAAAGAACTACTAACCCAGAAACGTTGAAGAGTCAGAAAGAAGCAGATGACGAATTCTTAAACCCCAGAAACGATTTAGGGCTCTTCAGTATCTGAATATCGAATTGGAGAGCAATAGGGCCTAAACGACGACGTCTTTTCAGCTAAAGGAAACGACTTATTATAATTAAAACAAACTGAAGCCCTAAAACCGTCTCGGCCTGCCTGTTGAAGCCCATTTATCCTCGGTGCAAAATAATCAGACTTCTTGGTCTAAAATTTATCTTCTAATCACATTTAAAAATAAAATTACAAAAATATCATAAATTATTATATAAAAATAATTATTTATTTTGAATAAATTATATATAAAATTAAAATATAATTTTTGAATTTAATTTTCTCAAGATTTAATTTTTTAATTAAAAATATTTGTTAATTATTTAATATTAAATTTATATTATTTTTTAAAATATAAATGATTATTATTAAATTTGAAACAAAAATATAAAATAATATTATTTTAAAAAATTGCCCATTTTTTTCATTTCTAACATATTTTTTTGTTATTTGGTTTTGGTTTTGATATTAAATTTATAAATAAAAAATACACTGTAAAAAATATAAAAATCCTCGAATACAAAGATTCAAAAAAAGAAAATAAAACCAAAATATAAAAATCTCCGAAAACAAAAATTCAGAAAAGAAAAACAAAACACAACAAAATCAGTAACTAAAATTAGATGTAAAATAAAATACATAAGAAGAAAAGCAAAAGATAGAAAGCAAAAGAAACAAAGGAAAAGAAATAAAAACGATACTGCTGAACTATTGAACTGATAACTTCCCACAACTAAACTCATTGAAATTATAGATGCCAAAACTGAGTCGAAAACCATAAACCTCGAAAAGACCATAGTGCTAAAGTCTCTGACTTGTAGTCCCAAAACAAGTAGAAAAACTAGTCTAAACTAAACTTAGTACGGACAATGAAGAAACATGATTACCAAGGAAAAGAGCATAAAACCACAACTATCCCAACCTTTACAAAAGGCAATGCAGTCAAGCAAACCTAGGCACAAGAAAAGAACATCTTGAACTACGAACGGGAAAACATCGAAGAGGATTAACAATTTTTATATGCGGACACTGGCATACCAACCTCCGCCATATACAATAAAATACTCAATACCTCCTCGCAAAAGAAAAATTAAAAACCCAAAAAGATGCGCCGACTTGAACCCAAACTCCAACACAGCAAAATACTATCCGAGAGACCCAAATGCAGAACTAAGCACAAATCTAAACACAATGCCAACAAGAGTACAAGACAAAAACGAACCATTAAGAATCTATACTTACGTCCAAAAGAACAAAAAGGCAAAGATGAAACTAAAACCGGCACACACACATCAAAAACCGTAGTTTTAGCATCTACTTCACCTTACTAACCTTTTGAGAAGGCTAACTTCTTCTAACAAAACCATTTGTAAGTTGTATTCTCACAATTTTAATTGGCCCACTAAAAAGCCCACGTTTGGTTACCAAGTAATCTAATATTGTCTCCATATATTAGTGACTTTTAGGTCACAGAGAGGTGGTCTACATCAAGACAAAAAGAGAAAAATGCCCAGAAAAAAAGGGGAGAAAGAAGAGAGAGAGAAGAGAGATAAGAGATAGAGCTACAATAGTATATGTTGTATTGTAATTCTTCTAGTTCTACTATTTTTCTAAAGTTATTCTTTTGTAAAAGTTTCATTCAAATTTATATTGGAAATTTGTAGAAGATATATCCTATCCGAGAGGTACCTTAAATGGGAATTCGGTAATCAAATTGTATGTTCTTGTTTTAAGCAATTCAAAACCAACACTAAAGGCAATCAAGAAAGGATCATAAAATTCTAACAAGTGATATCAGAACTTTCAGGTTTATTGCAAGTGGTATGTAGGGAAACAAGGTTTTTGGGGTTGCTGGGAAATTCATAACCACAACAGATTTGAATACCTAATGATGAGTTCACGGATTGAGGTTGACAGGTTGGATGGGACAAGAGACTTTTCTATATGGAAAGTGAGAATGATGGCTCATTTTTGGGGTTTTAGGGTTGAAAGATATCCTAACAGATGAAAAGTTACTCAAGGATTCAATGGTTACAAAAAGTAAATCTGGTGAACAGGCAAAAGGAGGCATAGAAGGCAGCTCACATATTAATCCGGTAAAGTTTGAAAAATCAGAAAATACTAAGGATCTGATTGTTTTGAACGTGGGGAATCAGGTGCTCAGAAAAATCTCTGTGTGAAACAACGACATCCATGTGGTCTACCTTAAACAAGTTATACATGGAGACATTTCTTTCAAATCGGATCTACCTACAATTGAGGTTCTATACTTTCAAGATGGATGACTCCAAAAAAATTGATACCAATGTAGACGACTTTCTAAGACTAGTGACAGATCTCAACAACATAGGAGTTGAAATTTTAGAAGTGATACAAGCAACTCTACTTCTAAGTTCTCTGTCTAACAAGTATGATCAACTCAAGGAAACCCTAAAGTATGGGAGAGATACTTTAAAGTTGAATGAGGTCATAGCAGCAGCTAAGTCTAAGGAAAGGGAGCTAATCAAAAGTGGAAAAATAACAAATTCTCAGGATGAGATTTTGAATGTGGAATCAAGGGGTAGGTTGAACAACCGGTTTGATAATGACAACACATAGGGAGGTCGATCGAATAGTAAAGGCAGATTTAAGTCAAGACAACAATCTGATAACAACAACCAATGATGTTTCTTATGTGGAGATGAAGGGCATTGGAAAAGAGATTGTCCTCAGAGAAAGAAACGTGCAGAATCTGCTAACATGGAAGAGCCTATTCAGCCAGTGGTATTAATAGCTAGTACTCAAGGTACAAGGGAATGGGTAATGGATTAAGGGAGTTTTTACCACATCACACAAAACAAAGACGTTATGTTTGATTTCAAAGAAATCAATGGAGGTAAGGTTATGATGGCTAACAACACTCACAACTACATCAAAGGAACATGGAGTATTAGAATTCAGAACTCAGATGGCAGTATGGTGATACTCAAGGATGTGAAATACATGCCAGATGTGAGTAGAAATTTGATTTCATTTGAGTTGTTAGAAAAATCAGCTTGATGTTATCAAGGAGGTGATTTGGAACTATAGTTTTATAAAGACGGCGAGAAGGTAATATCTGGGAAACTTAACAACGGTTTGTATTACCTTCAAGTTAGAGTTTGCAAGGCAGGGATCAGGCCAGGAATAAAGAAGCTGGATAAGGAGATAGCTACACACAAGGTCAAATTAGTGGATAGACAGTCAAAGAAAGTGACTTTCAGTGAGAATCTAATTCAAGCACCTACACCGAATGGTTTTAAGGCAGATTCAACCGTTCAAGGTGGAGACTTTTTTGTTGAAATCTCCAGAGAAATTGTAGTAGTGCAGAATATGGTAGATGTTGATGCTAAAACTCACAAGAAAAATGTTTCACAAGGATTACAGAAATTCAGGAGTGGAAAAGGGAGTTTGAGCATGGAAGCTAAGTTAAGGTTTCTATATAAAGCTTTGCAGATATTAGCAACTGACAGGTTCTACAATATTGTTGCTAAAGGCGATGTGATTCTACCTAAGATTCACCTAAGAAAAGTTCAGAAACCCTAGCTATCAAAGACATATCGGATTTGAATTTGCACATTTGCTATGAATTTCTCAAGAGCCTCTAAAGAAGGAGAGGACCTCCTAGGAACATCATTGTAGTTGTCTCGACCTCGCAGAGACAAATTGAGAAATAAGCTAGTTTCAGATTATATTTAAAACAGTGACAGAAACAGAAGTTACCTACGAGGATGGGTACGAGGAGAAAAGCAGTAGGAAACATCTCTCAAGGTGGAGCTCACCAGGCAGAAGGTGCAGTAGACGACCTGCAACAAAGAAAAAGGAGGTGAGAAACAGTGAAAACGGGACCGGAAAAGTCGCCGGGAAATTGGCTGGAAAGTGGCTGGAAAGTCGCCAGAAAATGGCCGGAAAAGTCGTTGGAAAGTAGCCGGAAAAGTCGCCAGGAAAAAAAGCTCACCGGAAAACTCGTAGGAAAAGACATCAGAGGTGGCGGTGCGTTGCCGGAGGCGGCATCGCATGGACGGAGGTGGCGACGTGTGGCCAGAGGGTTAGTGGTGCGGCGGCGCGTGTGGATCACGCACGGTGGTGCGTGTGGTTCACGCGCGATGGCGTGTGTGGTTCACATGCCGGGCGCATGCATTTCACGCGTGGTTGCGCGTGCTGTTCATGCGCGGGGTGCGTGGCCGGCGGTGTGGCGACGATAGGTGGTGCGTGGGCGCGTGTGGTGGCGCGTGACGGCACATGGGCGGTGCGTGTTGGCACGTCACGCTGCGTGGGTGGCGCGTGGAGGCACGTGAAAGAGCGTGATGGCGTGTGGGCGGTGCGTGGGTGAGACGTAGCGGCGCGTGGGCTTCACGCGCCCGAGTAAAATAAAAATAAAAATAAAAAAAAAGGTTGGGCCAAAAAAAATGGCGGCCTAATAAAAAATGTGAGAAAGGTGGAGAATTGTGAGTTGTATTCTCACAATTTTAATTGGCCTAGTAAAAAGCCCACATTTGGTTACCAAGTAACCCAATATTGTCTCCATATATTAGTGGCTTTTAGATCTGAGAGAGGTGGTCGAGAGCAAGACAAAAAGAGAAAAACGCCCAGGAAGAAAAAAAAAAGGAGAGAGAGGAGAGAGAGAAGAGAGAAAGCTACAACAATATATGTTGTATTGTAATTCTTCTGGTTCTACTTTTTCTCTAAAGTTATTCCTTTGTAAAAGTTTCATTCAGATTTATAGTGTAAGTTTGTAGAAGACAGATCATACCCGAGAAATATCTTAAGTGGGAACTCGGTAATCAAATTATGTGTTCTTGTTTTAAACAATCTAAAACCAACGCCAAATACAATCAGGAAAGGATACTAAAATCTTAATACCATCAACTAAAACAATCCAAAATACAAAAAAAATTTTTATCCGAAACTACAATTGAAGCAAAGTCTAAACAGGTAAGGAGACAAATCGAAATCGAAGAGAAACAAAAGCGGAGAGAGATAGAGAACAACACGGATAGAGAGCCACAACCATACAAAAATCAGATCCCAACCCACCAAAAAGAGGAGAGTAACTTGTCCCAATCACAGTAGAGCCACCGCCCCTTGATAGAGCACCAAACATACCTCCAAGTCGATTCTTGGCGGGAGACTGCTAACTTGACGAATATCAGAAACCCAGGAGAAACCATATCAGAAGGAGGAGGAGACTGTAGAGAAACCAACAATAGTGTTTAACACTAGCCCAAAACCGTAATACCCGAGAAACCTGAAAGAAACTAAGAGAACAAACCCTCTAAGTATGAATAAGAATATGAAAGAAGACTTAAAAGATATTTGAATACTTATAAAGAATTAGAAGATACTTGAGAACTTATGTAGAAAAGACATTCTTTGATTGTAGTTATTTAACTTTTCTTATTTTTACAAATGAGAGGATGATGAGCTATTTATAGGATCCAAAACTACAAAATATCTTACAACATTCTCTAGATATTTCTACAATAATATCTACATATTTAAATATTAGAATTCTCTAGAAAAACAAAAAGATAAGATATAAAGATATTTCTAGAGATTCTACAACTTGGACTTAATTTGGGTTGATCCAATTAATAAGTTATTGAGTCAATAACCCATAATTAAGTTTAACCCAAATCAAGTTTAATTTTAATACTCTCCCTTAAACTTGATTTTGTCAACTAACCCAAGCTTCGAGCGGAGTAATTCAAATTGACCTTTTCATAATGGTTTGGTAAAAATATCTACAACGTTGTCCTTCGAACCTCCAAAGCTTCAATTGTCCCATCAAGCACCTTCTCTCGTATGAAGTGATGTTCTAACTCAATATGTTTTGTACTTGCATGAAACACTAGATTATTTGATAAATTAATAGCACTTTGATTATCTCCATAGATTGCAATCGGCTTATTTATTGGCTCGAACAAATCCCCAATCAGCCTACGAAGCCATACACACTCTTGAGTTGCTAGTGTTGAAGCTTTATACTCTCCTTTAGTAGTGGATAGTGACACCTTTGCTTGCTTCTTGCTACACCAAGAAACACTCGTGTCACCACATAAGAATACATAACCTGAAGTTGATTTTCGGTCATTTTGATCTCCACCAAAGTCAACATTCGTGAATCCATATAGAAAAATCTTAGCATTGTACTTGTACACCAATCCCATGCCAGGAGTTGTATTCACATACTTCAATATCTTCTTTGCTGCCTCTACATGTGGTTTTTTTGGTGATTGCATAAAACAACTTACAAGACCTACCGCAAATGCAATGTTAGGTCTTGTTATAGTTAAGTATAGAAGACTTCATATAAGAGAACGATAAGGTCAAGGATCATGTAGTAGGGATCCTTCATCGGGTCCGAGCTTTATGTTCACATCTATTGGAGTAGTGCGTGTTTTTCCTTCGTGTATCCCAAATCTCTCCACAATCCTTTTTGTATAGCTTTGTTGGCCGATGAATATTCCACCACTTACTCTTTCGACTTCCAAACCGAGAAAGTTATTCAGTTCATCCAACTTTTTCATTTCAAACCTTACAGACATATCCTCTTGTAGACGAGCAATTTCACTATCATCATTACCAGTAATTATCATATCATCCACGTAAAGAAGAACTATCACATGGATACCTCCATTCTTTTTAAAGAATAGACTCGGATCAGAATCTGATAGCACATAACCACAAAACTGAAGGAATTGAGCAAACTTTCCATACCAGGCACGTGGAGCTTGTTTTAATCCATACAAAGCTTTTTTAAGCTTGCACACATAATCAGAATGTTCTCGTGATTTGAAGCCAAGTGGTTGCTCCATGAAAATACTTTTATCAAGGTCACCATATAGAAAAACATTCTTCACGTCTAATTGCCATAACTCCCAACCAAAACTAGCGGCTAAAAATAAAAGTGAACGTACCGTAGTCATCTTCGCCACTGGACTGAAAGTCTCATCATAGTCTTCTCCATACTTTTGAGAGAACCCACGAGCAACCAACCTTGCCTTAAATCTATCAATGCTCCCATTTGTTTTTCGCTTAATTCGATACACCCATTTACAAGAGATGGGTTAGACATCCTTGGGTTTTGGAACCAAATCCCAAGTTTCATTCTTTATGAGAGCATTCATCTCCTCCTTCATTGCGGTTTTCCACTCGCTAACGCCTTTTGCTTCATCATAAGATAATGACTCTTCTTCATCTAATGGAGCGGCAAAGTAGCATGAGTAAGTAGTGATGAACCTTTCATCTCTAAATCGAGCAGGCCTAACAATATTCCGTTTAGGTCTTTGATTGGCCATGGAATCATGATGTTCATCATCATCTTCCTCTTGATTTATGCTCCCCCTTTCAACTTGCATCTCTTTTTCATGACTTACGCTTTCACTTGGCATTTGAAGAGCAGTTTCATCAATCTTGGGAGAACCCGCACCATCTTGCTCAACTAATACTTGAGGTGGCCTAAAATATGAAGAAACTTCATCAAAGACAACATCACGAGACACAATGTACTTGTTTGTCTTTGGATCCACACATCTCCACCCTTTCCTCTGTTCATCATATCCGACAAAAAATGCACTTCTTTGACTTTGCCTCCAATTTGGTTCTTTGAGAGTCAAACACATGAACGTAGCAGACTAATCCAAATATTCTGAGATGTTTCACTGTTGGCTTCTTCCCATGAACCATCTCATAAGGAGAATTCATATTATTTGGGCTAAGTGGCATTTGATTGATGACATATGTTGCACACCTCATACCTTCAGCCCATAAGGCTTTTGGCAAATTCTTGTCATGTAGCCAACTTCTACATGTCTCACTTAAATGACGGATCATCCTTTCTACTACTCCATTATGGTGAGATGTATATGGACATGTAAATTCTCTTTTGATACCATGCTTTTGGCAAAAAGAAAGAAAATCCTTTGACATGAACTCCCCTCCATTATCCATCCTCAGGGTGTTGATCTTCCGACCCAATTCTCCTTCCACGGTAATCTTGAATTTTTGAAATCTTGAGAATACTTCCGATTTTTCTTTCACAAAGTATATCCAAGTGTACCGTGAAAAATCGTCCACGAACAATAACATGTAGCGAAACCCAGAATCAAAGGATGTTCTCGTAAGACCCATCAAATCACTATGGACCCTTTCCAATGGAGCACAACATCATGAAGTGGAGTTTTCAAATGGAAGTCTATGTGATTTTTCATATTGACAACCTTCACAAAGTCTCCCTTCATCTTCAATCTTTAAATTTGGGAGCCCATTAACCAAATTCTTATTCATCACCACCTTGAACTTAGTCATATTTATATGACCAAGTCTAGCATGCCATATAAAAACATTATCATTGGCATTCATCTTTTCCACATAGGAGTTTGAGGCCGATAAGACATATAAGTCTTTAACTCGTGCTCCGGTGTGAACTACATATGCCTTTAACTCTTGAATATTTTTTTAAGAATTTAACGTCTTTTGGACCAAACAAAACATAATTACCTGAGTCTACTGCATTCACCATAGAGAGAAGATTCTTTTTTACTTCGGGAACGTGGTACACGTTCTTGAGTGTGATTGGGCTTCCATCATCTCCTTCAATAACAACTGTTCCTTTTTTCTCTACACGGTGAATTGAATTATCCGCAGTTATGATGGCTTCCTTCCCATCATGACGTTGAAGACTTGAAAATAATTTTTCATCTCCAGTAATATGATGGCTACAGCCCGAATCCACAATTCAATTATTTACAAGAGTTTAGTTGCAGATGTACCTGAAGATGCACCCTCTAACGTGAAACATTTTCCCCATTCTTCATCTTCAATATGACCTTTTGATTCCACCATATTTGTTTATTTCAGCTTAACTTGGCAATCTTTTTTAAAATGCTTGAGTTTTCCACAACGGTAGCACTTGAATCGTTTCTTATCTCTAGTAGAAGATCGTTCACGTTCATCATTGCTTTTAACACCAACATTCTTGGGTTTGGCTTTAAAGCTTTGTTGTCCCCGAACTACAAAAGCAATACCCGAATCTTCATGTATTTTAACTCCAGCCATTTGTGTGGCTAGTGATTCTTGCGAAGCCAACAAATTTTCAAACTCCTCCAAGGAGGGTTGTGTAGCCCATCCTTGAAACGAAGTTATAAACGGTATATATTCAGGTCATAAATCTCGAATAATATACCGTTTTAACCGAGCATCTGAAATAGACTCTTCTGGATTAAGAATGTTAATCTCAGAGCAAAGATTTTTTATCTTGATGAAAAACTCTGATATGGAAGACTCCCCCTGCTTCACATTTGCCAACTCGTTCTCTAGCAACTATAGACGAGCCTCGTTCTTCTTGTTAAACAGCTTATCTAACGCTTGCCAAATAGAACTCGCGGATGTACACCTCGAAACATGCTCAATTACCCCCGAAAATATTTATCTCTTTAAAGCAAACTCCGCCTTGGCATTTTTTTGTGTCCACTCTTTTGTCGCTTCCACGGTTGCAGCATCTCCCCTTGATGATGTTGTGCTACTACCACCGGCGACATCCCATAAGTCCTCGCTCACCAAGTATGACTCCATACATGACTTCCATAACCGATAGTTAGACTGGGTTAAGATCTCCATTCCTAATCCAATAACACGACCTTCCATACTTAGAGTAAATCCGAGTTCTCTTTAAACTTCGATCTTGATGAACACAAAATTAGAATGACTTTGATACCATGTAGAGAAACCAACAATAGTGTTTAGCACTAGCCCAAAACCGTAATACCCGAAAAATCCAAAAGAAACTAAAAGAACAGACCTTCTAAGTATGAATAAAAATATGGAAAAAGATTTAAAAGATATTTGAATAGTTCTAAAAGAATTAGAAAACACTTGAAAAATTATGTAGAAAAGACACTTGAGAATTTATGTAGAAAATACACACTTTGATTGTAGTTATTTCACTTTTCTTATTTTTACAAATGAGAGGATGAAAAAGTATTTATAGGCTTCAAAACTACAAATTATCTTACAATATTCTCTAAATATTTTTACAACAATATCTAGATATTTATACAATAATATCTAGATATTTTTATAATAATATCTAGATATTTCTACAACAATATCTAGATATTTCTACAATAATATCTAGATATTTAAATATTAGAATTGTCTAGAAAAATAAAAAGATAAGATATAAAGATATTTCTAAAGATTTTAGAACTTGAAATTAATTTGGGTTGATCCAATTAATAAGTTATTGGGTCAATAACCAATTAAGTTTGAGCCAAATCAAATTTAATTTTAATAGAGACACCATCACAACATCAACAACTTTGACGACGCTACTCTCCACCACCTCTCCTTCATTTTCTTCGTCGTACATGTCAAAAAAAAAAACAATTCAATACTCCGCTTAAACTATTCCGACGGTGGTGATTAAGGAGCGACCACCGCCAGCAAAAACAAAAAACGATGGTTGCAGTACAGTTGAGGACAAAGATGGAGAGAAAACTAGAGTTCTTTTTGCCCTTGGTAAAATTGTTCCAACACATTAAATGATTCTAAATTTTGTGTGTGGTTAATATGATAGACAGAAACATAAAACTCTTATTTGTTCTCCACAATCTGTATTTTTTTCGATTATACAAAAATTAAATTTGAAAGACACAATATTATTTTAAATAAACTTATTAATGAAGACGTTTATCATTTTACTAATGAATTATATAAATATGAAATGAGTTTAATAAATCAGAATAAAAATTGTTATTCTGATAAATATTCAATTACTAAAATTTTGTTTTAAATTTTATTTCACAAATTTTTCAAAATCTATAATATTTTATTTTATAATATCTTTAAATTTTATGTCAAAATATATTTTATATCAAAATATTAGAAATTTATAATTTTTGTAAATAGTTTAAAAAATTATATTTTATATAATATTTATATTAAAATAATATTCTAATAATGTAACACATCACACATATTTATAAATCACATGTTAACATAACGTTATTAATAATATTTGTAAATCGTTAACATAAAACTATTTTGTTAAAATATTTTTTAATTTATATATTAGAAATATATACTTCTGTATGTAAGCGAATCTTACCATTGTTGGTTCTAAGTTTTGGAGGAAGTCTCTGCATGGTTTTAACATCGAAGACAGAACAACAACAAAAACTGCTTATTCAATTTAAATCCTATGCATTTAGATTTACAGTCAATTACAAGTGTAAAAAGAAAAACAGATGAGAAATACAAGAGTTTATAGCAACAAGGCTCATTGCGCCAATGGTAGCCTTGTTGTTTCATTACTTACTCGAACATTCATATACCAAAACCACAGATCATACTCGTTCATGTGACCTGGGAAAAAAAACACCAAATGGGTAATGTTTATACATTATACATCGCATAAAAGTGTTATAATTCCACCTAATTAGTAAGAGGACAACCTGCTGACTTTCAATTAGTATGGCGTTACATATTCCTAACCGATACGTAATGATTTCCAAACAGAAACTGGATGCATATGTAAGTTCTGATAGCAAGAATTTGTTTATAATGTCTAGATAAACAACCAAATTGTTGCCAAACATTATACAAGTCTCGAGAAGGCTAACATGTTTATTATCTAAGCAGTGTAAGGAATCAATTAAAAGAGTGAGTTTAAGGATGTATTACCGTCCAGTTACTTTAAAGGGTCAGCTGCTCAATATTCTTTGTACTACGTGACATCATATGCCCGTTTCTTCTCTCTTCTTGCTCTTCAAATGGGTTGGCTCTATAAGTGGAACTTGCCTCTTCATTATCTGAAGACCCCGGCCTTTCTGTTAGGAACTGTTCCCAGAATACATCATTTACTCTAGCCGGAGGAGCTGCATTTGCTTGTTTACCTCCAACTACAACCTCTTGTTGACCATGGTTTTTCTCGCTTACATTTGTTTCTATTGAGTTGAAGTTTAATGCAGTAAATCGTACAATATCCTGACTTTTAAAAGCTGTCTTAGCTATCTGTGAAGCTGCCTTGTCTGGTAATGGCGCAGAAGCCAGGGTTAGATTTAAATGACATGAAAAGCTACCATCAGTATCCTCCGAAGAAGTTAGCCTCTGCTGCAAGGTCTCCACTCTTGTATTGTCATTTAACAGTAATATCCTGGGGCATGACCCGGTATCCGCAAGCTCTAGTGCTTCAGGTGCAAACTGTAGGCTTTCTCTTCTTGTTTGTGTAGTTTTTGGACCACTTCCTGACAGTATTCCTTTGGGACTCGCTCCTTCTTCGTTGGAACTTTGTATACTGTGTGAAACCATGTTCATATCTGAACCAGCTGGAGAAAGCTCTAATTGCAACTTACTTGAGAAATTTTGATGGAAAATGTTCCCAGACTCGGGTCTCGAGCTACCACTGCTATTATCCAGATGAGAATCTTCTGAAGGTGGCTTCAATTGCTCAACTTGAGGGAGCCTTCGCTTTTTGTTGTAGGCTGAAATATCCAACTGCTCAACTTTACGGCCAAAATTCTTAATAAAAGTAGGATTCCTGATTGCCGTCTCCAAGAAATTCAGCAGCTTCTTCTGCCTCTTCTCCATATCATTAACATGCTCACTCATTTCTTCTAACTGATGCTTTGCTGTGGACTTCTGATGTTTGAACTTCAAAAGCTTAGCTTCAATTGCAGCTTTTTCATGATAAAGCTTATCCAGTTGCTCCTGCAGTGTTGCTCTCTCTTGATCTACCGACAAAGTAGGTGGGTGACTGTGGCTGTGTATAGGTTTTCTTCTGTGTATATTCTTGAGAAGATGCTTTTGATCCTTAATAAAATCATCATTGGAAAATTCCCACCTCTCCGGATCAATCTTCCGGAAGCCCTACCAACAAAATCACAAGCACATTTCCTATCAATAGAATGTTAAAACATCACAGATACAAGGCAGAGAAGGAGGAAAGTCTATGCAATCCCTAAGTTCTAATCAAATGATGACACTGGAGAACGTAAATCGCGATTGGTAAATTGTCGCTGCCCTCTAGGTGCATTCAAATATTTCAATTTTAGCTACATTTTCACCTTCTTACTCAACGTCTTAGACATAGTTAAGCATCTAAGAAGCAATGCTATCCCTACTAGTTAGCCTATTATCAGACAAGACTATTAGATGCGTTCTAAAATCAGATTACCGGACAATTTCAAGACTTGAAGCATCAAAAATCGGAATATCCTTGAATTCCTAACTTCAACTAGAAGATGAACAATCACAATTAGGTCAAATCGAAATCGAGAAATGACTCACATAGGTATTGAGCTGACGGATGAAGGAAGAGAAGTTATTGTGCTTGAAATAGGTTGGGAGCAGAAGGCTTGAAAATTCCGCATGGTTCCAAACGATGAAGCTGTTGTTGGTGGCACTCCACGATACAATCTCGTCTGTTGTCGAATCATCGATCATATCGTATGTCTTCACCAAGAAAGGCGCAGGTCCTCCAGCTCCTTCTACGCCGCCGCCGCTCACGGAGGCGGACGAGTTAGGTAATGCGCCGCTCATCTATGAATCTAATCAGACAAAGAAAGACAGATGGCGATGGCCGAGGACCAAGAGAGATCTTCCTCAGCCGTAAATAAATAAATACCCTTTTCATTTTTGTAAAGGCAAAAACGGGAAAAACAAAAGCAACTATAATTATTTTTGGATTCCACAAATAATCCGAGATCCCAAATTCGATCCATATCAGTGTCGATCGAATAATAAAAAGTTAAAAACTATCGATTTGCAGACGGAATCCGAATTTGATAATATAATGATAATTATAAATCGTTACGTACATTTTAAATTTTATCAAGAGTTTACTAATTCGCTAATTTAAAATGGATTCGTTTAATTGGGAATTCTCTAATATCAACTTCGATCACATAGTCAAGTGGTGGATGCATTGGTGTCTTATTCTATATTATTTTAAATAGATTATAAATTATTTAATGTATGGTTATCTTTTATTCAATTTTTATAAACAATGATATTACAAGTTAATAAAATTTTATTAGAAAAAAGGAAATTGACAATAATCAAAAATAACTCGATATTTCAAATAAAGTAAATTTATTATTAATTTAATAAAAATCAGTATAATTATACTAAAAATAAATAAGCCGACTTATAAAATTAAAAATAATTTATTCGAATATAAACCAATTTATATAGTTTAAATCATATAAATTTTAAGATACAATTCAAAAAATATTATTAATAATTTGGTAAAAATGTTAGTAATTAAATATTAAAATTTATCTAGATTTTAAATACATATATTGTTTTCAAAGATCAACTATGAAAGTTTTTTTAAACTATAAAAAATTATATATTTATATGAAATTTATAACCAAAAATTATCTTTAAACTATAAATATAAATCGATTGAATAAAAAAATTTCTGAACACAAAATATTTAAATATATTTAAGATATAAAAAATAAATTGTTTGAGTATTTATATTTTGAGAGTTTTAATAATTAATTAAATTCTAACATACAATGCATTGTTTGGTTACTGTATAATTAATTATAGGACACTATTTAAATAAGGACTATTGACAAAATAATATTCTTTTAAATTTTTGTTCTAAATATGTTTAAATTTCTAAAAATAACGTAAATTTACTATTAAAATATTTTTAAAAAATTTTATAATAAGAAAATATTGTATCCTAAACTGAAAAAAAATCCAAATATAATATTTAAATTATATTTATAATTTATTTATGGAAAATATATATTTTCATAAAATAATTTATGTTATTTTTGTTATTTTACATTTATGATACTAAATTTGGAATAAAAAGTAAAAACTTAAATTATGATATTTTAGGGTATTAGTGTTTAAATAACTGTATTTAGTTTTTATAAGATTTAAAAACTCAAAAAAATTTATTACCTTAACAATGGGTTATTATTTAGTTAAGCAATAACTAAATAGTAAATAGGTAAGGATATTTTCTTATTTTTATAGGTTTAAATTCTCTAAAAATTAAATATATTTCTAAAAGTTTCTGTAATATTTAAAACGATAGCTTTAAAAATTTTTATTCTAAAATAATATTATCATTTTAAATTTTTAATAATATTATAAATTTAAAAATAAAATTTATCAAAATTTACTTTTATAGAAAAAGGTTAAACTTTAAATTAAAAAAATTAACTATAATATTCTAAGTTGTTTGTAATTTATTTAAAATTAATAAATATTTTACACAATAATTTTTTATTTTCATGAGGTTATATGTGAAGTTTTTGTTAAAAAAAATATTATTTTAAAATATTACTTTATTTTTTCTATTAAAAATAGTAATTTAAATCTCCATTAAAACAGAGCGTACTATTATTAGCGAGAGAGAGAGAGAAAGAAAGAGGGCTTTGTTGACCGACCCATGTGAGACTCTGAAACTCCTTTAATTTTGATTTTGCCAACAACGAAACGGTCACTTTGGTTCACTCGACAAACACCATATGTCACTCTACTCTCTCACTCTTCCCCTAAAATTCATGGCGACCCACATTTCCTTTAACCTCTCAATATGTTCTCCTCCTTTCTCTCTTTTCTTTTCCCAAATTTGATTTCCTATTTTCGAAACCGAAGAATTTTTCAGATGGAGAAACCCATGTCCGTCGTGACAGGGAAGTTTCGCAGCAGCAACAACCATAACAATGTCTGGTTCGTTGTTCCACTCCTCTTTCTTCTCTGTTTCGTTCTCCTCTGTTTCGACTACTCTGCTCTCTCCGGCACCGACGCACACACAGACGAATCCGCTTTCTCCTTTTCCGACGCAACCCAGAAATCCATTTCCAGTGAATTCACGGAAGTTGAAAACTTTTCTCGATTACTCGATGACCCGTCCCCTGAGTCTTGCTCCGGTCGGTATATCTATCTCCATGATCTTCCCGGTAGATTCAATCGTGATTTGCTTGAGAATTGCAGTTTGATTACTAGGGGAACCGAGAAGAACATATGCCCTTACCTCGAAAACTTTGGCTTCGGTCCTCAGATAACGAATTCCGAGAATGTGTTGTTGAATCATAGTTGGTTTACGACGAATCAGTTTATGCTCGAGGTGATATTCCACAACAAGATGAAGAAATACAGTTGCTTGACTAATAATTCGTCGCTAGCGTCGGCGATTTTCGTGCCCTTTTACGGAGGTCTTGATATGAGCAGGTTTCTCTGGGGCTTCAACATTTCGGTAAGAGATTCGTCGTCCCACGAGCTGATGAATTGGCTTGTCAAACAGAAGGAATGGAGTCGAATGTCTGGTAGAGACCATTTCTTGGTTGTAGGAAGGATTGCTTGGGATTTCAGAAGACAGACTGATAACGAATCCGATTGGGGAAGCAAGCTTAGGTTCTTACCTGAATCGCAAAACATGTCAATGATGTCAATCGAATCGAGTTCTTGGAACAACGATTACGCTATTCCTTATCCCACCTGTTTCCATCCTTCATCTGTGGATGAAATCGTGGAGTGGCAAGAGCGAGTAAGGTCTCAAAAACGGGAGTATCTATTCGCCTTTGCAGGTGCTCCAAGGCCTGAATATAGAGACTCCGTTCGAGGGAAGATCATAGATGAATGTTTAGAATCAGAGGATCAATGTTACTTGCTAGACTGTAACTATGGGAAAGTGAATTGTGATAACCCTGTCAATGTGATGAAGGTTTTCAGGAACTCAGTGTTTTGTCTTCAGCCACCGGGAGATTCTTACACAAGAAAATCCATGTTTGATTCGATATTAGCAGGCTGCATCCCTGTGTTTTTCCATCCGGGGACGGCTTATGCTCAATACAAGTGGCATTTGCCCAAGAATCACAAGAGTTACTCAGTTTATCTACCGGTTAAGGATGTGAAGGAGTGGGATATCAAAATCAAAGAGAGGTTGCTTGATATTTCAGAGGAAAGAGTAGTGAGATTGAGAGAAGAGGTTATAAAGTTGATACCGAAGGTGGTCTACGCTGATCCAAGTTATGGATTCAAAGGGAATGAAGATGCATTTGAGTTGGCTTTGAAGGGAATGTTAGAGAAGATTGAAGAAGTGAGAGAGATGATGAGACAAGGCAAGGATGGTAGTGAAGGGTTTGATGATAGAGATGATTATAAGTATACATTTTCTCCATATGAAACTCAAGTTTTGGCTTAAGAGAAATATGGCTTTTTAGTTTAAATAGGTAGAAGCAATTTGTGTTGCTCAAGAGTGAAAAAAACACATAAAAGAAGAAGCTATTTTGATACAAAAGAAAAAAACTAAAGATGATCGTTGAGCTTTGTTCAGCAATTTTTTGTTGAGTGTAGTGTTGCTTACTTCGGACAAATAGTGCAAAATTAAAATGAGAATTTTATTATTCTTGTTAGTAGTTTTTTCCATATATAGCATAAATCATGCTATAAAAACACACATGCTTTCTACATTTATTATCTAAAAACCAACTTTTTATAGATAAATTCACTTTTTTAAATCTAGAAAGCCAAATTTGTATTTGAACAAAATAATTATAAAAGAGTAATATCTTAAAATAGCACTTTTTAAAATTTTTTTTTCAAATCTAGCATCATAACATTAAATTTTCAAAAATATCACAAATACTTATGTGAAAATATTTATTTATTCTAAATAAATTATACTATTGTATTTGGGTTCATTATTTCCAATTTAGGGTTTAATTTTTTTCTATTAAAATATTAATGCATTTTAATCTTAAATTTGTGTTATTATTAGAAATTTAAACTAATGATGCTATTTTTGGAACAAAAACTTAGAAATGTGATATTTTAGACATTTGCCCATTATAAAATCGATAAACCAAAGAATATATTTGATTAGAAGTTTAATTCAAATCAAGATTGAAAACCATGTTAAATTAAGGGGGTTATTCAATTAAAAAATTAGAACTATTTGAGTTAAAATGATAAATCTAATGTTATTAAACCTTAACTATAAAATAGTTTTTAAAATCAAGTGTTATTGATTTTAGAATTTTTAAAATCTAATTCATTGGATTAATGATTTAATATTTTTTTTCAAAGCCATTATTATTAGAAATATTTTAAAACAATAATTTTTGATGACTCCAAATTTTTATAGTTAAATACAAATATCCAAATCACATAATTTTAGCTGTATTGTAGAGAACTTTTATTCAAATCACAATAATCTCTTTAGATTTACATAAAATCATCAAAATCATCCAAAAATATTGTTAAGTTCAAATCCTTAATATTATATGATAAACATTTTAAAAAATAATTCATCTTAAGTGTTATTAACAAAAATGTTATAATAATGTGTGATCACCGGAATAAGTTTCAAATAAATATATAAATATATTTAAATTACTATAATAATTACAATATGTATTATGTTATTAATTTGATTAAAAAATCAATATATTTTATTAAATTAACCAACAAAATACTATTAAATTCGTAAAAATAATTATTTTTATTTTCTTAATTTATATATACAAAAATTAATATTAAAAATAATTTTAAATAAAAATAAAAATTATATAAATATTTAATTTATATTTACTAATAAATAATAATATATAATTTGTAAATATTTTTTATAAATATTTTTTATGCGTATATTTGTTTGTATAAATCTAGTTAGGTATTATTTTTGAAACTATTCTCGATAAACCAAGTATCCCAAAAAATCCGAACCGGAATTGGGATTCTAACACCCTGAAACAAAATGGAACGATAATTGATTGGTTTACCGGTTCGATGGGTTTCTCTTTGCTCCTCTGTGTTTTTTTCCCTCTAGGCGTTAAAGTGCCGTCGCCGAAGCTTTGTCGATGGCGAGGAAACCGACGCTTCAGCTTTTCTCTTCTTCGAACGATAAAACTTCTCAAGGTTCTGGTCTAGATTTAGGGTTCTTTGATTTAACAGAACCAGCTCGTCCTCCACCGCCTCCTCCTGTTGAAGTTCTATCCTCCGAGGTACTGACGCTCTCAGTTTCTCTGCAACTTCATCTCCTTTATTCTATGTTTTCCTGTAATTTCTGGTTACTTCTTCGCAGTAGTCTTCTTCTTCCGTTGCTTTTGCGGTGGATAAAGTGACAATTGGCGAGACCACTCTTTTGAAGGTGTGTTTCTGTGTTTACTTGAGTTTGATCTCTCAGGTTCTGTAGAACTCAAGTAAGAGTAAATTATTGTGTAATCTCTCAATCAACCTCTAAAATGGCGAATCACAGCGAGTGTAAAATCATAAATATGTTCAAATCGTACGTGAAATAGCTCAATGCTAGTCATTTGAGATGGTGATTCTCATGAAAGTGAGTTGTTCACTTTCTGCTTTGGTTTTAGGGTCGCGTGAACACTAGAGAGGTCTTTGGTTTGCCTAATTCGGATTTGGTTCCTGGAGTATATGAAGGTGAGTGATTATTCTAGTTATGGTTTACGTCATCTGCATTCTCAGCGCTATGCATTTTTATAATCTTAATCATCTTTGAATTCGGTTTGATCTAGGTGGGCTTAAGCTTTGGGAAGGATCTATTGATCTTGTCAAAGCTCTTGAAAAAGAATCCCAAACCGGAAGCAGAAGCCTATCATTTTCTGGAAAACGGGTTCTCGAGGTACCCTCATTCCTGCCTTATATTAAATAGTAGATTGCTTCTCGATCCTTTTGAGAATAAATTGGATATATCTTCTTTGTATAGTCTGCCATCAAAATGATATCCATGTAATGGGTTGTTGAAATTCTTTATTTTAAACAAATATTACTTTTTTCTAAACTTTTACACCAACTCGGAAAATAATCCTTAGGAATACGAAAATTCGACATCCAGTACAACTATATTCACTATCTGAGTTAGGATCCATGGATTAGGCTGTATCACATGTTCATGTTATTCTAATCACATCTAAGTCATTGAATCTATGGTTTCAGCTTGGATGTGGTCATGCACTTCCAGGAATTTACGCCTGTCTCGAGGTAAGTTTATGTTTCTGAGCTTTATTATACTTTGTGACCAAGACCATCTTTTTAGATCTTTCTACACTCTTTGGGTCTCTTTGGTGTTCAGGGTGCATATGCCATTCATTTCCAGGACTTCAATGCTGAGGTCCTTCGATGTCTCACCATTCCGAATCTGAATGCTAATCTGTCTAGGAAATCTTCCTCCGACTCAGTAGGCGAGACAGAAGTACGCTTCTTTGCTGGTGAGTGGAGTGAAGTTCATAAGCTTCTTCCACTAGTTAATGATGGCGAGACTGATAAGAAGGGTGGTTATGACATCATTCTAATGGCTGAGACAATATATTCCATCTCTGCGCAGAAGAGTCTTTATGAACTGATTAAAAGGGTACACTCTTGTTTTGTCCTGGATAGCAGAAAATTTTACGAGTGCTCTTAAAGATTCAATGGAGGTTTAATTCTTGATTCTTCGTAGTGCTTGGAGTACCCTGATGGAGTAGTGTACATGGCTGCAAAGAAGTATTATTTCGGGGTTGGTGGAGGGACAAGGCAATTCTTGTCTATGGTAGAGAAAGAGGGTAAGAATGGTATATTCAAGATGATACATATGTATAGAGAAAAGGTTGCGTTATTCATCCTCTACAGTTTATAATTTAACCATGTACTATGACCGCATTGATTTTACATCATTGCAGGTGTTCTTGCTTCAACATTGGTGTCTGAAGTCACAGATGGTTCCTCCAATGTCAGAGAGGTATGGAAGCTTTCGTACAAGTAAGTCAAAGCTCTACACCGGGATTCAATCTGGCTGTCGCTCAATTCTGGTCAACGAATTTAATGGATTTGTGTTTGCTCATCCGTATTTAGCTTATTAGATTATGTTGACTTGTCAACTTTTCATCGGTTAGTTTTGTACTTTGATACAATCTCTGATAAAACAAAAGGCTTATGTTTTACCGTTGATTCTCACCGGACCAAAGTACGAACTTGGTAGTTTGTAGAGCTGATGATTGTGTGTTTGGACTCGAATTGAATTTGAGATAAGAGTTGGAGCAGTTGGCGTCGATTGGGTCAAAAAGTCAAACACCCCAAATTCGTCTTGGACCCAACATTTTTTTTATCTAAAAAGGAAACCCCAATAAATTCATACAAAGATTCAAAAAGATTACTCTTGAAACAAAACCAATTAGAATTCACCAACAACAAGAAAAAAAGAAGAAGAAGATATGGATATACATACAATTACACAACATAAAAGAGTCTCCATGATTGTAATGATAATGAATGGTCAAGAGTCATCCCTGCAACGGTAATGCTTAGAACAGCCTCTACTGTAAGGATTAGAAGGTGGAGGAAGACATTTATTGCTATAAGACTCGCCACGGTTTCCACCATCACAAGCAGGCTGATTTCTCTTCAAGGCTCCATATGAAAGCTGATGTTGCTGCTCCTCTGTCAATCTCTGGCTTGACCATGACTCCATTATGACCGTCATTTCTTCCGTCTCCACCACACTGCTGCACTTCGCCAGTGAGCCATTACACAGAGATGATGATGATGATGATGATGATGATGCCTCGGAGGTGACGTGTGCAAGAAGACAGATGATGGTGAAGAAGATCTTAGAGGAGTTTGTCTCCATTTTGTCAAGTGTTTTGAAGAGAGAAGAGAATGGAATGTGAAGAAGAAACTTTGGTTATATGAATATAATAAATAAGCATGGAATGATACATTGGGACTATTTTCATCATAAATAGCATTACTTAGTGGGAGCAGCACTACAAGGGACCGCACTTCACCTAACACATGGCTTTACTTTAGTGTTGAGTACGTTTTTTTATTTATGTCGGATCATTGTATCTCAATGGATTGGATTATATATATATATATATATATATATATATGAAATATATTACAATGCTAATCGGTATATAAATTTGGATAAATTTTAAAAATACCTATACGAAATATAAAAATATGGTTGATACCATCGTTTTAATGGTAAGTGTGTATTGTACCTAATAGTAATGACAAGGATGTTTATTTATTTATTTAATAGTATATATGTCATGTTTATTTAAGAGAAATTTGTTTAATGGGCTGAATTTTTAAATTATTTATTTTATTTGGGCTTAGTTAAAAAAATAGCCCATTTCATAAGAAAACCTAAGCCACCCCATCTTCCTTTCTCACTGCCGTCACTCTCTTCATCTCCATCGCCATTTTCAAAATTTCACAGAATTCTCCAAAGACCAATTATTCTCTCTGACTCTATCTATCTCACGGCTCTATCTCTCTTTGTATTCGTTGTCACTCTCACGATCTCTCTCTCACGGTCTCCCTCTCTCTACGCCTCTGTCTCTTGATCTCTCTCTCTCTTTCCTTCTCTCTATCCTTTTTAAACAAAATACGAGTAAATGTTCGGATAATCCTTTAGTTAGCCAAACATTGTCATATAACCCTTTAATATATAATATATATTTTCCGACAAATAAATATATTTTTTAAAACACAAAACTTAACAAATACGAAATTATTTTTTAAAAATTTCATAATTTACTAACTCATCAAAGCCAAATAAAAAACAAATCCAATTATGTCGAAAAAACCAAATCCAATTATGTCAAAAAAAATTGCGATTTCAAAGACATCGTTAGTTTGTGATTTTCAGGAGTAAGAATAAAATGTCACTTCCTTCACAATCGGTCACCAAACCTTAATTCTCCTTTCCCCATTCTAAAAACGATCGGTTATTTTTTGCTTACTTAAAATTATCTAATGACACTGTTTTTTAATCCCAAGTTATCCAGTCAGCATTAATAACTATCCAATATAACGGATTCAGTTTAATTGATGTTTTTACCTTTGTTCCATAACTTCACGTAGTATATTCAAAATTATCCAAAGTTTATATTGCTATTAGCATTAGAATGTAATTCATGTATATATAATCTAATCGAGTAAAATTTATGGTGAAATCGGCCGTTTTTCCTCTCTATTCATATGTTAATGTAAATCTTATTCATCTTTTTTTTTTGGAGTACAAATATTTTAATTAATCCGGATTGAGTTTTATTGAAACACTTTTATCAGTTAAGCCAAAAACATAAAAAACTAGAAAAATTAGAGTAATATTTGATAACACTTTTTTAATTTTTTGTTCTAAATCTAATATGTTAAAATTAAAATTCTAAAAAAAGCAAATGTCTAAAATAGCACCTTTCTAAATTTTTGTTCCAAAATAGCATCATTAGTTTAAATTTTCAATAATAGCACAAATTTAAGATTAAAATGCATTAAAACTATATTTTAATAGAAAAAAATTAAACCCTAAATTGAAAATAATGAACTCAAATACAATACTTTAAGTTTATATATAATTTATTTAGAATAAATAAGTATTTTCACATAAGTATTTGTGTTATTTTTGGGAATTTAATTTTACGATGCTAGATTTGGAAGAAAAACTTTAAAAGTGCTATTTTAGGGTATTACTCTTCTATAAAAATATTATAAATAATTATGTTAAAATACTTATTTATTCTAAATAAATAATAAATTAATACCATAAAAAACACATTTTAAAATTTATATTCCAAATCTAGCACATTAAAAATAAAATTCCTAAAATAGCATAATTTACTATGTGAAAATAATTATTTACATTAAATAAACTATATATAAAATTAAAACATAATGTTTCAGTTTATTTTTTTCTATTTTAGAGTTTACTTTTTTATTAAGAAGAGATTTTTAATTATTTTAGTATTAAATTTGTGTTATTTTATAAATTTAAATGATTAGTGTTACATTGAAACAAAAACTCAAAAGAGTATTATTTTAGACAATTGTTCTAAATTATACATAAATTGACTAAAATAGCACAATTTCAAGTTTTTATTCCAAATATAATGCTTGGATTCAATTTTTCTAATTTATAGTTTAAATTTTTTTATTAGAAATTTTTTTTAATTATTTATCATTAAATTTATGTTATTTTAAAAATTTAAATGATAGTTAATATATTTAAAATAAAAAATTTAAAAAATGATATTTTAAACGATTGCCTATCGAACTACTCTCTTTGAATTAGGTAAAGCTTTTAGGGATGCTGTTTTTCATTTTATATATTGTCACACTTTTCAATTATAGATTTGAATATGATTTGGATGATTATTGATGTGTTCTTTTTTTTACAGCTGGATGCTCAAATGTTAAATACAACCACAAATACATATTTCATTTCTGTCTCAATCGATATGTTTTAATCTGTGTGCTAATCATTACTTTTTTTCGTCTCGTTGTATAAATCTAAACCGAAAGAACTAATAAAAAAATAAAAATGGATTCTACATTTTTATATGTAAAAAATTGAAACTAAACTAAAATGTATAAACATCCAAAATATATAAATATACGTATATCAACATATTAAACTAAGGTATTGAGTAATATATTAGAATAGCATTTTTAAAATTTTTGTTCTAAATTTAGTACTTCAAAATTAAAATTCTAAAAATAACATAAATTTTTATGTGAAAATATTTATTTATCTTAAATTAGATACAAATAAAATTTTAGATATTAAATTAGAACCACTAAAGTGACGAACAAAAAAGTTGATAACTTTTTTTTTGAATAAATATTTTCAACAACTTTCGCTGACTTTTTTGTTGGTGAATATATTTATATATTGGCATGTGTTGCGGCAAATTCTTTCTAACAATGTAAATTGTGTGAAAAACCAAAGAAAGTTGATTGAGTATGATTTGGTTCTGTTTTTGAACTTCATTGTTTGTGTTGTGTGATTTTCAAATGAGAACATGAACAATGACTGGCTGTTGAATATATATATATATATAGTAATACCCTAAAATAGCACTATTTTAAGTTATCTTTCAAATTTAGCACAATAAAACTAAAATTCCCAAAATAGCATAAATTGTTATGTAAAAATAATTATTTACCTATAAAATATATATATAAAATTAAAACATAATGTTTGGGTTCATTTTTTCTAATTTAGCGTTTAAATTTTTTTCATTAGAAATAAGTTTTCAATTATTTTAGTATTAAATTTATGCTATTTTTGGAAATTTAAATGACTAGTGGTATATTTGGAACAAAAACTTGAAATAGTGCTATTTTAGTCAATTGCCTAAATTTAAAATATTATATTTGAGTTCTTTTTTTCTAATTTTTGTTAGAGCCCAATAAAGTGCAAATTCGGTTCCAACATTTGGCGCAATCTGTGGAGAAAATTCATCCTAACTTTTAAGAAAAGAAAAATGTCAAATTCTAACGACGATATTCCAGATTTCCAGGACATACTCAGTAGACTTTACAACTCGCATCGAAACAAAATAAAAGGTATAATTTCGTTATCATTGTTTTGTATTTTGAGGCATACAGTCAGGACGATATATAATGAAATCGTACCCGACAAAATTTTTTTAAACGTATTTACAGTCCCGAAAATAATACCAAACTCTAAAAGGGGTAAAAAAAAGAGGCAAGCAGCTCTTCGTAAGAATACGGACACGTAGCCGTTAAAGAAACGAGTAGCACTTCGCTAAAATAAAAAAAAATACAAGCAGCTCTTCGTAAAGAATACGGACACGTGGCCATTACTGAAACGAGGAGCACTTCGATAAAATAAAAAAGTGCAAGCAGCTTCTCGTAAAGAATACGGACACGTAGCCGTTAGAGAAACGAGGAGCACTTCGCTAAAAAAAAAAGTGCAAGCAACTCCTCGTAAAGAATACGGACACGTAGCCGTTACAGAAACGAGTAGCACTTCGCTAAAATAAAGAAGCGCAAGCAGCTCCTCGTAAAGAATACGAACACATAGCCGTTACAGAAACGATGAGCACTTCGCTAAAATAATAAAATAAAAAAGTGCAAGCAGCTCCTCGTAAAGAATACGGACACGTAGCCGTTACATAAACGAGGAGCACTTCGCTAAAATAAAGAAATGCAAGCAGCTTCTCGTAAAGAATACAGACACGTAGCCGTTACAGAAACGAGGAGCACTTCGCTAAAATAAAATAAAAAAGCGTAAGCAGCTCATCGTAAGAATACGGACACGTAGCCGTTATAGAAACGAGGAGCACTTCGCTAAAATAAGAAAACCAGCACAGCTAGGCACGAACCCTAAAAAGAAATAAAATCGCAAGCAGCTCTTCGTAAGAATATGGATATGTCGCCATTACAGAAACGAGGAGCATTCCGCAGAAGGAAGATAGCCAACATAAAACAAGTATGACAAAGACAAAATAAAATTTCTCGAATCGACGCTTCACGAAACTTGGGGGGCTTATTGTGGTCACCGGATTTAATCCCAAAATCCAAATCCGCTAACCGGACTAAGATAGACCAAAAAAAGTTAAACCGGTTATTTTAATTACGTAACGGTCAAAAGAATTAATTACTTTGTAACAGACAATAATCAATATTGTAATGTTCAAGAATTAATATATTGTAACTGCTAAATCCGTAATTAATTATATATCTAAAGTTAATTGCGGATTATAGTATAAAAGGGGCATAATCTTTATGTAATAGAGATGATTCAAAAATAAAAAAAACTATTCAGAGAATATTTAGAGAATTTGTGTTAGAGTCGAATAAAGTGCAAATTCGGTTCCAAATTCCATAATCACACTTCTTACAGTTTGGGCGTAGGAACCAAATGAACACAATGTTTGTCTTACAAGGAAACACAATTAATGGACCAACATATGGGAAAAGAAGAACTTTGTAATCCCATCAGCTTCAATCTCACCCTTCCAGTGTATATTGTTCTTTGGAGAGAAAGTAATTACAAGAAAAAGATAAAGTAGTTGAAGGGATAAAATAGAAGACCAAGACGATGGCCAGAGGTTGTATATGAACGGTGGAAATGGTACTATACTCAGATAAACTTGAAAATTAGTTTTTTGGTTCTTTGTAAGATATAGTGGAAGTTGCTGTGAAACGAAGTGCGTCACTCAAGAAGGTGAAATCCTTGTGATAAGTTCATAGGATCTTTGTAACAAAGAGGACACACTCAACCACATAAGAAAATAAGAGAAACGTTTGCAAAGACAGCTGCATTTGATTGCATTTGATTCTAAATGAGTTCAAATTAATAAGCCAATCCTATGGATATAATGAGTCAAGAATTTGAATTTTAGACAATTAGTAGAATAAAATTATTAATGAATTTAATGACTTGGATTCAAATGAACTAAGATGTGATGCCTATTCTATCCCGCTGTTGTGAGAGGTAACATTTTTTATATTAAATTTTATAATATATAAAATGTGAAAAATATAATTTAAGTGTTAATGATTTAAATATAATAAATTTGCAATTCTTAGTTGTTTTTGTTTATAAGATAATACTGTGTTGATTTGAATATTTAATTTTATGCAAAAAGTTTGAATAATTTTATTCTCTTTCGCATAAAATATAATATAAAGTTTCGAATTAATACAAATTTGATTATTTATATAAATATTTGATATATAAATTATACTTAATTATATTTATTATTTGATGCTAATGGTATTATATATAAATATTTATTATTTTTAGTTTTTATTTTACATATTAAAATTAATTTATATTACATTTTGATTAATATTTATTTGGTCAATTCTTTAAAATAGCCGTTTCTTTCTTAAAGCTTTAGACATATTTGACAATAGATTTAGTATGTATAATAATTTGATTGGAATATCTTTAATGAAATTATAGAAAATCAAATTTTCCATATGACAGTTTAATAATATGGTACACAAAATTAGATTATTCTTTATGCAATATATTTCTTTTAGTAGATTAGATCAAATGAATAAAATTATTTTTCAGTATGTATCGATAGAGAGTTTTGACTATTGCCATTGTAGTATGATCCACACATCCACTCATCACAAAAGATTAGTAACACTGAAACGACAACGACAAGAACTGAACATAGTGTTTAAGTGGTGGAACTGTAGATTTTTTATTACAAAGCATCCATAGCCACAAGGATTACAACTTACAAGTGTCAAATCAAGTCTTAAATTGTAAATCCAGTGACCTCTTATTACTCAGTTTATTTTTTTATTTTACAAAACACAAAAACTAAATAAAGAAAAACTCATTTTTAAACTCCAAACCCAAACCAAATTCAAATCCAAATATCGGAAGTGCAGTCTCCACCTGGATATCTCATCTCATGGGCAAGTGCAGGACCATCAGGTTCATCACCAAAGTCCACAAAGAAATTAGGGTTTATGGAGAGACCACCTTTCTCTGTATCAACATCAATCTGAATTATGTGTGATCCTTTATCCATGAGTTCCGGGTAAAACTGTCGATCCCATGCGCTAAATAGCGAGTTTGTCGCATACAATCGCTTCCCATCGAGGCTCAATTGGATCATTTGAGGTCCTCCTCGTAGAGATTTCCCCTGAAGTTTCCAGAGAAATACACAGTTTCACTAGAATGCAAAATGTAAAACTTAGTTAAAAAAAGATTACATGTTGTGTACAAACCTTGATCTGAGGGACATCGAATTGGAAAGTGTTGCCGTCTTCTCCAACTGCTTTAACAGGACTTCCCTTTTGTAGTAATCCTCCCACCCAAATTTGTCCTGTTAGGACAGGGTTTTTAGGGTCTTCGATGTTGTACTGTCGAATGTCTCCATGAAGCCAGTTCACAAAATAGATGAACCGATCATCGAGAGAGATCAAGAAGTCAGTGATAAGCCCAGGCATTTCTGGAAGAATCCAGTTTTCTACTTTCAGCGGTTTAACTGATATAACCACCTAAAAACACCAGTTCGAATCGCGGGTTAATCATAGATTTAAAAGAAGGTAATGAAGATGATTCAGAAACTACACTTGCCTCATGGCTCCATGTTTCATCACTGTTCTTGAAAAACCTTATCATATTACTCGACAAGGCACTCCCAACAAACCCTGTATCTTTAGATGGATCGTGCAAGAATCTAATCTGCAACAACCACATATAAGTTTAAAAAAAAGTAATGATTATCCCATTCATATATGCTGTCTGAAGAAAAACACAGATCACATTTTGATGTTACCTCCAAAGGTAAGAGACCAGTCTCTCCAAGGTCGATTAATTGTTTCATTTCACCTCCTGGCCAACTATAAACATGTAGATGACTTCCGTACAAACCATCAGCAACGTGCTGAAGATCGAAACCTTTTGAGAAGGCTTTGGGTGCTCCCCAAGAAGTGCTAATCATTGTCTTGTGCCGAGGTTGGTACCAGAAATCATAACCAAACAAGGGACTATGTCCTGGTTTCTCCCACCTGAGATATATAAAGACACACATCAAAAATTCCATTTTTTAGGCTTCTAACTTCTGTATTTTCTCTTGAACTAAGAACAGGATATTCCATCACAATTCGCCGCGTTGACGATTTTCTTGCCTATCCTTTCATGTGATAAAACTCAAATAGTTTTTTTGTTCGGCAATAAGATACCGACCTACTTTTGATGTTGAAATCAGAGTCAAGGAGGAGAAACCCATTCCCTTTGGCGTTTCCCTCTTTGTCACCAAGACAGGAAACCAAGATTTCGCCGGAGGCAAGGCAATGAGCTGTGTGTGGAAACGCCAATCCAGTCTTTTCAGCGATCTCTTCAGGATCTACAAACTTATAGAGAGACGGAGCCCTTGGGTTTGTCTTTGTGTCAATAGCATAGATACGACCAGATCTTCATTCACAGAAAGAAAGAGAGAAAAAAAAACATAGAATTGGTCATCATTAAATCATAAATTATAGAGATTTAAAGATAAAGCCTATAGGATCTTACATAAGGGATGGTAAGACGAGATAACGTCTATCCGCAGAGCCATCACCATGGCAAGAGCTGCAAGAGTTCCAACCAGAGTGATGAAGCTCATCACCCACAAATGGCATTGGCAATCTGTGAATGACACTCGAATATGTCGGCGAGCTTGGATCAACATCCACAGTTGCCAAGTAGTCCGGCTTCTCTCGTCCCGTTCCTTAAAACCCCAATTCAAAGAAATCAAAAGCTATCTTTTGAATCCACAATTTAAAAACCAACCAAACTCTGATAAACAAATTTAATCCAATTATTGCCAATTGATTTTGACTTCGGAATCTCAGGGATTCTTTAGAATCTAATAGACGTTCTCTTTTAACATTAAAACTTAAAACTAAGATTCACACAGAGAAGAGCCAAGAAACAGATTGTTGTCAGTTTGAACAAACATCAACACATAGGTTTTTTGATAACGGAATCAAATCCGGAAATGGAACCAGATAAAACCTTAGGGATTGCGATTTCGACCTGGAATCTTTGAGATTCAGTAAAACATACCCAAAAGACTTTCAAATATTCAATTAACGTTAACATTAAAGAAAGATTCTAAAATATGTAACAGTAAAAACAAAACAGCTTCAATCAAATGTGTACCAGCGTAAAGGGCGGTGACGTAAATGAGCTTTTCCGATGGACCAGACATGGCGGCGAGTGGTGTCGCGTAACCGGGACCGGATTTGCAACATCCTCTACCTTCGCCATTAGTAACCGCAGCCACCACTTCCGTTTCCGTCACCATTTCTCTGTGAGCGTATTTCTCTGTGACTGTCAAGGAGATGAGATATATAGTTTAGATGGTAGTGGTTAAGCTTCACCTACACGTCTCTATGCTCCTTTGAGATTATCAGAAACACGTGTGATTGATATTTCAATGGGAAGCTTTTTGGCTGTATCGTAAGAACAATTAAACAAATAATGGTGACTTATCGTTGTTATCTATTAAATTAAAAAGTCTATGTTTAGGTAAAAGACAAGACATGCGAAGGAAAATGGTGTGTAATATATAAATTAACTTCTGCTATTAAAAAGGGTTGAATCGTATTGCTAAACAGATTTTGTTGTAAGAAATGTATTTGAATTAAATTACGTCTCCATGGACAAAATAAGAAGGAAAAAACGAATCTGGTCAAGTGTGTCTACGTACGTTGTATCTACAGTGTTCTAATTTGGAAAGGGCTTATTAGGGATTTTTTTGTTTGTAAAATCATTAAAGTGGTTCATAACTATTTTTGGTTAATCGTTGATAATATCTATAAAGCGTAAATCCCAGATAAAAGCAGATTTATTGTGTTTTTAGGTGTGTACGTATCTAGAGTCGTGTCTTACTGTCTTTATATTAGGTTTATAACGGCAATATTCGCGTATTAATATAAATATTAAATAAATATTAATCTCAAATAAATATAATGTAATTTTTAATTATAAAATTCATTATTAATATTAATAAAATAATATTATTAAATTTTAAAAATCTAAGAATTAATTATTATTCCTAATGTAATAATTTTTTATTTCAATAATTGACTTTTATACAAAATACAATTTCACTCAAAAAAATTATTAAAAACAACTATTAAAATAACAAATACTCATATTTTATAAATTCAAATTTATAAGCTATGCCAGTTAAACAAAAAAAAATCTATATAAAAGACTAATGATTTCATTTTTTAATTGATCAAACAAAAATGATAAAAACTATAATGAATCAACATAATAATAATATATAATTAAATTTAAATAATATATTTTTGATTTGATTAATTATTAATTATTTTTTATAATTATAATATTTTTTATAAATTTTTGTATGTGTAAATTAAAAGAAATAAAATGATGATTTTTTTAAATTCATAGTTATTTTTAGTTACTTAACTAAATATTTTAATTCTATAAGAAAATTAATAGGATTGATATATATATTGTAATTATTTTAATAATTTAAATTAATTTATATATTTATTTAAAAATGAATTTGATGATAACATATTATCATCATATTTTTGTAAACAACACATTAGTAATTGTATCTTTTAACTTAATATAATCATAAAATATTTATAATAATTGTGTTTACGTAGTATTATTTTAGTATATGTAACATGAAGTAATTTCTTTAGCAAGAAACATGAAAGCACTTTATTTTACAATACATATTTAATTAACAACTTTTGTAAAAAAAACGTGGCCTTTAAATTTAGAAAAATGATGGTCAAAGACATTTGCCTCTTTGATGCATGCAAGACACGAATATATATGTGCCAACATGTTGAAATTATAATTTTCTATTTGTAACACATATACATGTCAATGTGTAATGTAACTTAACCACATTTGGTTGGATTGTGTCATTGTTCCCCTAAGCTATTAAGTTCGATTAAGTCTTCACCTCTCATCTTTTCTCTTTAATTATTTTTGATTATGTCTCTCATGGTGATGTTTCCTCTCACTTTGTTTAATCACTTCTCTTTTATTCCAAATAGTTATTAATTTAGTTATGCATTCTTTCAATAGTCTCTTCATTTAATTGTCAATTTTATTTATTTTAAAAATATTTTAACGTTTGCACATAAAGGTTTTATATTCCAAATAGTTATTAATTTAGTTATGCATTTCTCAACAGTCTCTTCATTTAATTTTCAATTTTATTTACTTTTAAAAATATCTTAACGTTTGCACATAAAGGTTTTTAAATAAGTGTTTTTTTCACACGTGTTTGAAAAACTGTGATATCATGTAAAATAACATGTTATAGAATTAAATGTGAAATAACAAATTATAGAAGTATTTGTAAAATAATATGTTATAGATGTAAAATGATATGTTATAGAATTAAATGTAAAATAATTGAAAAAGGAATATTTTAGAATATTATTCTATATTTTTAAATGCAAAAACGGATTGTTTAGAGCAATTCTATAAAATAGTAAATTTTCAGTTTTGTTTTAAAAATAACATAATTAATTTAAATGTTCAACAATAGCATATGATTAAAATATATTATAACTTTTTAATAAAAAAATATTCTAAATTGAAAAAATAAATTCAATATAATGTTTTAATTTTATGTATAATTTGTTTACAGTAAATAATTATTTTGTGATATTTAGAATTTTAATTTTAAAATATTAGATTTACAATAAAAAAATTTTAAAACGAATTTTAAGATATTATTTTATTATTATTATTTAAATAAAAAGCATGTTATAACAAAAAATTATAATTAATTTTTCACAACACTTTAGTTCGAAAACGTTTACTAATTTTATTCAATTGTATTTTTATCAATAGTCTAATAAAATTACGATTATTAGTTTACTTACTATTTTTAATATTTATTTAAATGGTTTGTAATTAAATTATAATAGAAGATCCAAAACAACTTAGGTTGGAAAAATTAGTGTCTTGAAAACATTATTAGAACTTTTAAAAAAAAAATTAAAATATTGCGACACCTGTTCTAAAAATATCAAACTCATGTGACTTCAGAGATTCATCTCGATAGTTTGATTTTACTACACAATTATTTTCATGATTTATTTATTTTTCTCATAATTAAGATGGTGACAAAGATGTTATAGATGAATCCCTATATATATCTTAACGACCAACATGGGTCTAAAAATCCAAATGACATTAATATATCATATTATTAAGTGTTAAGTTTATTTGTGGTTTCGAATTCCAATAGTTATTTATTTCTAATTTTAATTTTAATTATGTCCTTATATTTTCTACTTAATGGTTTCTGTCATTATTGCCTTTTCATTTGTTTATAGGTTAGATAATTTTTACTGTATATAGTGGTAAATTTCAAAATAACCATTGACAAAATAGCACTGTATTGAGTTTTTGTTTGAAATATAGCAGCATTAATTTAAATTTTAAAAAATAATATAAATTTAATATTAAAATATACTAAAATATATTGTTAATGAAAAAAATAAATTTTAAATTAGAAAAAATGAGTCTAAATATAATATTTTAAATTTATGTATAATTTATTTATAATAAATATGTATATTTAAAAAATAATTTGTGTTATGTTATAATTTTAAGTTTACATTGATAAATTTAAAACAAAAACTTAAAAATATATTATTTTATAGTATTATTCTTTCAAAAATATCATTTCTCTAAATAGTTATTCGTTTTCAAAAGTATCACTTTATACTTTTTGGTAGGTTAGTTTATAAGAAATTGAAAATTATAAGTGTTTTTTTTTAAAATAAATTGTAAAATTTTATAAGGAATACCATAAAATTATTTATGGTTTTATACCATGTTTATAAAGTTGTATAAGCGATCGATAATTTTTTTTATAAATGTTCATAATCTAATTTTTTACATAGTAATCTAGTTTATAATTAAAAGTTATAAACATTTATAAATTAGTTATTTTAAAAACTTAGACGCTTTGAACATGAATATGATACGTACAAACTTAAAATTCATTACATTATATCATGTATCACTGTTAGAGTATTAATTTAAATATTGGTAAATATTAATATAATAATATAGAAAGGAAAATTAACATGTAAAATTATGGTAACTCGCTAAATTATGTCATATATCAATATTATTTTAGATTTTGACATGCATCATAATCTAAATAAAAATTACAAAATAAATACATATACTCGTATTTTTTATAAATATAAATACATATACTTGTATTTTTTATAAATATAAATACAGATACTCGTATTTTTTATAAATATAAAATATGATGTTTTTATGTAGTTTTGTGATAGTTAAAATAATAAGGTGTGTACATGATATTATGTTGATGTTAGTGATTAATTCAATATGAATGATTGCACAATTCAAAATATGGACCGGTGAGTTACTAAACGATTTTTTGGGTAAGTTAATTATCAACTCCTTTTAAACTATTTTCTTCTTTTTCAGACAATAAAATTTAAGTAATTAGAAATCCTCAAAATCCAAAAGAAATAGACACAATATTAAATGGAAAAATTGTAAAAAAAAATCATGAATTTTCAAATTTCGATAATTCAAATCATGAACTATTATGGACAAGATAAAACATCAAGAATTGTTGACTTATTAATTTAATCATATATTTTTGTTGACTGAATAAATATAAACATGACCTTAAATTGATTCACGAATCGGTAATATCATAGTTAACGGGTGTTAAAATATGTCATTAATTAAAATGGCGTCGAACATATTTTTTCAAAATCCCCAGATCGAAACCCATACCACTTCTATTCGAACCTTTATTGTTAAAAGGTAACTTATTAGCTGCAGTTGGAAGAGATAGAACAATAGAATAGTTCCTATTGTGTGGGTAGTAGTAGAAATCGAGAATGACATTAATTGGGATTGGTTTGTAAGACATCTCACAGCAAATTTAGAATTTGGTGATGGAAAAAACATGACAATTATATCCGATAAACCAAAAGTTTGTAAGACAACTTTTAATAACATCTTTTATCTTATCATAAACATCTTTTAATAACATTTTATGCAGGATTTAGTGAAAACTATCCATAACATTCTCCCACAAGCTGAACATCGTCAATGTGCTAGACACATTATGGATAATTGGAAGATAGATAGTCATGATCAACTACAACGCCTATTTTGGAAGATGGCATACACCTACACAATAGGTGAATATGCTCACAATTTAGGGGCACTAAGTAGGTACAATCCACAAGCTTTTACATCTCTACAGAGTACTAGTCCTCCATCATGGTCTAAAGCTTTTTTATGATTGGAACATGTTGTAATGATAACCTCAACAACCTTAGTGAGTCTTTTAATAGAATCGTTCGACAAGCGAGGAGAACATCTTTATTGGATTTGCTAGAGGATATTAAGAGACATTGTATGGTACATAATGCAAAAAGATCTATTATTGCAAAAAGGTTTAAAACAAAATTTACCAAAAGAGTTCATGCTGAGATAGAAAAATGATAGACGAGTCACGCCATTGTATCTGATACATGACTAGAAATGATTTACATGAGGTAGAGTTTAATGGTGTTAGTTATAAAGTTGATATGAATGAAAGAATATGTGGTTGTAGGAAATGGCAAATGGTAGGAATACCTTGTGTGCATGTAACATGTGTTATCATAGGAAAAAAGCAAAGTTGAGGTTTGTTTTCACTTTCATTTATGATATGATTAAGATATGAGTATTATGAATTCTTCATACATTCATATTCATTTTATCATGAAGTAGTTTCACTTACGTTAGAAACACAAGGCTCAAAAGCACAAAAATCACAAGGATAACAAATACAAGGAGTACCGGATTGGAAATCATGGTTCTAATGTTCTAATTATTTGTGTCATGTCTTTGTTTGGATAACAACTCTCGGTTATGTATTTGTGATATTGAAATTCTAGATTTTGTTAAAACTCAAAAGTTATGATGTTGTTAAAACTCTCAATTTTTTGTTAAAATTCTAAAAAAAAAATACAAAATGTTTCGTTTTTCAACAATATGTGTGTATTTCGACAATTTTAAAATCGACGACTTCATATCTAGCTTCATATCAAACTCGAAAAATCTAAAATCGATGACTGTCAAAATCAAAGATTGTGTGTACTTTTGAAAATGTGAATCATGTTTGAATTTTACAAGCAATGATTGAAGTTTGAATTTTACAAACGATGATTGAAGTTTGAATTTTACAAACGATGATGAAGATTTGAATTTTACAAGCAATGATGGAGGTTCAAATTTCAATAATGGAAGTTCACTTAAGATCTTCGGTAGTCTCGATTTGGAGATTTTCAAAAATCATGTGCGAAATCGTTTATTTAACAACATATTTTAACATTCGTTAATTACGATGATAACGATACGTGAATCAAATTAACATCATACTTACATTTGCTTAGTCAACAAAAATACATGATTAAGTTAATGAGTCATCAATTTTCGGTGTTTTATTTTGTCCACAATATAATTCATGTTTTAAATTGTCAAAATTTGAAAATTCACAGATTTTTTTTTTTTTGACAATTTTCCCAATATTAAATAGAAGAAAGTTTTATTATCACAGATTTAGCCACGAAAAAGACAAACACATGTTCATTGTCTGGATCAAAACAAGCGACTCTAAGCCACCCACTCTACAAAACACATATATGAGTAAAATGGGTAAACTCAAATCCAGATATCGGAAGTGCAGTCTCCGCCTGGATATCTCATCTCATGGGCAAGTGCAGGACCATCAGGTTCATCACCAAAGTCCACAAAGAAATTAGGGTTTATGGAGAGACCACCTTTCTCTGTATCAACATCAATCTGAATAATATGTGATCCTTTATCCATGAGTTCCGGGTAAAACTGTCGATCCCATGCGCTAAACAGTGAGTTTGTTGCATACAATCTTTTACCATCGAGGCTTAATTGGATCATTTGAGGTCCTGCTCGTAGAGATTTCCCCTGCAAAACACCGAGAACAGGTTCTTGATAATGCCAAAAAACAAAACAAAAAAGGCTAAATTAATGCTCGTAAAGATTGCACCTTGATCTTAGGAACATCGAACTGGTAAGTGTTGCCGTCTTCTCCAATAGCCTTAACTGGACTACCCTTTTGTAGTAATCCTCCCACCCAAATTTGTCCGGTTAAGACTGGATTTTTAGGATCTTCGATGTTGTACTGACGAATATCTCCATGAAGCCAGTTAACAAAGTAGAAAAACCGATCATCGAGAGAGATCAAGAAGTCTGTTATAAGCCCAGGCATTTCTGGAAGAATCCAGTTTTCTACTTTCAGAGGTTTAACTGATATAACAACCTAAAAACACACAGTTAAAATATTGTGGATTTTTGAAGGAACAAAAGAAGAAAGAAGATGATTCAGAAACTACACTTGCCTCATGGCTCCATGTGTCATCACTGTTCCTGAAAAATCTTATCATATTACTCGACAATGCACTCCCAACATACCCTGTATCTTTCGAAGGATCATGTAAGAACCTGATCTGCAACAACCACATATAAAACGCCCCCATTAGATTCTATTCTTTGGTAACATTTTATGTGACTTGTACATTAAGCAATGTTACCTCTAGAGGTAAGAGACCAGTATTTCCAAGGTCAATAATCTGTTTCATTTCACCTTCTGGCCATTTATAAATATGTAAATGACTTCCATACAATCCATCAGCAACGTGTTGGAGATTGAAACCTTTAGAGAAGGCTTTAGGAGCTCCCCAAGAAGTGCTGATCATTGTCTTGAACCGAGGTTGATACCAGAAATCATAACCAAACAAAGGACCATGTCCTGCTTTGTCCCATCTGCTTTTCACATTGAAATCTGAATCAAGAAGGAGAAACCCATTCCCTTTAGCGTTTCCTTCTTTGTCACCAAGACAAGAGACCAACATATCCCCCGAGGCGAGGCAATGAGATGTGTGTGGAAATGCCAATCCAGTTTTCTCAGCAATCTCATTAGGCTCTACAACTTTATACAAAGATGGAGCCTTTGGGTCAGTCTTTGTGTCGATTGCATAAATGCGACCCGATCTATAATCAAAAACAAGAAGACATAAAAAAACGTAAATTTAGTCATCTTCTAGAGATGTGGGGGTGAAAAGAAATTTGCATAGATCTTGTTTAGGTCAGTCAAGGATCTTACATTAAGCCTGGTAATACGAGGTAACGTCTATCAGCAGAAGCATCACCATGACAGGAGCTACAAGAGTTCCAACCAGTGTGATGAAGCTCATCGCCTATATAAGGCATTTTCAATCTGTGAATGACACTTGAATATGTCGGTGAGCTCGGATCCACATCTACCGTCGCCAAGTAGTCCGGATTCTCTCGTCCCGTTCCTTAAAACCCCAATTCAAACAAAATTAGAGTACAGAGGACAAATATTTTCTAACCACAATCAAACAACAATAGACTCCTATGATAAAGAGTTCTATGTCAGATTGTTGTTCGTTTGTTAAAAGGATACTGAAGAAATCGTTGTATAAAAATAGGTAGAAGATGGGGGAAAAGCAAATGTGTACCAGAGTAGAGGGCAGTGACATAGATGAGCTTTTCAGGTGGACCAGACATAGCGGCCAGTGGCGAGGCATAACCAGGACCGGACTTGCAACAACCTTTACCTCCACCATTGCTCACCGCCGTCGCCAATACGGTCTCCGTCGCCATCTTCCTCTACGGGTTTGTGGAAGTGAAGCCACACGTCTGTCTGAGTATGCTTTTGGCTGTATGTGTGTAAGATCGAATTTTACTTGTATAGATTTTCAGTATGTCTCTATTTATAGAGCATGTGACCAATAGATAAATTGTATTTTATTTTTATTATTATTATATATACTTATTGACTTATCATTCTACTTTTGTTAATATGGATGATGAATTATAATTAGGCCTGGCTTTCAGTATTTTCGGATTATTCTGATTGGATTTTTAGGATTTTAGTTTTTTAGTTTTGAAAAAAATCGACCGAAAATAAAAAATTATCGATTCGATTCGGTTATTTTTTCAGTTTAATTGGTTCAGTTTTTAACATAAAAACCATTCCGAATTAAATCAATTAAAAATTGATTTTTCAGTTTAATTACATAAAATTTAGGTTTAATCGGTTTATTGGTTTGTATTTCAGTTTTTTCGGTTAATTTTGGATTAATTTGGTTTAATTATTCTGTGTAGTTCAGTTTATTTGGTTTATTGGTTTATATTTTTAATTTTTTTTTCATTTTTGGAGCGAACCAAACCGAACTATAAATCGATTGAAATTATTATTATATCCGATCGGTTTAGTGTATATAATAAAATCAAAACTGAAAACCGAATATTCTGGATCGGCCGGCTCGGTTTATTCGGTTTGAGACTAATGCCCATGCCTGATTATAATTCTACGTTAAGGAACTTTAACAAAAGTTTGATTTTAAAATACGTTTCAATGCAAATAAAAAAGCTGATAATTGTTAACAAAATAAGAGACAAGACTAACTGGGACTGAAGTGGTCTTCCTTGAATAAAATCGACCCGGTTTTGGTGTGGTGTGATTATTTCGGTTCAGTTATGATCAATTCAGGTTTCACTTTTGAGCTCACCTAATGAAATCACCAAGCTGTCTCAATAATTATCTCTTGACACATATCTCAAATCAAACATTATAATATACCGGTTAAACCAATATCCGGTTCAGTGGTTCATAGTAGAAATCGAAGTACATTTGTACCGCGTGACCAAAATTGTGAAGATAACTTAAACTGATTTCTTTTGGATAAAACTCCTTTGTTACTAGATTTGTAGGTTGGTGAGTGAATCTTGGAAAATTTCACGTTGCTGTATTCGTGAGTTGGTGAGTGAATGCGATTGAACAGGGAGATTGTGACTCTTTTGTTGTTATCTAACTATATCGACAACACATGTGAAGTTAATATACGCCAATTCTCAGAATCTCCGTTTTCAGAGACAAATGTTTACAACAAAGGATACTTAGACTTACCAGAAGTCATTGCAGGAGCATTTTCCTCCATTAAAATGATGATATCTAGTCGCATCTCGAACTATAATCTCTCGTTCTGTAATCTCACTTATATGTTTCAGAACAACATGGCAATCTCCACAAACTCTTAGATTTTTCACTATCCGTATCGGAGTTCCTGGAACAGCTCTAAGCAATCCGTATGCAAGAGCGGATCGCTCGCTATGCCAAAATAAAAGCTTTTCTTTCTCTTGCTCATCCATGTCGTGTAGGATCCAACTAGTATCAGGAACATAGCCTTTTTTCCTTCTCATTTCTTCATCCAACTTCTTAAGTAATCCAAATATCTCTTCTTTTAGAGGATGAGATGTTTCTCCTGCATAAAACACCTCGGTTTCTTTCCGGACCTCCACGCTACTGTATCCTGGATCCTTTCTAACTTCCATGTCTCCTAGTTTCCTTCTTGCTTCTGAGACTTTACTCCACAAAGAAGCACTTGCATAGACGTTTGATAAAAGTATATATGTGGATGGATCTCTTGGTTTAAAGCTGCTTAACAGATGATTAGCAATTCTTACACCCATTTGACCTTGTCCCTGGCGCTTACAAGCGCTAAGTAAAGCAGCCCAAGTAGGTTCATCCGGAGGAAACGGCATCTTATCAATTAAGTTTTCAGCTTCATCAAGGAGTCCAGACCGACCAAGGAGATCCAATAAACATGTATAATGCTGCAAGGACGGGCGAATTCCATATTCCTTGGTCATTGATTGAAATAGCTCACGGCCTTTAGCCACAAAACCGACATGGCTACATGCATATATCAACCCAACAAATGTGACCTCATTGGGCTTTACACCGTGAGAAACCATGTCATCATACAAAGCCAATGCCTTCTCAGCCAGCCCATGTTGAGCCATTCCAACTATAAGTGATGTCCAAGAAACTACATCTTTGTGGCGCATTCTACTAAAAATATCCTTTGCAGCTATAACATCGCTGCATTTAGCGTACATATCGATAAGGGCGTTACTAATAAACACACATGAATCAAATCCTAGAGCTATAACCAACCCGTGAACCTGCCTCCCAGCTATCGAAGCTGCCAAATTAGCACAAGCGCCCACAATGCTTGAAAGGACTAAAGGATCCAAAATGTCGACTCTTTCTCTCCTCATTTCAATGAACACAGAAAAAGCTTCAAGCCCTTTCCCACTCTGCACAAACCCAGAAATCAATGCCGTCCAAGAATATAAATTCTTGACTGGTAATTTCCGGAAAAGCTCCAAAGCTTCTCCCTTTCTTCCGCTTTTAGCATATGCAGATACCATGGCGGTCCATGAGATGGTGTTTTTCAGTCCTATAGAATCGAAAACTAATTTAGCACTATCAGGTAAATCGCATTTGGCATACATATCAACTAGTGATGACTTAACAACATCATCATCGGAATACTCTGAAACTATGAAATGGCCATGAACTTGCTTCCCGTGCTTAATAGATTCTAAGTTAGCACAGGCCTTAACAAGCGCCGAGAACACAAAATCATCCGGACGCAGCCCACCGCTAGAAGAAAATACCGAGAGTGTCTTCCCAGAGAGATTCGCTTGATTAAGAGCTGTGAGAACAGAGGCCCAGGCGATGTGGTCTCTGTGGGGCATTTCGTCGAATAACTTGAGAGCATGAGCAGCGGCGCCGCATTTTCCGTAAACATTGACAAGAGTGTTGTCCAAAGGACGACATTGAACAATCCCGAGCTTGAAGATGCTTGCATGGAGGCCTTTTGCAGTGGTTAGGGTTCGATTCTTCGCACAGAGCTGTAGCTGATGAAGATAGTGAGGGATAAGCATTCATCAGCCGTTATTTCATATGGTTTCCACTTTCCAGAGATTATGTGTTATCTAATTACTTATTTAGCCTCTTTATGGGAGTTGACTTTTTACATATTTTTTTTAAGGGAACATTGAATGTTTTTTGTTGTCACCAATTAAATTTTTATGTCGAAATTATACACTTGGAATTTCACTTTATAAATTTATTTATATTATATATGTTCTTTCAGGGAAAATGATTTCAAGATATAATAAAAATTAAAATGTAATTTAATTGTAAAGATTATGTATCTCGTCTATGTATTTAGCCACGACCTTGTCCCGTCTAATCTTCATCGTTGGTGTCATTAAGCCATTCTCTATCTGCAATGTTGTACCATAAAACAATAAGGTTTTCGATCTTTTGATAAGCCAAAACATCTATAAGAACGGTTTAACTATAAACTTACCGTGAAGGGCTCGTCCACGATCAAGACCGGTCCGACTTGGAACGAGCATTCGGATGTCCTGCAGAAAGATTGTTTAAACAGAGTAAATATGTAAGATCAATTTGTTTTACCGTCAAGTTAAAATGGTATTTTGTTTTTACCATTTCTTCAGTTCTTGGTAAACTAAGCTTTTGAGCTTTTCTTTGCTAAGTTTGGATATTTCAGGATCTAACTTTTCTGCTTCCTCTTTGTTTGGGATAATGATAGCTCCTAGGCGGCGTTGATCCTGTGAATGAGAGAAATCAATTTGAATATCGACAAATTGGCGAAAAAATAGCTGATACTAAGATTTTCTTAATTGTCTAAGAGAATTCAAGCACCTGTCCAATGACTACGATTTGTTCAATCAATCTGCTTCTCATGGCGGCTTCTTCAATCTCCAATGGTTCCACGTTTTCACCTATAGTGATGATAATGTTATCAATATAAGGGAGGGACCGGCTTCAGTTACTGCGTTTAGACATGTTTTGGACTTGTGTTATACCTGTGGAAAGTACGATTGTGTCCTTGGCTCGGCCTTCAAGAACGATGAGACCTCCACAGCGACGACTCCGTCCTATTGAGTGATGAGGAGCAATCCAACCCGTATCTCCTGTATTGAACCATCCACTCTCATTTAGAACTTGCTTTGTGGTTGATGGATTCTGAGCACGCACCAAACAGATATATGAGTTAAAACCCGATTTAATCATCAAGGCAAAAGCCCTACACATGTACATGCAACATAGTGATGTCTGATGGATGAATACACTTAAATGTGAGGAAACCAAGGGACTGCAGAAAAAGGAAAATATGCATTATTGCGAGTCCAGGTAAGCTAATATCTATGCTTTTTTCACAAGAAACGAGTTTGTTTTTTAAACTTCTGTGTTTCTGTCACCTATTTTTCACAATGTCCTAGTAACATTATGCTTGACGTAAGTTATTAATACAATCTTACCTTATAATAACCTTTCATAATCTGTGGGCCTCTGACTTTGACAATGCCCTTTGTTCCATGCGGGAGAACATTATTAGTTTCAGGATCTACAATTTTGAACTCTGTACCATGCATTGGATGCCCAGCTGAGCCAAGAACCTTCATTTAAAGCAAAAAGACAAAACATAATACAATATTAAGTAGAACAAAAAGGAAAATGATGGATCAAAAGAAATGACAGTTAAGAGCTTGTAATGTTGTGTTTGACTGATTTGGAAGCACAGTGGCGAAAGGATAAGTATCAACTAGCTTGTCAAGTTGTGTTGAATACTTCTTTAATGGACTGATTTATCTGAAAACTTTGGTACGGGAATTTTAGGTGCTAACTTTCGTGCAAAAATTAATCAGGGGTGATAGATTTTTTTTGGCAAAAATTCAAAGAAAGCTTCAAATCATTGAGTTCAAAAACTCGATTAGAAAATGGAAAGCAGGAATGACTTACATTACAGCTAAGCGTCCGTGCACAAACAACCGGTGAGGTCTCTGTCAAACCATAACCATTTTGTAGAATCACACCGATGGCCTGCAGTGTTTTGGAAAAAGTCTTGTACATACGAAATTTGTTCAAAGGCATAAAAATTGAAATTTTCCAAGAGAAATTATAAACAGCTTAACCTCAAAAAACTTGTCAATATGAATGGGTAAACTACCACCACCGCTGATACCAGCCTGTGGGAATCAAAATCATATCAGTCTTAACTACAAGTATTTTGGTACGAGTTATAAATCTAACAAAAGGGAATAGAAAATGGAATTTGTGTACTACCTTCGATATCCCAATAGACGAATGAATTTTCTTGTAGATAAGCCTTTTGGCCAACATATGTAATGGCCACAATAAGGCAGCAACTACTCTTGCCCACAACCAATCCACCAAAGAAACAATATACATTGGAGGCTTTTGCTCTTTTGTCAGACACATACCCTGTAACCAGACCAAAAATCATATCAGAACTTCAGGCACCACAAATAGGGATGAGCAGAATAAACTCTTAAACCAAATCATAAATAAAAACAAATGTTAAAGAGGGCATCATATGTGTCATGAACCTCATAAATCCTTTTCATCCCCATATATGCTAGACTGATTTTGATCAATGTAAGTGCTAGAAATTTACGGCCAGCAGAACTTGTGGAAATTTGCTTTTGAATCCCACTGCAGTGCTCAAAAAAAGGAACAAATAAAAGAGAAAAAAAATGATGTTTCACCAACGAACTCATGTTTGAAAGCGGAGTAGTTAATCATTAAAATCATGGACTATGTTTCATAAATATGGAACGACTGAGCAGAAACGCCTGTTAGGAGAGTACTTCACTAGGCTTTCCAAGCAACGAGACTAACTAGACATTCCTCCACCACGAGATATGGATTTAAGACTAATTAAACAAATGTACATCCATAACTACTATTGGGACATTGTGCAAACTTTAAACTTGAAAAGTGACAAACCTGTAAAGTGTCTCATATACTAAAGGAACGGAAATAAGATAGTGTGGTTGATACCGCTTTAGATCATCCTATATCAAAAGAAAACAAAATAAAAACAAATTAAAGCCAGATAGACTTGAATCATTCTTCCATTCAAATTGCACAATTTTCCCACTTTCAAGGGGAGGATGCGTGTTTCACAATTAACATGGCACAATGATATGAAAATTCATCATATTTTCCTCCCATTGTCAAAAGAAAAACAAAGGTGATTGATCTCATAACAGACTGAAGCATCACACTAACAGAGGAGCTACATAGCTCGATATAAGTACAATGGTTACAAAAATATACTGAGTGAATAAAAATGGATGATGAGAATCACCTTTAAAAATCTTATAGATGTATACATTTGCTCAACTCCACGTGTGAATATGAAGTACTCACAAGCACGTTCATAGGCATGCCATGATGGCAGCATGCTTAGAAATCTATCGCCAGCTTCAGCAGGTACATACACAGATAAATGTTTTATCTGGAAAGTTTAAGAAAACATTAAAGAAGCTCAACCTATACTTTACAGAAAGTCAGAAACTAATAAGAATGTTTGGTCTTTAAAAGAGAAAGAGTCACAAAATAAATGCTGCAAATAAGTATTAGGCCTATTGGCTTGAACCTGATGTACAAGATTTCGATGTGTAAGCATAACGCCTTTTGGATTTCCTGTGGTACCACTGGTATACATAATCGCAGCTGTATCATCTGGGTTGATGGATTCATAGTTCCCTACAGTTATTCATTTGTTCAAATCAGGAGTTAAATCGTTTAATGCCTTGGAGAAAACATAAATCTTTAACGTACAGGTACCATTAGATCCTGAAAATTGTGCACGACTCTCCTGTCCCAGGTTTTTAATTTCTGTGTAACTGTAAACTGGAATCTGCATCCCCTGTGTAACCAACGATGATTTCTCACCCCAGAGAAGTATCAAAAACCTCAGAGATGCTTCACAAGTAAATTTCTCAGCGATGCGGTTGAAAAACTCAGGACTATCCACAACCAGGGCTACACTGCAATACAGATCACTTGAGATTCTTGATCTATATATTGCAAACAAATCTGGCACTGATAACTGAAGAGACACAGTAAACTGAGGGACGAAGATTTCTGTCTTATCACCCAGGAACCTCTTTGAATAATAATGATTTTACAGGAGAGCTGATGCAATAAGATAAATAGAAATCAAGAAGCTGTTTATCTAGAAGTACAACTAAGAAAAAATAATTACCCAACATACACCAAAACTGTCAATCATTAAGAAACCAAATACACTATTCTTAGACGCAACAGCACCATCAGATGCATCTGAAGATATAGAACCAAAACTGATTTAAGACAACAAAACCGCAAGATGATGAAACAAACGGTACAAAAACGAGGTCAGGATACCATGTTGAGATTCATTTTTTGTTTGTAATAAGGCAGATTATTCACCTCTCATGAGTAGGTATGATATTTACGTCAAACAACAAAAGGATAAAAAAGTGTTGGCATACCTTTCAGAATGACGGTATATCTGTAGTAACTCTTCAACAGAGGACCTAGATCCTCTAACAACATTGACTGCTCCTGTGGCCATTATACCTGGCATAAAGTGATAAACAGTACATAATGATACCAATACCTGCGGGGAGAGTAGGAGAAATGGAAGAGCAGCGTATATAAGAATTATTGCACCAAGAACTGAAGTTCAATACCTAAGCAAAGTTAGAGTTATAAAAAAAATAGCTAAGCAAAGTTAGCATCGTGAGCTTTCACGCAACTGAGAGATTACCACATAAAATTCCTACAAGACTTACTCCTTTGTACATGCAATTTTAATCATAGGAAAGTACTTTTCACTTTTTCAGTTAAGACTTCAGTCAGAACAAGCATATACAGAAGCCCTACACCTGGGTGCTAGAATATCTATAGAACAAAAAGGAAGATACTGACAAGGTGCTTGGATGTGTGACAAACTATAAACTTATAGGGGATAAAAACAAAATGCAGAAACATCTCAAACCTATCTCGTAATATTGTTGTTTTATGGTTAATGTGCAAGGCAACCACAGCTTAGTGATGCAAAATTTAATGAACTCAGTCCCCCTGATGCTTCATGCTCTTCCTATTAATTAATGAGTAACAGACTGCTTTTCGCATATTCTATTGTGTTCCATATCATCAATCACATACCTTGATCTGAAACAAGCCATCGGCAGGAATTATCAGCAAAAAGTGCAATCTTCTCATCTGCTTTCACTCCAACAACTCGTAAGCCCTCAGAAAAGTCCAAAATTTCTTGTTCCAACTGAAAATTAAGTAAACAAGATGAAGGCTTCCGTTGCTCACCAAAAACAAATAACTACAACAACAATCTATTAACTAAGTGATCAATGAAAATTTCGAGTTCCCCACATATCTCACAAAAAATATAATATATCCAGCAGAACAGACGGTTGGAATAACCAGGAGCAGAGTATTGATTCTAGGATCCTAAGACAGAAGTACATATAAAAAAGACCAATGGGAATGCCTGACTAAAATCATTAAAAACATCATTTGAATGCTTAACATCTAGAAGTTGGATCATCATCAAGAACTGAGCAAGAATGTGGAGCTGTTCTCCACTCACCACCACCATCTTAACAAGCTATTAGCAAAGGACTTCACAATATTGTCATGATGTAAGCAAGATAGTCTACTGGATAATAACAAGGACAGAGTAAAACTACAATTTTTTCTTGTTATTTAGAATGGCTGAACCAGCTACAGACTATATGGTTTCACAACTATGTTTAGCACAAAGATAAAAAGCGGACCGTCTCCACTTACTCTTTTTTGCTTGTTAGACAATAAGATAAAAGTACCATCATTAAGAAACCTACCTGCTGGTACGTCAGTTTCAAAGGTGGATCATGATAAGGATCTACCAATGCAACTTTATCACCATACTTTTCTGAAGATGATCTCCAAATATCAGGAACAGCCTTCCATTCATTAGAGGGCAAAGCAGCACCTCCGGACAATGACGAGTTTTCAGGGAATGGAGAAGAAGGCCTCACTTCCTTTTCCTGAATCAAACATATTACATACCAAAATTGATGTTACGGGATTATAGGGCAAAAGACTAATGAACACATCATAGAAAACAAATATCTGAAAAGATTGAGCATCGAACTCCTCGTTTTCATGAGTAAGAGCATTTCGGTAAAGACATCTATCAAAGATTCAAATTACAGAGCCTTGTTTCATCTATTCTCATAGGAAAGTTGAAACCCAGATAATCAACAATTATCTACAAACTTATGCATCAAACAAACAGATATAGTTTGATCAATCAGTACTAAACTTGTAATGATTAACGTAAATATAAGACTTCCTCAGACTGACAACTTTCGAGATCAAGTGAAGGAGTATTCTTCAATTCCAAAACCCCAAAAATGAATAAAGATTGTTAAGATAACGCAAAACAGAAACAGAGAATTCTGAACTCGCCTTTGACCCGCAGTGAATCCGAAATCTCCGGAATGAGGGAATTCGAGCTCGGGGAACAATTCCCTTGTGACCAAGAAAAAATCTGAACCGAACATCAGGAAATTCACGAGAAGAAGAACCGTGAGAAAGTAGTGTCGAAGGTCCTAAGGAAGTCGACGTCATCGTCGACGCGCAAGGCAACAAGGAGGAAGCGATGAAGAAGGAAGAATCCGGTTTCAGTTGAAGACAAGGGGAAGATGAAGACCTCATAGAAGAAACGGAAGAGAGAGAGATTTCGAAGCAGGTAAGAAACTAAATACCGCAATCATATCCATGTCGTGATTACAATCTTCACTGAATTCATTTATGGCTTCTCGCAAAAGGATATTTTTTATAGATTCAATTTTATTCCTTGTTTTCCTTTTTATGTCGTCATCCAAACTGAAATTCAATTATGCCTTTTCGTTTGTTGTTTTATTTTTTTAATTTTAATTTTATTTTAGTTGGCTTGAAGCCGTACGAAAAGTTTGTTGTTTATTCAATGCAACCACATGACGTTATCTTAATTCTTTACGAATAATGCTAATCACATCCAAATTTTCTTTACAGAAATCTAAAAATATAAAATAACATAGTGATGTAATTATTATCTGAATCGCAAATCTACAAAATTTAATGTAATATTGTTTATCCAAATATAATAGCTAAAAAATTTTTATTAACGGTTTTAGAATGGAAATCAATTCCAGATGAAATGAAAGAATCATCATGTGTTAAAATTTTAGAAATAATCTACATTTATTGAAAATATATTTTAAATTGGAAATTTATAAAATAATAGTAAATAACTTTTTAAAAATATAATTTTTCGTTATTTTTCGTAATATAATATTTTCATAGGTTCATTGAAGATGAGTTTCTATATATAAAATATACTAAATTATATTCACGTCATACGTAAAAAAATATTCATAAATTATATAATATTATTTATTAGTAAATATAAATTAAATATGATAATTTTAATTTTTATTTAAAATTATTTTTAATATTAATTTTTGATATGTAAATTAAGAAAATAATTTATTTTTACGAATTTAATATTATTTTGGTTAGTTTAATAAAATATATTAGTTTTCTAACCAAATTAATAACAATGACATATATTGTAATTATAGTATACCATAAAATAGCATATTTTAAAGTTTTTCTTCTAAATCTAACATCTTAAAATTAAACTCTCAAAATAGCATCAATAATTATTTAAAAATACTTATTTACTCTAAATAAATTATAGATAAACTTAAAGTATTATATTTAAGTTTATTTTTTCCAATTTAGGGTTTAATTATTTTCTATTAAAATATAGTTTCAATACATTTTAATCTTAAATTTGTGCTAAATTGGAAATTTAAACTAATAATGTTATTTTTAAAATAAAAACTTAAAAATATGCTATTTTAGACAATTGCCGTTGTAATTATTCTAGTAAATTAAAAATATTTATATATTTATTTGAAATTAAATATACTGATGACATGTCAGCATAATATTTATGTTGATAACAGGTGAGGGTAAAACTATTTGGGTAAAACTATTTTTTTAAAAAGTTCCTCAAAGAGTATATCATGGTTATTGTAGTTTATTTGCAAGGAAAAAAACACTAAATGTAAACAAAAGGAAATCAAACAATAAATTTATTTATTAGTTATTTGATTTTTCTCAACATTGAGAAACAAGAAGCAGAAAATATAATGAAAAACAACATTGAGCAAATACGAAAAATCCAGATTTTATTCTCTTTAGTTCAGGAGTCTTCCCCTCACAGAGTAACGCTCGGAAACTTGCAGCGATCATTTCCTGTAAAAAAAGGTTTTCGTTAGCTACAAAATAGTTCTAGAAATAACCTTACTTTATCACATGAACCGTGACTATACGATAAAAGGTTATTTTTGACCAATAAAGGAACAAAAATGACTCACCAGGGTTAACCGTGGTCTCATGAGCCAGTCCATTGAAGTAACATCGAACGTTTTGGGTACGAAACTGAGCCCAGTACGAGCTAAACGCGTAGCTTGCGTGCCACGAAATAGAGACTGGTTCGTAACATTCTCTACCAGGAGCCAAAGCAGCACACGTTGTGTTGCTTTGGCCGCAAGCAATCGTCAAAGCTTCCTCAAGCTCAGTCTCGTTAGCTCCTTCTACCGGTACGCACCACACTTGACCCTTGTAAGGAACATTGTTCGTTGGTTTAGGCAAAGGGTTGAAACCGGTTAAGGGTTTTTGACCGGTGAAATCAATGTCGTAGATTGGTGTACCGTCAGGGTTCAATATACCCCAATGTCTCTGTGTTCCCGAACCTGGTTTCTGGTTTTCGTTGAACAAGGAGAAAACAAATGTCGGTATAGGTAAACCGGGTCTAGCTGGCGTACCGATCGGTGGAACCGCAGTCATTTTCTTGATCAAATTCCGGTTATACGTCGCTGCGTTGAGCAAGTTGGCTCCGATTTCGTCGATATCGCCGGAACTAGGCCATCCGGTTTCCGAGATGGCGATGCGGATGTGCGGGTAACCGAGCTTGGTCATGGCAAAGATAACCGAATCCAACATTTCGTCTAGAAGATTACGGTAAACCAAACCGGTTTGAGGATCGGTATAGGTTGAATTTCCTTGGAAAAGAGCAAAATCTAAACTAGTATTCATAGGGTTTCTTGACCAACGGAAGTAAGGTTGAAGATTGACGAAGAAGTAAGAGTTTGTTCCGTTGAGAAACTTGAGCAACGGCAACATCAAAGGTTCGGTGATATCTTCCCGGAATGTTGAGTTCGACGGTGGAAATGTCGAATGGAGAGAATCCATGGAGAGAGGTGTACCGACTTTGATGTTGTGAATCCCATGAACTCTGAGAGAGTTCACGATTTTGCGCATCGCCGGAACGAGATTATCCGTGATATTCCTGTCTACAGCGGAGAGGATTTCGTTTCCGACGAGGATTAATCGGATTTGGGTTTGTGGATAGTAAGGGAGTATATTGGTTTTTACCCAATCTTCAGCTATGGTTTGGTTAGAACTGAAGGAAATGATTTGGTTGTTAGGGACAGTTATGGTGACATAGAGATTGGTCTGAGAGAGGAGTGTTAAAGATTCTGGGTCGGCATCGTAAAGCTTGACATGACCAGCTTTGATTGATTTGATGAAATTAATGGATTGGTAAGGAGATGGGAGGTTGTTTCCTTGTCTACCATAATTGATACCAATCTTGCTGGCTAGATCTAGCATTGTTTTCTTCTGTATGTACCTATGCTGATGCTGGAACCGAGTCGCGGAGCAACATGAAACTGTAAACACCAAAGAACCGAGTTGAAACAAAGAGAATATATATATGTAAAACATCAATGAATCATGGATGGAGAAGATGACTTACTTGAAAAGGCAAGGATGGTGAAGAGGAAGAAAACAAGAAGAGCCATGTATTTTTGTGTTTGGTTTGCAATGTGTTAATGGTGATTAGATTGTGAATTGAGTGTGGAATTGGAGATGATGCATTGAGGTATTTAAGTAGAAGTATGGTGTAGGTTTAGTGTGAAGGTTATAGATTTATTGAGTCATGCAAGAATAGCTTTATTTGGGTTTTTTATTTAACTATATCATAGTTCTTTTGTGCTATGATTTTTAAAAGATTGTTGGTTGGATGGTTCAAACTGAACCAATAAATCTTTTCCCAAATTGTTCTTTTTACATACATGTGAACTTTGTTTTAACATTATACTGAATCTAACAGTAAATCAACATTATTCTCCTTATCTTTTTTTTTTTAATTTCTGAATTTTGAATCAAGATTATGCTCAGCGATGACATATTTGACGGTATAATGATTCACATGGGATATGAAAACATATCATAACATCACATATTAGTCATTTTCGTTTGTCAACCGTAAGTTTTGCGGTTACGACAGATTATTATTCATTTATCTAACTGTTGCGTACTGCGTCGCAATTTTTTCAACCGTTGATTAAAACACCGATACGACTAAAAATTTGCGATTAATCGCAATCGCAACCGTCATCGACATACAAATGAACATTATCTGTCCCAACCACATCCGTAGAATTGACCGTAACGGACTGCAACGACCAAACGAATAATACTATTGTAACATACAAATATGCTTTTCCAACTTGACCATTTGTAACGCTATTTTCCAATCACCTTTAGTCTTAGGTTTTACACCCACCCTAACTTGAAACACAAGCAAATAAAAATGGATACATTAAAAGGAGTAGAAAGAAAAGTTCAAAGAGTAAATAATGAGAATTGAGAAGAGCACCCTGAAGATGTGGAACACATATTAAGTTTGCGACTCAGCCATACATCATCACCATATTTTAAGGGTTAGAACTACATAGATTTAAGACTGCACTTTTGAAGCAAGCTACTGGTTAGCCAATCATTCACTATATCAAAACAGAGTTTTTGATCTCCCCAACGCTCTGGAAGAAATTCAAAACCGCACCTAAATTCCATCTTTGCTTCCGAGGATCCTCTTAAGTGCAATGCCAATTGGAACACTACTATGAATCCTCAGTGCAAACGGTGTTATTGTGCTAATGATGAGTGTATGGGACCATCTATTCTTTAAATGGATTCAAGTTCAAGGTACACGTCTTAGTCTACTTAAGGTAATGTAACATGCTTAGATACGATTAGGTCTGGATAAATAATTCGAACTGAATGAATCGAACTAAAACCGAACTAAAAAATAGATTTCGGTTGGTATTCGGTTGTAAAAAATAAACGAACAAATATTATTTTGGAAAATTATAGTTAATGATTACTAATACTTGTACTTGCTCTGCTATTCTACCCAAGCCTCGCTGAGGATGAGTTACGGAGCTTAAAAAAATATGGTGTTTCGGTCGGTAAAAAAATACTATATATAAAAAATAAGAAACGATAGATATATATATATATATATATATATATATATCTAAATTCAAATTAAAAAGAAGCCAATTCCACTGTATTTCGACAAAAGATCCATTCCCAAGTTCCATAGCTTTGAGTACGCTATTCCAAGCATGATTTTCCTACCCCCGGAGGGAAATGTCCTTCTTTTTTGGGCCGGTTGTGGGCAAAAAGGGATTCGAACCTCCGACACCATGGTTCGTAGCCACGTGCTCTAATCCTAACCAGAACAAAACCCAAAACTGAAATAATACTCGGAAAAACGAAATTATTTTTGGGTATTTTCAGTTATTTGAAAATATTCAGTTATTTTTGGTTATTTTTTTAATTATTTTCGGTTATTTTTGGTTATTTTCGGTTATCCGAATTATGTTCGTTATTTTTTGTTTTTAAATTTAATACTGAACTGACCGAAACTGAGATATAACCGAACCGAAATATAGAAATAATCGAATGTATCTTTAATCTTATCGACTGAAAAAACCAAAACCAAAAATAACCGACCCAAATCGAACCGAATATCCAAATGCTCAAGCCTAGATACGATACACAAAAAGCATAATCTTTGAAGGAGACGACGAAAGAGTGATGAAACCGATCAAATGATATACAATGTGAACTTTTCTCTTCACCATTGGGTTTGAGGAATAGGTTTTCGGCAAAAGAAATTTGTCTATGTACAAGTTGTTTGGGTTCCAAGAACTTGTAACAAAACAATGGATTGATTCACAAAAGACAACTCTCACTTTATTTTTCTACCTCAGTGTACAAAATTAATATTGTACTGATCAAATCATCTAAGATTTCACTATTTTCTGTTATTGTTTACAAACCAACATAACTGACGAAACTGAAATGAAGGAAATAACACATAACACCATAAAACTTGCGTTTGGTAACTCTTGTGTGGCCTATTATCAGGTCAACCATCGATTTTGAGAAATATGGATGCGTCACTGCAATCGCTACCCAAAATCCTTAGAAAAAGCTTATATCGAAGAATCGAACTGTTGAGAGAAAATAATTTTAAAAGTGTTGAAAACGTGTTTAAAAGACTTTGAAAAAATAGAAATTTTAGGAAGAAAACGAATATTTTATATTTATAGAGAAATTTGTTTTTATTAGAAAAACTTGACTACAAATGAGAGAGGATTAAGTATTTATAGCTTCTAAATTACAAAATATATAAATATTTTAATCCTAATTCTATAAACTTCTCTCATAATATTTTTATTATTTTAATACAGTTATCTAGATATTTCTTTTTAAATAGATGAAAGATATTTTTAGATATATTCTAGAACTTGGATCAAATTTTAATTAGACCCAAAATTAAACTTGACCCGAAATTACGTTTAATTTTTAACATCCCATCTTAAACTTGATTTTGTTATTCCAAACAAATTTTTCATCTTTATAAAATTTTCACTCTTGAGTGGCTTGATGAAAATATTAGCTACTTGATCATTCGTCTTCACATATTCCAATTGCACATCTTTCTTGGTGACACATTATTTAATGTAGTGATAGCGTATGTCAATATACTTACGTCGATCATGGAAGACTGGGTTATTTGCTAATGACTTGTTATCCATGAAGATCTTTGGTTGTTTCTCTTGTGGTAAACTCAACTCTTTTAACAAGTTTCATAGCTAAATTGCGTGACAAACACATGAAGTAGCAGCTACATACTCCGCTTCACAAGTAGAAAGAGTGACAATCAGTTGCTTCTTTAACATCCATGTGAATACCGTATCTCCAATATAAAACACAAATCCACTTGTACTTTTTTGATCATCTACGTCTCCACTCCAATCGCTATCGCTATATCCAACAAACTTGTAATCATTAGAAATGGAGTAGTGCAAACCAAAATTTATTGTACCTTTGATATATCAAAGAATCCTCTTGGCTGCCTTAAAGTGAATTGTGGTTGGATGCTCCATATATCGACTCACAACTCCAACCGCATATAAAATATCAGGTTTTGTGCACGTCAAGTAACGTAAGCTTCCAATGAAGCTTTTAAAGAGTGTTGGATCCACCATTTCTCCTTTTTCATAATTTGACAACTTAACTCCACATTCCATAGGCGTGCTTACGGGGTTCGAGTCATCCATCTTAAATTTCTTGAGCACCTTTTTAGCATAACCTTCTTGAGTAATAAATATTCCATTGGCTTCTTGCTTCTCAATTGCAAGGTAGTAAGACATCAATCCAATATCCGTCATCTCGAACTCTTTTGTAATCTCCATCTTGAAATCTTCAAACATATTTGGAGTATTACCAGTGAATATCAAGTTATCTACATACAAACATGCAATCAATATATCATTTTTTTGAGTTTTGATATAGAATGCATGCTCATATGGACACTTGATGAAGTTTTTCTCCTTGAATTACTTATCACTTCAAGTATTCCAAGCTCTTGGTGCTTGTTTTAATCCATAAAGTGTCTTCCTTAACCTTAAGACTTTGTCTTCTTCTCCTTTGACTATATAACCTTGTGGTTGCTCAATGTAAACTTCTTCATCAAGATCTCCATTTAAGAAGGCTGATTTAACATCCATTTGATGTATCCTCCAACTGTTTTGGACTACCAATGAAATGATTAGTCTAACAGTTTCTAAACGAGCAACTTGAGCAAATACCTCGTCACAGTCGATTCCAGCTCTTTGACTATAGCCTTTGTCACCAATCTTGCTTTGTATCTTTCAATTTCTCCTTTAGAGTTCTTCTTTGCTTTAAACACCCACTTCACACCAATTGCCTTATGTCCATTCGAAAGTGAAGCTAACTCACATGTCTCATTCTTTTGTATTGCTTTGATCTCTTCATCCATTGCATTTATCCATGTTTTCTTCTCCATAGCCTCTCGAAAGTTTATGGGTTCGCAATTTGCAAATAAACAAAATAAAGTAAGGTTATCTTGATTTTTAGTTACCTCGTAAAATTCTTGTAAACTTCTAAAACGTGGAGTCCTTTCATTCGAACTTTCATCTTCTTGATAACTTGTGGTTGATGAAGTTGGCGGTGTAGCTTGATCCTCTATAGGTTGCTCCAATATTTCTTCTTCAAAAGGTGGAAAGAAGTTATAATCTTCATCATTTGATCTCCAATCCCATTCTCCTTCTTCATCAAAGATGACATTTCGACTAAGGATTGTCTTCCTTGTATCCGGATTGCAGAGCTTATAACCTTTGGTATTATTATCATAACCAATGAAGATATACTTTTCATTTTTATCATCTAGTTTGCTCTGTTTTTTCGTACGGTATATGAGCATGAGCAATGCTTCCAAAAACTCTTAGATGAGAAATACCGGCTTCCTTCTACTCCAAACTTCTTGTGGTATTTTTTCCGAGACACTTCTTGTTGGAGATTAGTTTGATAGATAAACCGCGCATGCAATCACTTCTGCCCATAGCTCCTTTGGTAATCTTTTGCTTTTGAGCATGCTCCTCGCCATCTCAAGGATTATTCAATTCTTTCTTTCCCCTACTCCATTTTTGTTGAGGTGATCTTGGCACCATTAATTATCTACGTATCCCATTATCTTCACAATACTTCTGAAATTCTTTGGAAATAAACTCTCCTCCACGATCGGATTTCATGGCTTTGATCACAAGACCACTTTCCTTCTTGACAAAAGCTTTGAACTTTTTGAAATTTTCTTACATTTCTGATTTTTTCTTCAAAAAATAAACCTACGTTTTTCTTGAAAAAATCATCAATAAAGAGAAGAAAGTAGTTACTTTTACCGAGTGAACTTGGCTTGATCGGACCACAAACATCTGTGTGTACAAGTTCTAGCGGCTTCCAAGCTCTTTTGTTTGACTCCTTTGAAAAACTCATTTTGAATTGTTTTCCAAGTAGACACCCTTCACAAATTTGATTTGGATGGTTGATGCAAGGCAATCTTGTTACCATTCCTTTCTTAGAAAGTAGCTCCAATCCTCCAAAGTTAAGATGTCCAAATCGAAGATGCCAAAGCCAAGATTCTTCCTTATAACACACCTTGAGACATTGTGCGATATCATTTTGAATGTTAAGAACAAACATTCTATCTCTTGACATCGGCACCTTGTTGATGAGATTACTTGTATAATCTCTTATAGAAAGCTTATTATCTTTTAAGTGAATATCATAATTATTCTCTAAGAGTTGTCCAAGACTCAAGATATTTCTCTTCATATTTGGCACATAATAAACATTGGAAATTAATTGATGATCTCCATTCTTCAAACGGATGAGAATATTACCTTTGCCTTTTACTTCCATATTTGATTTATCTCCTAATGCCACATTTCCTTTCACCGATTCATCAAGCTCTATGAACATGTCTCTTTGTCCACACATGTGATTGCTTGCACCGCTATCAAAGTACTACATTTGAACATCATCTCTTTCATCTTTCTTTTTAGCCATTAATAACACTTCATCTTTTTGGATTTTCTCTTCAACGTAGTTGAATTTCTCTTCAACCCTATTATTGCTTGTAGTTTTATTTTCGGAAGCATAATGTCCAAATTTTCCACAATTGTAACATTTAATGTTTGATTTATCGTACCTTGATCTTTGATTTCCTCTCCCATGACCTCTTGATGAGTTTTTTCGTCTTTGGTTAACATTGTTTTCAAAAAACCTCACACCTCTTCCATTTCCATATCCACGACCTCTTCCTCGGAATTGATCTTCACCTTGTCTTGGATGGATTCGACCGCTTTCTTCTTTATTAATATGCATCTTGAGTACTTTCTTTGTCATTTCTTCTTTCTTCTTCTTTTTTTCTTCATAAGCTTGTAATGATCCAAGAATTTGCTCCATCGTCATAGTCTCCAAATCTTTTGTCTCTTCAATGACGTTAACAATATGCTCAAATTTTGAATCCAACGATTTAAAAACCTTCTCCATTATTATCACTTCATCTAGTTTCTCACCATTTCGTTTTAGGTTATTAGTAACCGTTAACACTCTTGAGAAGTAATCAGAAACTAGTTCACCTTTTTCATTTGTAAAGCTTCAAATTCTTTTCTTAGAGTTTGAAGACGTATTTTCTTAACTTGTTCCACTCCCTTGTAAGAGATTCGAAGCTTTTCCCATGCTTCTTTGGCCGTTTTTGCTTCGGCGACTTTCTCGAAAGTGTCTTCATCTAAACCTTGAGAAATTAGGCAGAGAGCTTTCTTGTCTCTCTTCCTTAATTAGTTCTCTCAAATTATCATTTTTAGTTTGAGATAGATTAGCTTTATTACAATTGATTTAATGAAGCCTTTTTTTACTATATCTCACACATCATGTGCTCCTAGAATTGCCATTATTTTAAGACTCCAATTGTTGTAGTTGCTCTTTGTGAGCATCGGAACTTGGAGGGTAAGGCCATTACTTGCTATATCTACAAGAATATTATGGCTCTGATACCACTTCGTTGGGAGAAAATAATTTTAGAGGTGGTGGAAAAGGTGTTTAAATTTTTTTGAGAAAATAGGAGGTTAAGGAAGAAGAAGAATATTTTATATCTCTAGAAAAACTTGTTTTTATTGGAACAACTTGACTATAAATGAGAGAGAAAGCAGATATTTATAGTCTCTAAGTTACAAAATATGTAAATATTTTAATCCTAATTCTAGAGACTTCTCCATAATATCTTTATTATTTTAATATAATTATCTAGATATTTCTTGTTAAGCAGGTGAAAGATATTTCTAAATATATTCTAAAACTTGGATCAAATTTTAATTAGATCCACATGATATTTGGATCATTGATCCAATAATTAAACTTGACCCAAAATCAAGTTTAATTTTCAACACAAACATGCGATTGAGAGAAAAAACAGATATTACCAGTGGAATTCAAACACTTCGTTGATAATGTTGTAGATGAGAAAAGAAAAGTTGTTTTCAGATTGTCTTCTTGATACATTAATTCCGGTGAGTAACGGGAAATCGTCGGAGATGGAGCGATTCAGTGATAGATGCAATGTGGAGAAGTACTGTTATTTTTCCTTACTTTTTCTGACTAATATTAAATACATGAGCGTTAGATACATGATTATATAATCATCACAAGTTACAATAGAACTTCAAAAAAGTAAGACAAACATGAAATATTTTCTAAATAAAATTAGAGGATAAGAATTTTTCGATACCAACCTCATTTTCCGATAATCTTCATCAATTTCGGCATCCTGCACTGTTCACGTGAACAGTACCACACGCAGTTAATACGGTATGTGTTCTGATTTCAACTTAACTTTTGAACAACTGCAACTTTTAAGTGATTCTCGCATCTCTGAACTTTGTAACCATCGATTGTACAGGATAAAAACCCATTTTTCACAACCATTGCACTATTCACTTGAATATTGGAAAATCACAGTGAAGAAAAAGAAAGAGTATGGAGGATTCCAAAATGGTAAGATTTGTTACTTATTTTTTATTTTTTTTTCAATAGAAATGGGGATGTATGCATGCAATTCATTCCTCCATCTTGCATGCTTAGGATTCACTTCCTCCACTTCCAGAGAGGATGTTTGCTCGGTGAAAAACCTTCCGGCGAGTGTGTTAATTCATACCACAAGACAAACAAGATAAATGCTATTTTGAATGATCTTAAAAACATGAGGTTGCATTTTTCAGAAATTCTGCTTTTGGGAAAGCTATTGCAACAACAAAGAAACCATCATATTCTGGAAGTTTTGGTTACTTAATGATCACCCGACAGCTCAAAACTTCAAAACCACATAAGTTATGGTTTCTGTTTACGGGTAAACCGGTGAGATTCTTGCTAAGAGTTTGCAATTGTAACCAGTTTTCCATGTGGAAAATTTTCGAGCCGAGAAAGGGTAAGAAGAAGCACCCGATAAAAGAGAAATCGTATTGGCCTACACTATTCGGTAATCTCCAAATATGCTTAGTTGATCTTGTGATAAAGATGCTGAAAAAAAACTGTAGCCGATAAAGATGAAAAGATCAAGTTTGCTTGTCTTGCTTTCACGACATCAATTTTGGTTCCTACATCCCATATCTCCAAGATTGACAAAAATCATGTGGAACTCATTCGTGATCTAGATGCATTTTTGCTTATCCTTGGAGAAGGACTGCTTTTGAATTGGTGGTTTCTAGTGTAAAGAAAATGGATGTTTTTATTTTATCCCAAATTTCAATTGTTGTTCAGGGTTTTGTCCATTCAATCCAACTTCTCAAGGTTGAAACAATTCCATCATTACTGGATATCAAGCAAGTGAATGACTCCTATTCACAGTCCGATACCGAGGAACAAGGTGATAAAAGGCGTGAAAATTCATCGTGTTCGAAGAAGAAGAAAATTGGACTTAATCCCAGACATGCGAGGTTATTCGATGAGGAATGACATGTATTTTTTCAAGATCCTTTTTTATTTTTGAGCAATTTAATTGTTTCTCTTCAAGTCCTGCTACTGATATATTCTTATTGTAACTTTGGTTTCTAGCATCGCAAAATGTGATAAAATTGTTGATAAAAATTATATGTTATGGCTTCATATTATAGGTTCTTACATTCGTAGATGCTAATCTCTCTCATTTTGTTTGATTTTTAGTTAGTCTCTTACGTAGTGGTCTTCTTTTTATGCAATTTCTGCTGATCATATCAAGTACATGATAATTCATATGTTACCGGTGTAAACATTTTATTAGTTGCTGATATATGAATATTTAACTGCTATAATTCCATCTAATCGAATATTACGTATATTGATAGTAACCGAAATGAGTGTATCTACTGTTTTGTTTTCATCAATTTATCACTGATATTTATTAATAATCTATTAGAACTACGTCAAAAATCTGAGAAGGCGAGAAGTGATGAAAATCAGTTTTGTTTTATGATTGTCTTTTTGTAGAGTTTCTGCACCCATAACTCTGGTAGTTCGATCCAAGTGGAGAATTCGCTACTTGTATAGTAACATTATAATATGTTTTGATAAATGAACAACATACAATAGTTTTATAAATCATTTTATAACATATCAAAGCTTAACCTTTCAAAAAGATGAAACTTCACAAGATCACATTTATTGTATTGGAAAGCACTTTACTTATTATACGGAAATAGATAGGTGATGATGATGGTGATGATGATAGTTATGATGATGGTGATGATGATGATGATAATGATGGTGATGATGATGGTGATGATGATAGTGATATTGATAGTAATGATGATGATTAAGTTTTGAGAACATGCTCGTCCATGTCAGCAGTGATGCGCTTGACAAATTTCATGTAGTTGATTGGTTCAGGGTAATCATCGTTACGCTTCTCCCATATCATAGTGATTTTGCAAACACAACCATCGTCAGATTTAGGTATAAATTGAAAGATGAGGTCATACACTTTGAGCTGTTCCATCACATGACCTTCAAGTCCTCTCAATGTCACCGTTTTCTTCTCATCGTCTATCTCTCTCCGTTCCTTGAATACCTCCGCCTTCCCATCTTTATATACCAACACAATTTTATTGTATTAATTAAGTTTCCATCGATTTTCTTCATATATTTATATAGATATATATACATCAACGTAATGATTCAACAATTTTATTAATGATGAGAATGAAAATGTTTTTTTCTTATGATCAACATTATATATGTATAATCTCGAACTACTTAATTGTGACAAATTAATGGATCACCTGTACATATATATACGTTTTCGTCATATATATATGTTTTTGTCATATATATATAACATAGATAACCATGGCAAAATATATAGAACAAAAACCAAGTAGTTTCACACAGGGCTATATATATATATAGTTGAACTGAATAGTGTATAAAATGTTGAAATGTATATAAATAGAAGGTTTTAAGTATATATATACCGCATGTGTAGTTCCAAGACTTGATGGCACCGTGAGAGTCCCATTGGCCCTCTTGAACAGTAACACCTTGGATATGGTGGCCGACGGCGTCAGGGAAGAGATGGTTCTCGTTCCTCCACCTCTTGTAGTGTTTCTCTGCCGACCCTTTTAATGGAACTTCCGTCACGTATGTTCCCGACGTCGCCATCTTTATATCTCTCTCTCTCGTTTAAAACCTTCCACTATCTTTTTTTCTGTTTTCGTTGATGAAATAAAACTTGTCCTCGCCTTGGTTTATATAGTGAACGTGACAGTAAACACATGGTTTCTACTGCTTATTTTATTCATTTGACAGTACATTATAGAATGTGAAAATGTAAATTTTGAAAGAGACATCAGACAAAGTTTATAAGACAGGGATACTGAAGTGTCCATGAAGCGTTGATGTGGATATTCTTACAAATATTCAAATATAGTTTTGAAAATTAGTTGAATATATTTGGAAGAGTTTATCGAATAAGAAAATGTTAGTTGAATTCCTATTATCAAAAAAGAACGAAGGCATGAATTCCTATTAGAATTGGGTCTACAAAGTTCAGATTAGTGGGGAGCCATATCTTTGAGAAAAAATGAATTAATCACAAAATATTAATTTTCGATATATATTAGTATTGCTAATTAGAGATCTCATAATTGATCTGTTATTGAATACTAATTATAATTAATTTTAAAACTTTTAATCCTATAGTTAATTATAGGATTAGCTAAACCTTGATGTATTTGTTGTGTTCCTTTTGTGGTATATGCATTTAGAAAATCATCTCGTTTTCTTCTTCTTTCAATTTACACTGTATTTTGTCAAGAAAAGAAAGAATTTAATGAAAATGTTTAATGAGCATTAATGAGTATGTTTTGCCTTAAAAGCATCCAAATTATCGATCACAATAACAATATTTGGGTAGTTGGCAGAGTTTAGAGTAGAATCATGACCCATACACATTGATGGCAAGTAGTCCTGTCAAACGGGTTGGGCCCGCTCCGCATAACCCGCCCCGTGACGGATTGAAGATTTTTTTTTCATAATTTTTTTTATCCGCAAAACCTACGAATCATTTTTTTAAAATCTGAATCTGTCCCGCATTAATCTAACGTGTTTGCGGGTGACCCGCGACCCGCTTCGTTATTAAATTTTTTTAAAAATATTTAATTAAATAAATCTAAAATTAATACATCAAATATATCAAAATTCAATTTTTAAAATATCAAATTACATCAATTTTGAACATCAAATTTGGTATTAAATTAGTTTAGGATTAAATTATTTTGAGATTAAATTGTTATATAGTTAAATTGGTTTAAATTTTGGTTAAATGATTTTGATCCAAAATTTGCGGATACCCGATAACCCGTAAAATAATAAAAAAATCTGCATCCACCCCGCTATACCAAAATTTCAACCCGCATCCAGCCCACATATGAAAAAAAAAATTTTCTTCGACCTGCACCCACTCCGCAGCGGGTCAAACGGAACAAAACCCGCGAGTAATAAACCAAATTGACAGGCCTAATGGCAAGGATATCGTGTTAGACCTTTCTCTTGTAACGTTTTTTTTAGAAAATCAATATTTAGTGGACAAAAAAATTCTTGTTTGGAGTCACCAAATTTCTACGTGTATGTATAATCACTACTATAAGAAAAACAATTTTGATCGGTCGATTCCGTTAAAATTTTCACATTTTTGTGTATCGTTATTAATTAAATTTTTATTGAATATATCGGTCAAAATTGGTGTTAGAATTTTAATTAATTTTTGATTAAATAAAAAGTATTTGCACTCCGCATGAGCTAAACTTATCTCATAATTTGTGAAATACCTAAACGTTGTTCGTTCCGGTGTACACAATTTGTTAATCAATACTATCACTATTTATCTAAATGTGTTGCTCTGGCAGACAAAATAAAATTTGCAGAGTTTTGCATAGATGTGTTAGAGTTATTTCACTTGTTTTAATGATGAAAGAGAAAGAATTACACAATTTCGGAAAAATGGGGTTCAAAATTTTTTTCTCTGTTTTTTCCTCCCATTCAATTCCCAAAATAGTTTTCATTTTATTTTTTGCAAGTTGGTTTTTGTTTTTTCGCACTTACATTTCCAATATCGGCCTCATTTTCCAGTAATCTTTATCATTTTTGGCATCATGCACTATTCATGTGAACAGTACCACAAATAGTTAATACGGTATGTGTTCCCATTAAACCTAACTTTTGAACAGTCACAACTTTTACATGAATCTCGCACCTCTAAACTTTGTAACCATCGATTGTGCATGATAAAAACCCATTTTTCACAACCGTTGCACTATTCATTTCAATAGTGGAAATCATAGTGAATAAGAAGAAAGAGTATGGAACGAAATGGTAAGATTTGTTATTTATTTTTCTTTTTTTTCACATAAAAATGGGGATGTATGCATCCAATTCATTCTTTCATCTTGCATGCTTAGGATTCACTTCTTCCACTTCCGGAGAAGATGTTTGCCGCCGGTGAACAACCTTCCGGCGAGCGTGTTAATTCATACCACAAGATCAAGAGGATAAATGCTATTTTGAATTATCTTGCAGTACATGATGTTGAATTTTTTAGAAATTCTACTTTTGGGAAAATCATTGCAACAACCGAGAAACAATCATATTCTAGAAGTTTTAGTCACTTCATGATCATCCGACATGTTAAGCTTCAAAACCACATGAGTTATGGTTTATGTTTGCGGGTAAACCGGTGAGATTCTCGATAAAAGAGTTTGCAATTATAACCGGTCTTGCATGTGGGAACTTTTTGAGTCGTAACAAGGGCAAGTAAAATCACTTGATAAAAGAGAATTCGTATTGGCCTACACTATTCAGTAATCTCCAAACATACTCAGTTGATCTTGTGATAAAGATGCTAAAAAAGAAAACGGTAGCCGATAAAAACGAAAAAAATCAAGTTTGTTTGTCTTGCTTTCACGGCATCAGTTTTGGTTCCTACATCCCATATCTCCAAGATTGACAAAAATCATGTGGAACTCATTCGAGATCTAGATGCATTTTTTGCTTATCCTTGGAAAATAGCTGCTTTTGAATTGGTGGTTTACAGTGTAAAGAAAAGGGATGTTCTTGCTTTATCCCAAACTTCAATTGTTGTTCAGGGTTTTTTTCATTCAATCCAACTTATCATGGTTGAAACAATTTCATCATTACTAGATATCGAGCAAGTGAATGACTCTTCTTCATCGTCCGATACCAAATATGATATTGAGGAACAAGGTGATAAAACGCGTGACAATTCATCGTTTTTGAAGCAGAAGAAAATTGGAATTAGTCCCGGACATGAAAGGTTATTCAATGAGTAATGTCAGGTATTTTTTCAAGATCCTTTTTTATGTTTTTCAAAAATTTAATTGTTTCTCTTCAAGTCCTGCTACTGATATATTCTTATTTTAACTTTGGTTATTAGCATCGCAAAATGTGATAAAATTCTTGATAAATAAATAATTATATGTTATAGTTTCATATTAGAGGTTCTTACATACATAGATGCTAATCTCTCTGATTTTGTTTGATTTTTAGTTGGTCAGTGGTCTTCTTTTTCTGTATTTTTTGCTATTATATTCAGTACATGATAATTCATATATTACCGGTGTAAACATTTTATTCGTTGCTGGTACATAATTTCATCTAACCGAATATTACGTATATTAATGGTAATCGAAATGAATGTATCTACTGTTTTGTTTTCATCAATTTATCACTGATATTTATTAATAATCTATTAGAAATACGTCGAAAATCTGAGAAGGCGAGAGGAGATGAAGATTAGTTTTGCTCTTTGATTGTGTTTTTGTAGAGTTTCTACACCCATAACTCTGGTAGTTCGATCCAAGTGGAGAATTCGCTACTTGCATAGTAACATTATAATACGTTTTGATAAATGAACAACATACAATAGTTTTATAAATCATTTTATAACATATCAAAGCTTAACCTTTCAAAAAGATAAAACTCCACAAGATCACATTTATTGTAGTGGAAATCACGTTGCTTATTATAGGAAAATAGATAGGTGATGGTGGTGATGATGGTGATGATTATAGTGATGATGATGATGGTGATGATGATGGTGATGATGATGGTAATGATGATGTTGATGATGATGGTGATGATGATGATTAAGTTTTGAGAACGTGGTCGTCCATTTCAGCAATGATACGTTTGAGTAATTTCACGTAGTTGATTGGTTCAGGATAATCATCGTTATGCTTTTCCCATATCATAGTGATTTTGCAAACGCAACTATCGTCAGATTTAGGTATAAATTGTAAGATGATGTCATACACCTTGAACTGTTCCATCACGTGACCTTCAAGTCCTCTTGACGTCAGCGTTTTCTTCTCATCGTCTATCTCTCTCCGTTCCTTGAATACCTCCGCCTTCCCATCTTTATATACCAACACAATTTTATTGTATTAATTAAGTTTCCATAGATTTTCTTCATATATTTATATAGATATATATACATCCGCGTAATGATGCAACAATTTTTTTAATGATGAGAATGAAAATGTTTTTTCTTATGTTCAACATTATATATGTATAATCTCGAACTATTTAACTGTGACAAATTAATGGATCACATGTACATATATATACGTTTTGTCATATATATAACATAGATAACCATGGCAAAATATATAGTACAAAAACAAAGTAGTTTCACACATGGGCTATATATAGTTGAACTGAATAATGTATAAAGTGTTGAAATGTATATAAATAGAAGGTTTTAAGTATATATATACCGCATGTGTAGTTCCAAGACTTGATGGCACCGTGAGAGTCCCATTGGCCCTCTTGAACAGTAACACCTTGGATATGGTGGCCGACGGCGTCAGGGAAGAGATGGTTCTCGTTCCTCCACCTCTTGTAGTGTTTCTTCGCCGACCCTTTTAATGGAACTTCCATCACGTATGTTCCCGACGTAGCTGTTAGAACTGAATAAACAAGTTCAGCTCTCACACAAAGAATTCTGAATAGTTCTTATATTATTCTCAATATATTTTGGAATGGTTTTATAAATGAGGTTTATCCTCCTTTTATACTATTTTTAGGCAATTAATTCTTAATGAATTAATTGCATTTTAAGTTACATATGTATTTATTGTGTCGGTTACAAACCAGATAAGTCAACCAAATCGGTTGGCCCTGGTTTGGTTCGGTTTACTCAGTTCGATTTTTTTAAAAAGAGAATATGGTGCCCACAATCTGCCCCCCAAGTTTCCCGAACTGCTGTGGGGAAACTTTCTTCTTTTGGTTTTCTGACTTCCCTTATATGACGATTTGCTCAGATTCCTATTTATTAAATTTTCCTTATTTTTGGTGCCCTTTGCCTATTTAATCTAGGGTTCTCCTTTCCCTATTTAAAAATACTCCTGGGAACCCTAAAGATTAGCTCTTCTCTCTTTTTCCATTTTTCTTCTCTTTCTTCTCGTCGAGCATCCCCTTTTCTTTTAAAATTTTTTTGCTTTTTTTTTTCTTGCTTCTCCTTCGTTGGCGTTTTATTCCTCCGGCGGGCCCTCCGGTACTTATCGCCGGCGGATTTTTAGTGGGTTCCGGCCCGCGGCGTGCCCCCTCCAGGTGCCCACATTTGGTGAGCTCTTCCCGGCAGCCTGCACGCAAGGTGCCACCGTCGGCTCGCACGTCCTCCGTCGGCGCGCGCACCCGCGTTCGGTGAGCTCTTCCCGGCAGCCTGCGCGCAAGGTACCACCGTCGGCTCGCGCGCCCTCCGTCGGCGCGTGCACCCGCGTTCGGTGAGCTCTTCCCGGCAGCCTGCGCGCAAGGTGCCACCGTCGGCTCGCGGGTCCTCCGTCGGCACGCGCACGGATTCCCTTCTGGACCGAGCTCGTCCTCGGGTGACTAAGCTCGCGCGCACGTCTTTTCCTGCTCATCGGCTCGGTTAGAGCTCACGGATCAAGCACGAGGCACCCGAGCTCTCGGCGCGCTACTTCCTTCCCCGGGTGGTCTTCTCGCGTGTGCCCAGGCGAGCTCTTCCCGGCGCGTCGCCTTCCCCGTGCGCGCTGTCGTGCGTGTCGTACTGTGTTTCGCGCTTGGGTCCACGTGCTGCCGAGCTCTCCCGCGGCACGCTCTGGTCTGCGAGGTGCCGAGCTCTCTGTGAGCCTCTTCGCGCGTGCCGAGCTCTCTCGCAGGCTACTCGGGTGTTCAGTCCCTTTGTGCGTTCTCGTCCCGCACCGCGAGCTCGCGCGTGCTCTCCCGCGAGCTCTCCCGCGAGCTGTCCTCGTGCCCACGAGGTGCCGAGCTCTCCCGCGGCGCGCTCTGGTCTGCGAGGTGCCGAGCTCTCTGCGAGCCTCTTTGCGTGTGCCGAGCTCTCTGCGAGCCTCTGATTTTAGTAATTTTTGCTATGGCGACGCAGAATTGGTTCAGGCCTCACTTGAGATCCGCTAGTTCCGAGTCTAGCATTCGCGACCTCCGTTCTTCTGGCCTGATTAACCGATCTACTGAGATTATCATTCCTCGCGTTTTTGATTCTCCTGAGTTTCCTCCTCCGGGTTATTGTTGCGCTTACGAGGTTTACTTTCATGCTTGCGGGTTATCCTTCCCACTTCCCGAACTTCTTGTTCATATGATGCACGAGCTGGGACTTGTGCTACCGTAGTTATGCCCGAATTTTATCCGGATTGTGGTCGGGTTGCAAACGCGGGCCGAGGAGGAAGGGTTCCCCCTTGATGTTCCCATTGTTGCACGTCTATGTGGTGTTAGGGCTAATTCTGCCTGCTATGGTACCTTCTATTTGACCTTGAACCCTTCGCGAGCAATTCTTTCCGGTCTTCCTGACAAAGACGTGAAGTGGCGCATTGATAAAACTACATATGGTGACTTATGTCCTTTGGCCTCGGCCAGCTGGTCGCAGCGGCCTGGTAGAGTTGTGTTCTTTGCGCCTCCTGCCTGCCAATACTCTCTTTGTTTCTTGATATTTGACTTGTGTTTTGCAGTTACGCTGAAGAGAGCTCCAGCGAGTGACGATCTCGAGGTACTGGTGATCATCCTACGTGAGGGTTCGACGGATTGGAGTTCCTTTTCTAGGAGTCGCATTCACCGGTCCTAGCATCGGCTTCGCAACCATGATTTTCGAGTTTTCCGTGACTCCGATTCTCTCGACACTGATCAAGGTTTGTCTCGGTCCGTCGTTTTTTGTTTTATTTTCGTTGGTGGTTTAACTTTCACTGTTCAATCACCTTTTTTTTTTTTTAGATATTCCCTCGGACTCTCCACCACATTCGATGTCGGGCCTTGGTTACCATGCCGAACGGAAGGCTCAGCGTGCTGCTGAGAGAGCTGCTGCTGATAGGGCTGTCGATGAGGCTGCTATGGATTTGGGTGAGGTTTCCCGACCTTCTATCCTTCCTGATCCTCAGACAGCTCCCCAAACTTCCCCTCCTAGCTCTACGCCTCCTGCCTCACCTCCGCGCTCCATTGTCGCGGCTCTTCCTGCTTTGGGTGGTGATTTTTCCCGTGCTGTCGCTGATTTGGAGCTGCCCTCCCTTGTTCCTTCTACAACGCGGGTTGACGGGACTCATGTTGCTGTGGACTGCTCTATGGATCCTCCAATTGATGGTGAGGTCGGTGACCGCCGCGGTATCAAGCGTAGACATCCAGTTCCGAATCGTGCGAGGCCTTTGGGCGGTGCCAAAAGGTTAAGACACTTCTTCCAGTTTGAGTACAATTCCGATATTAACATCGTAGAGGACCCCGACGCCACGACGCGCATCGCCGAACATTTCAGAAAGCCTGGATGTAAACTACCATCGTTCGACACGTTAGGAAAGGAGCACATGGATAGCTATCTCAGTTTCTCGAAACGTCTTGGAGATGTAGGTTTTCTTCATTTCATTTCCTCTTCATTTCATTCCCACCTTTCGGAGATTTTCTTCATCCCCGTTTTTTCTGTGTAGCGGATGGCAGAGTATAATCGCTCGATAGATTTGTACGAGAGGCGTGTGCGGTCTCCTACCGAAGTGGAATTTCGCGCGGCGACGGAGCGTATAAAGTCGTTAGAATCCGAAGTAAAGAAACTTTCTGCTCTCAGGGAGAAAGATGCTGATAAGGTCAAATCTGTTGACAAAGTTATCCTCCAATTGAATCGTTCCGAGTATGCGCTAAGGGAAGCAGAGATTTCTCGTGATGATTATAAGGTTAAGTTGTCGAATGCCATTGCCCAGAATTCGGAGCTTTTCGAGAAGGATGTTCAACTTGTTGCTGAGGTTAAGAGTGTGAAGATCAAATACAATGCTCTTCTTGAGGCTCGCAATCGAGATTTAAGTGCCGCTCGTGTTGCTCGGGCTGAGCTCAAGAACGAGGTGAAGGTTCACATTGATCAGTTTCGATCGTATCTTTCTGGGGTGGAGAAGCTGCGTGGTTCCTTGTCTCGTTGCGCTGAAACCAGAGCGAATTCGGAGATTCTTGAGGAGATTATCAACGGCGAAATAGAGGATATGAACGCCGAGCTTAAAGTTGTCCTCACGGACAAAGAGATCAGTGCTCGCGAGTTGCACGATGTTGAGGGCGCGCTTCTAGAGATTGATTTGTCGCGTTTCGAGTTTTTGACATTGAACTCTTCAGAGTTAGTCCCCGCTTCAGGGTACGAAGTTCCGGAGTCTGAGCCCATGGATACATCGTTTGACGAGTTTGGTTCCAACCTTGGGGCCATCTGCCTCCCTGGAGCGTGTATCGGCAACTTTTGCATTCCAGCTCCCTCTTGCTGATATTTGATTTTTCATGTTGTATTTGTTTTCTGTTTTGGCGACTTGACACGCTTCATCGTTATCGTCTAGTTTCCTTTTGTTTTGGTGCTTTGTTATTGTTGTCATTGGACGAAATCGCGATGGACTTTTTATTATTTCGTTGAATGTTTTATCATTCGACCCACGATGACGAGCGAGTTGTTCATGTTGTTTGCTTTTTCTTAGCAAATGCCGAAATCGCATAGAGCTTTAAGTTCGAGGCAGCTGAACTCCTTTTATATTTGCTTTTTGTTCTTTTGCTTCGATGGTCTCGATGTCGTAGCGTCGAGATGAGCTGCGTGCGCGTTGCCACCGCCGTCGGGCCGAGCTCATGTATTAGCTTAGAATGTTTTTTATCTCTAGGCGAAGTGTTACTCGTTTCTGTAACGGCTACTTGTCCGTATTTTTTACGAGGAGCTGCTTGCCTTTTTCGTTTTGGCGAAGTGCTCCTCGTTTCTGTAACGGCGACTTGCCCGTATTCTTTTACGAGGAGCTGCTTGCGCTCTTTTATATTTCGGGGAAGTGTTCCTCGCTTCTGTAACGGCTACTTGTCCGTATTTTTTACGAGGAACTGCTTGCGCTTTTTTTTGTTTTGGTGAAGTGCTCCTCGTTTCTGTAACGGTGACTTGTCCGTATTCTTTTACGAGGAGCTGCTTGCGCTCTTTTTATATTTCGGCGAAGTGTTCCTCGCTTCTCTAACGGCTACTTGTTCGTATTTTTTACGAGGAACTGCTTGCGCTTTTTTTTTTTTTGGCGAAGTGCTCCTCGTTTCTGTAACGGCGACTTGTCCGTATTCTTTTACGAGGAGCTGCTTGCGCTCTTTTTATATTTCGGCGAAGTGTTCCTCGCTTCTGTAATGGCTACTTGTCCGTATTTTTTACGAGGAACTGCTTGCGCTTTTTTTTTTGATTTCGGCGAAGTGCTCCTCGTTTCTGTAATGGCTACTTGTTCGTATTCTTTACGAGGAGCTGCTTGCGCTCTTTTTATACTTTGCCGAACTACTCCTCGTTTATGTAACGGCTACTTGTCCGTTTTTCTTTTACGAGGAGCTGCTTCGTTTTATTTGGTTTCTTGTTCACGTAGCGTTATCTGGGACACCATTCGTAGAAAAAGAAACTTTATTAATTTTCCAAATCAGATTGATATATTGAAATGAAACTAATTTAGCAAAAGTATTTCTTAAGATGGATCGCATTCCACGATCTCATCACTGGATTTCGGTCGAGGCTCTCTAGTCCGTATACTCCGTGCTTGATTATTTTTGCGATCTTGTATGGACCTTCCCACGTGGTACCCAACTTTCCAGCCCCGAGCTCTACTGTATTCTCGAACACTCTTCGTAGTACCAGCTCGCCTATGCCGAATCTCCGTGGTTTGATCCTTGAGTTGTAATATCTTGCTGCGCTCTGCTGGTAGTTCTGTATCCGTATCAGGGCTTGGTCTCGTCTTTCGTTTATTACATCGAGATTTTCTTGCAGCATGTTTTCGTTAATTTCTTCGTTTTCCGGAGCTGACTCCCTTCGATGACTCGGGATTGCGACTTCGGCCGGTACAACTGCCTCGACTCCGTAAAGCAGAGAGAATGGTGTTTCGCTAGTAGACTTTCGCGGAGTAGTTCGATAAGCCCACAACACTCCTTGCAGCTCGTCTGCCCAATTCCCTTTGTGTGCTCCGAGTCTCTTCTTTAGGTTGCTTAGTATCGATTTGTTCGTGGCTTCGGCCTGTCCGTTCCCCTGCGGGTAACGAGGGCTTGATTTACTTAGACAAATTTTCCATGTTTCGCAGAACCTTTCAAACTTTTTCGAGATGAACTGCGATCCGTTATCCGTGACGATCTCATAAGGCAAACCGTGTCTGCATATAACGTTTTTCCATATGAAACTTTGCACCGTTGAATCCACGATCGATTTGTATGATTCTGCTTCTACCCACTTCGAGAAATAATCTGTCATCACTAATAGGTATTTCACGTTTCCTGTCGAAGGATGCAGAGGTCCGACGATATCCATTGACCATCTCATAAATGGATACGGGGCTGAAAGTGATTGGAGCTCCTCGGTCGGACGGTGATTCACTGGTGCGTGCCTTTGGCAGCTGTCGCAATGCTTTGTGTAACGTTCGTAGTCCACCAGCATGGTTGGCCAGTAATACCCTTGTCATTTGATTCTGAGTGCGAGGTTACGGCCTGATGAGTGGCTTCCGCATAAACCTTCATGCATTTCTCTCATTATTGTTTTTGCGTCTTCTTTGTCGACGCAATTGAGATACGGGCCGGCTATGCTCCGTTTGTATAACTTATCCTCGAGTACACAGAATCGGGCGCTGATTACTTTGAGTTTCCTTGCGTCCCATTTATTGCTTGGCATTGTTCCCATTGTTATGTACTCCTTTATCGGGACTCTCCAATCTTCAGCTTGATGTTCCTCTTCGATCAAAACAGATTGTTGACCATTGGGTTGGTTCTCTGTGTCTCCGCTGATCTCGAAGATGATGTTTGAATGGAACTTTATGCTTGGTGTCTCAATACTTTCGATCGGAATTACCCTTTTTATCATTGGTTCGGTTGTGGAAGCCAAGGTCGCCAGGGCGTTTTCTGCTCTTGGGATTCGTTTGAGTTCGAAGTGGTCGAACAGTCGCACGAGTCCTTGAACTATTCTGAGGTATAATTCCATTCGCTCGTCCTTGGTTTCGTAATCGCCGTTAAATTGACTAGCTACGAGCTGAGAGTCTGTGAATGCTTCTAGCTCGTCTACCCCGATTCCGCTCGCCAACCTCAAGCCGGCGATTAACGATTCATATTCCGCTTCTTTATTGGAGGCATTGAACAATAGGCGAAAAGACTGTTCGATTACTTCCCTAGTCGGAGATGTGAGTCGTATCCCAATTCCCAATCCGTGATTCGTTGATGATCCATCCACGTGGAGAGTCCACCTCCCGTTGTGGCACGATTCTCCAAAGCTGTCCTTGGGTAGTTCGATGATGAAGTCGGCAAGAACTTGGGCTTTGATGCTTGTTCTTATTCGGTATTCGATGTCATACTCACTCAGCTCGATTGCCCATTTTGTCAACCGTCCCGATTGATTCGGACTATGGAGTACCCCGCATAGCAGTTGGGTTATCATTACGACAATCGTGTGCGATTGGAAATAAGGTCTCAGCTTCCGAGCTGTCGTTATCACTACGAGAGCCAATTTCTCGAAGGCTGGGTATCGTGTTTCAGCATTGACCAATCGTCTGCTCACATAAAAAACTGGTCTCTGTTCCCCTTTGTCTTCTTGGATCAGCACTCCGCTCACTGCTACGGCAGATACAGCTACGTACAGGTAAAGGATATTTCCTGGCTGTGGTTTGACCAGTATCGGAGGGCTGGAGAGATAGGCCTTCAGCTCAGTGAGCGCTTGTTCGCATTCTTCGTTCCAAATGAACGATTTGTTTCCCTCTAGTATCTCGAAGAATGGAAGGCTCTTATCCATTGATCGGGAAATAAATCTGTTCAGGGCTGCGATTCGCCCTATCAAGCACTAGACTTCCTTAATATTCCTTGGAGAATTTATTTGCTGGAAAGCGGAAATTTGGCTAGGATTGGCCTCGATTCCTCGCTCCGTGACTAAGTATCCGAGGAATTCTCCTGAAGTTACGGCGAATGTACACTTCGTGGGTTTCAGCTTCATTCCGAATTGATTCAGGATATCGAAGCATTCTCTCAAATTATCCACGTGTTCTTCGGCGCGCGCAGACTTTACGAGCATGTCATCTATATAAACCTCCATAGTCCTCCCGATTTGATTCGAGAACATTCGATTCACCAGTCTTTGATAAGTGGCCCCAACATTTTTTAACCCGAATGGCATGACCTTGTAACAGTAGGTCCCCATATCGGTGATGAATGACGTCTTTTCTTGATCGTCTGGATGCATAAGAATTTGATTATATCCAGAGAACGCGTCCATGAAAGTTAGCAATTGATTTCCCGCCGTTGAATCCACCAATTTGTCTATGTGTGGTAGTGGGAAGCTATCTTTTGGGTATGCTCGATTCAAATCTGTGAAATCGATGCAGACTCGCCACTTCCCATTTTTCTTTTTTACTACCACTGGATTAGCTAGCCATTCTGGGTATCGTACTTCACGAATCATTCCATTTTTGAGAAGTTTTTTTACTTCTTCGTTCACGGCTTGAGCTTTCTCCGGCCCTATCCGCCTCCGTCTTTGTTTGATCGGCTTGAATGCCGAGTCAACGTTCAACTCGTGGGTGATTACATCGGCGGGGATCCCGATCATGTCCTCGGTGGTCCAAGCGAACGTATTCTTATTCTCTTTTAAGAAAGCCTCTAACTCTTGTTTGATTGTATGGTCCAAGTCTGCCCCTATGGCGGCGCTCCGATCCGGGTTTGTTGGATCGAGAGAGACTTGAATTATTGAGTTAGGCTGGGGACCCTTCCGACTTTCTAGCTTTTCTGATTTTTTAGACTCGTCCCCGCTTGTTAATTGCTATTGAAGTCGGAGACGGTGCCCGCTCATATAGCATATCCGTGAGCTCTTTTGGTTCCCTCGTAACACTCCTACTCCTGTTGGTGTTGGGAATTTCACACACTGATGATATGTCGAGGGGACTGCCTTCATTGCGTAAATCCAAGGCGTGCCGAGGATGACGTTGTAAGTTGCTGGTCTGTCCACCACCGTGAATTCAACCATTTTAGTCACCCCCTTAGCCGAGACGGGTAACTTCAAAGTACCTAATGACATCTCGGTTACCCCATTGAATCCGGTCAAGGGAAGGGGAGGTCCTTGAATCTCCTCCTTGTCGATTCCCATCTTTCGTAGTGTTTCTAGGAAAAGTAGGTCGACTGAGCTCCCAGTGTCGATTAGGACTCTTGACACCTCGCAATTGGGTCCAATGTCTAGCTCGACGACTAGTGCATCGTCGTGCGGGCAGTTGAGGTGGGCAGCATCTTTTTCGGAGAAAGATAGAACTGGCCCGGAGCTTTCCTCAAACTTAGATCGTCCGAAGTCGACTTTTCATTGCCAGGACTTTATTGATGTTATAGAGTCGCGGCAGTATTTTGATCCTCCCATTATGAAATCTATTCGTTTCTTCTGTGTTTGAGTCCTTGCTTCCTTCTCGGAAGATGACCTGCCCCGCTTATTATTCGCATTTTCCTCTTCGTTGCGCTGGGCTCCCTCATCTATCTTGGCCCCGCAACCCAAGAGCTCTCCTGTGAGATACTTTGCCATTAAGAATTCTCTTAGGTTGAAACAGTCCTTAGTGGCGTGTCCATTGCACTTATGGAACTTGCAGTATGCGTTCTCGTCTCGACCCATTCTTCTTGGACTACCCTTTGCGTTTCTTTCAGGGTTCCGATCTATAGCGTATGTTAGTTTTCCAGTGTCGTACGTACGAGTATCCTTTCCGTCTCTTTTCTCGAACCGCCTTTGGTTTGGAAAAGATTCTGCTCCACTTTTGCTCGGCTTGAATTTTCTGGCGAGTGCCAACTTCTCCTCTTCGGCTACTATCCAGTTTGTCGATCTATGTAATGCATCCTCGATTGTCTCTGGCGTATGAATCGTCAGATCGAAACGGAAAGGAGACTCGTGCCAGAGTCCGTGTTTTAGGGCGGCGAGTGTTGTCGAGTCGCTGACTCCAGCTATCCTGGCCTTCACCTTTTTGAAATTGTCTATATAGGACCGTAGTGACTCCGTTTCGGCTTGCGTGACATTCCACAAGTCCGCATCAGTCGCTCCACTTCCCATAAAGATGGAATAATGCTTGATAAACACTGTCGATAACTGATTGAAGCTATCGATCGAGTTTTCTGGTAATTGGGAAAACCAATCGAGCGCAGGTCCCACTAAGATTTCTGCGAATAACCTGCAATATCCCACGTCTTTTTCTTCCTCGCTGAAGTGGGCTCGGTTCGCGGCAATTCGGAATGCTGTCATATACGCTTTCGGATCCGAGTTTCCTTCGTAGATCGGCAATCTCAGCTTGCTAGTCTCCTTCACTTGCGTGTTCGCTACCCTAGATGAGAATGGTGACTTCTCAGTTTCTTCGATCACGCGATCGATCTACGGGGCTGCGCTTGATGCTTTATGAACTTTAGAGGTCATCGCTGCGAGCCCGACGTTAGTTCTTTCAATGGATCTCCGGAGACTCTCGTATCCCACCACATTGGGGTTTTCCTAAGAGTTCTCGTAGCGTCCTCCAGGTAGGGCTTGGCCACGGTCTACATCTTGTCCAAGAACAGGGAGTAGCGTGGGTTCTTCTCGTGATAGCCCCGCATGGGGTTGCGATGGCGGTGGGGTGCCCGTTGTTTCTCCTAGGAGGAGATCATCGCGAGGAGTCGTGCTGAAAATGACTCGATCCTCGGGTCGGGTGCCAAAGTCGAGGCGCATTCTAGCAGATCTCTACTGAGGGTGTTCCTCAACTTGGAGACCGCTCGGTGCACTGAGCGCTATTACTCTCGACTCGAGCTCGGCTTGAGCTGTCGCAAGATTGTTGAGCTGCGTCAAGACTTGGGTCTCGTGTGCGTTAAACCACGCCACGAGATTGTCATTGGATTCTTTTTGCTTGTCGGCAGTTGACTTGAGGTCCATCAACAGAGCCTTAATCTCTGAGAGGGAATTAGAGCGATCATCGCCGGAGCTCGACATTGTGATTGATGATTCTTTTTTTTTCTGACTTAGGGTGAGTTCTCCCCACAGACGGCGCCAAATGTTAGAACTGAATAAACAAGTTTAGCTCTCACACAAAGAATTCTGAATAGTTCTTATATTATTCTCAATATATTTTGAAATGGTTTTACAAATGAGGTTTATCCTCCTTTTATACTACTTTTAGGCAATTAATTCTTAATTGCATTTTAAGTTACATATGTATTTATTGTGTCGGTTACAAACCAGATAAGTCAACCAAATCGGTTGGCACTGGTTTGGTTCGGTTTACTCGGTTCGATTTTTTTAAAAAGAGAATATGGTGCCGACAGTAGCCATCTTTATCTCTCTATCTCTCGTTTAGAACCTTCCACTATCTTTTTTTGTTTTCTTTGATGAAATAAAACTTGTCCTCGCCTTGGTTTATATAGTGAACGTGACAGTAAACACATGGTTTCTACTGCTTATTTAATTCATTTGACAGTACATTATAGAATGGGAAAGTGTAAATTTTGAAAGAGACATCAGACAAAGTTTATACTGAAGTGTCCATGAAGCGCTGATGTGGATATTCTTACAAATATTCAAATATAGTTTTGAAAATTAGTTGAATATATTTGGAAGAGTTTATCGAATAAGAAAATGTTAGTTGAATTCCTATTATCAAAAAAGAACGAAGGCATGAATTCCTATTAGAATTGCGTCTACAAAGTTCAGAAAAGTGGGGAGCCATATCTTTGAGAAAAAATGAATTAATCACTAATATTAATTTTGGATGTATATTAGTATTGCTAATTAGAGATCTCATAATTGATGTGTTGTTGAATACTAATTATAATTAAATTTTTAAAAAAAATTATAATCCTATAGTTAATTATAGGATTAGCTAAACCTTGATGTATTTGTTGTGTTCCTTTTGTGGTATATGCATTTAGAAAATCTTCTCGTTTTCTTCTTCTTTCAATTTACACTGTATTTTGTCAAGAAAAGAAAGAATTTAATGACAATGATTAATGAGCATTAATGAGTATGTTTTGACTTAAAAGCATCCAAATTATCGATCAGAATAATAATATTTGGGTAGTTGGCACAGTTTAGAGGATAATCATGACACATTGTTGGCAATGATATCGTGTTAGACCAAATTTGGTTACTATAAGAAAAACAATTTTGGTCGGACCAAATTTTCAATTTAATTTTTGGTGGTGAAAATAATCGATCGATTCCGTTGAACTTTCACATTTTTGTGAATCGTTATTAATTAAATCTTTATTGAATATATCGATTAAAATTGGTGTTAGAATTTTAATTAATTTTTGGTTAAATAAAAAGTATTTGCATTAAATGAGCCAAACTTATCTTATAATTTGTGAAATAGCCAAACACTATTTGTTCTACTGTACATAATTTATTAATCCGATATTACTTCTATTTACCTAAACATGTAACCATGGTAGATAAAATAAAATTTGAAGAGTTTTGCATAAATGTGTCAAAATCATTTCACTTGCTTTAATGATGAGAGAGAAAGAATTACACAATTTCGGAAAAATGGGGTTCAATCTTTTTTCTCCATTTTTTTCAATAGAAATTGAGATGTATGCATGCAATTAATTCCTCCATCTTTCATGTTTAGTATTCACTTCCTGCACTTCCTGAGAAGTTGTTTGCCGTCGGTGACAAATTTTCCAGTGTTAATTCATACCACAAAACCAAAAGGATAAATGCTATTTTGAATGCACTTGAAGAAAATTCTACTTTTGGGAAAGTTATTGCAACAACTGAGAAACCATCATATTTTGAAAGTTTTGATCACCCGACAACTTAAAACTTTAAAACCACGTGAGTATGGTTTCTGTTTTTGGGTAAACCGGTGAGATTCTCGCTAACAGAGTTTGCAATTATACCCGATGTTCCATGTGGGAAATTTCCGAATCGTAGCAAGAGAAAAAAGAAGTATCTGATAAAAGAGAAGTCGTATTGACCTACACAATTTGCGATAAATATGCTGAAAAAGAAAATTGTACCCGATAAAAACAAAAAAGATCAAGTCTACTTGTCTTGCTTTCACGGCATCGGTTTTGGTTCCTACATTCCATATCTCCAAGACTGACAAAAATTATGTGAAACTCATTCGAGATTTAGATGTATTTTTTGCTTATCCTTGGGGAAGTGATGCTTTTGAATTGGAGGTTTCCAGTGTAAAGAAAATGAATGTTTTTACTTTATCCCAAACTTCAATTGTTGTTCAGGGTTTTGTCTATTTAATCCAACTTCTCAAGGTTGAAATAATTCCATCATTACTGGATATCGAGCAAGTGAATGACTCCTATTCATAGTCCGATACCGAAGACGATACCGAGGAACAAGGTGATAAAACGCGTGAAAATTCATCTTGTTCAAAGAAGAAGAAAATTGGAATTAGTCCCAGACATGCGAGGTTATTCGATGAGGAATGACATGTATTTTTTCAAGATCCTTTTTTATGTTTGAGCAATTTAATGTTTCTCTTCAAGTTCTGCTACTGATATATTCTTATTGTAACTTTGGTTATTAGCATCACAAAATGTGATAAAATTCTTGATAAATAAATAATTATACGTTACAGTTCCATATTACAGGTTCTTACATACGTACATGCTAATCTCTCTGATTTTGTTTGATTTTTAGATAGTCTCTTACGTAGTGGTCTTCTTTTTTTTTTTTGTAATTTCTGCTAATTATATCAAGTACATGATAATTCATATGTTACCGGTATAAATATTCTATTAGTTGCTGATACATGAATATTTAACCACTATAATTCCATCTAACCGAATATTACGTATATTGATGGTAATCGAAATGAGTGCATCTACTATTTTGTTTTCATCAATTTATCACTGTTATTTATTCATTTTTCCCCTTTTTATGATGAATGAGTTTTTCATCTCTACTTTTTTAATTGATCCGGGTATATATTTTTATCACACGCTAATCCGATTGATTATCTATGTTGTTGTATGTAGGTCGTAGTGTTGAACATTATTCGGGAAGATGGTGTTACGACAATCAATGAGGAGGAATTGGTTTGTTGGGATGATGAGGATAATGAGAAGGTGAACAATATGTTGAAGTTGGTATCGGAGAATTTTGAATTCGATAAAACTATGTTTTCTAGAGGAACAACGGAGGTTGAGTTGAATAAGTTGAGAAGTGAAGAGATGGAAAAGAAGGAGATGGAAAAGAAAAAGAAGAACGACAAGCGTAAGGAGAAAGGGAATGTATCTGAACCTAGTCATTCGTCTACTAGTGGCAGGATACCGCTACATAGTAGAAAAGATCTGCATTTTGTTGCTGATTTGGTGAATTCGAAATTGAAAGAACAATTTAGTGTGATTGGCGTGATGCTTAATAAATCGGTTGCTAATTCCAAGAAGATAGACGAGTCATTTATCAACCTGCAGGAATCGGTGGAGAAATTTATCGATGAAAAGGTTACCAAGATGCAGGATGATGTTGTTAACGTTACCCGTGAGTTTATGGACAAGTCTACATCGTTCAATGTTCCGGTAGACCATCAGTCGTTTCCTGCTAACCTTGGTGATATCGCTGGTACGTCCAATGTTCCCCGGACATCCAAAGGGTCGACTACTAAGGACCCTCCTATTGATGTAACGGTAGGGGAGTCAGATGCATCTGATGTAATAGATGCTGTTCTTGGTTCACTTAATCAAGCTGCAGAGGATGGGGTATGTTGTTATTAACTTTATTGTATTTCTAAAGTAGTTATGTTTATTGTTCTAGATATCTATTACACTACTCTATCCATTATGCTACCACGCTACGTACTTTGTTATCACATTATTATTACTGTAATTGAACGTCATGCCGGATAACTAAATCTCTTTCAAACAATATTTTGAACATTGGAAATAAGTTAATTTCTAGGTCCATGACGATCGTGCTGATGATGTGAACCGTAATGATGATGTGAACCGTGATGATGATGTGTCTGACATGAATGTGGACAACCCTTCCAATGAACCAAACCTTGAAACAGAGACTTTAGTTTAAAATGAAATTGACGTTGCTGGAGATGAAAATGAAATGGTATGTTCTACAAATGCTCTTTTTTATATTATGGATATGTAACTGATAGTTGTAGTTGTAATCACTAATGTCAAACAGCCGTCTGAACCCATCGAGATCAATGATTCGATTTTTCTATCTTCCATATCATCGTTCTAGCTTGGTGTTTCACAGGACAACGTTAATAAAAGTGATGGTAGTGGTACTATGGAAGAACAACCTGAAACATCTACTATTGATGTCGTTGATAATAACAAAGATGATAATGAAGATGCTACAAAAAACGATGAGTATCAGGAGATACGGAAGAGCAAAAGGCAAAGGACAACTCTGAATGTACTCAATGATTCGAATGTGATAAACAGTTGATCGTAGTGTATCAAGATCCACAACCGATTCTCCATGGATATGATACTGATCATGATTATGCATTCCAATTTGTCAAGTTACACAATTTACTAAATAAAAAACTGTAAGTTTATCTAATATTATTTAACTTAACTTACAATTTATGCAATCAGTTTATATGTTATTTAATTGTGATATTTGGATATTGCTGTTAATATTCATTCTATTAAGAACTAAAAAGTCGTAACCATTTCTCTCGTTTTGTAGCAAAATATATTTACCTAAAGGCATCACCGTTAACAACAGAGACGTAGCCGACATAGCTGAAAGAATGAAACTAATGTCTCCAAAAATAAGTATTATTACAATGTGGGAATGCAATTTTTCTGTTAGCTAGTTTTCATCTAACACATTTGTTGTAATTTATTCAAATGTTTGACGTTCTAATGCATTTGACCCAGCTAATGTACAATAGAGAGCAAAGTCCAGCGCAAACTGTGTTATTATTGGACACCACATTTGTATCGCTTCTCATGAAACATCATTCGAAATTCATGAGGGTTGCAGCTAAAGACAATGCCCGTTTCATGTTTGATGATGATATTTTCGTCTATTTCAGATTGGATATCAATATAAAGGCTCCCCCGGCTATATTTTCCCTTCAACCTGGACAAACAACATTGGGTTGGTGTGTGTGTTGACTCATCTGTGAACACTGTGTATGCACTACAAGAAAACAACGAATTTGCGACCACGCACATGGTCGCAAAGTAGTCGCAAAAATGGAATTTGCGACTACTTTGCAACCACGTAGTATAATCGTAAATTCTTAGTCGCAAATATAAGTAGTCGCAAATCAGTCACAATTTTGCGACTGATTTGTGACCACGGTAATAGTGGTTCAATTTGCAACTGATTTGCGACCAATCATTGGTGACTACGTTTACGATTACTTTGCGACTATTATTCAGTAACAAATTTTGCCACTACTTTGCTACTACGTATGTGGTTGCAAAACCCATAGTTACAAATCAGTCACAAAATTTTATGACTGATTTGCGACTACAAGAACCACTACAGTTGCAAATCAGTCACAAAATTTTGATACTGATTTGCGAATACAGAGGTTCATGTGGTTGCAAATCTTTCAGTGAGTGATTTGCGACTACATATTATACGCAATCGCAAATCAGTCACTAAATTTTGTGACTAATTTGCGACTGTAGTGGCTCTTATAGTCGCAAATCAGTCACGAACTTTAGTGACTGATTTGCGACTAATTATTGTACTCAGTCGCAAATTAGTCACAAATAATTGCGACTGATTTGCGACTGATTATAAAATATTCAAAAAAAAATTATGTATTCGCAAATCGTTCCCAAAAAATTAAAACTAATTTGGTACTAATTTGCGACTACGATGTAATTATATTTTTTTTAAAATAATTAATTAAAATATTTTAAAATTAAAATTAAAACTGATTCTTAAAAAATAATAATTTTTAATTTTAATTTCAAAACATTTTAATTAATTATTATTTTTTAAAAACATTAATTATTATTAATATTATTTATTAATTAACAATAAATATAATATATAATATTAAATATTAAATATTTTGTTTAAATTAATTATCTTGTAATCTGTAATATTATTTAAATATTAATTAAATTATTATTTAATTATTTTATTAAATAAAAATAATTAAAAATTAAAAATATAAATTTTATTAATTAAAATTCAATTTAAAAAGAAAAAACAATAAAGCTAATTCTCCGGCGGCGGAAATTGAAATTCGAAGGCGAGAATGGGGTCGGAGCTGTCGACGGTTCACCTGGACAATCGTTATCCCGTATAAAGTAGGCGAATGTGGGATAACGAGGAGCATCTCCAAGTTGCAGATCTTATTTTGGTTTTCTTTATGCTCTTCTTGCATCTTCCAATTTGATTCCAAAATCTGCTTGTTTTTTGTACAATAAGCGTGTTTTGTTATTCATTACGCATGTTGATTGCGTTTTGTTTTTCGATTTTGCGTTGCGCGGCTATAAGTTGGTCTTCAAACATAACGTAGTCGGCGGTAGTGGATTTCAACCCACTACGGCTATCCAATCTGTGGACGCGGTTCAGGCTACCGAATCCGTAAAGACGGCCTCGATCATTCGCAACGGAAGACTACAAAATAATTTAAATAAAAATAAAATATTAAATCAAATAAATAGAATAAATATAAATAATTTAATGTAAATAAAAAAAATAAAAAAATAAAATTTTTTTACCTGAATAAAGATCTCATTCTTTTCTTTTGTAGACAGCTCAATTGGATGGAAAGTACCGTCAGACGTTTTTGTTAGATCGACCTCCACGATCGCCATCTTATTTTGGATGTTACGTTCGTATGCTTCATAGATTTTTTTTTGTTTTCAAATCTACATACGAACCATCCGGTGTAGTATGAGTCTTTATAAAAACCTCATTTATTGAGATAGGTCGTCCTAAATTATTTTTCTAAACATATATTAAAATAAATTTTAATTAAAAATAGTATTAAGTTTTTTAATTAAATTTAAATATTTGAAATTACTTACCACTATTTGAAATAGTGGTAAAAGTTCTGAAAATATAAAAAGACAAGTTTTTCCATAAAAACATGACAATCATGGATTTTCATGCCCGAGAACTTCAGTTCATCCATATCCACAGAATTTGCTAAATCTACCGCGTAGTCGTCCGGAAATTTTACATCATTTTTGATACATTCCAATAATCGTTCTTTCGCTTTTTGTTTCAATCGAAATATAGAGAATGCAACATTACCCCGACCATCCACGTGCAACTCTTTTCGAGAGCAAAACTTCGCAATATCCAACATTGATTTAATTATATCTTTTTATTTCACTTTCACATTCATAACATTATTAATGAAGTTATCGAATAAATTTTTCTCTGGTCCAAAATTTTTTTTACTTAGTTTATAGTTTACATGTGAACTAGATTTAGATCCACAATATCTTTTCATTTTCTTGTGGAAAAACGATCAATTTCAATGTGAGCAATTTCGATCGTATGTTTTTATATAATTATGAGATAAAAATAAGAATTTTAATATTTAATCTTTAATAATTCAAATTTTAAACATAACCTAAACAAATCGTACATTTTTATAAATTTTCTTTAAGAGAATACGATTTTCGTTTATACAGGATAACGTAGCACAAGACATAGACAAAATGAATAACATAGCAATGCAGATGCTAAAAAAAACATTTCGTTTTTGTCGATTAAATTGATGAAACGACGTCCTTTTTCATAATCTTCTACCTTACTCATTAGCGATTAGGGTTTTATTTTGGGGGAATTTCCGATGTCATTGATTTGTTATTACCGACATTCAAATTCACGTAAATTTCATCATACAGATGTCACATCACTTCTTCACATTCATTTAAATATCATTTGAATTGATCACTTCTTCACATTCATTTAACTATCATTTGAATTGATCACTTTTTTTAAACATACACTGGACACAAATATAATATTATATATCTCAAACATCTTAAATGTGTCGTTTTCTGTTTATAGATTAATAGGCGGTGGAAAAACATCTTTTCTAGACGATTTTTTTATTATGATTATTATCGTATCAACCTTCGGTTTTGCATGTGTTAATTTACTACGTACAGTCACAGACTGTTAAAACTACGGCATAATAAGTCTTTGCCATCTCGATCAAAACTTTATGGGAATCATTCGTCTCAAATTCCATAGTTAGGCTAATTAAACACGTTTAACGAATTAACTATACCCAAATAATTTAAAAATGAAATTCTATTATCTGTACAATCAAATGGGGCGGTTGTCTTTTATGAATGTTTTTTCCCATGTCTTCTACCTTACTCATTAGCCATCTTTTCTTGTATTTTACTTTCGTATACTTTAGATATTTGTTTTGTTTTCAAATTTACAGACGAACCATCCGGTCTACTTTGAATATTTATAAAAACCTCACATATTGAGAAATGTCGTCCCAAATTATTTTTCTAAACATATATTGAAATAAATTTTAATTAATAGTAATAAATTTTTTAATTAAATTTAAATATTTAAAATTACTTACCACTTTTTACTGGATCTGGATGTATGATTTTTGGGCCGACAAATGCTTGTGCGGGCCAAGATTGTCCCGAGAGTAGCTGTGGTTATTAGAGAATTTGCTACTTCTCTCGTTAGACGTTTTTGTTTTCCAATAGTTTATCATAATTTTGAACAAACTCGGAGAAATCCACCGGGAACGTTTGCCGATTGTATGAGCCGTGCTCACCATCGTTTTCATCCATTTTACGTAGATGGTATCAAACTCCTTTGGTACCACCGGGGTGACTATAGGATCTCAATTGTACGATTGCTTTGAATTAAATAATACAATATTAATAAATAAATTTAAATTTTATAAAACAAATAAATTTAAAAAATAAAAAATAAAAAAAATTTACTTACTGTAAACTCGATGAAATATTTTTCCTACCTTTCAGTAGCTACGACCTTCAAACTGTAGTAGGGGCCATCAAATTTATTTTTTAAAATTTTTGAAATTTGACGGGTAATAGTTCATTTATTGTGGTCAAACGTAATATTTTTATTATATAAAAAATTTAAATTTCATATTAATATTTATAAATTTTAAATAATTATTTATAAATAATAAATTAAAAAGAAAAAAGATTTAATTACCATGTTGTATTTGGTGCTCACATTGGAGACAGAACTGTCATATTGGTCGCGCTCCCGAGTTTGTAACAAAGTATTAAGAGTGATATTTTGTTTCTTCATTCCCGTTTGGCATTCGGGAATATCTTCCTCATTTTCGTTCGATTCTTGAAACCGTGGGATAGGTTGGGTTTCAGAAATGGAATGAGAGGTAAACGTATATTGTGCAGGGAGGCGGAATGCCGCTTTATTAGCGGCGGGTGAGGGATTCCAAGAGGCCGAAGAGTTAGTACGGCCAAAAAACGATGGGATAGATCGTTTTACACGGCCTCTCATCCACCTACCGCTACTTGCCATTTGTGTGTTTGTGCTTTTTGGATTGTGAGAGGTTTTATAAGTGTTTAAAGAGGTTTTAGAAAGTAGAAATGTGTGAATTGTGAAAAATGAGGAAAAACATCATTTATTTATAAAAACATTTTGCGATCATGTATGTGATCACAAATCAATGGCAAATTTCAAAATTAATGACGTGGTCGCAAATCAGTGGCAAATTTACCACTGATTTGCGACCACCAATTAATTTGGTGGAACACGAAAAATGTTCAAATTCCTACCAAATTAATCGGTGGTCGCAAATCAGTCGCATGAAAGTTTTCGGATTTTTAACTCCTACCAAATTAATGTTGGTCGCAAATCAGTTGCAAATTTGCGACTGATTTGCGACCATGGTTAAATTATTCGAATAAATTAACATGTGGTTGTAAATCAGTGGCAAAATTTGCGACTGATTTGCGACCACAATTTAATTTATTCAAAAAAAACTTGTGGTCACAAATCAGTGACAAATTTGCCACTGATTTGTGACCATGGCAAATTTGCCACTGATTTGCGAGCACGGATTAATTTATTCAAAAAAAAACTTGTGGTCGCAAATCTGTGGCAAATTTACCACTGATTTACGATTACGAGTAATAAATGTGACTGAATTACCACCATATTCTGAATGCAATGGCAAATTGGGGGCAAATCAATCACAAATAATACACTAAAACCTAAATTTATTAATTTTAGTGAATAAATTGAATTATATAAAATTGATTATTTGATTATAAATTGTAAAAATTTCAATTATTAAGAAAATAACAATATTTACTAAATTTTTAAATCATTTAACTAAAATATTTAACAAATTTCGTTAACCTTATAACTCTTATATACATTTCAAATGTTGTCTAAAAAATTTAAATGAATACAAATATGGTTTTGTATATATGTTGTCACTTATAATCATTAGTATTTATATAAAAATGTAAATAAAAGTTGTAAATATGGAAAACATTTAGAGAAAATATGAATTTACCCTATGTGGTCGCAAATTAGTCGCTATTTTGCGACTCATTTGTGACTGCATATCAAATTTCGATCTTGTGGTCGCAAATCAGTGGCAAATTTGCCATTGATTTACGACTACAAGTAATAATTATGATTGAATTGCCACCAGATTCTGAATACAGTGGCAAAGTGGTGGTAAATCAGTCACAAGTAATACTTGAAAACCTAAATTTATTGATTTTGGTGAATAAATTGAATTATATAATATTGATTAATTGATTATAAGTTGTACAAATTTCAATTATTAAAAAAACAACAACATTTATCAAATATTCAAATCATTTACCTAAAATATTTAACACATTTCTTTAAACTTATAACTCTTATATACATTCCAAATGTTATTTAAAAATTTAAATGAACCTTAGGTTTTGCATGTGTTAATTTACTACATGCAGTCACAGACTGTTAAAACTACGGCATAATAAATCTTTGCCACCTCGATCAAACCTTTATGGGAATCATTCGTCTCAAATTCTATAGTTAGGCTAATTAAACACGTTTAACGAATTAACTATACCCAAATAATTTAAAAATGAAATTCTATTATCTGTACAATCAAATGGGGCGGTTGTCTTTTATGAATGTTATTTCCGATATCTTCTACTTCACTCATTGGCTATTTTCTCTTTTATGTTACGTTCGTATGGTTCACATATTTGTTTTGCTTTCAAATTTACATACGAACCATCTGATATATTGTGAGTCTTTATAAAAATCTCACATATTTGTTCGTCATAAATTATTTTCCTAAACATATATTGAAATAAATTTTAATTAAATAGTAATGAAATTTTTAATTAAATTTAAATATTTGAAATTACTTATCACTTTCTACTGGATATGTATGTAGCATTTTTAGCCCGACAAATATTTGTGCGTGCCAAAGCCATCCCGAGAATAGTTGCGGTTATTAGAGGATTTACTACTTCTCTCGTTAGACGTTTTTGTTCTACAGTAATTTGTCATAATTTTGAACAAACTCGGGGAAATCCACCGGGACGTTTGTCGATTGTATGAACCGTGCTCACTATCGATTTCATCCATTTTAAGCAGATGGTATCAAACTCCTTTGGTACCACCGGGGTGACTATAAGATCTCAGTTGTACGATTGCTTTAAATTAAATAATTCAATATTAATAAGTAAATTTTAATATTTATAAAATAAATAAAATTTAAAAAATAAAAAATAAAAAAAATATTATTTGCTTCAAACTCGATGAAATATTTTTCTACCTTTGAGTAGGTACGACCGTCCAACTGTAGTAGAGGCCATCAAATTTATGTTTTAATCTTTTTGAAATTTGACGGGTAATGGTTCCTTTATAGTGGTCAAACCTAACATTTTTATTATATAAAAAATTTAAATTTCATATTAATATTAATAAATTTTAAATAATTATTTATAAATAATAAATTAAAAAGAAAAAAGATTTAATTACCAAGTTGTATTTGGTGCCGACACTGGAGAAAAACTGTCAGATATTGGTCGTGCTCCGGAGTTTGTAACAAACTATCAAGAGTAATATTTTGTTTCTCCGTTCCCGTTTCGCATTCGGGAATATCTTCTTCATTTTCGTTCGATTCCTGAAACCATGTGATAGGTTGGATTTTAGGAATGAAATGAGGGGTAAACGTATATTGTGGAGGGAGGCGGGATGCCGCTTTATTAGCGGCGAGTGAGGGATTCCAGGAGACCGAAGAGTTAGTACGGCCGGAAAACGATGGGATAGATCGTCTTACACGATCTCTCATCGACCTACTGGTACTTGCCATTTGTGTGTTTGTGTGTTTTTGGATTGTGAGAGGTTTTATAAGTGTTTAGAGAGGTTTTAGAAAGTAGAAATGTTTGAAATGTGAAAAATGAGGAAAAACCATCATTTATTTATAGAATTTTTTTGCGATCACGTATGTGATCGCAAATCAGTGGTAAATTTCGAAATTAATAACGCAGTCGCAAATCAGTTGCAAATTTGCCACTGATTTGCAACCACCAATTAATTTGATGGAAATCAAAAACGTTCAAACTCCTACCAAATTAATTGGTGGTCGCAAATCAGTCGCATGAAAGTTTTTGGATTTTCAACTCCCAACAAATTAATGGTGGTCAAAAATCAGTCGTAAATTTGCGAACAACAGAAACAATTATCCTCACAAAATCCACTTGGAAAAAACCCTAGCGAACAACAGAAACAATAATACGGAGAGAAATCTGGGACATGAAGCATAAGGTTATCGCAAATGTCGGCGATTCTATCAAACTATCTAGCGGCCAAAGCTTCCATCAGAGGAGAGAGATCCATGACTGTAGTTCGTTCGTCTTACTACGTCCCACAACTTAGCAAAGATTCAGAAAGCATTGTAGGGGAAAAAGTTCTATAACCGTATTAGAGTGTGTAAAATTCCCACATTGAAAGTTGGGAGCTTTCTACACACCTATATAAGGTGCATGGGCTACTCCACTCATTGCCAATTGGTTTTGAGTTGGATGCCCATGTTTCCTAATATGGTATCAGAGCTCCAGGTTAGACATGCGATTTCCCACAAAAACGGTTTCCCACATTGGAAATGGCCCGTATTATCATGGTATATTTGAGATGTTGGTGCGTGTCAACTCATTGCCAATTAGTTTTGAGTTGGATGCCCATATTTCCTAATAAACCGATTAAACCGTCGCGGGAAACTCCGCTGGCACAGTCACTGCTTACTACGTACGTTTTCAAGCTCACACAATCACACTGTTGATAAAACTCGACGAATCTTTCTACAATCTATCTTAAAATTTTGCAGTTGTCGTCACAAGGAGCAACACATGATGAGATACATTTTGAGTTTCTAGGGAATGAGACAGGGAAGCCTTATGTTCTTCACACTAATGTCTTTGCTCAAGGGAAAGGAAACAGAGAACAACAGTTTTATCTCTGCTTCGACCCAACCAAGAACTTCCACACTTACTCCATTGTCTGGAGACCACAACACATCATGTAAAGATGCAAAGATCTCTCTCTAGCAACACTTGTTTTCTCTAAATGCAAAAATGAAAATAAAGATCTTGACTTTCTTCTTTCTCTCTCTCTCTCTCTGTGTAGATTCTTGGTGGACAATTTGCCAATTAGAGTGTTCAATAATGTAGAAAAGCTTGGTGTTCCTTTCCCAAAGAACCAACCAATAAGGATCTACTCGAGCTTGTGGAATGCAGACGACTAGGCCACGAGAGGTGATGAGGACATCAGGTCGTATGTCCAGCCAGGAGATCAGACTGGCTGACCGGGAAGCTTTCCTGAGACAGCCGGGCCATCTAGCACGCATGCCGGCCCAAGCAGTACTGCCGGACCCTCGACCACAAGGACCAGACCAACCAGCATTGCCGGCGGAGAGGCCCAAGCTTCCGGCACACTTGGTGGCGATGTGGATGACACCGCCGGTCCCCTTAATGATGTCGCCGACTATGGGATCAACTTGGCCAGTTCTGAAGGCATTCCGGCCAGTACCTCGCACATTCCACCCGGTACAGCCGATCCAGCCAAGTGCACGAGCATTTCAACTTCTACACAAGGAAACTCGGACCAGATAAGCTACCAGCTTCAGGATATGCATCTAGAGGAAGTATCCACACCAGTAGTGCCACCAGGAGCAATGACAAGGAGTAGATCAAGAGCACTCTTCCACAAGTTTAGCTTAGGGGTGGACAAGCTCCTAGAGGAAGATCGACTAAGGACAATGGGCCAGAAGTACAAAGAAGAGTCCAAAGGCTTCTCAACAATGCAAGGAACTTCAGAGACTTGGGCTTTAGTGGCAAGAGAGGTCAGGACCCAAAGATTCTTAACCCTACTCCAAGTCAAAGACTAGGAGCAAAGCGCGTGCATGCCACAAGGACGGCCACCTTCTATTTCTTGGCCGTGAGGTGAGTAAGGTAAGTTTTCATTCGAATATATGCCTCTTTCTGTTTTGCAGGGTAGGATCTAGATTCTTTACATTTTTGAGTCAAGAACATTTTAGGAATAGGTCCTTTTTCTGTTATACACTTTTGTATCTTTTCCATTTGTGCACTTTTGTAAACTTTCCGTTTCTTTATTTGAGCCGACCCTAGAAGGTCAAGCTGTCGAGCATATTAATAAGGCTCCTTCCAGCATTGTAATTCGACAACCTTTTTGCTAATAAATAAAGATCGAATTTTCTTACAAGTTTTCTCTCAAGAATCTTGTGTATTTAGAACCTAGTTGAGACCAGCCCTCCTAGCTCTAAGTTTTTGATTTATCATGGGGTTCATCACCCTAGTGTGGTTCACTTCACCCTTCCATCGAATACCAACCCAAAAACCCCTATCTAAGAAGTCTAAGGTCAAGTTTCTCACCTAACCTTCTCCAAACAGTCCACGCGCATATAAGCCTTGAATTGAGGTTTGTATCATTTTGGTATCAGAGCTTAAAGCTCCTAAACCAGGTTGTTTCTATCCTTTAGCTTGTCTTGTTTCTTGTTCTTGTATTAGTTTAAGTTTCATTCCAAAAAATCAAAAAAATAACATCTAAGTTCATACCGAGTGCATCTAGTTCCTATGTGCATCATTCTTGCATTGCTATATTCGGCTTTTCTTTTTGTTAGAATCATATTTCTATTATTTTTAAGTTAAATTAAAAGAAAAGAAAAAGAAAAGAAAAGAAAATAGGAAAAATACCAAAAGATTTCGAATTGGACAGCTAGCAATAGTTGTCAAGAAAATTTCTTTTTATTCAAATCTCCATATTTTTGAATTTTCCATTCCTTGGAACTTTCCTTTTTGCATTTTTTCGAATCCCCTTATAAAAGAAAACCCTTCTTATAATTTAGGAGCAGCATAACTTGTCTTCTATCTTTGTAGTATACAATGGCAGAAGAAAATAGAAAAGCAACCGAAGCCATGATGGCCATGTTTACCACCCTCCAAATGCAACTCGCATCCATAGGCGAGAGTATTGGAGCGCGTGGAGAGACCTGTGAGATTCCAGGCCATAAAGCACATGAGAGCTGAGCAAGACCGTCCTGAAGGTCCTGAGCACTTTAGGACACGACACGAACAGGAGGAGCCCCAGCTAGATGGAGATGAGGACGCACCACCTCATAACTATCACCATAGGCCGAGAGGACCTCCATGGCAACCAGAGGCAGAGGATGATGGCTTCGAGCCATATGGTCTTCACCAGAGATCAAGGATGCCTCTTAGACATCATGAGGATGGAGATGAACACGCCTATAACCGGGTAACTCATCCTGATGTTAAGCTAACTCCTCCAAGTTTTGCAGGAAAAGTAGACCCCGAGGCTTACCTAGATTGGGAGAGAAGAATGGATCATATCTTTGATCATTACAACCAACCAAGGCCTAGGAGAGTCGCAATGGCAGTAGCACAACTCACGGACAATGCCCTCATCTGGTGGGATCGTGAGGTATCTGACAGAAGGAGGAAAAGAATGAGGCCCATAGACTCATGGGTCGACATGAAGGATGTCATGCGACAAAGGTTTATTCCACCTTACTTTCATAGGGACTTGCAACGTTGTTGTTGTACTCTTAAGCAGGGTACCAGATCAGTAGAGGAGTACTATGAAGAGTTCGAGAAGCTAAGGAATAGATTGGAGCTCAATGATGATGAAGAAGCATTGATGGCACAATTCTTGGATGGACTCCAAGAAAGAGTCAGCCACAAGGTGGAAAGGCAAATCTATAATTATTTCAAAGACTTGTTTTACCTATCTGTCCAGGCTGAGCAGCACATCAAACGTAAGAGCCAAGACATCCGCAGCAAGCCTAAGACACCTTGGGCACCAAGCAACATTCCCAAGCCCGTAGACAAAGGCAAGAGCATAGAGATCGAGTCAAGGTTCAAGAGCAAGCCTCTTGAAACCACCTGTGACCAGAGAGAGCCTTGTAAATCTTCTAACCCTCAGAGATCACGGACATCACTTTTTTCAAGTGTAGGGGGCGTGGACACATCTCAAGGGAGTTCCCAAACAACCGGGTCATGCTGATGACGGAGGCTGGAGAATATAAGTCCTAAGATGAAGAGGACTATGAACCAGAAGAGGAATATGGTGACATTGAGTACCCTGATGTGGGGGAAGTGCTGGTCACTAGACGCATCCTCAGTGCAATGGTGGATCCTTGAGAGACCATCCAAAGAACATCTTCCACAGCCGTTGCACCATCAATGGCAAGGTATGTAACCTCATCATAGATGGTGGTTCTTGCACTAACGTTGCTAGTGCATATATGGTTGATAAGCTAGGACTAGAGAAGACAAGGCATCCTCGACCATATAGACTGAGATGACTCGATGACAAAGTGGAGCTCAAGATCCATGAGCAAGTCATTGTGCCATTCAGTGTGGGCAAGTACCAAGACCAAGTCGTGTGCGATGTGGTGCCCATGCAAGCTGGCCATTTTCTACTAGGAAGACCATGACAGTTTGACAAGGAGACCAGGCATGATGACCGAACCAATCTGATACAAGCCTTGATTCAAGGATGTATGCGCGTGGGCTGTTTGTAGAAGATTAGGTGAGAAACTCAACCTTAGGCTTCTGGATAGGGGTTTTCTGGTTGGTAAACGATGGAAGGGTGAAGTGAACCACACGAGGGGTGATGAACCTCGTGATAAATCACAAACTTAGAGCTAGGAGGGCTGGTCTCAACTAGGTTCTAAGCGCACAAGATTCTTAGAGAGAAAACTTGTAGGGAAAAAGTTCTACTTTATTAATAATCAAAAAGGTTGTCGAACTACATGCTGGAAGGAGCCTTATTAATATGCTCGACAGCTTGACCTTCTAGGGTCGACACAAATAAAGAAAAATGGAAAGTTTACAAAAGTGCACAAAAGGAAAAGATACAAAAGTGCATAATCGAAAAAAGGACCTATTCCTAAAATGTCTTTGACTCAAAAATGTAAACAACTAGATCCTACCCTGCAAAACAGAAAGAGGCAAATATATTCGAATGTAAACTTACCTTATCTTACCTCATGGCCAAGAAATGGAAAGTGGCCGTCCTTGTGGCATGCACGCGCCTTGCTCCTAGTCTTCGACTTGGAGTAGGGTTACAAGTCTCTGGGCCTTGACCTCTCTTGCCACTAAAGCCCAAGTCTCTGATGTCCCTTGTATTGTTGAGAAGCTACTGGACTCTTCCTTGTATTTTAGGCCCATTGTCCTTAGTCGATCTTCTTCTAGAAGCTTGTTGACCCATAGGCTGAATTTGTGGAAGAGCACCCTTGATCTGCTTCTTGTTATTGCTCCTTGAGGTACTACTGGTGTTGAGACATCCTCTAAGTGCATGTCCTGGAGCTGGTAGCTCATTTGGTCCGAGTCCTCTTGTGTAGAAGTGGAAATGCGTGTGTACTCGGCTGGATGGCCTGTACCGGATGGGTTGTGTGCGGTACTGGCCGGAATGGCTTCAGGACCGGCCAAGTTGATCCCGGAGTCGGCGGTGTCATCAGAGGGACCGGCGGTGTCATTCACGTCCCCACCAAGTGTGCCGGGAGCTTGGGCCTCTCCGCCGGCGATGTTGACCCGTCTGGTCCTATAGGTCGAGGGTCCGGCGGTACTGTCTGGTCCGGCAGGCGCGCCAGCTGGTCCTGCTGCCTCGGGCAATCGGATGTACGACCTGATGTCCTCATCATTCCCTCCCTCTTCAGTAGGTTTTGTCCTCAAACTGGATCATCTGCATGGAAAGGGGCCAAGTCAGTGACATTAAACGTATTGGACACATTAAACTCACCTGGAAGCTCGATCCGGTAGGCGTTGTTGTTGATCCTCTCGAGCACTCTGAATGGTCCATCTCCTCTTGGTGCTAGCTTGGAACTCCTTAGGTTTGGGAACCTCTCCTGCCGTAGGTGTAGCCACACCCAATCTCCTGGTTGAAAGATCACCTCCTTTCTCCCTTTGTTGGCATGAGTCACGTACTGTCCGGTCCTCTTTTCCAAGTTCTCTGCTACCTTCTGGTGTAACCTCCTTATGAACTTTGCTTTGGATGCTCCGTTGAGGTTGGTCATCTCAGCTGGTGGCAGTGGTGTTTGCTCCAATGGGGTGAGAGGGTTGAAGCCGTATACCACTTCAAATGGTGTCTTCTTGGTTGCTGAGTGCACGGCTCGGTTGTAGGCGAACTCAATGAATGCCAGGCACTCCACCCAAGTCTTTAGGTTCTTCCCTAGTGTAGTTCTGAGAAGGGTTGATAGTGTTCTGTTGACAACTTCAGTTTGGCCATCGGTTTGAGGATGGCAAGTGGTTGAGAAGAGTAGCTTCGTGCCTAGCTTTCTCCAAAGGGTCCTCCAGAAATGGCTGAGGAATTTGGTGTCTCTGTCTGATACGATGGTCCTTGGCACTCCATGAAGCCGTACTATCTCCCTGAAGAACAGCTCAGCTGTTTGCGTGGCATCATTGACATTGGCACATGGGATGAAATGTGCCATCTTGGAGAATCTGTTCACCACTACAAAGATTGCATCTTTGTGGTTGATCTTGGGCAGACCTAGAACAAAGTCCATCGAGATGTCCACCCATGGATGTGTTGGTATGGGCAGTGGGAGATACAACCCGTGAGGTTGCACTCGGGACTTTGCCTTCTTGCAAGTGATGCACCTTGCACAATGTGCTTCTACTGTCCTTTTGATGTGTGGCCAGTAGAAGTGCTCCTTGACCACTGCTAGGGTCTTGTCGACACCAAAGTGGCCCATGAGTCCTCCTCCATGAGCTTCTCGGATGATAAGCTCCCTTAGTGACCCTTGTGGTATGCACAGCCTTCTTTCTCGGAACAAAAATCCCTCATGGATGTAGAATTTGCCATGACTCCCTGTGCTACACTCCTTGTAGCTCTCAGCAAGGTCAGGATCATCCTTGTATAGATCCTTGATGTGCTCGAATCCTAGGACCTTTGCCTCCATGGTTGATATCAAGGCAAACCTCCTTGATAGTGCATCGGCTACCACATTATCTTTGCCCTTCTTGTACTTGATGATGTACGGAAAGGTCTCTATGAACTCCATCCACCTGGCATGTCTCCTCTTGAGATTGGTTTGCCCTCTGAGGTGTTTGAGAGTCTCGTGATCAGTGTGGATCACAAACTCCTTGGACAGCAAGTAATGCTGCCAAGTCTCCAAGGCTCGGACAAGGGCATAGAGTTCCTTGTCATAAGTGGGGTAGTTCAGTGAGGCACCACCTAGCTTCTCACTGAAGTATGCCACTGGTCTCCCTCCTTGGGTCAGCACTGCTCCTATGCCTATTCCAGAGGCATCACACTCCACTTCAAATGTTTTGTTGAAGTCGGGAAGGACTAGCACTGGTGCGTGTGTAAGGCTGTCCTTCAAGGCCTTGAATGCCTTCTCCTGAGCTTCTCCCCAGCTGAATCCCACGTTCTTCTTCACTACTGCCGTCAGTGGTGAGGCAATACTGCTGAAGTTGGGCACGAATCTCCTATAGAAGCTGGCCAGTCCGTGGAAGCTCCTCACTTGGCTGATGTTCCCTGGTGTTGGCCATTCTTGTATGGCTCGAATCTTCACCTCATCAACCTGTAGGCCCTGTGAACTCACAACAAAACCTAAAAAGACAAGCTTATCAGTACAAAAGGTGCACTTCTTGAGATTGGCATAAAGCTCTTCTTGTCGAAGGGTTTTAAGGACCATCTCAAGATGTGTGAGGTGTTCCCGTAGGCACTTACTGTAAACAAGTATATCATCAAAATAAACTACAACGAACTTACTGATGTACGCCCTAAGAACTTGGTTCATAAGGCGCATGAAGGTGCTTGGGGCATTAGTCAAGCCAAATGGCATGACTGTCCACTCGTAGAGCCCTTGCTTTGTCTTGAAGGCAGTCTTCCATTCATCACCTTCCTTCATTCTTACCTGGTGGTATCCACTTTTGAGGTCTATCTTGGAGAAGACCGTGGCTCCACTCAGCTCATCTAGCATGTCATCCAGTCGTGGTATTGGATGCCTATACTTGACTGTGATGTTGTTGATTGCTCGGCAGTCCACACACATGCGCCAAGTCCCATCCTTCTTGGGCACTAGTAGCACTGGTACAGCACATGGACTGAGGCTCTCTCTAACATATCCCTTCTCCAGGAGCTCCTTGACTTGCTTCTCAAGCTCCTTGAACTCCTCTGGACTCATCCGGTAGGCTGGCCGGTTGGGCAGGGCTGCTCCGGGCACTAGATCAATCTGGTGTTCTATGCCACGTAAAGGAGGCAAGCCTGCTGGTATCTCCTCTGGAAACACATCCTGGAATTTGTTGAGGAGTGTTGCCACTTCATGAGGTAGCTCTACCTGTCCCTGTTCTATGCTCAACACTTCCTTGAAAACCATTAGTAACATAAAATCCTTCGAGGCTAAAGCTCTCCGGACATGACTAGGTTGAATAAGAAAATTAGACTTGACAATTTTCTTTTCCTTACTCATTTGTAGTTGTAGCTCATGTACTTGGGCAGGTGTGAGAGGAGCTAGGCTGACCTTTCTCTTGTCATGCACGAAGGTGTAGAGATTGGTCCTGCCATCATGCCTGGTCTCTTTGTCAAACTGCCATGGTCTTCCTAGCAGAAGATGGCCAGCTTGCATGGGCACCACGTCGCACACGACCTGGTCTTGGTACTTGCCCACACTGAATGGCACAGTGACTTGCTCATGAATCTTGAGCTCCACTTTGTCATCAAGCCATCTCAGTCTATATGGTCGAGGATGCCGTGTCCTCTCTAGACCTAGCTTATCAACCATATACGCACTAGCAACGTTAGTGCAAGAACCACCATCTATGATGAGGTTACATACCTTTCCCTTGATGGTGCAACGGCTGTGGAAGATGTTCTCCCTTTGGATGGTCTCTGAAGGATCCACCATTGCACTGAGGATACGCCTAGTGACCAGCACTTCCCCCACATCAGGGTACTCAATGTCACCATATTCTCCTTCTGGTTCATAGTCCTCTTCATCTTGGGACTCATATTCTCCTGCCTCCGTAATCAGCATGACTCGGTTGTTTGGGCACTCCCTTGAGATGTGTCCACGTCCCCTGCACTTGAAACAAGTTATGTCACGTGATCTTTGAGGGTTAGAAGACTTACCAGGCTCTCTCTGGTCACGGGTGGGTTCAGGAGGCTTGCTCTTGAACCTTGACTCGATCTCCACGCTTTTGCCTTTGTCCACTGTCTTAGGCATGTTGCTTGGTGCCCAAGGTGTCTTAGGCTTGCTGCGGATGTCTTGGCCCTTACGTTTGATGTGCTGTTCAGCTTGCACAGATAGGTGGAACAAGTCCTTGAAGTCGTTGTATATTTGTCTTTCCACCTTGCAGCTGATCCTTTCTTGGAGTCCATCCAAGAATTGCGCCATCAATGCTTCTTCATCATCATTGAGCTCCAATCTGTTCCTCAACCTCTCGAACTCTTCATAGTACTCCTCTACTGATCTGGTACCCTGCTTAAGAGTACGAAAACGTCGTTGCAAATCTCTATGAAAATAAGGTGGAACATACCTTTGTCGCATGAGGTCTTTCATGTCGACCCATGAGTCTACGGGCCTCATTCTTTTCCTCCTTCTGTCAGATACCTCACGATCCCACCAGATGAGGGCATTGTCCGTGAGTTGTGCTACTGCCATTGAGACTCTCCTAGGTCCTGGTTGGTTGTAGTGATCAAAGATATGATCCATACGCTTCTCCCAATCTAGGTAAGCCTCGGGGTCTACTTTTCCTGCAAAAGTTGGAGGAGTTAGTTTAACATCAGGATGAATTACCCGGTTATAGGTGTGTTCATCTCCATCCTCATGACGTCTAGGAGGCATTCTTGGTCTCTGGTGAAGACCATATGGCTCAAAGCCATCATCTTCTGCCTCTGGTTGCCGTGGAGGTCCTCTCGGCCTATGGTGATAGTTATGGGGTTGCGTGTCCTCATCTCCATCTGGCTGGGGTTCCTCCTGTTCGTGCCGTGTCCTAAGGTACTCAGGACCCTCAGGACGGTCTTGCTCAGCTCTCACGTGCCTTATGGCCTGGAATCTCACTGGTCTCTCCACGCGCTCCAACCTTTCGCCTATGGATGCGAGTTGGGTTTGGAGTGTGGTGAACATGGCCATCATGGCTTCAGCTGCGTCTCTATTCTCTTCTCCCATGTATGCTACAAAGAAAGAAGACAATTAGGTTACTCCTAAATTATTAGGAGAGTTTTCGTTTTATAGGGGATTTGAAAAAATGCAAAAAGGCAAAATTCCTAAGGAAAGGAAATTCGACCAAGAAAAAGGAAACCTTCTAGATGCTTATGCTTAGCTGTCCAATTTCGAAATATCTCCTCTTTCCTTTCTCTTTTCTTTTCCTTTTCTCTTTCTTTTCTTTTCTTTTCTTTTTAAATTAACTTAAAACTAATGGAAATAAGAATAAAACAAAAGGAAAACTCGTATGCAATGCAACAAGTGAATTCTAAACCCTAGTGATACACGTAGGAGGCTAGATGCACTCGGTTTGAAGTTTGAGGTTATTTTTTTGATTTTTCTTGAATGCGACTTAAACTAATGCAAGAACACAAAACAAAACAAGCAAAAAGGATAGAAACAACCTGGTTTAGGAGCTTTAAGCTCTGATACCAAAATGATACAAGCCTTGATTCAAGGATGTATGCGCGTGGGCTGTTTGTAGAAGATTAGGTGAGAAACTCAACCTTAGGCTTCTGGATAGGGGTTTTCTGGTTGGTAAACGATGGAAGGGTGAAGTGAACCACACGAGGGGTGATGAACCTCGTGATAAATCACAAACTTAGAGCTAGGAGGGCTGGTCTCAACTAGGATCTAAGCGCACAAGTCTCTCTTGAGAGAAAGCTCGTAGGGAAAAAGTTCTACTTTATTAATAATCAAAAAGGTTGTCGAACTACATGCTGGAAGGAGCCTTATTAATATGCTCGACAGCTTGACCTTCTAGGGTCGACACAAATAAAGAAAAATGGAAAGTTTACAAAAGTGCACAAAAGGAAAAGATACAAAAGTGCATAATCGAAAAAAGGACCTATTCCTAAAATGTCTTTGACTCAAAAATGTAAACAACTAGATCCTACCCTGCAAAACAGAAAGAGGCAAATATATTCGAATGTAAACTTACCTTATCTTACCTCATGGCCAAGAAATGGAAAGTGGCCGTCCTTGTGGCATGCACGCGCCTTGCTCCTAGTCTTCGACTTGGAGTAGGGTTACAAGTCTCTGGGCCTTGACCTCTCTTGCCACTAAAGCCCAAGTCTCTGATGTCCCTTGTATTGTTGAGAAGCTACTGGACTCTTCCTTGTATTTTAGGCCCATTGTCCTTAGTCGATCTTCTTCTAGAAGCTTGTTGACCCATAGGCTGAATTTGTGGAAGAGCACCCTTGATCTGCTTCTTGTTATTGCTCCTTGAGGTACTACTGGTGTTGAGACATCCTCTAAGTGCATGTCCTGGAGCTGGTAGCTCATTTGGTCCGTGTCCTCTTGTGTAGAAGTGGAAATGCGTGTGTACTCGGCTGGATGGCCTGTACCGGATGGGTTGTGTGCGGTACTGGCCGGAATGGCTTCAGGACCGGCCAAGTTGATCCCGGAGTCGGCGGTGTCATCAGAGGGACCGGCGGTGTCATTCACGTCCCCACCAAGTGTGCCGGGAGCTTGGGCCTCTCCGCCGGCGATGTTGACCGGTCTGGTCCTATAGGTCGAGGGTCCGGCGGTACTGTCTGGTCCGGCAGGCGCGCCAGCTGGTCCTGCTGCCTCGGGCAATCGGATGTACGACCTGATGTCCTCATCACAATCTCTACACTTTCGTGCATGACAAGAGAAAGGTCAACCTAGCTCCTCTCACACATGTCCAGGTACATGAGCTTCAACAGCAAATGAGTAAGGAAAAGAAGCTCATTAAGTCTAATTTTCTCATTCAACCAAGTCATGTCCGGAGAGCTTTAGCCTCGAAGGATCTAATGCTACTAATGGTTTTCAAAGAAGTGTTGAATATAGAGAAAGAACACGTAGAGCTACCTCTTGAAATAGCAACTCTCCTCAACAAGTTCCAGGATGTGTTTCCAGAGGAGATACTAGCAGGCTTGCCTCCTTTACGTGGCATAGAACACCAGATCGATCTAGTACCCGGAGCAGCCCTGCCCAACCGGCCAGCCTACCGGATGAGTCCAAAGGAGTCCAAGGAGCTTGAGAAGCAAGCCAAGGAGCTCCTGGAGAAAGAATATGTTCGAGAGAGCCTCAGTCCATGTGTCGTACCAGTGCTACTAGTGCCCAAGAATGATGGGACTTGACGAATGTGCGTGGACTGCCGAGCAATCAACAACATCACTATCAAGTACCAGCATCCAATACCATGGCTGGATGACATGCTAGATGAGCTGAGTGGAGCCACGGTCTTCTCCAAGATAGACCTCAAGAGTGGATACCACCAGGTCAGGATGAAGGAAGGTGATGAATGGAAGACTGCTTTCAAGACAAAGCAAGGGCTATACAAGTGGACAGTCATGCCATTCGGCTTGACTAATGCCCCAAGCACCTTCATGCGCCTTATGAACCAAGTTCTTAGGGCGTACATCAGTAAGTTTGTAGTGGTTTACTTTGATGATATATTAGTTTATAGTAAATGCCTACGAGAACACCTCACACATCTTGAGATGGTACTTAAAACCCTTCGACAAGAAGAGCTTTATGCCAATCTCAAGAAGTGCACCTTTTGTACTGATAAGCTTGTCCTTTTAGGTTTTGTTGTAAGTTCACAGGGCCTACAGGTTGATGAGGAGAAGATTCGAGCCATACAAGAATGGCCAACACCAGTTAACATCAGGCAAGTGAGGAGCTTCCACGGACTGGCCAGCTTCTATAGGAGATTTGTGCCCAACTTCAGCAGTATTGCCTCACCCTTGACGGCAGTAGTGAAGAAGAACGTGGGATTCAGCTGGGGTGAAGCTCAGGAGAAGGCATTCCGGGCCTTGAAGGACAGCCTTACACATGCACCAGTGCTAGTCCTGCCCGACTTCAACAAGACGTTTGAAGTGGAGTGTGATGCCTCTGGAATAGGCATAAGAGCAGTGCTAACCCAAGGAGGGAGACCAGTGACATACTTCAGTGAGAAGCTAGGTGGTGCCTCACTGAACTACCCCACTTATGACAAAGAGTTTTATGTCCTTGTCCAAGCATTGGAGACTTGGCAGCATTACTTGCTGTCCAATGAGTTTGTGATCCAGACTGATCATGAGACTCTCAAACACCTCAGAAGGCAAACCAATCTCAACAGGAGACATGCCAGGTGTATGGAGTTCATAGAGACCTTCCCGTACGTCATCAAGTACAAGAAGGGCAAAGACAATATGGTAGCTGATGCACTATCAAGGAGGTTTGCCTTGATATCAACCATGGAGGCAAAGGTCCTAGGATTTGAGCACATCAAGGACCTATACAAGGATGATCCTGACTTTTCTAAAAGCTACAAGGAGTGTGCCATAGGGACTCATGACAAGTTTTACATCCATGAGGGATTTTTGTTCCGAGAGAGAAAGTTGTGCATACCACAAGGATCATGAAGGGAGCTTATCATCCGAGAAGCTCATGGAGGAGGACTCATGGGCCACTTTGGTGTCGACAAGACTCTAGCAGTGGTCAAGGAGCACTTCTACTAGCCACACATCAAGAGGACAGTAGAAGCTCATTGTGCAAGATGCATCACTTGCAAGAAGGCAAAGTCTCGAGTGCAACCTCACGGGTTGTATCTCCCACTGCCCATACCTACACATCCATGGGTGGACATCTTAATGGACTTTGTTCTAGGCCTGCCCAAGATCAACCACAACGATGCAATCTTTGTAGTGGTGGACAGATTCTCCAAGATGGCACACTTCATCCCATGTGCCAATGTCAATGATGCCACGCAAACAGCCGAGCTGTTTTTCAATGAGATAGTACGGCTTCATGAAGTGCCAAAGACCATCGTATCAGACAAGGACACCAAGTTCCTCAGCCATTTTTGGAGAACCCTTTGGAGGAAGCTAGACACGAAGCTACTCTTCTCTACCACCTGCCATCCTCAAACCGATGGCCAAACTGAAGTTGTCAACAGGACACTATCAACTCTTCTCAGGACTACACTAGGGAAGAACCTCAAGACTTGGGTGGAGTGCCTGCCATTCATAGAGTTCACTTACAACCGAGCCGTGCACTGAGCAACCAAGAAGACACCATTTGAAGTAGTATACGGCTTCAACCCTCTCACCCTATTGGAGCAAACGCCACTACCACCAACAGAGATGACCAACCTCAACGGAGCATCCAAGGCAGAGTTCATAAGGAAGTTACACCAAAAGGTAGCAGAAAACTTGGAGAAGACGACCGGGCAGTACGTGACTGATGCCAACAAGGGAAGAAAGGAGGTGATCTTTCAACCAGGCGATTGGATGTGATTACACCTACGGCAGGAGAGGTTCCCCAACCTAAGGAGTTCCAAGATAGCACCAAGAGGAGATGGACCATTCAGAGTGCTGGAGAGGATCAACAACAACGCCTACCAGATCGAGCTCTCAGGTGAGTTTAATGTGTCCAACACGTTCAACGTAACTGACTTAACCCCTTTCCATGCAGATGAACCAGTTTTGAGGTCAAAACCTACTGAAGAGGGAGGGGATGATGAGGACATCAGGTCGTATGTCCAGCCAGGAGATCAGACTGGCCGACCAGGAAGCTCGCCCAAGACAGCCAGGCCATCTGGCACGCCTGCCGGCCCAAGCAGTACCGCCGGACCCTCGACCACAAGATTAAGAGCCTTCAAGCATTGCCGGTGGAGAGGCCCAAGCTTTCGGCACACTTGGTGGCGACGTGGATGACACCGCCGATCCCCTTGGTGATGCCGCCGACTCTGAGATCAACTTGGCTGGTCCTGAAGGCATTCCGGCCAGTACCTCGCACATTCTAGCCGGTACAGCCGATCCAGCCAAGTGCACGAGCATTTCAACTTCTACACAAGGAAACTCGGACCAGATAAGCTACCAGCTTCAGGACATGCATCTAGAGGAAGTATCCACACCAGTAGTGCCATCAGGATCAATGACAAGAAGTAGATCAAGAGCGCTCTTCCACAAGTTCAGCTTAGGGGTGGACAAGCTCTTAGAGAAAGATCGACTAAGGACAATGGGCCAGAAGTACAAAGAAGAGTCCAAAGGCTTCTCAACAATGCAAGGAACTTCAGAGACTTGGGCTTTAGTGGCAAGAGAGGTCAGGGCCCAAAGATTCTTAACCCTACTCCAAGTCAAAGACTAGGAGCAACGCGCGTGCATGCCACAAGGACGGCCACCTTCTATTTCTTGGCCGTGAGGTGAGTAAGGTAAGTTTTCATTTGAATATATGCCTTTTTCTGTTTTGCAGGATAGGATCTAGATTCTTTATATTTTTGAGTCAAGAACATTTTAGGAATAGGTTATTTTTTGGTTATACACTTTTGTATCTTTTCTATTTGTGCACTTTTGTAAACTTTCCTTTTCTTTATTTGAGTCGACCCTAGAAGGTAAAGCTGTCGAGCATATTAATAAGGCTCCTTCCAGCATTGTAGTTCGACAACCTTTTTGTTAATAAATAAAGATCGAATTTTCTTACAAGTTTTCTCTCAAGAATCTTGTGCGCTTAGAACCTAGTTGAGACCAGCCCTCCTAGCTCTAAGTTTGTGATTAATCACGAGGTTCATCACCCCTCGTGTGGTTCACTTCATCCTTCCATCGAATACCAACCCAAAAACCCCTATCCAAAAAGTCTAAGGTCGAGTTTCTCACCTAACCTTCTCCAAACAGCTCACGCGCATATAAGCCTTAAATCGAGGCTTGTATCAAGAGGTGGTCTGGTTAAGACTGACTGGTCCAAAGCTCCTTTCACGGCTTACTACAGAGGATTCTCTGCTACGGCTTGTACAGTCTCTTCAGGATGTAACCCCAAATTCAAGAGTTCTTTCAATGATGGTAAATTGCAGGTGGCAAACGAGCTCAATGCTTATGGCCGAAGGAGACTCAGATGGGTGCAAAGATATTTCATGATCTATAATTATAGCTCTGATCTCAAAAGGTTCCCTCGAGGATTCCCTCCTGAATGCAGAAGATCCAAAATCTGATGAAAACATATACATCCCATATGATGCTGTGTCTGCTTGTTTTTTCTCTCTAATTTTTAAGATTAGTTTCTTCTCTGTTATTCTTCCATTGTACATTTTCACGTTCAATAAAGTTTTTTCCTGCTTTATAAAGACACTGAATCAAATCATTTAAATGAAGTACACAACACAAACAAACCATGCCGACATGAGCAACACACTAAAGAAATAATGAAAATCTTAATCACACTTAACCTCTTAATAACACACAGATACGACCAATCCACCATAAACAGAAAACGAGGAAATAATGAAGCCAAACATCAATAGAGAAAATCTTTTGTTGTGGATATATCACTTCCACATGAAAAGGAATTGGTAGCCCCATTTTGTAAAAGATATCACAATATTGAGACACTGCAACAAACGTAGCCACCACAAAGAAGAAGGAGAAGGAGGTGGAAGACCGTCAAGCGGAGGTGGAGATTCGCCATGTGTAGTGTTGGAGTTATCTTTGCCGATTGGAGTCTTGAAAGAGAGATGAACACCACCTCCTGATCCGTTTTGGATGTTGAACATGAATCACCCTTAGCCCAAATTTTGGGGCTTGAACACGTTCCTCACACTGTCAAATTGTTGGCAAGTACGTCAAAAAAGTGCGGATCCTATGATCTTGCATAGTCACAGTCATGATCCTCTTCACAAATGTTGATTCAAACCGTTTAATAATTGTGGAGTTATCAAAAGTCTTAATCTTTATGGAACAGATTTTTTATTTTCTAATAATTTTTAGACACTAAAAAACCAATGATAGTCATTTTATCGTTTGTTTGGTCACATTGAGAGTTATTAAAACTGTCAATAATCGGCCAACATAAAACGTAATCGAATAGAATACTCATCGAAAATTGGAATAAACCTAAATTCGATGTCGTGAAGCAATCGGGAACCGGGAGGATGAAGCTATAGAAAACGTAATTCAACCGAGTACCTTCTTGAGTTCGAAATTCAATAGGAAAGCTAAATTTGAAATGGAACAAGGTAACAGGCGGCTGTCGAAGGAAAAATCGACCAAGTTTTCCGACCAAGAAAAGAAAAAAGTTGGCAAAAATCGACAACTTCACAACCACGATGTGGTGACAAAGCTCGCCGTAGAGAGCGAGAAATGACCGAGAACGGAATCAGAAATTTAAGCAGAAAATGAAGAGATGCAGAAAAAGTGGATTTAAAAAAATATAAGAAAACTATATTTGAAAAAATATTTTTTGTAACATGCATTATTATGCAATATAATAGTTTATATATTTTTAAAAGGGGAGTTGCAAAACTAACGTAAAATTTGTATTCAAATGCAAAACTAACCTCCTTTAATTTATTTTTTCAAAACTAACCTACTTAAATTTATTTATCTCTTTTTATCACTCAACAAAAATTCTATTTACAATTTTGTCATTAACTTATATATTTTTTTAAAAAAATACACAAAAATCATTATGAGCAAACTTTTTCAAATTATTATGAAATTACCATATTTTTCATTGCACAACCACCATTATCGTTGGTTGTTACGAGTTTTTAATGCCATCAACACATCCATTATTCACATTTATTTTTTCTCCAAATCTCATTCATCTTTTTGGGTATCTTCTTTCTGATTTCTTATGGGCTAGCCCAAACATAAAAAGTGGAAACCCTAATGCATCCATAATATTCTACCTTAATTGTGTAAGAATGTCGACATCCACAAATTGACAGAGAGGAAGGCTGCCGTGATAGTTTCCAAGAGAGAGAGGGGAGTGAGAGAGAGGGGAGTGAGAGAGAGAAAGAAAAATCAAGGAGACAGATCTTACCTGAGAGATACCTTAATTGGGAATTCGGTAATCAAATTGTGTGTCTTTATTTCTAAGTAATCCAATACCAACACCAAAAGTAATATGAAAAGATCATAAAATCCTAACTAGTGGTATGAGAGCTTTCAGGTTTATTGCAAGGGATGTGTTGGGAAACAAAAATTTTGGGGTTGCTGGGAAATTCAGAAGCACAACAGATTTGAAGATATAATTATGAGTTCACGGATTGAGGTTGACAGGTTTGATGTGATAGAAGACTTTTCTCTATGGAAAGTGAGAATGATGCCTTACTTTGGGGTTTTAGGGTTGAAAGATATCCTAACAGATGAAAAGCTACTCAAGGATCCAATGGTTACAAAAGGTAAATCTGGTGAAGAGGCAAAAGGAGGCATAGAAGACAGCAGCTCACAGATTGATCTGGTAAAGTTTGAAAAATCATAAAAGCCTAAGGATATGATTGTTTTGAACGTGGAAAATCAGATACTCAGGAAAATCTCTAAATGTGAGACAGCGGCATCCATGTGGTCTACCCTAAACAAGTTATACAGGGAGACATCTCTTCCAAATCGGATCTACCTACAGTTGAGGTTCTACACTTTCAAGATGGATGACTCCAAAAACAGTGATACCAATGTAGACGACTTTCTAAGGCTGGTGACAGATCTCAACAACATATGAGTTGAAATTTTAGAAGAGGTATAAGCAATTGTACTTTTAAGTTCTCTGTCCAACAAGTATGATCAACTCAAGGAAACCCTAAAGTATGAGAGAGATACTAAAAAGTTGAATGAGGTCACAACAGCAGCTTAGTATAAGGAAAGGGAGGTAATCGAAAGTGGAAAAGTAACAAATTCTCAGGATGTAGGTTTGTATGTAGAATCAAGGGGTAGGTCGAACAACTGGTTTGATAATGACAACACATGGGGAGCTCGATCGATGAGCAGTGGCAAGTCAAAGCAACAATATGATAACAACAACAAAGGATATTTCATTTGCGGAGATGAAGGGCATTGGAAAAGAGATTGTCCTCAGAAAAAGAAACGTACAGAATCTGCTAACATGGTAGAGCCTATTCAGCCAGTGGTCTTAACAACCAGTACTCAAGAAACAAGGGAATAGGTAATTAATTCAGGGAGTTTTTACCACATCACACAGAACAAGGATGTTTTGTTTTGACTTCAAAGAAATCAATGAAGGTAAGGTTCTGATGGCTAACAACACTTATAACTACATCAAAGGAACATGGAGTATTAGAATTTAGAACTCAGATGGCTCTATGGTGATACTCAAGGATGTGAAATACATGCCAGAGTTGAGTAGGAATTTGATTTCATTTGGGTTGTTAGAAAAATCAGGTTGTTGTTATTAGGGAGGTGATTTGGGACTGCAGTTTTATAAAGACGGCAAGAAGGTAATATGTAGGAAACTTAACAACGGGTTGTATTATCTTCAAAGTAGAGTTTGCAAGGCAGGGATCATGCCAGAAACGAAGAAGCTGAGTAAGGAGATATCTACACACAAGGTCGAATTAGTGGATAGACAGTCAAAGAAAGTGACTTTCAGTGAGAATCTAATTCAAGTACCAACACCGAATGATTTTAATGAAGGGTCAACTGTTTAACGTGTAGACTTTTCTGATGAAGACTCCAGAGAAAGTGTAGAAGAACAGCATATGGTAGATGTTGATGCTAAAACTCACAAGGAAATTGTTTCACAAGGATTACAGAGATTCAAAAGTGAAAAAAGGAGTTTGAGCATGGAAACTAAGGTGAGGTTTCTGTATAAAACTTGGCAGATATTAGGAACTGACATGTTCTACAATATTATTGCTAAAGGCGGTGTGATTCTACCTATGATTCATCTAAGCAAAGTTATAGAAGCCCTAGCTACCAAAGACATACCTAACTTAAATTCGCAGCTTTGTTGTGAACTTCTGAACCTCCACTAGGTTGCTTGACTCGGCTCTAGGTAACATCACTGCAAGTGTCTCAGCTTCGCAGAAACAAAGTTAAAAACTTGTCAGTTTCGTATAAGTAATTAAGGAAGTGAAGAAATGAGCATATGAAAACGTTATATGTGAGCAATGCGAGGGACGGTGTCTGCCCAGGTGGAGCCTTCAACAGCAAAGAGCACCAGCAGGAAAGCAACCTGAAAACAGCGGTTAAAACGGGCTGGAGCAGGCGGTGGCACGTGAGTACACGGGCGGTGGCGCGTGAGTCTACGCGCGGTGGCGCGTGAGTCTATGTGCGGTGGTGCGTGAGTCTACGCGCGGTGGTGCGTGAGTATATGCGTGGTGGCGCGTGAGTACACGTGCGGTGGCACATGAGTATACACGAGGTGGCACATGATTCTACGCGCGAAGGCGCGTGTGTCCACGCGCGAGGCCCGTCCTCTCCATGCGTGGTGGCGCGTCACCGGCGCATTTGCCAGCATGATGCTGGCACGTGGCCGGCGTGTGAGTCCAGTCAAAATGGCGGTTCATAGCGAGATAGGCAGCAGCGACGGAAACAGGAGAAAAATCACAGAAAAAAACAAGAAAAAGGAATAGAACCCTTCGGGTTTCTTCGGCCAGATCTCAGATTTGGGCCATGTCCGGCGACAGAGGGAGATGACCGGTGGGTCTGTGCACCGTCATCTCGGATCGAAGCTTCAATGGCAGCTCAACGTGAAATGGAAGCCGAGAAAGAAGCTTCAAAGCTTCAAAGTAAAGCTTCAATGGAGGCCGCAGGAGAGATTTCGGGTGGAGAGGAACCAGGAGAGAGGTCACCGGCAGAGGAAGAAGGCCGCGTGCTAAGAGAGAGGATCCACGGTAGTAGTGTTTGGCTGAAGGGAAGAAGAAGGCGTGAGGGCTTTCGGGAGGAAGGAAGCTTCGGCTCACTTGGATGACGGTAAGACCGAGCAGAAAATCTGGGTGGTGAAGACAAGGAGGAATCCGGTGGAGCTTCAATGGCGGGTTAGAAAAATTCAGAGGAGAAACCACATTTTTGAGGAAGAAGATAACAAAATCAGATGTTTTCAGAAATGGTAACTAGGGTTTCAGGTTTTTTATAATTTGGGCAAGATGGAGTCACATTTGGGCCGCCACTAAATACAAAAACAAAAGAAGAAGGTGGAGTTTTTTGGGTATCTTCTTTCTGATTTCTTCTGGACCAGCCCAAATATAAAAAGTGGAAACCCTAGTGCATCCATAATATATATTCTGCCTTAATTTTGTGAGAATGTCGACATCCACAAATTGACAAAGAGGAATGCTGCCGTGAGAGTTTCCAAGAGAGAGAGAGGGGAGTGAGAGAGAGAGAGAAAAATCAAGTAGACAGATCCTAGCCGAGAGGTACCTTAATTGTGAACTCGGTAATCAAATTTTGTATCTTTATTTCTAATCAATCCAATACCAACACCAAAGGTAATAGGAAAAGATCATAAAATCCTAACACATCTAAACATCTTTTATTCTTTTCTCACATTTTCTTCTCATTTCTCTTTTCACACTATCTTCAAAAGCTTGCAACTTTGCAAAAGATCGTCACTATTTGATAAAACATGCTTCTGGAAGTCTATATCGGTCATCCTTGAAGTCGCTCAGTTTAAAAATCAAAATCCAAGGTATTTTTCGTGTTTTGGCTATGATTTTCTCGTTGTAGATCAAGATTTCTCGAGAATTCTGCTTTGTTAGATAAAAAACCGCTTTGATGACAAAAAAAGAAGTTTGCTCTGGAAAAACTCTTGGTTAGTTGCAAAAAAATAACCCTCTTTGTAATTTTCGGTAAGGTTAAATTAAAATTCTGCTTTGGTGAAATTTTAATCCAACCTAAGCAATTTTCCAAAGCAGAATTCTTGAGAATTATGTTTTGTATTTTCGTTTGAAAGCACACTTTTTGAGAAGTCTGTTTCCTAAATTTCGGTAAGGTTAAATTGAAATATTGGTTTGGTGAAATTCATGGTTTGTGTAGACTTCCCGGGAAGTGCGCTTTGTATTTTATGTACAAAATAGATTTCTCGGAATGTCTGATTTTGTACATGTCAGTAAGGTTAAATTGAAATCCGGTTTGTAAAATTTTAATTTAACCGAAGCGAATTTTCTAAAGTAGACTTCTCGAGAATTCTAATTTGTATTTTCGTTCTAAAACAAATTTCCCGAGAAATTTGTTTTGTACGATCATTAGTTTGTATATTTTTAATTTATATATAATTTTTTTATAAAATTAAATTTTGTCTTTAAATATTAATTTTTCAAATTACCAATTATATAATTGGATGTTGATTAAAATATGAATAACTTAATAGACATGTAAAAGTAATAACCATAATTGAAAAAAAAAACTAATTTTTCATCGTAATTTATCAAACTAAATTAATTATTTAAAACAATTATAAATATATAAAACCAAAATAAACCATAAATTTGAAAACATACATTGCGTTAAACATTTTTTCCAAACTCATGTTTAGTTTAATATATATAACATATTTTATTTTTGACAATAAAATTATGTTTAAAATTATCATGTCACATTTAATTAAACATAATATTATAATTTTTTTAGTTATGTTATCTTTTTTAATAACATGTAAATAAATTTTTAGAATTTATTTCTCTTTTAGTTTATAAGGGATAATAATGTTTTGAGTCATAAAAGTTTTTGTAATGATATATAAATATTTTTTTTCTAAACTCCTTTCTAATTTAATATATATAATTTATTTTTAAACAAATTTTTGTTTAAAATTGTCAAGATATATTTGATTAATTTATTTTTTAAAAATAAATTTATTTTTAAAATTGCCATATCAGAGTTGAGTAAGCGACATGTTATAATTTTTTTAGCCATGTAATTTTTTTCATAATGACATGTCATCATTTTTTAAAAACTCAATTTTTTTTAATGTTAAGAGGATCGTACTAAAATATAATTTAGATATAATTAGTTGATTCTAAATAAAAATGTAAGCATATTAAAAAATAAAAAACATAATTTTATTAATTTTAAATACATAAAACACAAACAAAATTTATCTTATATAATAAATAGTTAATCAAATGTAGTAATGATCCAAGTAAATGAATAACTCAAACAATAATATCTTATAAGTAAATGAATAACTCCAAGTATATAAGATCTTATACGCACACAAAGTGAGTAAATTATCTAATATGTAAGTAAATGCATAATTCAAACAATTTTCTCTTAAGAAATTGTAAATCTAAATTTTCAATATTATAACATGATATTTCAAATTCTAACATGAATTCTATAAATAAAAATTAACTATTAACCAACAACACATAACAACAAAATTAACAAACTTTTGATATCATTAAATCGAATCCAATTTCCTTATTTTTGAATTTATTATAGTTTTTATTTGCTTTTGATATATACATATATATATATATAAATTTGGTTAATAACAATTTAATTATTTTTACATATTTCATAATTTTTATTTGATTTAGGTAATTTATTAATAAAACAAAATTTTCGATAAGTTTGCGAGGTTATTTTGTGTAGAAAGCAGATTTCCCGCGAAATCTGTTTTGTTTCTACTTATCAAAGCAGAATGCTCGAAAAGTCTGATTTGATCAAAAAAAACATGCAGACTTTTTGGGACATTCGCAGACTTTGCAGTGACTGTAACATAATTAACATTTCTACATTATTTTTAAGTGGAGTGTTTTGTAATTTCTCTAGCTTCATGGATTAGTTTTGCAAGAATTTATTTATGGAGGTTAGTTTTGCAGTTGGAAACAAGTTTTTGAGTCATTTTTAACAATTTTGCCTTCTATTTTTAAAATTGTTATACTAATTTGTGATAAAATTTAATTAAAATTTTTAGCAATTCCCCCTTCTATCTAATTAAAATGTTTGAATAATAAAATAATTAATATTAATTTTTGATTTAAATTAAATAATAAAATTATTTAAAGTGAATGCGATTATGACACTTGAGTAATTATTATTTTAATGTTTCTATTAAATATATAGTAGATTAGGGCTGATTGTCTAAGCAAATCAATTAGATTACAAAACAGGCCCGCTTTCGCTGCTCTCCGCAATTCACTCTTCTAAGACATGTATTTTCGGGAGTTCTCTCATCCGTACCAACGGTTGTCACTTATGATATGAACTCAGAACTCACTAAACATGTTACTAAGGATGAAGTATTCTATGTTATCTCGTCCATCGGTGCAAATAAAGCTCATGTACCAAATGGACTATTTGCAACTTTCTACCAACAAAACTGGGAAATTATTGGGGAACCAGTATTTATGGAAGTTCGCCGATTTTTTAATACATATCATATGATTCATGAATTTAATCATACGAATATTTGTTTAATCCCAAAATCGTAATGTCCCATGACAATGAAGGATATTAGACCAATCTTCCTTTGTAATGTTTTTTACAAAGTGATCTCGAAAGTTCTAGTCTTAAGGTTAAAAAAGGAACTTGATGGTCTTGTTTCTGAAAATCAAATTGCTTTCATTCCGGGCAGACAAATAACTGATAATGTCTTCATTGCTCATGAGGCATTACATTCCTTACTTGTTCAGCTGACCTCCACTAAATCATTTATGGCAGTTAAAACATATATGAGTAAAACATATGATTGTGTTGAATGGAAGTTTTTGAAATCAATGTTAATAAAGAAAGGGTTCTCTGACATATGGATTAACTGGATTATGACATGTATATCCACTACTTCATTCTTTGTTCTTATTAATGGAAGTCCATATGGAAATTTTAAACCAGAACGTGGCTTACGTCAATGCGATCCTTCATCGTCTTATCTGTTTATCCTATGTGCCGACGTGTTAAGTTTAATGCTTCACAGAGCTGCTAGAAATCAATCTATTCAACCTTTACGGATTAATAGAAAAGGACCTCCCATCTCTCATCTACTCTTTTCAGATGATTCACTATTCTTCATTCGAGCAGATATAAAAAATATTATGAGTTTAAAGTAGATATTTCAGGGTACTGCAACGTATCGGTCAGCAAATAAACATGGATAAGTCCTTCTGTTATTTCTGGGGATAAATTTTTTTATCATACCAGACAATCATTACAACACATTTTGGGTATCACTAACGTGGGTGGTGGAGGAAAGTATCTGGGATTACCTGAACAACTTAAACGTAATAGACGTTACTTATTCAGATATATTAATGATCGTATTAATTCTCGGCTTTCTGGATGACATTCCAAATTTCTTTCTCCTGCTGGAAAAGAGGTTCTTATTAAGGCAGTCACGTTCTCTATGCATGTGTATTCGATGAACGTATTTAACCTTCCAAAGGAGATTTGTTGACTGATGAACCAAGCCCTATGCAGGTTTTGTTGGGATTCCAGTGATGTTAAACGCAAACCTGCATGGGTATCCTGGGGAAAAATGAGCACACCTAAATTAGCAGGAGAATTGGGATTCCGAGATTTTCATTATTTTAATCCGGATTTGTTAGCTAATTTGTGTTGGAAAGTTGTGCAGAGACCTCATTGTCTTCTTTCCAAAATTCTTAAAAGTCGGTTTTATGAGAAAGAAAAGTTTCTATCTCCTACTCTTGGCTCTCGACCGTCTTATGGATGTCAATCATTATTACATGGACGTCGATTATTAGAAACGGGTCTCCACAAAATTGGTGATTTCAACTGGTTATCTACTATACCACCCCGTGCTCCCAGGTTACTACCATATACGAATCCGTTGTTGAAGTTAGACATTCTTATTCACAAGGAAACTGGTCAATGGAACTACGATGTACTTCATGATCTATTCGAAAAGGATGACCATCATCTCATTCACAACATTTATTTACCCTCACTTCCATGTCCATATGGATGGTGTTGGAAACATACAAATAATGGTGTGTATTCGGTTAAATCAGGATACCGAAATGCAATTGAAATGTTTCGTGATGTTTCTGACACAACAAGACCAAGTTTAGCTCGTCATCCAGATTTGGCGACTCTACAAATTCCGCCAAAGATAAAACATTTTCTCTGGAGATTGTTATCTAATGCTTTGCCAATCAAATCCCACTTATGTCATCGAAATATTACAACAAACATAAAATGTAGGAGATGTTGTGTTTCTGATGAAACGGAGATCCACACTTTCTTCCTTTGCCCATTTAGCCAGATGTTATGGAGGCAACTAGGAATCTCGACAACAACTATCTGCAATAACAATGCTGACATTCATGACAATATCAAGTATTTGTTTGATAGCTATGAGTTTTTTTGACTAATATGCTCCACATAAGTATCTTCCCTTTTATCTCCTATGGCGTATGTGGAAATCAAGAAACGATCTCAACTTTAATAAGGTGGAGATAGCTTCGAACATTTTATTCCAAAAATGTTATAAGGATGTTATAGAATGGATACAAACTACTACAAAGACGGATCATCAAAACTCTGTAACAAATATCAGGCCAAAAAAAATTAAATGGCAGAAACCATCGCACGGCTGGATAAAATGTAATTATGATGGTGCACATAAAATGAGTCCTACTTATTCAGGATTGGGATGAATTATTCGTAATTATAAAAGATTTTTTTTGTCTGCTGGAAAAAAAAATTTCAAAGTTGCTCTTCAGTCATTGAATTGGAATTGACAGCACTTTTCTAAACCTTTCATTCTACATGGTCACTCGGTTTCGATACGTGATATTTGAAATAGACAACCTATTTTGAAACATTTTTCTCAATCAAAAGGGGAAATGTTTACAAATACAACACTATGTTTATACAATTAAACTATGGATCCCCAAGTTTAATAGCATCATTTTCAAACACTACTATCTGAAAATCTGTCTGCTGATTACTTGGCATCTTATCTTTTGTTTTTACAATTCTTTGTAAACAAATGGTATTGGTTATTAATCAAAGTATTTATTAGAAGAAAAAAAGACATGTATTTTCGTGTCGATCTTTGATTAAGTCTTTTTGGCACGGTTTAATTTCGGTTATTATCGGTTGTGTAATAAACCGTATTGAAAAGGTTTTAATCGGTTATAGAACTTTTTCCCCTACAATGCTTTCTGAATCTTCGCTAAGCTTTGGGACGTAGTAAGACGAACGAACTATAGTCATGGATCTCTCTCCTCTGATGGAAGCTTTGGCCGCTAGATCGTTTGATAGAATCGCCGACATTTGCGATAACCTTATGCTTCAGGTCCCAGATTTCTCTCCCTATTATTTTTTCTGTTGTTCGCTAGGGTTTTCTCCAAGTGGATTTTGTGAGGATAATCGTTCGATTTTGTCGCTGTTATATTAATAATAGGTTTCCGCCGAAGGAATTTCTTTCCATGATGACTGGCCTTACGCAATCCATCTTCTGGGTTACTATTACGTTGACGATTGGTGAGTCAAAATTTCTTCATTCATTAAGTTAGAGATGGGTTTTAGCGCTTCGGAATTGTTCTATCTTCTTGGATTGAAATCACATATCGCCTTAGAAAATGACCATGTTACATCTTGTGTTGTCATCTAGGAAAGATCATTGATTTGCATTCTGCGGGATCTTTCTAAGGTCTAGGGGTCTGTTGTTTTTTACATTCCCCTTGTTTGTATCTACTGAGTAGAGAAAGTAGAACTTGATACAAGTTAATAGTTGTAGAAATCCTTTAACAGTTTTGCGTTTTTTCTTAGTGGCGAACTCAGTATGTTGAAACTAGAGAATGGTTCTGTCAATCTTGAGTTTACTAGAATATGGCCGTTTTAAATTTGCTTTTGATGTGTGTTGTGCTTGTTTGGCTGAATCTGGAATGAAATGCTGCAGTGATAGTGCCCGTTTCCTCTGGAAAACAATACCTACAACAATCAAGGAAAGCAAGCATGAAGTTGTTGCAGCTTGGAAGATTGGTCAGAAGTTGTGGACACGTGAGTATGCAGGTGTATATGAAGCTATTCGGGGTTACAATTGGAGCCAGGAAGCTAAAGATATGGTCGCTGCTTTCTCAGGTAATTCTTTCTTTTGGTGCTAAGTACCATTAGATATTAAGAAATGGTTTCTTCAATTTAGCTTTCTGACAGCTTATGTAGCTATACAATATAAGCATGTTAAGTTTTTTTTATTTTTCCTTCTTGTTCCTCTAGGAATCAAGCTTTAATCTGCATATTGAGATCGGATAGCTGTGTTGTCATGTTATATTTTGAGACCTTAATTTTGGATGTGTCATGCGCAAAACCAACTTGCAATTAACCATTGAACTTGTAGAACATGAATTTGAATAATATTGCATCAAAGAATGTGGCTTGTCACTTTTTGATTAAGAAATAGCTGCTTTGATCGAACTAGAAGAGAGGTAGACTCACACAGTAGGAACAAAAACATTTAACAGACCGTTTTCAACTAAATGCCTAAACATTGGTCCAAATTGTGCGAACTTGTACATTTTTCGACATCCTATTTTTAGGAGCTATTGTAGCATTTAAAGACACCAATTGTTCAACAGCTCACCCTCAATTTCCTCTATGCGCACTGGTTAAACTTTATGTTCCATTGGCAGGTAACGCTATTTTCTGTGTTGGTTTTGTTGCAGATCTTTACACAAAAAAGATGTTTCAGCTTTTGCTCTCTGCCTACTCCACAATCACCATCCCTGATTTGGCTCTTTTCCTAGGGATGACGGAGGAGGATGCCACAACCTGTAAGCTTCGTTCTGCGATGTCCTATGCTTTCAAAGATAAACTGCCTTTTCACACATCAGTTCTTAGATTTCTACTGAATTCATTGAAACAAATCCGGGAAAAATACTACTGTCTCTATATTTGAAAAACTTAAAAACAGATTATGCAATGACATCTTAGCGTAGCGTTTTGTAGGCATGGATCAACCATCTATGTTGCAGATTCAGGATTAACAATATATGTTGTAATTGATCATTTTTTTCGTTTTGGCTTGTGGATATACACAGATGTTGTAGAGAATGGATGGACAGTAGATTCAACTTGTCAAATGGTGACTGTGAAGAAGCAAGCTGTTAAAAGAGAGCAAAAGCTGGATTCATCAAAGCTGCAACGTTTGACGGAGTATGTATTCCACCTTGAACACTAAACTGAAACCAATCTCCTATAGGAGTTTCAAATAGTGAAAACTAAAAGACCGAACAAAATTCGTTTCAGTTTTGGTGAACCTTAATCTGAGTACAACATGAGTTCTATATGATTTTGAAAGTGAACTTCAAGCATGATAACAATATAGACAACACTTAACAACACACTGATTGAAAATCAAAAGACAGTTTGGTCCCCATGGTGGTTGTGTGTGGAGAGTGAGACAAAACTGTCTACTTGTCGCGTGGGTTCGCTCTTACTCACCGTTACTTTTCTCATCCACCGGTCTTGTAAGAAACAGATAATTCAATGACATTACTCAATTAGTCATAATCTTACATCGTTTAATAAGTATCAACAGCAAATACTTTAGCTCTCTATAAAAGTTTTTGTGTTCTTTACTTAAAACGTCAAAACATCCTCGAAACACTAAAATGGCCACAACCGTCAATGATTGTTACCGTCCTCACTACTTGCTTGTAACTTTCCCGGCCCAAGGTCACATAAATCCTGCTCTTCAACTAGCCAGCCGCCTCATCCACCACGGTGCAAAAGTCACATACGCCACTGCCATCTCAGCTCTCCGTCGTATGGGCGAGCCACCTTTCGTCAAAGGTTTATCCTTTGCCTGGTTCTCCGATGGATTTGACGACGGTCTCAAGTCCTTCGAAGACCAGAAAATCTACATGTCCGAGCTCAAACGATGTGGTTCACAAGCCCTAAGTGACATCATCAGAGCAAATCTTGATGGCATCAACGCCACAGAGCCTATCACTGGCGTGATCTACTCTTTGTTAGTCCCTTGGGCTTCTACGGTGGCACATGAGTTTCACCTCCCAACTACGCTTCTCTGGATTGAGCCTGCCACTGTACTCGATATCTACTACTACTACTTCAACGCTTCTTACAATCATCTCTTCGACATTGACCCCATTAAATTACCGAATCTGCCACTCATCTCCACCGGAGACCTCCCATCGTTTCTTCAACCATCGAAGACATTACCGTCCGCTCTTTCAACCCTAAGAGAACACATCGAAATTCTCGAATCGGAAATGAACCCTAAAATTTTGGTGAACACTTTTTCGGCATTGGAACTTGACGCGTTAACCTCCGTCGAGAAACTCAGAATGATTCCAGTCGGACCGTTGGTTTCCTCCTCCGATGATTCACCAATTGGTCGAGCAGATCTTTTCCGATCTTCAGACGAGGATTACACGAAATGGCTAGATTCGAAGCTCGAGAAGTCCGTGATTTACATATCCCTAGGCACACACGCAGACGATTTGTCAGACAAACATATGGAGGCGCTCACTAGCGGTGTGTTAAGCACATGCCGACCGTTCTTATGGGTTGTGAGGACGAAAAACGCAGACGAGAAAAACCGATTTATGGATTTGATCAAAGGAGATGATCGAGGATTTGTGGTGGGGTGGTGTTCTCAGACGGCGGTGCTGGCTCATCCGTCAGTGGGGTGTTTTGTGACTCATTGTGGTTGGAATTCTACATTGGAGAGCTTAGAGAGCGGAGTTCCAGTGGTGGCGTTTCCGCAGTTTGCTGACCAATGCACGACGGCGAAATTGGTGGAGGACACGTGGCGAATTGGAGTAAGGGTGAAGGAAGGGAAAGAAGGACACGTAGATGGAGATGAGATAAAGAGGTGTCTGGAGAAGGTGATGAGCCGCGGAGAGAAAGCGGACGAGATGAGACAGAATGCGGCAAGGTGGAAGATGCTGGCCATTAATGCTGCGGCTGAAGGAGGACCCTCAGATTTGAATCTTAAGGATTTTGTTGAAAACTGAAGAGAGTGATGAGCTTTTTAATTTTCAATATTTTTATATATGATAAGTTGGGTTCTTTTAGGGATGACGAACTTTCCCTTCAAAATTATCGGACATATACTTTTTTTTTCCAACAGAAATTTTATTATTGGTGATAAAAGTCATTGTTTACTGTATCCTAAAAAAATAAGAACCCAATCAAACTTCGGAAGATATTGATAAAGCAGTAAGAGTATCCGCTGCTAAAATTGTGATGCCCATTATTGAATAGTCAAAATATAGTTGTGAACATGATAATTTATGGAATTATGATTTAAAATGTTATTAATACATAAATTATCACCTTTAAAAATGACATATCAAAATCCCAATGCCAACAAGCTTGTATTGCCTATAGTAAAGCAGATAATTCTGATTTCACAATTAAGTGACGACCTTGATATTTACCTATTCCAGCAAATAGGAAAGTACCCCCATTTGTTTCGTATTATCCATCCTAAATCCGACATTAACAATTCGTCTATGTGCGAAGCATCATAATTACATTTTACCTAGTGTGGAGGAGGTGGAGTCCAATTCTTATCCACAGTGGAAATCTTTCTAGAATTCGCCGTAGGTGAAGAAGGACATGAGCCTAAGTCCTTTGTTGTCAAACTGTTAATCCACTCAGCAACATTCTGAAACCCTCTGTCCAATATAGAATCAGGAGATCTGTCTTTATTGTTGAACACCATATCATTCCGAGCCTTCCATAATTGCCACAAAATATAAAACAGAATATATTTTTGTTGATAGTTTTGATCAAAATATTCATAACTCTTGACCAAATATCTAATTTTGTCTTGAATATTGGAATCTGACTCCAAAAAGGTGTAGAAAATCTCAATATCCGCCAAACCATCTAAGCTTTTGGACAATTGAAGAAAAGATGAACTTCATTTTCTTCATGATCAAGACAATGATAACATGTATTATCAGTGCAGATGTTCCGGTGTAATAAATGCAACTTCAGAGTAACGCATTTGATAATACTTTCCATAAAAAATGAATTATCTTAGATGGAAGTCGGAGATTCCAAATTTCTTTTGCCAAGTCCTGATGATTTGCTAACAAAGGGAGAATTTGATGTCCATTATTGCATTGAAGCGCCTGGCGGTATCCAGATTTCACATTATATACCCTATCTGACGTAAACTTCCAATATCATCCATTGTTACAGGGAATTGTTGGTATGTATAATTCCTAATATATTATTTGAGAAACTTTTTAACAAAGTAACCTTATCATGACGTGTTAATAACAAAAATGCCATGATGAAGTGTCAACACCACAACGAATTTCAGCTTAAATATATAAAAAGGTTTAAGTTACTAGAATAATTACAATACATGTCATTGATATTAATTTGGTTAGAGAATCAATATATTTTATTCAACTAACCAAAAATAGTATTACATTTACAAAAACAATAATTTTCATTTCTTTAAATTTTTAATACGTTAATTTATAAATAATTTCAAATAAATATAAATAGATTTAAGTTATTACATAATCCCTAATATATTATTTGAGAAAAAAATTAAGAAAATAATATTACTCTCACGTGTTATTAACATAAATACCATGTTTACATTCATCATTACAGTAAATTTCAAATAAATATATAAATAGGGTTAATTTATTCAAATAATTACAATATAAGTCATTGTTATTAATTTGGTTAGAGTATTAATATATTTTATTAAACTAACCAAAAACTACTATTAATTTCATAAAAAATAATTATTATTTTTCTTTCTTAATTTATGTATATAAAAATTAATGTTAAAAGTAATTTTAAATAAAAATTAAAATTATATAAATATTTAATTTATATTTACTAATAAAATATAATTTATAAATATTTTTTCTCACGCATGACGTGGGTATAAATCTAGTTTGTAAATTAAATGGTGATCATCCTTTTCAATGAAATCCGTGATCATATCTGAATCCCATTGCCTCGTTTCTGTATTAATAAGGTGACTAACCTTCAATGTAGGATTAGTATAGGGCAGAAGACGAGGTGCCCTGGCCGGAGAAAGTGGTAACCAGTTTGAATCTCCGATAGAAATAGATGAACCAGATCCAATTGTACGGAGAAGTCCCGATTGTAATAACTGATGGCCATATAAAATAGATTGCCATCCAAAAGAAGCACGCGATCCCACGTTGGCCGAAAGTAGATCCCCATTTTTATAATATTTGCTCTGTAAAATCCTTGATAGTAAACATCGCGGGCATTACAATAATTTCCAGCATAAATTTCCCAAGAGAGCTTGATTAAACTTTTGTACATCTAGAAATCCCAAACCCCCTAATAATTTAGGCGTAACCATCTTTTTCCAAGATACCATAGACAGTTTCTTCTTATGTGCAGTAGAACCCCACCAAAACTGATTTAAAGTCTTATTAATTATACTGCTGATTTGAACTGGTAGCTTAAACATAATCATGGAGTATACAGGCAATGCAAATGCCACAGCTTTAATAAGTATCTCCTTTCCAGCAGAAGATAGAAACTGAGACTGCCATCCAGAGATACGGTCTTGAACTTTCTGAGCAACATATTGCATAAGATGCCGCTTATTTCGAGTAAATTGTTCCGGTAGACCTAAATACCGACCACCTCCGCCAATTGTACGGAGAAGTCCCAATTGTAATAACTGATGGCCATATAAAATAGATTGCCATCCATAAGAAGCACGCGATCCCACGTTGGCCGAAAGTAGATCCCCATTTTTATAATATTTGCTCCGTATAATCCTTGATAGTAAACATCACGGGCGTTACAATAATTTCCAGCATAAATTTCCCAAGAGAGCTTGATTAAACTTTTGTACATCTCGAAATCCCAAACCCCCTAATAATTTAGGCATAGCCATCTTTTTCCAAGATACCATAGACAGTTTCTTCTTATGTGCAGTAGAACCCCACCAAAACTGATTTAAAGTCTTATTAATCATACTGCTGATTTGAACTGGTAGCTTAAACACAATCATGGAGTATACATGCAATGCAAATGCCACAACTTTAATAAGTATCTCCTTTCTAGCAGAAGATAGAAACTGAGACTACCATCCAGAGATACGGTCTTGAACTTTCTAAGCAACATATTGCATAAGATGCCGCTTATTTCGAGTAAATTGTTCCGGTAGACCTAAATACCGACCACCTCCACCAATTGTATGGAGAAGTCCCGATTGTAATAACTTATGGCCATATAAAATAGATTGCCATCCATAAGAAGCACACGATACCACGTTGGCCGAAAGTAGATCCCCATTTTTATAATATTTGCTCCGTATAATCCTTGATAGTAAACATCGCGGGCGTTACAATAATTTCCAGCATAAATTTCCCAAGAGAGCTTGATTAAACTTTTGTACATCTCGAAATCCCAAATCCCCTAATAATTTAGGTGTAGCCATCTTTTTCCAAGATACCATAGACAGTTTCTTCTTATGTGCAGTAGAACCCCACCAAAACTGATTTAAAGTCTTATTAATCATACTGCTGATTTGAACTGGTAGCTTAAACACAATCATGGAGTATACAGGCAATGCAAATGCCACAGCTTTAATAAGTATCTCCTTTCCAGCAGAAGATAGAAATTGAGACTGCCATCCAGAGATACGGTCTTGAACTTTCTAAGCAACATATTGCATAAGATGCCGCTTATTTCGAGTAAATTGTTCCGGTAGACCTAAATACCGACCACCTCCGCCAATTGTATGTATGCCCAGAATGTTTTGTATATGTTTCCGTGTATCTTGAAATACTTTTTGACCAAATATGATAGATGATTTATCCATATTAATAGTCTGTCCAGATATACACCCATATTCCTGAAAGACTTGTTTCAACTGGCCAGCATTGTTCAGATCAGATTTTACAAAAATAGTGAATCGTCTGCAAATAGAAGATGAGAGAATGTGGGTCCATTGCGAGAGATACGTATCGGCTGGATCAACCCATTCTGTTCCTCATTTTAAAGAAGAATACTTAATACATCTACGGAGATTATAAATAAATACGGTGATAAAGGATCGCCTTGTCGTAATCCCCTCTCTGGTTTGAAATTACCATAAGGACTACCGTTAATCAGGATTGAGAAAGACATTGAAGAAATACATTCCATTATCCATCGAATCCATATACGTGAGAAACCCTTTTTAATCATCACAGCCTCAAGGAAATTCCACTCCACCCGATCATAAGCCTTATTAATATATGTCTTTACCACCATAAATGATTTTGCACATCGTTCCTGAACTCGGAAGGAGTGAAGAACTTCATGAGCAATCAGTACATTATCCGTTATAAGGCCGCTTGGTTTTTAGAAATAATATTATCCAATATTTTCTGTAACTGAAAAACCAATATTTTTGAAATTACTTTGTAAAAGACATTACAAAGTGAGATTGGCCTAAAATCTTTTAAATCTGACGGGGTAGTTAACTTGGGTATAAGACATATCTTTGTATGGTTAAACTTTGGATTCATAGTACCCGATGCAAAAAAGTTTCCGACTTCTTGATAAACTGCATCCCCAACTCTGTATTTGGGGATGCAGTTGCTTTATTTGCCCCTATTGAAAATATTGCTTGGCGAACTTCCTCTTTCGAAATGCCTTTCGTTAACTATGTATTCATATCGTCAGAAACAACTCTCGGAATCATATTTAATGTATGATCCATATGATCCGGATGAGTTGTACGAAATAACTGTGTGAAAATTTTTTGTGCTTCACCAGCAATAGCCTAGTTCCCATAGATGTCCATGCACATAGAATTTTTTATAGAAGTAATAATGTTGTGCGCTCTTCTACTTTTTGTAGTTGCATGAAATTTTTTTGAGTTGTTATCCTCTTCCTGAAGCCACTGATTTCTATTTTTTATCTTCCAATACATTTCCTCATCAGCATATGCAGTAGCCAATTGTTTTTGTAACCTTCCAATATGCTGATTATCTACCTGAGCATCTGACTTAGCTGAATCTATTTCAGAAGTTAGAAGTTTTATTCGGTCATTTGACTTAACAAATACATTCTTTCTCCATTGTGACATTCTTAACCGACAGTTCTTTAGCCTCCTTTTTAAAGATAATTCTGTAGGAGAATGACATTCATTCCAAGAATCCCGAACTATTTTCACGAATTCATCATTTCTGAACCATCTCGGATCATATTGAAATGTCTTTTTTCCATATTCTGAAGTACGTCGAATACGTATCAATCCCGGCCTGTGATCTGAATAAACCAAGTCTAAAAACTGAACGGTAGAAGCTGGATAATATGATTTCCATTCTTGATTAGCCATAACCCTATCTAACCAGCATTGGACTAGGTAGTTATGACGTTTCCCAACTCACGTCATATTATTCCCCGTATATTTGAGGTCAGACAGATTACACACAGAAACCATCTGTTGGAAGTCTAACAGTGACCATGGTTCTCTTATAGAACCCCCTATCTTATCACTAGGATGTAGAATTTCATTGAAATCACCACATAAAAGCTAGGGGCCGCTCCTCGATAGATTGATTCTTTTTAATCTTTTCCAAAGATTATGTCTAAGTTTACGGATGGGGTGTCCATAAATACAAGACAAAAAGAAATCAAATCCATTATTATTAATCTTACAATCAACTTCATCAGAAGATACAACAGAAAGAGATACTGAACTGTTCCATAATAAAGCTAGACCTCCTCCGGTTCCATTGGGAGGGATACATACAACACAATCATAATCTAGATTAGCTGCCAGATCATGTATTACATCATTCTTATTTTTTGTTTCTATTAAGAAGAGTATGTCCGGGAAATAATCCTTCTTTATTCTCTTAAGGCGTCGAATTGTCAGGGGACCCTCCGAGACCCCGATAATTCCAAAATACTATATTCATTCGCATTTTGGTGGTATGTGACCCACCATACCATCACCTAAATTGGACATACAAACACTGTTGATCACTGAAAAAAACTTCCAAACTGAAAATATTAGCCGTAACCATATACTTTGGTTATCTCTCCACCAAAACCCATAAAAAATGCATCGGTCATACCCAGTCAACTCAAACTCAATGACCGCATTAACTCTAAGCCTTGAATAGCCCCAATTTTGTAAATTCATGTTGAAGCGATTATACATGATAACCGATTTGATTTTAACTAAACCGGTCGGTTCATTTAAATTGAACCGGTTGAATTTATGGTTATCTAAATTATAAAACCAAGCAAAAGGATTTCCGGTTCTATATTCTAAACCAAGGAATTGAAATAAACCAGCCATAATTTCTAACCAAGCGCAACTTTAACTAAACCAACCAGTATGTAAATTAAATCGGAAAAAACCTGGATTCTTCTTACGCCGTTTCGCAGTCGGAGAAGGCTGATCTCTGATGCTGATTTGCAGAACAGTTTTGGTGGGAGGCGGATCTGAATCGTGTTCGTCATACGGGTCATCGGAATCATCCGATGGTGGGACTAGAGGAGGAACTTCTCCATTAACACACTCCGAGGCTTCGTGGTTGAGAAATCCACAATTGGTGCAAAAGTTTCGTAGTTTTTCATAGTGAAACCGTAAGATCACCTCTTCATCACCAAATTTAAAGATACGTTGAAATAATAATGGTGAATCGATATTAAACAGAACGCAGACCCTCACGAATTCAATCCGATGTGCCGTTTCCGTATTGAAATCGGACTCAATAATCAACCCGAGATTTCCCACCACACACAACACCATTTGGTAGGTAAGGAATTGGAGGGGGATACCTCGGATTTTTACCCAAAAGGGTATGTTTTTCATGTCTGAATCCGAGATCGACGGTGACCACTTCTGCAATATCACCATCCATTCGTTAAAACTCCATGGGATTCGCTGGAGGACATTTATGAGGGTTTCCTCGGTTTGGAAGAGGAATTGGACTTGGTTATCATGAATGATTCTTGAGATTACGGATTCCCCTACACTCCAAAGGCGTGAAGTGTAGTCATGAGCGCACGGAGATTCTACCGGCGAGGATTTACCGGTTTCCCGATGAGAGAGAACCGGATTTCATTCACGGCTTGAGTCACTACCTCGGATGGCAAGGAGATAACAGGTTCAGAAATTCCAAGGTTAATGTCTTGCATGCGTTTAGATAGAGAGTCAGACATGATCGATTGAAGGAAGAAAAATACGAAAACGGAAAGGGAATCGAGAAAGTGAATTGTGGAGAAAGGGAATTTGATGAAATTTGTGAAGTTAAATACGAAAAGTAGGAAGGAAACCGTCGATAATCGACGGATAGCGCTCTTCGAAAAGAAGAAAAGTGAACATCGACAGCAGAGAAGATATGGTAACTGCCGCCGAAGACGAAGCCGAAGAAATCACACAGAAAATCGCATGAGAGACAGGATTTTTGTTTTGCTTCAACATATTTTAGTTTAAAAATAAATGTAAAAATAGTTCCTTCATCGGACATATACTTTAAGTCTCCACAACTAAAATTCTATAACTATTTTCATACATATACATATTTAATATTTTAATGTCTATTTTTACACGGATTTAAAAAAAAGTAATACGATAAAATAATATTTTTAAAAAATTTTATTTTAAATTTACCAATCTAATTTTAAAATTTCTAAAATGTCACAAATAATTTTTTTAAAATACACATTTACCATAAATAAATTATAAATATAATTAAAATATTATATTTAGTTTCTTTTTCCAATTTAAAATTTAATTTTTTTTATAAAAAAGAAAAATTAAAGTATTTTAACATTAAATTTATATTATTTTTTTAAATTTAAATTAAAAATATTGTATTTGGAATTTTTTTTAAAAAAATGCTATTTTCTTAATTTCTCTTTAAAAAATTTGTTTATTATTTACAAACCAAACATAAAACTGACCAAATCCGATCTTAAATCAAACTAAAACTAGAATTTCATCCACACTCGATCTAAAAATCCGAAATGTAAACTATCCGAGATCTTATTTGGCCTTTTTTCGTTTTTTTCATCCAAGTTTTTTCTAATAAAATAACAAAGATATATCTATATCTAATATATTAATTTAGAAATATTTTAATAAAAAAATATATTTTCAAATATAATTTATAATTTTATGACGTATCAAAATATAAAAATATTTTAAATCAAATATTATATAAAACATAATTTATTAGAGTATTTCACTAGTGGGGAGAGGTACAAGTTTTACAAAAAGGGTAATTTCACTAGTGGCATGAATTCAAGTCTGAATTCAACCGCAATACATCGATTACAAAAGTCTTTGGATAATCAAACAATAGATTACCGGGGTAATATTTCTGTTAGTAGCTAAACTAATTAATATCAAGTATTTTAATGATTTCTGCAATAGTTTGGTTTGCATTTATATTCATTGGTAGGTGGTGTTATAAATGCTAGCCAAAATTTTTTTGAAGAAATATATACACCCGAGGAAATGATTAACTTAAACAAAGTCCACCTTCTGTTAAGTGAAAAATTTTCTACGAACGATATCATAAATTCCATTATAGATACACAATCGTCGTCTACTTCTTCCAGTGAGTTATGTACCATGGATGATATAGCCACATGTAATAATGATGAAATCATTCGTTTGGATGAAGATGAAAACAACATATCACATGGAATGGAAATAGGAGATGCAAGCCATGACGATCAAGAGGACATCACACCAAATTTGCATACAGTCGGTAATTCCCACATATTCACTTTTACATCAGGTGAAAATATCAGCTACATAAACTGCTTTTGATTCAATTGGAAACATATTTACATTGTCACAAAAGTTAGTGCTATCGGTAACTATTCAAACACAAAAGCACAAGCGATAATTCCAGCAACTACAATCGATAAAGGGAAAGAAAAGGTGTTTGATGAGTACTTCAATTTGGAAATAAGACAATCAAGTGGGCAGAAAAATTTCTCGGTTGAAAACACAGGACCGTTGGATGATTTCGCTTCGGAAGGTACCTGCAAGAAAATGAGTTATTATCCATAAAATAATGTTGTCATCCATTTAATAATATCGTTCAATCAAATGATTAACAAATAAGATTCTGCTTATTCTGTTATAAATATATGTATTTCTCAGAATCGTATTTGGTATTCAAACGAGTTTCGAATATAATATGACTTAGCGGTATAATTATTGTTAGTAGGTAATAAATATTTTTGGTATAATAATTTTGCATATCGGCAAAGGTTATTTAGTTTGTTTTTATCAACCAGATTTATTAACGGGTAATAATTTCAATATCGTGTTTATGTGATTGTTTTCACAACAATGGGAGTGATGTCTATGTTGGGATGATATTCAACGACTAAGATGCCTTCAAACTGTATATGACTTTGTATGCGTTAAAACGAAAATTTCATTACCGTACGACACAATATAACCCACAGAGGGTAACCCTGAAATGTAACAGATGTGGATGTCCATGGCACGTCTATACTGTAAAAGTAGCGGGTTGTGGTTGGTTCCATGTTAGGAAAGCAAAACTTGATCACTTGTGTATGGTGGATGATTGAGGGGGATTCCAACGATTAGCAACATCATCAGTAATTGGTAGAATGATGAGAACAAGGTTTAATGAACGAGGGGCAGAACCATGACGAAACGAGGTTCAGGAGATGATGTGTAACGAAAATGAGGTGCAATTATGATACTGAAAAGCATGGAGGTCTAGGGAAATTGCATCTGAATTTTCTAAAGGATCCAACATAAACTCATATCTCTTAGTACCATCTTACCTTCAAGAGTTGGTGAATGCAAATGCAGGTTCTATTGTCGGTCTAGAGACATCATATGATGAGGGAGTTGGCCAGTGGTTTAAGTATATTTTCTTCCCATTCGGGGCCAGTGTGGCAGGCTATGCGTACATGCGAAAAGTAATAATAATTGATAGAACCCATCTAAAGGGTAAGTATGTTGGTTGTTTACTCACCACAAGTGCACAAGATGGCAATTACCAAATCTTTCCAATCGCTTTCGGAATTATCGATGGAGAAGACAATCGTGGGAGTGATTTTTTCAGAAATTGTTGTTAATGGTCATAGATGTAGAGGACACAATATTTGTGTCAGATCGGCACAACTCAATATACTCTGGATTGTATAAGATAATAATTTTAATATAATAATTTATATTTGTAATAGCTAGGATTAGAAGAAAACTTAATCTGGTTTTTGCTACGACATTATGTTGCTTGAAATATATTTATGTATATGAAATATGTGCAAAATTAATAGTACTATACCGATAATACATATGTGTTATGCTATTTCGAATTAATTACTATGATGTCCACACTGCATAGGCTAATGATCTTCCTTGATAATTGTACATGTATATCAAAAAACCAAGCATTGCATTTGTGTTTTGCATCTACAACGCAACATACATACAATATTTAAGAAAAAAACACTTAGGGTACCTTGTATCCAGGGCAGCAAGGGCGTATAGTTTTCCGGAATTTTACTCGCATCTCAATGACATAAAGGAAATTGATATTGGGAAAGGTCTCATTTCAAGAGACTACGATATAATATAATGACAAGCAACGTGGCAGAATCTTTGAATGCCGTTTTGAGTGAAGCTCGTGGTTTCTCGATAATACCTCTGATCGAGTATATAAGGTTAATATTTACAGGTTGGTTCAGTAAGAGACAAGATAGGTCAACATCCATTACCAGTCCATTTACCCCAAAAGTTGAAGAAATAATTGGAAAAAGTTTCGAGGTTTCAACGGGTTTAATTTAAAATACATCGTACCAATAAAAATAAGTTCGAGATATGTACCAAACTTGGGAGTTCATACCACGTGGATCTTTTGAAAAAAAAAACTTATTCTTGTTGTGAGTTTCAGATTATTAGGATTCTTTTTCCTCACGCAGTTGCTGCTACTGTACATACAAATTTAAAGGTTGATACATTTGCGTGCACCGAGTTCACATCTGGTTTTTGGAAGATGGCTTATAGCAAAAATGTATATCCGGTACCTAGGTTGATTAACACACTTAGGGTGTACGACCCACTAATGGAGATAAATTTGCTTCCCCCCGTAACAAGGCGACCACCTGGAGTACCACGCAAACAAATGATCTTCTCGCGTGGAAAATTTAGTTTGAGTTTTATTCGTTACAACTTTTATTTACAACTAAGTTTGTACTTATCAGCTAATTGATATGATTGCGTAGTTATCATAACTGTTGTATGAAATTTTAAATTGTGAATTTCAAGGAGGAGTTAAAAGATGACTAACGGTATGTGGTAGGTGCGGTGGATTTGGTTATAACCGTGCCACTTGTAAAATGCGATATGAAGTGCCTAATTGATTGGAAGAGCAGATCTTTTTGAAATGGATGTTAATGCGTTATTTTGCAGTTGTTTTATATTAACGTAAAACGAAACATGTTAATCGTAATGTATTTTGTAATGTTCTGGACAAATAAATAATTATGGCTCTTCTATATCGAATTTGAAATGAGATTTGCATCAATCTGGTAATTTCCAAGCGTAAATAAATTGGTTTTCCTAAATTTTTGATTGGAACAACAAAAAATTGCAAATGTTAGGAAAATAATCGACGTAATAACCACTCACCCATACTGTGCCAAAAATATTTGCAGACATAAAATAGATCAAATAGAAAAATATGAAAAATATTAAACAACATGTCTGATGCTAACAGTTAGTACATAACATACGCAAATAATTATATAAGTAGCAAATATACAAAATGTGAATAAAATCCAATTAGTTTTACACGCAAAGTGGTACAAACAAAATAGGGAGTCGAGAAATGTAAAATAAGAGATAAAATGAAAGCTCATGGAATGTCAATGGTATCCACAAATTCCTCGAAAAACATAAAAACAATCTTTTGAGATTCGAAAGTTATGGAATCGGATTTGATGTTCTTACATCCATCAAATCCACTTATTGGATGAGCCTACATTAAAAGCAAAGACGTGATTGCTGAATCAACATATATACCATTCAGTGGTATGACTCTGTGTCTCACAATAAAATATGTCTTAGTCTGAAACAACATGTTTTGGTAAGTAGTCTTCTTCAACAAGTATGGAATCATGTGAGCTATCGGGCTAAGATCATTTTTAACCAAACTGTCCAAACGGAAAGAGATATTGCAGTCAAGTACGTCACTACAAGAAAACTGCCAAAATGCCACTACATTTTGCAACCACATACGTAGTCGCAAAATTTGCAACCACATTTGGCACGATTTTGCGACCAATTTGCAACTACGGAGATGTAGTCGCAAAGTGGTCACAAAAGTGTGACTAAAAGATGTAGTCGCATATTAGTCGTAATACGCAACCATTTAGAGGCTGAATTGCGACTGTTTTGCAACTAGGCTATGTAGTCGCTAATCAGTCACAAAATAGCGACTTATTAGCGAGTACATATGGAAAAACCACATGTTAGTCGCATATTGGTCGCTAAAAATGCGACCAATTTGCAACTACGTTTGGAGTGGCTCTTCAGTCACAAAGTGATGGCAAAGTGCCAACATAAAAAATATGTGCGTATTATGTATAACGACATTTAAGCGACTACATTGTTGTAGTCGCAAAGTAGTGGCAAAGTAGTGGAAAAGTAGTGGAAAAGTAGTGACAAAATGTTGTATATATATGCCCCATTACATTCTTTCATTTGTAGAATCGAAGAGAAAAAAAACTTCAAACATGTGGGAAAATTATAATAATTCGAGAGATTGGATGTACAAAAGGATTGATAATCAAACAAGAAATATATCGACGGAATTTGCATAAAGTATGGAGCAGTTCATGAATTTTGCAAGTAGTCAACCAATAGTTTAAAGTAGTGAAGGTAAGTTTTTCTGTATTTGTATTAATTGCCAAACGATAAATTTATTATGGGATGGAAAATATGGAGTTATCTATATAGTCGAGGATTTATGCCAAATTATTATATTTGGTATAATCATGGAGAAGAGTTGAATGTTCAGTTATGGACGAGTAGTCGAGGTGATATCCAAAGAAATCAGGGAGGTACGTGTGGTAATACTAGTGATGAAACAGTTGGTACATCCGGTAATAGATATGTTGAAATGGTGACGGATGCATTTCGTAAGACAACGACTGATGATCAGTACTATAATCAGAACAAAGAAGAATATAATAATGAAGAAGAACGGCCTAATGAAGAAGCACAAAAATTTTACAACATATTAGAAGCTGTGAAAAATCCATTGTATGATGGTTGTCATGAAGGACACTCATAGTTATCTTTAGTTGCTCGGTTCATGAACAGAAAGTGTGATTTTAATCTATCAGAAAAATGTATGGATTCTTGGGCGGAGCTGTTTACAGAATATTTGAGAATCAGGCAACTGGTTCATATTATGAAAACAAAAAGTTGATGCAAAATTTAGGCCCCCGTTTTATACAATTGACGTGGGTGTTCACAATTGTATGATCTTATAGAAAAAGATGAGAAATGGGAAAAATGCAAATTTTGCGATTCCCCCCGATATAAGCTAAGCGAGGGCAGGATGAGAATACCTTTCATTCGTATGTGGTATTTACCTATAGGCGATAGAATTAAAAGAATGTATCAAAGCGAGAAAACCGTAGAGACAATGTGATGGCACACATTGTATGAAGCAGAAGACAGAGAAATGAGTCATCCATCTGATGTTGTACAGTGGAGAAATTTTCAATATCTACATCATATATTTGCTGCTGAATCTCGAAACGTTTATCTTGGCTTATGTACTGATGAGTGCAATCCATTTGGGATGTCTCGTAATCATTCATTATGGCCAGTGATTATCACTCCATATAACTTGCCACCGGACATGTGTATGAAGAAAGAGTATTGTTTTTAACAATTCTAAAATCGGGGCCAAATCATCCGCATGATAGTTTGTATATATTCCTCCGACCTTTGATTGATGAGTTGAAAGAATTGTGGTCTACGGGAGTTGATTCATACGATGTATCGTTAAATCAAAATTTCAATCTAAAAGTCGTGTTACTATGGAGGATAAGCGATTTTCCCGCTTATGGAATGTTCAGGATGGACAACGTATGATAGACTGGCTTGTCCAATTTGTATGGATGATACAAATTCATTTCAATTACCAAATGGGAGAAAGACGTGTTGGGTTGATTGTCGCAGAAGGTTTCTTCTTAAGGGTCACCCGTTATGGAAAAATAAAACAAATTTTTTAAAGAGGAAGCACGCTTTGAATGACCTCCACAATCATTGACAGGCGAACAAGTTTTATACGAGCGAATAAAAACTGTCAATGCTCTAAAAACATCTGATTGCGGAGAAAACGGTCATAAAAGTAAAGAACAAGGTTACGGCAGCTGGCATAATTGGCACAAATAAAACATATTTTGAGAGTTGTCGTACTGGACGGATCTTAACCTTCGACATAATCTTGATGTGATACATATAGAGAAGAATTGTTTCGATAACATCATTAATAGTGTTATGAATGTGAAAGTGAAATCAAAAGATATAGTTAAGTCAAGATTGGATATTGCGAAGCTTTGCTCTCGAAAAGAGTTGCACGTGCATGGTCGGGGTAATGCTCCATTCCCTATATTTCGATTGACACCAAAAGCGGAAGAACGGTTATTGGAATGTATCAAAAATGATGTCAAATTTCTGGATGGCTACGCGGTAGATTAAGTAAATAGTGTGGATATGGATGGAATGAAACTCTCGGGCATGAAAAGCCATAATTGCCATGTTTTTATGGAAAGGTTTCTATTTTTTATATTTGCAGAACTTTTACCACAGAATGTTCATCAAGCATTATCAGGTATATATACTAATAAATATATTTTATATTTGAAGTACGTAAATTAATAATAATTGCATGTAGTAATTAATTGTAGATGGTAATATATATAGGTTTTATAGGATTTTTCCGTGATATATGCTCCAGATCATTACAACAAAGTCGTGTCCGAATTTTGAAGGAAAACATAGTCATAATTTTGAGCAAGTTGGAAAAGATCTTTCCGCCTTCATTTTTCGACGTCATGGAGCATCTTGCTGTACATCTATTATACGAAGCTGAACAGGGTGTACCTGTGCAATATAGGTAGATGTATCCATTTGAAAGGTTATTTAAAAAAACTGAAAAGCAAAGCGAAGAACAAACGATATGATGCAGGGTCGATTGTAGAATCATATGTGAATGATGAGATATCTTACTTCTAGGAACATTACTTTGCTGCCCACATACGCACGAAAAACAGTTACCATAAATTAATTCTTATGTTTATTAATTAATTATTTTATTATGAATGGCAAATTTTCGTTCTGATATATCGTATTATATATATATATATATATGTTTAAAAGATTCGATGAAGGTGATGTTCCTATATATCCGGATCCTCTAGTACTAGATATATTTATGCACATGGGTCGTCTAATTGGTAAATGTAAAGAAATATGGCTCTCCAAAAAAGAATACAAATATGTACATGCATATGTTTTACGGAATTGTGAATATTTTCGGCCACTAAAGAGGTATATGAAAACAATTGCAATTATGACATTTCAATTTCATTATATCAAGCAATATATATTATTTTTTCATATTTACTTTTGTAGCATGTTTAAAGATCAAATTCGATGTACGTATCCATATCTTTCGAAAGATGATATTTCATCGGAAAAAAACAAGAGTTCCACATATGGGTTCGAGATTATATATGTTTAATTATTTGGCATATATATTATATTAAATTTATTAATTTTGAAATACTAACTTTATATATATATATATATATATATGATCATAGTTCAATATATGCACTTCCACATATTCACGTGTCTTTCCTATATAGGCTCAAGAATTAGTTCAAGTGCCGATGAATAAAGCGTCAACTTGGCCGATCTATTTTACAAGAGGTTATATGTTCCACACGAAGAAACATGGACATATGAGAAATACATGTAACTACGACATTTGTGTGAAATGAGACAATTACTCAGATGCATCTCATGAAGCTGATATCTACGGGATTTTAACAGATATCATTCAACTTGAGTATGTCGGCCTCCTAAATTTGAAAATCATGCTTTTTAAATGTGAATGGTACGATTCTACGCTTTCGAAAGGTACTCGGAAGTAAAAAAATAGCATCGTTGATGTCTTATCATCGGGGAAATACTATAAATACGAACTATTTATTTTAGGTAGGTACGTAAATAATTAACTATATAATTAATTCCGTTAAAAATATATAACTAATTTATATTTCATTAATTATGATGTATCAGCCTTTCAAGCAGATCAAGTTTGTTATATTCCCTATCCGCATACTAAATCATCATCAAAACAAACATGGCTCAGTGTTATAAAAGTTAATCCTAGATCTAACATTTTGGAAAAATACAAAAACAAAGATGAGATTAGCCTGTTGCAACAAGAAAATGATGAAGAGGTAATGGTTGTTCAACAGATAAAAGTAGATCGTTTGGTTGATAGAGTTAATCATAAGGAAGAAATTGATTTTGATGTCGGAGATGCCGAACTAAAAGATGAATTTCAATGTAATATTTCATCTTCAGATGATGACGAGTATGAAGAAATGTAATAAATATATTTATCGTTTTATGTATTTTTTACATTTGATTCTTATATAATTCAATTTATTCACAAAAACCATATAATTAAGGTTTAATGACACTAATTGTGACTGATTTGTCACCATTTTCTCACTGTAATGAGAATGTGGTGGCAATTCAGTCACAATTATTACTTGTGGTCGCAAATAAGTTGCAAATTTGCCACTGAGTTGCGACCAAAAAATCAAAATTTGATATGCAGTCACAAATCAGTCGCAAAATATCGAGTGATTTGCGACCATATAGGATAAATTCACATTTTTCTAAGTATTTTCTATATTTACAACTTCTATTTGCATTTTTATATAATTAATAACCATTATAAGTGATCACATATATACAAAAGCATATTTGTATTCATTTAAATTTTAAAATAACATTTGGAATGTATATAAGAGTTATAAGTTTAATGAAACGTGTTGAGTGTTTTAGTTAAATGATCTGAAAATTTGATAAATGTTGTTATTTTCTTAGTAATTGAAATTTGTACAACTTATAATCAAGTAATCAATCTTATATAATTCAATTTATTCACCAAAATCAATAAATTTAGGTTTTAGAGTATTAATTGTGACTGATTTGCTACCACTTTGCCACTGCATTCAGAATGTGGCGGCAATTCAGTCACAATTATTACTTGTAGTCGCAAATCAATGACAAATTTACCAGTGATTTTCGACTATGGTTAAACTATTCGAATTAACCGTGATCGCAAATCAGTGGCAAATTGACATATGGTCGCAAATCAGTGGCAAATTTGCCATTGATTTGCGACCACAAGTTTTTTTTGAATAAATTAAATTATGGTCGCAAATCAGTCATAAATTTTGTCACTGATTTGCGACCACATGTTAATTTATTCGAATAATTTAACCGTGGTCACAAATTAGTTGCAAATTTGCGACAACCATTAATTTGGTGGGAGTTGAAAATCCAAAAACTTTCATGCGACTGATTTGCGACCACCAATTAATTTGATGGGAATTTGAACGCTTTCGATTTCCAGCAAACTAATTGGTGGTCACAAATCAGTGGCAAATTTTCCACTCTTTACGACCACGTCATTAATTTCAAATTTTGCCATTGATTTGCGATCACGTACGTGATCGCAAAACAATTTTATAAATAAATGATGGTTTTTTCTCATTTTTTACACGTCAAACATTTTTAATTTCTAAAACCTCTCTAAATGTTTAGGAAAATAATTTGGTACGATTTGTATCAATATGTGAGATTTTTATAAAAAGTCAAATTAGAACGGATGGTTCGTATATAGATTTGAAACCAAAACAAATATGTGAAATATACGAACGTAACATGTAACAGAAGATGCCGAATGAGTAAGGTAGAAGACATCGGAAATAACATTCATAAAAGGCAACCGCCCCATTTGATTGTACAGATAATAGAATTTCATTTTTTAATTATTTGGGTATAGTTAATTCGTTAAACGTGTTTAATTAGCCTAACTATAGAATTTGAGACGAATGATTCCCATAAAGGTTTGATCGAGGTGGCGAAGACTTATTATGCCATAGTTTTAACTGTTTGTGACTGTACGTAGTAAATTAACACATGCAAAACCTAAGGTTGATACGATAATAGTCATAATAAACAAATCGTCTAGAAAAGATGTTTTTCCACCGCACGACATATTTAAAATGTTTGAGATATATAATATTATATTTTTGTCCAGTGTATGTTTTAAAAAAATGATAAATTCAAATGATAGTTAAATGAATGTGAAGAAGTGATCAATTCAAATGATATTTAAATGAATGTGAAGAAGTGATCAATTCAAATGATATTTAAATGAATGTGAAGAAGTGATCAATTCAAATGATATTTAAATGAATGTGAAGAAGTGATGTGACATCTGTATGATGAAATTACGTGAGTTTGAATGTCGGTAATAACAAATCAATGACATCGGAAATTCCATCAAAATAAAACTTTAATCGCTAATGAATAAGGTAGTAGATTATGACAACAATTGTGTTTTATCAATTTAATCGACCAAAACGAAACGTCGTTTTATTGCATCTGCATTGCTACGTTAGTCATCTTGTCCATGTCTTGCGCTACGTTATCCTATATAAACGAAAATCGTACTCTGTTAATGAAAATATAGAAAAATATACGATTTGTTTAGGTTAGATTTAAAATTTGAATTATTAAAGGTTAAATATTAAAATTTTTATTTTTATCTCATAATTATATAAAAACGTACGATCGAAATTGTTTTTATCTCAAAACGAAACGTCGTTTTATTGCATCTGCATTGCTACGTTAGTCATCTTGTCCATGTCTTGCGCTACGTTATCCTATATAAACGAAAATCGTACTCTGTTAATGAAAATATAGAAAAATATACGATTTGTTTAGGTTAGATTTAAAATTTGAATTATTAAAGGTTAAATATTAAAATTTTTATTTTTATCTCATAATTATATAAAAACGTACGATCGAAATTGTTCACATTGAAATTGATCGTTTTTCCACAAGAAAATGAGAAGATATTGTGGATCTAAATCTAGTTCACGTGTAACCTATAAACTAAGTAAAAAAAATATAATTTGGACCAGAGAAGAATTTATTCGATAACATCATTAATAATATTATGAATGTGAAAATGAAATCAAAAGACACAGTTAAGTCAAGGTTGGATATTGCGAAGTTTTGCTCTCGAAAAGAGTTGTACGTGAATAGTCGGGGTAATGCTTCATTCCCTATATTTCGATTGACACAAAAAGCGAAAGAACGATTATTGCAATGTATCAAAAATTATGTCAATTTTCGGACGGCTATGCGGTAGATTTAGCAAATTGTGTGGATATGGATGAACTAAAGTTCTCGTACATGAAAAGCCATGATTGCTATGTTTTTATGGAAAAGCTTTTCTTTTTTATATTTGCATAACTTTTACCACTATTTCAAATAGTGGTAAGTAATTTCAAAATATTTAAATTTAATTAAAATTTTTATTACTATTTAATTAAAATTTCTTTCAATATATGTTTAGAAAAATAATTTGGGACGAGCTGTCTCAATATGTGAGTTTTTATGAAGACTCACAATAGACAGGATGGTTCGTATGTAGATTTGAAAGCAAAACAAATATGTGAACCATACGAACATAACATCCAAGAGAACATGGCGATCGTGGAAGTCGATCCAACAGAAACGTCTAACGGTACTTACCGTCCAATTGAGCTGACTCCAAAAGAAAAGAATGAGATCTTCATTCAGGTAAAAAAAAAAAAATTTAATTTTTTATTTACATTAAATTATTTATATTTATTCTATTTATTTGATTTAATATTTTATTTTTATTTTAATTATTTTATACTCTTCCGTTGCGGATGACCGAGGCCGTCTTTACGAACTCGGTAGCCTAAACCTCGTCCACGGGTTGGGTAGGCGTAGTGGATTGAAATCCACTACCACCGACTACGTTATGCTTCAATACCAACTTCTAGCCGCGCAACACAAAATCGAAAAACAAAACGCAATCAACATTCGTAATGAAGAACAAAATGCGCTTATTGTACAACAAAACAAGCAGATTTTGGACGCAAATTGGAAGATGCAAGAAGAGCATAAAGAAAACCAAAATAAGATTTGCAACTTGGAGATGTTACTCGGGTATTTTCAACGGAGGGATCGCGCATTCGCCTGCTTTATACGGGATAACGATTGTCCAGGTGAACCATCGACAGTTACGACCATATTCTCGCGTTCGGATTTTCAATTCCCACTGCCAGAGAATTAGTTTTATTGTTTTTTATTTGTAAATTGAATTTTAATTAATAAAAGTTATATTTTTAATTTTTAATTTCTTTTTATTTAATAAAATAATTAATTGATAATTTAATTATTATTTAAATAATATTACAGATTACAAAATAATTAATTTAAACAAAATATTTTATATTTAATATTAAATATTATATTTATTATTAATTAATAAATAATATTAATAATAATTAATGTTTTTCAAAAACAATAATTAATTAAAATATTTTAAAATTAAAATTAAAAATTATTATTAAATTAGTCTAACTATCTCATAGTCGCAAATCAGTCATCGAAAGATTTGCGATCTCATGAACCTGTGTAGTCGCAAATCAGTCACAAAATTTTGTGACTGATTTGTGACTATGGGTTTTGCAACCACATCGTAGTGGTAAAGTAGTAGCAAAATTTGTTGCTGAATAGCAGTCATAAAGCAGTTGCAAAATAGTTGCAAATGTAGTCACCAATGATTGGTCGCAAATCAGTTGCAAATTGAACCATTATTACCGTGGTCGCAAATCAGTCGTAAAATTATAACTGATTTGCGACTACTTATATTTGAGACTAAGAATTTGCGACTACACTACGTGGTTGCAAAGTAGTCGCAAATTCCATTTTTGCGACTATTTTACGACCACGTGCGTGGTCGCAAATTCGTTGTTTTCTTGTAGTGCATACACAATGTTCACAGATGAGTCAACACACACACCAAACCAATGTTTTTTGTCCAGGTTGAAGGGAAAATATAGCTGGGGGGGAGCCTTTATATTGATCTCCAACCTGAAATAGACGAAAATATCATCATCAAACATGAAACGGGCATTGTCTTTAGCTGCAACCCTCATGAATTTCGAATGGTGTTTCATGAGAAGCGATACAAAGGTGGTATCCAATAATAACACAGTTTGCCCTAGACTTTATTCTCTATTGTACATTAGTTGGGTCAAATGCATTAAAACGTCAAACATCTGAATAAATTACAACAAATGTGTTAGATGAAAACTAGCTACCAGAAAAATTGAATCCCCACATTGTAATAATACTTACTTTTGGAAACATTAGTTTCATTCTTTCAGCTATGTCGGCTACGTCTCTGTTATTAACGGTGATGCATTTAGGTAAATATATTGTGCTACAAAACAAGAGAAATGGTTACGACTTTTTAGTTCTTAATAGAATGAATATTAACAGCAATATCCAAATATCACAATTAAAAAACATATAAGCTGATTGCATAAATTGTAAGTTAAGTTAAAGAATATTAGATAAACTTATAGTTTCTTATTGAGTAAATTGTGTAACTTGACAAATTTGAATGCATAATCAAGATCAGTATCATATCCATAGAGAATCGGTTGTGGATCTTGAAGCACTACGATCAACTGTTTATCACATTCGAAATCATTGAGTATATTCGGAGCTGTCATCTGCCTTTTGCTCTTCCGAATCTCCTGATACTCATCGTTTCCAGTAGCATCTTCATTATCATCTTTGTTATCATCAACGACATCAATAGTAGATGTTTCAGGTTGTTCTTCCATAGTACCACTACCATCCATTTTATTAACGTTGTCCTGCGAAACACCAAGCGAGAACGATGTTATGGGTACAGACCGCTGTTTGACATTAGTGATTACAACTACAACTATCAGTTACATATCCATAATATAAAGAAAGAGCATTTGTAGAACATAACATTTCATTTTCATCTCGAGCAACGTCAATTTCATCTTAAACTAAAGTCTTTGTTTCAAGGTTTGGTTCATTGGAAGGGTTATCCACATTCATGTCAGACACATCATCATCACGGTTCACATCATCATTACGGTTCACATCATCAGCATGATCGTCATGGACTTGGAAATTAACTTATTTCCAATGTTCAAAATATTGTTTGAAAGAGATTTAATTATCTAGCATGACGTTCAATTACAGTAATAATAATATGCTAACAAAGTACGTAGCGTGGTAGCATAATGGATAGAGTAGTGTAATAGATATCTAGAACAATAAACATAACTACTTTAGAAATACAATAAAGTTAATAACAACATACCCTATCCTCTACAGCTTGATTAAGTGAACCAAAAACATCATCTATTGCATCAGATGCATCTGACCCCCTGTCGTTACATCAATAGGAGGGTCCTTAGTAGTTGACCCTTTGGATGTCCGGGGAACACTGGACGTACCAGCGATATCATCAAGGTTAGCAGGAAACGACTGATGGTCTACTGGGACATTGAACGATGTAGACTTGTCCATAAACTCACGGATAACGTTAACAACATCATCTTGCATCTTGGCAACCTTTTCATCGATAAATTTCTCCATCGATTCCTGCAGTTTGATAAATGACTCGTCTATCTTCTTGGAATTAGCAACCGATTTATTAAGCATCACATCAATCGCACTAAATTGTTCTTTCAGTTTCGAATTCACCAAATCAGCAACAAAATGCAGATCTTTTCTACTATGTAGCGGTATCCTGCCACTAGTAGACGAATGACCAGGTTCAGATACATTCCCTTTCTTCTTACGCTTGTCGTTCTTCTTTTGCTTTTCCATCTCCTTCTTCTCCATCTCTTCACTCCTCAACTTATTCAACTCAACCTCTGTTGTTCCTCGAGAAAACCATGTTTTCTCGAATTCAAAATCCTCCTATACCAACTTCAACATATTGTTCACCTTCTCATTATCCTCATCATCCCAACAAACCAGTTCCTCCTCATTGATTGTCGTAACACCATCTTCCCGAATAATGTTCAACACTGCGACCTATATACATCAACATAGATAATCAATCGGATTAGCATGTGGTAAAAATATATACCCGGATCAATTAAAAAAGTAGAAATGAAAAACTCATTCATCATAAAAAAGGGGAAAAATGAATAAATAACAGTGATAAATTGATGAAAACAAAATAGTAGATGCACTCATTTCGATTACCATCAATATACGTAATATTCGGTTAGATAGAATTATAGCGGTTAAATATTCATGTGTCAGCAACTAATAGAATATTTACACTGGTAACATATGAATTGTTCTGTACTTGATATAATTAGCAGAAATTACAAAAAAAAAAAAGAAGACCACTACGTAAGGGACCATCTAAAAATCAAACAAAATCAGAGAGATTAGCATCTACGTATGTAAGAAACTGTAATATGGAGTTGTAACGTATAATTATTTATTTATCAAGAAATTTATCACATTTTGTGATGCTAATAACCAAAGTTACAATAAGAATATATCAGTAGCAGGACTTGAAGAGAAAAAATTAAATTGCTCAAACATAAAAAAGGATCTTGAAAAAATACATGTCATTCCTCATCGAATAACCTCGCATGTTTGGGACTAAGTCCAATTTTATTCTTCTTCGAACACGATAAATTTTCACGCGTTTTATCACCTTGTTCCTCAGTATCGTCTATGGTATCGGACTATGAATAGGAGCCATTCACTTGTTCGATATCCAGTAATGATGGAATTGTTTCAAACTTGAGAAGTTGGATTGAATGGATAAAACCCTGAACAACAATTAAAGTTTGGGATAAAGTAAAAACATCCATTTTCTTTACATTGGAAACCACCAATTCAAAAGCAGTCTTTCCCCAAGGATAAGCAAAAAATGCATCTAGATCTCGAATAAGTTCCACATGATTTTTGTCAATTTTGGGATATGGAATGTAGGAACCAAAACCGATGCCGTGAAAGCAAAACAAGCAAACTTGATCTTTTTTGTTTTTATCGGGTATAATTTTCTTTTTCAACATATTTATCGCAAATTGTGTAGGTCAATACGACTTCTTTTTTATCAGGTGCTTCTTCTTTCTCTTGCTATGACTCGGAAATTTTCCACATGGAAGACTGGGTATAACTGCAAACTCTGTTAGCGAGAATCTTACCAGTTTACCCGCAAACAGAAACCATAACTCACGTGGTTTTGAAGTTTTAAGCTGTCGGGTGATCATGAAGTAACTAAAACTTTCAAAATATGATGGTTTCTCGGTTGTTGTAATAACTTTCCCAAAAACAGAATTTCTAAACAATTCAACCTCCTGTTCTTCAAGTGCATTCAAAATAGCATTTATCCTTTTGGTTTTGTGGTATGAATTAACACGCTAACCGGAAAATTCGTCAGCGGCGGCAAACAACTTCTCAGGAAGTGCAGGAAGTGAATACTAAACATGAAAGATGGAGGAATTAATTGCATGCATACATCTCAATTTCTATTAAAAAAATGAAGAAAAAAGATTTGAATCCCATTTTTCCGAAATTGTGTAATTTTTTCTTTCTCATCATTAAAGCAAGTGAAATGATTTTGACACATCTCTCCAAAACTCTTCAAATTTTATTTTGCCTACCATGGCTACACTATTAGATAAATAAAGATAATATCGGATTAACAAACGGTGTACAGTAGAACTGTGTTTGGATATTTCACAAATTATAAGATAAGTTTGGCTCGTTTAATGCAAATACTTTCTATTTAACCAAAAATTAATTAAAATTCTAACACCAATTTTGATCGATATATTCAATAAAAATTTAATTAATAACAATTCACCAAAATGTGAAAGTTCAACGAAAATGTGATTATTTTCACCACCAAAAATTAAATTGAAAATTTGTTCCGACCAAAATTGTTTTTCTTATAGTAGTGATTATACATACACGTAGAAATTTGGTGACTCCAAACAAGAATGTTTTGTCCACTAAATATTTATTTTCTGAAAAATTTACAAGGAGAAGGTCTAACACGATATCATTGCCAACAATGTGTATAGGTCATGATTACCCTTAAACTGTGCCAACTACCCAAATATTATTATTTTGATCGATAATTTGGATGCTTTTAAGGAAAAACATACTCATTAATGCTCATTAAACATTGTCATTAAATTCTTTCTTTTCTTGACAAAATACAGTGTAAATTGAAAGAAGAAGAAGAAGACGAGAAGATTTTCTAAATGCATATACCACAAAAGGAACACAACAAATACATCAAGGTTTAGCTAATCCTATAATTAACTATAGGATTAAAATTAATTTTAAAATTAATTATAATTAGTATTCAATAACAGATCAATTATGAGATCTCTAATTAGCAATACTAATATATATCGAAAATTAATATTAGTGATTAATTCATTTTTTCTCAAAGATATGGCTCCCCACTTTTCTGAACTTTGTAGACGCAATTCTAATAGGAATTCATGCCTTCGTTCTTTTTTGATAATAGGAATTCAACTAACATTTTCTTATTCGATAAACTCTTCCAAATATATTCAACTAATTTTCAAAACTATATTTGAATATTTGTAAGAATATCCACATCAGCGCTTCATGGACACTTCAGTATAAACTTTGTCTGATGTCTCTTTCAAAATTTACACTTTCACATTCTATAATGTACTGTCAAATGAATTAAATAAGCAGTAGAAACCATGTGTTTACTGTCACGTTCACTATATAAACCAAGGCGAGGACAAGTTTTATTTCATCAAAGAAAACAAAAAAAAAAAGATAGTGGAAGGTTTTAAACTAGAGATAGAGAGATAAAGATGGCGACGTCGGGAACATACGTGACGGAAGTTCCATTAAAAGGGTCGGCAGAGAAACACTACAAGAGGTGGAGGAACGAGAACAATCTCTTCCCTGACGCCGTCGGCCACCATGTCCAAGGTGTTACTGTTCACGAGGGCGAATGGGACTCTCACGGTGCCATCAAGTCTTGGAACTACACATGCGGTATATATTTACTTAAAACCTTCTATTTATGTTTCAACACTTTATACATTATTCAGTTCAACTATATATAGCCCATGTGTGAAACTACTTTGTTTTTGTACTATATATTTTGCCATGGTTATATGCCTGTTCGTTTCGTAGCCGCAGGAACCTGTGGCTGCGTCATGCGGCCAAACGTTGTTCGTTTGACCGCCGTAGGTTCCTGCGGTCAAACGCTGCGGTCGACCGCAGAAAGCTGCGATCAAAATTTTTAATCGCTGCGAAATTATAGCGTTTGTGATCAAACAATTGCGATACAACCTGCGGCGATAACCTGCGGCGATCAAACGAACAACAATATTGCTGCGTCTAACCGCAGCGTCTGACCGCAGGTCGCTGCCGCAGACAAACGAACAGCGCTTATCTATGTTATATATATGACAAAAGCGTATATATATATATATATATATATATGTACAGGTGATCCATTAATTTGTCACAATTAAGTAGTTCGAGATTATTACATATATAATGTTGATCATAAAAAAAACATTTTCATTCTCATCATTAATAAAATTGTTGAATCATTACGCTGATATATATATATATATATATAAATATATGAAGAAAATCGATGGAAACTTAATTAATACAATAAAATTGTGTTGGTATATAAAGATGGAAAGGCGGAGGTATTCAAAGAATGGAGAGAGATAGACGATGAGAATAAAACGGTGATATTCAGAGGACTTGAAGGTCACGTGATGGAACAGTTCAAGCTGTATGACACCATCTTCCAATTTATACCTAAATATGACGATGGTTGCGTTTGCAAAATCACTATGATATGGGAAAAGCGTAACGATAATTATCCTGAACCAATTAACTACGTGAAATTCCTCAAACGTGTCATTGCTGATATGGATGACCACATTCTCAAAACTTAATCATCATCATGACCATCATCATTAACATCATTATCACCATCATCATTATCATCATCACCATCATCATCACCATCATCATCACCATCATCATCACCATCATCATCACCATCATCAACATCATCATCATCACCATCATCACCATCATCACCTATCGATTTTCCTATAATAAGCAAAGTGATTTCCACTACAATAAATGTGATCTTGTGGAGTTTCATCTTTTTGAAAGGTTAAGCTTTGATATGCTATAAAATGATTTATAAAACTATTGTATGTTGTTCATTTATCAAAACATATTATAATATTATTATGCAAGTAGCGAATTCTCCATTTGGATAGAACTACCAGAGTTATAGGTGTAGAAACTCTACAAAAACACAATTACAGAGCAAAACTAATCTTCATCTCTTCTCGACTTCTCCGATTTTTGACATAGTTCTACTAGATTATTAATAAATATCAGTGATAAATTGATGAAAACAAAACAGTAGATACATTCATTTCGATTACCATCAATATACTTAATATTCGTTTAGATGGAATTATATCGGTTAAATATTTATGTATCAGCAACTAATAAAATGTTTACACCGGAAACATATGAATTATCATGTACTTAATATAATAGCAGAAAATGCACAAAAAGAAGACCAATGTGTAAGAGACCAACTAAAAATCAAACAAAATCAGAGAGATTAGCATCTATGTATGTAAGAACCTCTAATATGAAACTATAACATATAATTATTTATTTATCAAGAATTTTATCATATTTTGCGATGATAATAACCAAAGTTAAAATAAGAATATATCAGTAGGAAGACTTGAAGAGAAATAATTAAATTGTTGAAAAACATAAAAAAAGAATCTTGAAAAAATACATGACATTCCTCATTGAATAACCTCGCATGTCCGGGACTAATTCCAATTTTTTCTGCTTTAAAAACGTTGAATTGTCATGCGTTTTATCACCTTGTTCCTCAATATCGTCTTCGGTATCGGACGTCGAAGAAGAGTCATTCACTTGCTCGATATCCAGTAATGATGGAATTGCTTCAAGCATGAGAAGTTGGATTGAATGGACAAAACCCTGAACAACAATTGAACTTTGGGATAAAGCAAGAACATCCCCTTTCTTTACACTGAAAACCACCAATTCAAAAGCAGTCATTCCCTAAGGATAAGCAAAAAATGCATCTAGATCTCGAATGAATTTCACATGATTTTTGTCAATCTTGGAGATATGGGATGTAAAAATCAAAACTGATGTCGTGAAAGCAAGACAAACAAACTTGATTTTTTCGTCTTTATCGGCTACAGTTTTCATTTTCAGCATCTTTATCACAAGACAACCGATATACACTTTCAGAAGCTTGTTTTAACAAATAGTGATGATCTTTTGCAAAGTTGCAAGCTTTTGAAAATAGTGTGAAGAGAGAAATGAGAAGAAATTGTGAAAAAAAATGAAAATATGTTGAGATAAATGAAATTTGATGAAAGAATAAAGGTAAATGATGGGTGTATCGATGACATTAATAGCTCCTAACAACCAACGACAATGGTGATTCTGCAATGAAAATGATGGTAATTTCATAATAATTTGAAAAAGTTTGTTTATAGTGGTTTTTTGTGTATTTTTTTAAAAAAATATAAGATAATGGCAAAACTGTAAATAGAATTTTTGTTGATAAAAAGAGATAAATAAGTTTAAAAAGATTAGTTTTACAAAAAATAAATCAAAGAAGGTTAGTTTTACATTTGGAGAGAAATTTTAAGTTACTTTTGCAACTCCCCTTTTAAAAATATATAAACTATTATACTCCATAATAATGCATGTTACAAAAAAATATTTTTTCAAATATAGTTTTCCTATATTATTTTAAATCCACTTTTTCTGCATCTCTTCATTTTCTGTTTAAGTTTCCGATTTCATTCTCGGTCATTTCTCGCTCTCTACGGCGAGCTCTGTCGCTACCACATCGTGGTTGCGAAGTTGTTGACGGTACGTTGGTCAATTTTTTTCCAACTTTTTTATTTTCTAGGTTGGAAAACTTTGTCGATTTTCCCTTCGGTAGCCGCATGTTACCTTGCTCCGTTTTAAATTTAGCTTTCCTATTGAATTTTGAACTCAAGAGGGTACTCGGTTGAATTACATTTTTTGTAGCTTCAACCTCCTGGTTCCCGATTGCTTCACGACATCAAACTTAGGTTTATTCCAATTTCCAGTGATTATTCTATTCGATTACGTTTTATGTTGGTTGATTATTGGCGGTTTTAATAACTCTCAACGTGACCAAACAAACGATAAAATGACTATCACCGGTTTTTAGTGTCTAAAAATTGTTCGAAAATAAAAAACTTGCTTCATAAAGATTAGGGCTTTTGATAACTCCACGATTAACGTTTTGAATCAACCTTTGTGAAGAAGATTTTGAATGTGACTATGCAAGGTCATAGGATCCGCATTTTTTTGACGTTCTTGCCAACAATTTGGCAGTGTGAAGGATGTGTTCAAGACCAAGATTTGTGCTAAGGGTGGTTCATGTTCAGCATCCAAAACGGATCAAGAATATACCTTGTACCACGAATCAGAGGAGGTGGTGTTCATCGCTCTTTCAAGACCCCAATCGGCAAAACACTAATCCTCCGCGTTGATAATCTCCACCTCCGCTTGAAGGTCTTCCAACTCCGTCTCCTTCTTCCTTGTGGTGGCTACGTTTGTTGCAGTGTCTCAATATTGTGATATCTTTTACAAAATGGGGCTACCGATTCCTTTTCATGTGGAAGTGATATATCCACGACAACAGATTTTCTCTATTGATATTTAGCTTCATTAGTTCTTCGTTTTCTGTTTATGGTGGATTGGTCATATCTGTGTGTTATTGAGAGCTTAAGTGTGGTTATGAATTTCATTATTTCTTTAGTGTGTTGCTCATATCAGCATGGTTTGTTTGTGATCTTTGTGTCTTCAATTGAAATGGTTAGATTCAGTTTCTTTATAAAGCAGGAAAAAAACTTTATTGAACGTGAAAATGTACAATGGAAGAATAACAGAGAAGAAACCAATCTTAAAAATTAGAGAGAAGAAACAAGCAGACACAGCATCATATGGGATGTATATGTTTTCATCAGATTTTGGATCTTCTGCATTCAGGAGGGAATCCTCGAGGGAACCTTTTGAGATCAGAGCAATAATTATAGATCATGAAATATCTTTGCACCCATCTGAGTCTCCTTCTGCCATAAGCATTGAGCTCGTTTGCCACCTGCAATTTACCATCATTGAAAGAACTCTTGAATTTGGGGTTACATCCTGAAGAGACTGTACAAGCCGTAGCAGAGAATCCTCTGTAGTAAGCCGTGAAAGGAGCCTTGGACCAGTCAGTCTTAACCAGACCACCTCTCGTGGCCCAGTCGTCTGCATTCCACAAGCTCGAGTAGATCCTCATTGGTTGGTTCTTTGGGAAAGGAACACCAAGCTTTTCTACATTATTGAACACTCTAATTGGCAAATTGTCCACCAAGAATCTGCACAGAGAGAGAGAGAGAGAGAAAGAAGAAAGTCAAGATCTTTATTTTCATTTTTGCATTTAGAGAAAAAAGTGTTGTTAGAGAGAGATCTTTGAATCTTTACATGATGTGTTGTGGTCTCCAGACAATAGAGTAAGTGTGGAAGTTCTTGGTTGGGTCGAACCAGAGATAAAACTGTTGTTCTCTGTTTCCTTTCCCTTGAGCAAAGACATTAGTGTGAAGAACATAAGGCTTCCCTGTCTCATTCCCTAGAAACTCGAAATCTATCTCATCATGTGTTGCTCCTTGTGACGACAACTGCAAAATTTTAAGACAGATCGTGGAAAGATTCGTCGAGTTTTATTAACAGTGTGATTGTGTGAGCTTGAGAACGTACGTAGTAAGCAGTGACTGTGCCAGCGGAGTTTCCCGCGACCAGTTTGAGCTGCATATCGATGCGTCCGAACAAATACTCTTTCTTGGATTTGAAACCCGACCCGGAAACTCGGTCGAGAGACAGAGACAACATATTTCCTCCGTTGAAGATTTTTCCCCTGTGGTCACCCCACGTGAGGTCGAATTCGTCGAAGAAATTGCCTGAGTAGACCGAACCAACCATCGTCACAAGCAGAACAGCCGCAACGATAGTTGTTGACGTGGTGAGGCTCGAGCTTCGACCCATTTTGGGTTTGGATGATAGGAATAAAAGTTAAGGGGTGTTTTTTTAGGAAGAGATGAGATGGTGTGAGATGGGTTTATGAAGGGTATATCATATATATAGTAGAAGCCTAGGGAAACTAACTGAAGTACAATTGTTTTTTGGGAAATATCTATATATAGTATATAATTTATTTTCAAGTTTTTCAAAAATAATGGTTCTACTATCTCACTATCTAAAACAATTATTCTACAGAAAAACTACGAATTGAGTAGTTTATGAAAAGTATCGATTGAATATCATAAAGGTGTGCATGTCTATTAGTAGTAAACCAAACCGGTTGGACCAAAATTATTGATAATCTATGTTAATTATCAGAAACTTTTGTTTGTTAGTGTGATGTTTATGAATATTTTTAGCACAAAATTTTAAACTATTTTGTCAAATATATATTTTGTTAATGAAATGAAATTTGTTTCTACAAAAACGCATGATTTAAAATTTATAATATAAAGTTTTAAGTGGTCCTTTTACTTGTTTATATTCTTATTTAAACTATTTAGTATATATGTTGTACATACATATGATTTACATGGATATACATATTAATCTTAAAACATCGAAATTACATTCAAATCATGTTTATTTGTCAGTTATAAGTAAATTTTTGTTTGTTTACATGTCGCAATTTTTTTGACCGCTAGTCAAAACAACGATAAGATTAAAAATTTGCGATCAACCATAATCGTAATCACCGATAACAAATAAATGAATAACATATGCCGTATTTATAATCGTAATATTGATCACAAACACAAACACAACTATCGACGATGAACAAACAAACAAGATCTCGATCGTCAATCTACTTAGTATATTAAGGTGTTTCATGAGATCTTTATTGCATTATTAGGAAAACCATCATTAATATTTTTTTTTACATATATATTGTCACGAGGAGCAATTAATAAATAGAATATATAAAGTAGATTTTGTTTTAAAATGAAAGAAAAAAAAAGAGAGAGTGAAAATGAAAGCTGTCGAAAAGAAAGACAACAAAAGAGTAATGTGAGTGCTGAGTGGCGTAGTCACTTAGTCCAGACTCGAAAGCTGTTGCCAGCTACTTCTGCTTCACCCGTCAAACCTCGACACCCTTTTCTTTTATTATTGAATTTTCTTTTTCTATATCGTTTTATGGTTTTGGCATTGTAGAATTATTAGGAGAAACAAAAAAAGAAAAAAGAAAACGACAAAGAATCTAGTTTTAAGAATTTGTTTCAAAAAAAGGAAAGAAATAATAATCGTGACAAGCTGGAATGGAGTGGCCATTCTTTACCCTTTGTACTTTGTGTTATCTTCTGTCTCAGCTTTGCCACGTGTCATTTCCCTCGTACCTCCGTCACGTGTGACTGTGACCTAACGTTTTCTCTTCAATCTTTATCAGTTCCGCCATGGCATGCCCATAAAATTTAATCCAATTTTCGTTTACTTAATTATTCTTAGATTCCAAAGGATGATTTACTCTAAATCAAATCCTTTAGAGACCACTACCGAAAATTCTAACAACTAAAAATATTCTAAATTTCAGAAAACTCAAATCTAAAACTTACATTATGTAAAAGAATATATGAATTATATCATTGTATAATATATAGAATATATACAACGGAACAAATAAATGAAATATAAAAATTATTTTAGAGAAAAAGAATAGGCGAGGCATCTATATTCATCTCAAATATATAAATTTATATTTGTTTTTGATCGTATGATAGTGTTAAATTTTCATATAAAAATGTGTTATTAAATCGGTATATTGTAGTTTAAATGACAAAAAAATAAATAAACAATTGTTTTAATAATATTTTTACAATAGAAAAACTTAATTTACATACTACTTAACTCCAATGAATAATATTATAAAATATCATTTTTCGAAAATTATTTTTGTAAATATAATTATGAGACACTAAAATTAAAATTTCAAAAATAACATAAATTATTATATCAAAATATTTATTTATATCAAAATATTTATTTATTTTAAATAATTTATAATAAAATTAAATCATTATGTTTGGATTATTTTTCTTTAATTTAAAGTTCAGATTTTCTATTACAAATAATTTAATATTAAATTTATGATGTTTTCAAAAATTTAAAATAATAGTATTAGATTTAAACTAAAAAACTTAAAATAAAAATACTTTAAAGAATTGTGTTTTGCTAATTATATCACATGTATTTTACAATAGTATTCTTTTTATCCAGTTATTACGCTAATATCATGTCTTATTACTATTTAGTTTTTTTTTGCTACTCCAACAAAAATTGCTAAAAACCATTATGAAATTCTGCAAAATTTTAACTATATCCTTTTCAGATGAATTTCACCGGTACAATGTATACATTAATTACATCATTGTCATTTTATCATTAATGAAAATTACAAAATTAAGAGATATAAAAGTAGACAATCTTTTTATTATTTAGTTAATTTTTTGGACTAATTTAATAAGGACTAAAAATATATCTTCACCATCCAATTTCCCAATTTCTTGACAAGACATCTTCACCGGTGACATAATTCCAAAGGTAAACACCATCTTTCTTAGCTGTCCAAACACAATTCTTCCAACCACATCTATGAAATAAGATTACATCATCCCAAAACACTTTTACATTCATATGACCATCATCTTTGCTCATATAGCACCAAAACAAAGTTGTATGCAGCAAATTCTCTCCAAATTTCCAAGAAAATTTATCTGCAAAACTTAGATTTTGTGCACCAAGATCATCTTCCTTAGATTTACAATGGATGAAAAGAGTTTCATTGGTTGTCAATCCATTGACCACAGTGACTTGCCAATCTGAAATCTTCGGGACTATGATGTCTCTGCCACCGCCTAAGACATGATCTTGACAACTTAGGATTAGAACAAAGTAAATGGGCAAGAGAAAGTGTTTGATAACATTCATAGTTTTTTTTCTAGTTATAATAATATTAAACATTTGTGAAGAAATTCTTCTTTTATAATGGAACAAACAAAACAAACCGTAACGTTTGATTAAAATATGAAGTTAGTGCATTGCAGTAATTATGAGTCATGCTTTAATTCATTTTACGTGATTATGGGTTAATTAGAATTGAAGATGTAAGGTCATTCATATATACGGATCAAACTACATTATTGCGGGTATAATATATTTTAAATATAAAAATGATTTATGTATTTAGCTTTAAATTATTTTATTATATATGCTTAACAAAAATATGATAGGTTAATAAAAAAATTTTAGGATAATTGATAAAAATAATAATTTTTAAGTTTTTGTTCCAAATTTATCACCAATAGTTTAAATCTCCAAACAATAACACAAATTTAATATTAAAATATTTCAAAATATTTTTTAATAAAGAAAAATTAAATCATAATTTGGTAAAAAAGAACACAAATATAATAATTTAATTATACTTATAATTTATTTATGGTAAATATATATTTTTAGAAAATAATTTATGATATTTTAGAATTTTAAATTTATAACGCTAAATTGAGAACAAATATTTAAAAAGATGTTATTTTAAAGATTTAATATATTTATTTATGATTCGGTGTATTGAAATCAATCATAGAAAAAGGTATATTTATAACAAACTAATTTTGGATTTTAAAACTATAACTAGAAATTTTATGTTAATAATAAATACCAAAATGGTATTTTTTTATGTTAATAATAAATATCAAGGAAATGGAATCGTTCTCAAAATATATTTTTTTATTGTGAGTAGTATTTCGGATAAAGCATAAAGAATTCCATACATGAGTGCTGGATTTTGTTTGAATGTGGGGGCATTGAAGAGGCAACACATTTTGGTTCTTTATAAATATTTTTATTTTTTTATGAAGTATGGTTCATGAATCCTGGGTAATAAATGAGGAATAGATAGTTGGCAAAATTAATAAATAAATCAGAGGAATGGATAAGGTAGTGGTCCAACGAAACCTGATAACAAATTAAAATATTTGACACGATATCCAAATATACACATATTCTTGATTGCATTACAATATCATATTGGATTCAAGATAACTTAATTCCACTTTGGAATGATTTTCTTTTAAATTAAGAATCGAGAACATGCTCAAAGTAAAAATCTGGATTTTTTAAGGTTGAAGAGAAGAGAAATGGCACTCTCTGTTCTACTTGGGCGTTTATGTGAAGAGTCATTTTTCAAAATTAAGCAAAGAAAATTCTGATACACAAACGAGTCTTATATCGACTTGCTTTCGTTTAGCTTTGGAATTTTCTTGTACTCATACGAGTTTATGTCCACCTTCTCTTGCATAGCCTGCGGGTAAACAAAAACCGGTCAAGGTTTTTGTGTTTCATCAAAAGCTTTTATGCGGTCTACTCATGACACCTGAAAAGTTGAGGATATGTATATACCTTGAGCTCCTCTTCGATGGATGTGTTTTTAGGTTTATAAGCATCGACAGGTCCTGTTCTTGAAAGAGCCTTTCTTGTCTCTATGATCTCCCATTCCTGGTCATCTTTTACCTTTGCGATATCCTTACTGAACTAACCAAATAAACCATATGTGGTGAAGCTGAGAATACAAAACATATTCTCTTTGAAATATCTCATTCATCGATTCCGAGCTCAGTTTAGTCGAGAAAGATCTCACCTGCCTTGAAGGAGTTGGCTGAGCCCGAGAGCTCCAAACACTGTCAGAGATATCATCGGAAGTCCATATCTTACAAATGGGTGTCTCCTTCCCCACCTTTTAAACGACGATGATGGCTGCTTGGGGGTAGCAGTGACAGCAGTAGCGGGGCCAGAAACAGAGGGCTTTTGAGTTTTCTGACTGGTTTCGATTGTTGTCATCCTTGAATAGCCACAAATCCAAGGACTGCAAGGGAAAAAATCAAGAGTTGAAACCTACCACAAGAGTAGCTACAATAAGGAGTAATTGCACATTTTGTGATGAGTCATGCAGTTTCTTGCAGTACCAAAAACTCTCCTCCAGAATGTAAATTGAGGAATCCACTGACCATGCCGATCATTGGACAGGTAAATCAGGAATTAAATTACATATATCATAGTGCAAAAACCGCATTGATCTCACATATATAAAAGAAATTAAATAGTTTTACCCTTTCTTCTTGATATCCAATTTTGCATAATTCAAAGTTTTTAAATGGATCTTCTCAATTCACGATCATATTAACAATTCAAGTAGGGAAAGTGCACTGAGTGGAGATAGCTCAGCCTACGACTATACATTTTCTGATGTATGATTTCAAGTGTAACAGCGATTAAGGAATCCACTAACCAAGGCAATCACTGGTCAGGTAAATCAGGAAAGAAATCGAATTATAGAGAACATAATGCAAAAACCCACTACACTTTGCAGAACTCAAAGTGTTAAAACGATCTTCTCAATTCTTGGGCATAATAACCATTCAGGCAAGGAACATGTATTAAGACTTGAGAGGAGATAGCTCAGCCTGATATTATTTCTTATTACTGTGAGATGAAAATCAAATCCAAGGACACATAGACTCGCACAACTGGGAGATGGAAAGAACCAAGAACCATTGAAAATGCAATACCATGGAAAAGGAACTATAAAAAAAGAGAAGATAGAAGAAGTCCACAAAACAAAGTGTATTTGACACCAGATGATATCCCAATCTAATCCAGCTACTGGTTATCTAAACGTTTCAAAATAAAGTTTCAATATCCCACATAACATCTAATCAAAAATCACCTAGACAACTCTCCACTTGGTATTTCCATCCTCTTCTAAAACTAAATAGATCCGAATAAAAATTTCATTTGTGTGTCATTTTAAGTAAAATCATTTAATATGCATTTGCTTCAAAGACAACCAAAATATGCCCTCTTCTCCTTACGTTCACAGACACTACATGATATCAGAAAAATCATCTACAACAACAAATCGATACCTAAATGTTCCATAGTGGATCCATCATGAAATCCTAATCCAACACAGATATTAGTACTTAAGCTACCTCGTACAGTAAAACAGATTACTGACTAAAAAAAATATCAGAACCAGAAGCTAAAAGAGTAAAACGAAATTCTAACAATGCAATTTGCAGAATGAAATGTCAACAAAAACACAAACACGAAACCTGCACAAGTTCCAGAAGAAATCAGATTCCTTTTTGTCTGATTTCGTCTGCAACTTGCTCATGTTTGGTTTTCGTGTTTTTGTTGGCATTTAATTGACAAGTGTAAACAACAAGAATCCAGGCTAAATCCAGACTAACCTAGGCGGATTTTCTATGCGAATGGAGACAATTATGTTTACTACTTTGACATCGACACAGAACTTAGAAAAGGGAGAAACTTTACTTTCAGATACGAAATTAGGAGGGGCGAGGAAAAGCCTAAGAGGAAAATTGAAGAAACTTACTTGGGAGTATAAGAGATAACGTAATGCAGAGCGAGGAAGATAAACAAATCGAACAAACCCCTAGATCAACGGAAGTGAAAGGCAGAGAAGCACTGGATATCGATTCGAAGCTCTGCTCAATCAGAATAAAAACAAAAAAAATTAGAATAGAAAACCCAATAACAAATTCAGCCAATCTACTGAAAGTTTTGGAAAGTGAGAAAGGGAAAATTACAGCCTAGAAATCGGATAAATCATCGATTGCATCAACGCAACAAAAACCCTAAAAACATAATCGATGTGTATTTTGCATACCTTAGAGCTTAGACAACTTGGTAGATTCGTGAGGGAAGAGAGATCGAAAATCAGGAGAAGAAGTCGCAATCACAAACCTATCAAACCGATCAGAGAAAGTGCACGGAAATGATTCTTTTGCATCTTTCCAGTGTCGCCAAAACCGAACCGGAACCGCCCTCGCAGACCAGTTAAACGTAAACCGGATGCATATCGGGTCTGGTTTATAGTCCGACTAATCGGGACAAATGAGCGAATGCCGCTAGCTAGTGATGGGTCAATTCTCAAACCGAACCAAAATTCTCGAATTAAGCAAAAGATTAATACATTTTAAAGTTTTTTTTTTCAAATCTAATATTTTAAAATTAAAATTCCAAAATACCATAAATAATTATGTAAAAATACTTATTTACTGTAAATAAATTATATATAAATTTAAAATATTATATTTAGATTCATTTTTTCCAATTTATGGTTTAATTTTTTCTATTAAAATATAGTTTTAATACATTCTAATTTTAAAATTTATTCTATTATTGGAAATTTAAACTAATAATACTATTTTTGAAACAAAAACTAAAAAATATGATATTTTAAATAATTGCCCAAAGCAAAAATTATAAAATATTTTAAAATAACAAAAATCAGTACATCATTCTCAAAATATATTTTTTCTTGTATTTTTACACGTAAACTCATTTATCAAACTTTCATTCAATATTTTTTTTTGCAATATAGTCGACCATATATAATAATTTTATAAATTTTATTTTTTTTGAAAAACTTCCTTTTGCGTCAACAATTCAAAGGGATCCACAATTCCAAGTAAAATTGTTATAAAATTTATCGTTGATTGTAAATATTATATATGTATTGTAAAATCTTTTTTTTGTCATCAGTAACTCTATTAATTATATAAATTATTGTTTACAAAATCTCGTAAAAAATTCGAAAAAAAAAAAAATTTCCAATCGACATTGGACATTATAGCATAATTTGCCAAAACATCGGTTATTTGATTAGATGATCTTGGTTGGTGACGAAACTGGACTGAATCGAACTTTTCTATCAATTGATGAATTGTGTTGATATAATGTATAAATATCAGATTATCAAATGTCTGATTGATGAGATATTTTAACGATAAATTATCTCCTTAAAAAAGAATTTGACGATATCTCAACGACCAAGTTACTTGTAGAATCCAAATAAGTGCTGAAAATTTCGCTTCAATAATTGAATGTCGATTTTCAAATTTATCCATTCCAGCATTCAAGAACAGATCATGATTATTACGAATGATCCAGTATAAACTTGAATGATTTGATCATTTCCTCTGAGAAGCATCGTAATTACATTTAACCCAATATTGTGGAGGAGTTTTCCAATGTCTTGAGATAATATGGTTATTTTGTGCACTTTGAGATTCCAACTTTTCTGTATGGTTTAGCCATTCCTAAATATCCTCTTGACACTTTTGAAGCAAATCAACTGAATTATCATTTGATGTTAAAAATACAATCATTTCTACTTTTCCATATTTTCTAAAAAAAATAAAAATAAAGATACTTTTGTGGCGAACCAAGATCAAACTTTTTGTAACTTGATATTAAGAATCAGACACATAGAAGAATTTATAATACCAAGTTTTTGTATATTTTCTGTATATTACTCCTCGGTTTACATATAGAAGAATTTACAATACCGAGTTTTCTCCATATCATATAAGCATAAGGGTAAAGAAAAAAGTTATGAATTTATGTTTATTCATAATCACCACAACGAGCACATTTGTTATCTAGAATGAATATTTGATAATATAATATATATATATATATATAATTTTAATCCTAGTGCCTTTGATAATAACCGCCATAGAAAATGATTGATTTTTGGAATAACTTTTAAAGACCACATATCTTTGGCTAAATCTGGGTGATCTACAAGAGCTGTCTGAATTTTATCTGACTCATTATGACTTGAATCAACTGCCTGATGATATCCAGATTTAACTGAATATACTCTATTTGAAGTATATCTTCAAAACCAATTATCTGTTGATTGATTAGAAGGGAGATAAATTTTATATAGAATGTGATGATCTTCTTTCTCAATCAGATCATTAATTTTTTCTTCATCACATTGCTTTGTGTTCTTGTTAATAACTACATCAATTTTGAGTAGTGGATTTGTATAAAGTATAGTTTCGAGGCACGAGGTGGAGAAATAGGAAGCCAACCATTATCTCCAATTGATGTAAATGTACCATTACCAATAATACGTTGAAACCCTGATCTTAATAGTTCTTGAACATATAAAATTGATTGCCATCCAAAAGATGGCAAAGAGCCTTTGACGGCTACTAATAAATCTTCATCTCTGTAATATTGGCTTTTTAGTATTTTTGAAAGAAGACAATTCGACCTACGAATATTTTTCCAACAAAGATTAGCCAACCAAGGGTTTGATTGAACTTCTGAATTTCACGGAAATCCAATCTGCCGATCAACTTAGGAGTAGTCATCTTCTTCCGAAAAAACTATGATATTTTACGATTACTATTAGTAGAACCCTACCAAAATCTTGGCATCACAAATACAAACTGTCAAAAAACCATCAAAAATCGACGACATAACTCTCCAAATCGAAGAGAAACACAAATCGATGACGGAGAAGAAGAGTTAACCGTCGGCGATGAAAAAATTTGAAAAATCGCAATGAAAATCGCGATCACCTTAGGAGTAGTCATCTTCTTCCAAAAAAACCCATGATATTTTACGATTACTATTAGTACAACTCCACCAGAATCTTGGCATCACGAAGACAAACTGTCAAAAAACCATCAAAAATCGACGACATAAATTCTCCAAATCGAAGAGAAACACAAATCGATGACGGAGAAGAAGAGTTAACCGTCGGCGATGAGAAAATTTGAAAAATCGCAATGAAAATCGTATGAGAGAGAAAACGATTTTCTTTTATTTAAATACAAATATCCTCAATGACACATTTTTCCAATATATTTTTTTGTTTATTTTTTCTTGAAAATATTTATTAATAATTTGATTCATTTATAGTCTCACATACTTATGATATAATTATGTTTTTTCATATTTCTTAAGCATTTGCGAAAAAACATTTATTCAATTTTTTATTCATTAGTGTCTGATAAACATTTTTATCTTTCTTAAATAAATTATTTTAATTTTGAGTAAAATATCTATCGTCTATGTCGTTTTTCTTCATTTTAATTTCTTTTGTATAAAAACAATATGAAAAACATCTATATGTATAATCTTTTGAAAAATGATAATCAACTTAAATCCTTATCACTAAACCTTTTCAACCAAAAAACTCTAAGTATGTTGTCAACTTTTCTTCATTTTTCATGAGATATCTTCATTTTTTAGAATCTGGAAAATCAAAACCGAACTCAATAATCAAATACATAATCCTAAATGTTGTAAATTCCATTTAAATATCATCTGCCTATACGAATCATTATAGAAATTAAGTTGATTGGAATTAACAAAAAATTATCTTTTTCAAATTTATTATGATGAAAAAATATTTAAAAGATTCAAAAATTACTAAAGTTGGATAAGAAATATCTCGTACGTCCCAATTTTCACTTATTAAAAAATCGGGATCAAACCGTTTCATAACTTGAATATGGAACATGATGTCATAAGTATAATATATTTCACCGATTATACATAACAAAATTGGTGAATTGTCTATTGGTAAGATGGAGAAACTCACCGGGCAACAAAACCTGCAAGAATCAAATTATTGTTTAACGAAAAACTATGCGGAGAGAAGAAAGCGGGTTATTACCAACATAATCGCCAGTGTAGTGCATATTCGCAAAAGTCAAATGGTGATTGCGTACCATTTTTTGTTTTTTTTGTCAGGATCACAAATAATTGGCCCAATAGTTTAATATTTTCATACGAAAATTTAATACGTTTTTATGAGTGAAAGTAAAATCGAACTCTATAATTTTGGGATAGACGTAAAGATGGTACAACCACTAGACCACTTAATCTTACATATCATTTTTTTATTTTTTTTTTGCCTTCAAATGATTTATCAATGGGTACAATCATTGTTTACAAGAGTTTGTAAAAATAAAGGTGAGAACGAAAATAATTTCCAATCCACAGACGATTGGATAGATGTGGAAGCCAATTTATCTGCTGCTTTGTTACAGGACCTTGGCTGATATTGAAACTTAATATCATCAAACTTCGATGTCCAATTAGAGATAGTTTGAACATAGTGTTGAAACTACAAATGAAATTATGTACGAGTAATTAGATGATTTAGTTGTAGATTATCACTTTCAAATATTACTTTACGGTATCTCAAAGACCATGTAGTCTGGAGAGCTCAAATGAGAGTAGTAAATTCTGCTTTAATCACTGTACTTCGACCTTCAAATTTTTCCATACCAGCATGACGACAAATCCCATGACCATCACGAATAATCCAACCCAATTCAGAATGTGTAAGACTTTTTCTATGAGCAGAATCATAATTACATTTCATCTAATCTCTCGATGGGACCTTCCATCATGGACTTAAGTCCATATTTGTTGAAGACAGAAAATCATTATAATGACTGTAAAGTAGGTAACCATTCAAGAACATCTTCATTGCTTTTTTGAATCACACTATCCACAGAGATAATCTTATTATTAAAGTGAAGATCAATCCTAGATTTCCAAATTCTCCAGAGCATATAGAAAAGGAGATATCGTTGTACCGAATTCGACACACATTGATTATAACTCAAAATCAACTTACGAATAATATCATAAATATTTGTAGAGATAGCATAATCCGTTGAAATACGTAAACCCAATCTCCTCCATAACATATGGGTGTAAGGGCAGTCGACAAACACATGTGTCTCTCTTTCTTGATAACATCTAATACACACTTGATCTAAAATAATTTTCTGATGATCGAGGTGGGACTTGAGTGATAAAGCTTTAGATAGTAATCTCTAAAGAAAATGTTTAATATTTGGAACAATCTTTAATTTCCAACTACCTGTTACTAGATCTAGATGATTGACTAAAGTTACTTGAGATAACCTAGAATCTGTACTATGCAAATCAACAGTTTTTCGATACCCCGATCTTACCGAATACACACCATTAGAAGAGTGTTTCCAATATCAAGTATCAATAGAAGAGAACTGTGGAAGATAAATATTGTATATCAAATGATGATCATCTTTCTCAGTCAAATCTCGAATCATATCCATGTCCCATTGACATGTTTCCTTATTAATAAGAATCTCTAATTTTTGTTGTGGATTTGTATAGGGTAGAAGTCTGGGAGCCCGAGAGGGATCAATTGGTAACCAATTGGTATCACCGAGTGCAATAGAAGATCCATCACCAATGATTTTTTGTATCTCTGAGCACAATTATTCACGATCAAACAAAATGAATTTCCAACTGAAAGAAGAACGAGTACCAACTTTAGCCGATAATAGATCACATGTTTTGTAATAACGAGCTTTTAGAAGTTTAGCTAATAAACTGTCGGGTTTTCGGAAAATTTTCCAACACGAGTTGGCTAATAACGCTTGATAGAATTTTTAGAATTTCCTGAATCCCAAACCTCCTATTAATTTGGTATAGCTATTTTCTTCCATGATATCCATGATATCCTTTTCCTCATTTCTGATGATCGCCATCAAAAATGAGCAAGCGCTTTATCAATTAAATTACATATCGACTTTGGTAATTTGAAAACATTCATTGAATATACAGGCATTGCAAAAACCACTACTTTTATTGGAATTTCCTTCCCAGCAGGTGATAAAAATCTTGATTGCCATCTTGAGATACGAGATTGCACTCGATCAACAATATACTGAAACATCTATCTCTTAGTTCTGTTAAACTGTTCCGGTAAACCAAAATACTTACCAGCTCCACCCACATTCATAATCTCCAACATGTGGTGTAAATAACGTCTAGTATGATCGAACACTTTATTTCCAAAAATTATAGAGGATTTCTCCAAATTGATTAACTGCCTTGATGATTTACCATATTCATGAAAAATTTGTTGTATACATCTCACATTATTCATATCAACTCTGAGGAGAAAGAGGGAATCATCGGCGAATAGAAGGTGCAAAACTAGCGGACCTTTGTTATAAATTTTCAAAGGCTGCATCTGATGATTTCTCTTTGCTTCTAATATTAAAGAACTGAAGACATTAGCACATAATATAAATAGATACGGAGAAAGAGGATCTTTTTGTCTTAATCCACGATTTGGTTTGAAAAAACCATGTGGACTCCTGTTAATGAGGACAAAAAACGAAACTGTGGACAAACACTGCATAATCCATTTTATCCAAATGGGCGAGAACCCTTTTTTTAGAAAAATTGCCTCCAGAAACATCCATTCAATTCTATCATAGGCTTTATTTACCTCTCTCTTCACGGCCATGAACGATGTTGAGCACAACTTCTGTGATTTTAAAGAGTGTAACGCTTCATGTGCAATCAATACATTATATGTGATCAATCTTCCAAGGATAGATGCAGCTTGGTTTTCCGAAACTAAGACATTAAGGAACTGTTTAAGTCTAATAACCAAGAGTTTGGAGATTATTTTGTAAAATACATTACAAAGGGATATCATACGAAAATCTTTCATTGTTCTGGGACAGTCCATCTTTGGTATTAAACAAAGATTTGTATGATTAAATTCCGTAATCATAACTTCGGAATTAAAGAACCTTTCTGTTTCCTAGAAAACTGCGTCACCAATAATATCCCAATGTTGATGATAAAAAAAAGCTGTAAACCCATCCGGATCATGAGCTTTATTTTCACCAATTGAAGATATCGCTTTAAACACTTCCTCTTTAGAAATAGGTTTTAATAATTCCATGTTTATCTGATCAAAGACAACTCTATCCATTGACGTTAACACATAATCCAAATTATCTGGAGAGGTAGATTGAAAGAGATTGGAAAAATATTTTTGAGCTTCGATTGCAATGGCCTTGTTGCCAAAAATATCACACCCATTTTCATATTGTATTGAAACTATAGCATTAGTAGCTCTCCTATTTTGAGTAACTGCATGATAATACCGAGTATTTCTATCACCCTCCAAAAGCCACTGGTTTCTACTATTAAGTTTCCAATATTTTTTCTTCCTCTGCATAAGCCTCCAGTAATTTTTGTTTTAATATTGTGATTCCATATAAATTATATCTAGCCATATCTATGTCCGAGGAAAGCTCTTTTATCTGCTTATTCAGATTTATCCATGAATCTTTCTTCCAATTGGATATTCCTTTCCTGCAGGCTTGAAGTCGAGTTAGTAGCGTATGATTATCCATGTATGAAATATTGTCCCAACTAGTTTTAACAACAATATAGAAATTCTCATGATTTGTCCAACGTGGATCATAGCGAAAAATTTGTTGTCCAAAATTAGAATGTCTTCTACTTTTTAATATATCCTGTCTATGATCGGAGTCGATCATATCTAAATATTCCACTACATAAGTTAGGAATTGAGCTTTCCACTGATCATTAGCCATCGCTCTATCCAACCAACAATGGACTATTTTATTACTACGTCGTCCAGCCCATGTCATATTGTTACCAATAAACTGAATATCTCACATCATACAATGACCATTTGTTGAAAATCGAATAAGCTCCAAGGTTCCCTTATTTGTCCACCTTTCTTGTCATTCGGGTGTAAAATTTTGTTAAAATCACCACACATTAGCCATGGTCCTTTTCGTGTGAGTGCCATAAATTTTAATCTTTCCCAAAGATTATTACGAAATTTTCGAACCGGATGTCCATATATATACACGACAAATAGAAATCATATTCTTTTTTATTTATCATACACTCCATCATTCTTTCATCAATACATTTCAACAACTGTTTTTTCCATAATAAGGCTAAACCACCTCCGGTTCCATTCGGAGGTACACACATAACGTAATTATAATGTAATATACCGACTATATCATGAACAACATTACTTTTATTTTTCGTCTCCACAAAAAAGAGTATGTACGTGGAATATTGTTTCCTTATTCCCTCCAGTCGTCGAATTATCAGAGACCCTCCTAAACCCCAATAGTTTCAAAAGGTAGTATTCATTTTTCTCTGGGTGGAGTAAGGCCCACCAGACAATCACCTAAATCACTTAGCAATTTACCAATATTATTTATCTTTATACAAGAAAAAATAAATATTGTATAAATTAATAAATGATATATGCCATAAATTGAATAATCTTCATGATCTAACCCTATTATATTCCATATTTTGGATCCAGAAACTGCTTGATGCCCATCGGACCCATTCAATTCGAAACTCAACCATAGTCCACTCTCAAGTCGGTCCGGTTCAATTAATTGGGCGTTAAAATACAAAAAACTGGTTTTCATAATTTTAATGAATCAACCAAAATCTTCTAAACCCGGTCGATTTTGATAACCATATTCTGAATTCCCTAAAAACATTTTTGGTATATCATTTAGGTTTTCCGACAAATCTAGTTTTTCTCGATGGAGACAGTGGATTTTCCTCCTTTTTGCACCATGATTTTCTTCATTATCGATCAAATTAGGTTTTGTTGTGGAGAAATTATTCGAAGACATCGAATTTGCGGCTGGCATCTGAAATCCGGGTGGATAATTTTCTGCTTCATCTTTATCTTCATGAGATTCATCATTATTGGGTTGTTGGTGATTTTTCGGAGATGGGGAAGGGAGGACAGAGATGCACTCAGACGAATCATGATTAATAAAACCACAATTTGTGCAAAAGTTCCGTAATCTCTCGTAGCAAAATTTGAGAGTAATATCAACATCATCAAATTTAAAAATCCTCTGAAATTGATGAGGGGATGCGATATTCATAAATACTCGGACCCGAAAAAATTCCACTTTATGAGCACCATGCACGTTGAAGTCGGATTCAAGTATGGTTCCAAGAGTTCCACCAATAAAAATCACAATACGATACGTCAGATATGGAATCGGTATACCCCCTTACTTGCACCCAAAATGGGATGAACTCCAGATCGGAATTCGTCAATGTTGGAGACCATTTGTGGAGGACGACCATCCAATCGTTGAAGGACCAACATCCGATCGTTGAAGGACCATGGGCTTCGTCGGAGTACGAAGATAAGGGCTTCCTCCGATTAAAATAAGAATTGCACCAAGTTTCCTTCAATGATACGCGAGATAATCGTCTCACCGACACTTCATAGACACAGCAAAGACATCATCAACGCTCGGAGATTTTGTTTCCGAGGATTTATTGGCTTGGCAAGAAAACATTATCATTTCTGACGGCTATCGGAAATAAAACCATCGGACTTTTCCGATGAATTTGCGATGGATTATCCACGGACTACCGAGGGAACTACAACCATCGGAGATCAGTCGGTAATTTCCAAGGCTCGCAGGGCCGTCGGTAAATCGATGGTAAAACCTGATGATAAACCGTGGAATTTCCGACAAAAGCGCAATCGTTGGAATATCTTCTTGAAACCGTCGGAACATTACCGACGTATCTCAGGCCGTTGGTAAATTTCCGATGACTTCTCGATGGAATTTGTGTTTTACACTCCGTTGGGAATCCATCGGCCTTATTCATCGGAAAACCATCGGAAGTATCCGACCATTGTCGGACGCCGTCAGCAATCCGTCAGAAACATAAAAATAATCAATTAAAATTTTGTGTTTATCTGTCAGTGGTCGGAAACCGTCGGAAATCCGTCGGGAGGTGAAGATAAAATCTATTCAAAATATGTGATTATCCGGTTGTGGTCGGAAACCGTCGGAATTTCGTCGGAAAAGGAGAATATTCTAAAGAATAATCTATTTAAAATTCATAATTATCTGTTAAAAATTCGTAATAATCTGTTAAAAATTCGTAATAATCTGTTAAAAATTCGTGATAATATCTAATTTTCACTATAAATAAGCTATGATCTTTTACAATTTCAATAGAACAAAAAATTTTAAGAAAATGTGTTCTTCGGATTCTTATGAGTATTTTCGATCGTGAATGGATAAATCTCGATATGATTCAACAACGGGGGAATTGACTGGTGAATTTGGGCAAGGTGTTGAAGAGTTCATGGCATTTGCATCAAAGAATAGCATGACATTGGAATACGGTAAAATGTATTATCTGTGTATTAAATGTCGAAATCATAGATTAATCTCTGTTAGAGAAATACGTAATCATTTGTATAGGAATGAATTTATGTCGGGTTACAAAATTTAGTATTCACATGGAGAAACTGATGCAACGATGCAATATTATGGTAGTACTTCAAAAAAGATAGATAGTACTAATGTTAGGAAAGAGGAACCGGCATCAGAAGTTGATATAAACGGAGGTAGTGTTCAGATGGTGAATGATGCATTTCGTGAACAAAGAGAATCGTACATTGAAGATATTAGCAGAATAGAGGAACCTAATTTGGAAGCCCAAAATTTTTTTGATATGTTAGATGCATCCAAGCAGCCTTTGTCTAAAGGATGTAGAGATGGATTATCGCCTTTATCTGCTGCAAGCAGGTTGATGACAATAAAGATGGATATCAACTTGGCTCAAGATTGTGTGAATGCGATAGCTGATTTTGTTAGAGATATATTACATGAAGATAATATTGTACCTGCTTCATATTACGAGGTTCAAAAACTTGTATCTCGTCTTGGATTGCCATATCAGATGATCGATGTATGTATTGACAACTGCATGATCTATTGGAGAAATGATGAAAACGACATTAAGTGCCGATTTTGTCACAAACCTCGATTTCAAGAGACAAACGGTAGAGTACATATTCCGCATAAACGGATGTGGTATTTGCCATTAACAGAGAGGTTAAAGAGGTTATATCAATCTGAACACACGGCAAAACCTATGAGATGACATGCAAAACATAATTCGAGTGGAGAAATTGTGCATCCCTCGGATGCAGAAGCATGGAAACATTTTCAACAGGTTTATCCTAGTTTTGCATATGAGCCTAGAAACGTATACCTCGAGTTATCTACAGATGGATTCAACCCTTTTGGGAAGCATGGGAGTCAATACTCGTTGTGGCCAGTTATCGTTACACCTTATAATTTGCCTCCTTCTTTGTACATGAAACGAGAGTTTTTATTTCTAACAATTCTCGTCCCCAGCCCAGACCATCCCACTACAAGAAAACTGCCAATTTGCGACTGCAATTTGCGACTACATACGTGGTCGCAAAAATTGCGACCACATTTGCCATGGTTTAGCGACTAATTTGCGACTACGGAATAGTAGTCGCAAAATGGTCGCAAAATGGTCGCAAATATGTGACCAATAAGTGTGGTCGCAAATCAGTCGCAATATGCAACCAATTAGCGACTGAGATGCGACTGCCTTGAGACTGACCCTGGTAGTCGCTAATCAATCGCAAAATAGCGACTGATTAGCGACTACATATGGAAAATCAGGTGGTAGTCTCTTATTGATCGCTAAAACTGCGACCAATTTGCGACTACGGTATGTAGTGGCTCTACAGTCATAAAATGGTGGCAAAGTGCCACCATAAAAAACATGTGCGAGTTAGGTATAATGACATTTAAGCGACTACATAGCTATAGTTGCAAAGTAGTGGCAAGTCAGTGGCAAAGTAGTCGCAAAGTAGTCGCAAAATGTTGTATATATATGCACCATCCCATTCTCTCATTTGCGAAATCAAAAGTAAAAAGTTTTGTAAAACATGTGGGGAAATTATAACAATTCGAGAGATTGGATGTATAGAAGAATTGATAATGAAACAAGAAATATCTCGGCGGAATTTGCACAAGGCATGGAGCAGTTCATGAATTTTGCAAGTAGTCAACCTATAGCTCAAAGTAGTGGAGGTAAGTTTTTCTGTCCTTGTATTAATTGCAAAAATGATAAATTTATTCCGGGACGAAAAATATGGAGTCATCTATATAGTCGAGGGTTTATGCCAAATTATTATATTTAGTATAAACATGGAGAAGAGCTGAATGTTCAGTTAGGGACGAGTAGTACTAGTCGGGGTGATGTACCAAGAAATCAGGGACGTGATTGTAGTAGTGATGAAACAGTTGGTATATCCGGTAATAGATATGTTGAAATGATAACCATGTTATGACGTTTATACATGTGGCCACCGATTTGCGACTCCTTCATACATGTGGTCGCAAATCAGTCACAAAAATTTGTGACTGATTTGTGACTGCGGTTCTCCAGTAGTCCCAAAACAGTCACAAAAATTTGTGACTGTTTTGCTACTGCGTTTCTCCTGTAGTCGCAAAACAGTCACAAATTTTTGTGACTGATTTGCGACTACGGTTCACCTGCAAACACAAAACAGTCACAAAAAACAGTGACTGATTTGCAACTGCGGTTCTACCGTAGTCGCAAATCAGTCACAAAAAGTTGCAACTATTTTGCGACTACAAATTTAGCAACCACAACCGTAGTCGCAAAACAGTAGCAAAATTTGTTACGGAAATTCAGTGGTAAATTAGTCGCAAAAATAGCGACCACGGTTGTGGTTGCAAATTAGTCGCAAACTAACCACTATGCCCGTGGTCGCAAATCAGTCACAAATGTGCGGCTGATTTGCGACCAATATTTTTTGCGACTATTATTTTGCGACCACATCACGTAGTCGCAAAGTAGTGACAAAATACAGTTTTGCGACCACTTCCGTGGTCGCAAAACGGCTGTTTTCTTGTAGTGTCCTAAGCGATCGTTTGATATTTTCTTGCAGCCACTAATTCATGAGTTAAAAATATTATGGGAAAATGGTGTCGAAGCATTCGATGTTTCCAACCAAGAGAACTTCTTGATGCGAGCAGTACTTATGTGGACGATAAGTGATTTTCCAGCAGATGGTATGTTATCAGGATGGTCAACGCATGGAAGATTAGCATGCCCATATTGTCAAGATAATTCTGATGCGTTCCAACTGAAACACGGACGAAAGACTAGTTGGTTCGATTGTTATCGTCGATTTCTACCACAAGATCATCCATATCGCCGGAGCACGACATTGTTTAGGAAAAACAAAATTTTTTTTGATGTTCCACCTCCTATTCTTGACGGGAATTATATGATGACTCAACTTAGAGATTTTGGTGCTGAGAGAACGGCTTCATGTGGAGGTAACGGACATTACCCTGTTGATAGTTGTGGCGAATACCATAATTGGCACAAGAAGAGCATTTTTTGGGATTTACCATATTGGAAGGATCATTTGTTGCGCTATAATCTAGATGTTACGCACATTGAGAAGAATTTTTTCGACAACATAATGAATACCATTCTAAATGTGTAAGGAAAAACAAAAGATAATTTGAAAGCTAGATTGGATTTGTCGGATATTTGTTCCCGGAAGGAACTACATGTAATGTCAAATGGAAAATCATTATCTCCTGCATTCCGGTTGGATGCGCATGCCAAAGATGAATTCTTTGACTGGATTAAACATAGTATCTAATTTCGATATGGATACGCATCTAATCTTCATAATTGTGTCGATACTATTGAAGGTAAATTTTCAGGGATGAAAAGTTATGATTGTCATGTTGTCATGCAAAGATTATTACCATTTGCCTTTAGCGATTTACTGCCTAAAACGTCTACGGAGCAATTGCAGGTACGACGTTTACATTATTTTATATATAAATAATAATAATTTCATATATTATATGATATTAAAATATAGTTTTTATATAGGGATTGATGTTTTCTCCGAGATTTATGTACAAGATCACTTATTGTAGACGATATCCGAAATTTGGAGAAAAAAATACCAGTTCTCATTTGTAACCTGGAGAAAATATTTCCACCAACATTTTTTGATGTTATGGAGCATCTTCCTATTCACCTCCCTAGAGAAACAACACTTGGAGGATCTGTTCAGTACCGATGGATGTATCCTTTTGAGAAATATATGTTCCACCTAAAGAAAACAGTTAAAAATCTTGTCAGGGTTGAAGGTTCAATCGTCGCACAAAGTATTAATGAAGAAACATCTAACTTTGCCAGCTACTATTTTCCATAGCAAGTGCAAACAAAAAATAGACGACCGTCACGACATGATGATGGAGGAGAAAAACCAAGCTATCCAGTGTATGTGCCAGAAATATTTGCACAAATTCGACGTTTAAGTGGAAAAGGGAAGACGCGACGCCTATCAGAGGAGGAACACAGTCACTTGTATTTGTATATTTTGATAAATTGAGATAACATTTTGGAATATGAAAGGAACATTCAATTTAATTTTGTTTTTAGTTATTATTATAATTTATTGTTATTTTTTTCATAATTAACAGGATATACATGGAACAAATACGTGTTCATTATTCAGATTACAGCGAGAATGAGTTGGTCGAACTTAAAAAAAAGCAAATTTACAAAATGGTTGCATTTTTATGTTAGTGTTACCACAGTTATGTAATTTTCAATAATAATTTACTATATATATATATATTTATAATTGACTACATTCTATTATTTTGTAGGTTACTACAGGTCTTTCTAGGGTTATAACGTTTCCCAAGTGGTTAGTTGAGTTGGTGAATGGTCCTACATTTACTGTAAAATCTTATCCAATGTACTGCACTCGTGGATATGCTTTTAAGAGTCATCGCGAAGGAAACTTACAAACAACTTGTAATTATGGTGTATCATCTCAATCGGGAGAAATTGTATACAACGGTATTCTTCGTGAAATATTAGAAGTTCACTATCCAAGAATGATTAATTTGAGGTGTATTTTGTTCTATTGTGACTGGTATAACCCTATCATGGATCAACGTGAAGACGAATTCGGTGTTACATCTGTCCACTCTCATAAGCGACATCGAAAATATGATCTTTTTATACTTGCATCACAAGCGGACCAGGTTTGTTACATTCGATATCCTCGTGTGAGAAACAAGCAAGATCCTTGGATTATAGTGACCTCAATACACCCTAGAGGAATGGTATGTGGTATTACCGAACAAAAGCTTATGCAACAAAACACAATTGGTAACTTAGGTTCCATAGAAACTTCTCTTGAAGTTAACCTTGTTGTTGATGACAACACGAACGAAGATTACCAAGTGTTTCAAGATTCAGAAGAAGAGATTGGCGAGTTTGACGACCAAAATTCAGCTAATTCAGAATATTCATCACAATCAAATTAAATTTGTGATTTTATTTTGATATTTATTATTTTAATTTTAAATATTGTAAATAAATATTTATGATTTTATTTTTAAATTTATGTGCACAAACATTTCACAATGTTATAATTAAAAGCGTTTTTTAAATAACTTTATCTATATATTTTTAAACTTTTTTAATTAAATATTTTTTGAAATATTGATTAAAATTATCGACGGATTCCCGACGGCTTTATTAATTCCGTCGGAAAGCTGTCGATAATTTTATAATTAAAATTGTTTTTTATAAATTTATCTATATAATGTTTAACTTTTTTAATTAAATATTTTTTTCAAAATATTGATTAACAACACCGACGGTTTCCCGACGGCTTTATTAATTCCGTCGGAAAACCGTCGGACACCTGTTAATTAAATAATTACAACGTGGGTAGACTATTTGTCGATCATGAATGGGATTAGGCCTTCCGACGGATTTCCGTCAACTCTTCGACGGATTGCCGACGGGTTCCCGACGGCTTTATGCGGGAAACATAATTCTCAAGGCGGGCTTCCACGAAAATATTTATTTCGTTACCGACGGATTCCCGACGGCAATTTCCGTCGGAAATGTTTAATATAACCTACAAACATTTCTTCTCTTTTCCTCTCTCGCGTTTCTCTTAATTTTTCGTCTTTTCGCCTCCCTACCGCGTTCTCGCCGGAAAATTTGCTCTTGTCGCCAAAATTCAACCTGTACCCATAAATAATGTACGTTTTTGTTATTTATCTACTTCGAACTAAAAACTGAACGTGAATGAGACAGTCCGAACCTAGAAAAGGAGTTTTGGTTTTTGTCATATATTAGTCCGAACCTATCAATCTCTTATATTTTCCCCATCATCATGTCACTGAATCATAGCTTCGCTCTGCCAAATTCAATAATAAAACTTATCAAAAAGATAATTTAAACCGATTTTTGTCATTATTTCTTTTGTCACAATTATAACGCTCTGTGTTTTCTTTGAATGAAACATTTTAAGCATGTATTTCTTGATTATATTTTCAAAAGTTCCCAACTTGAAGCATAAATCTTGAGAATATACCAACACCTTGAAAATTCAGATAACTTTTGATTATATTCCTTTTGCACGGATTACGGATCTCGATGGTGGGTTTGTGTTTGTCGAGGATTTTGGAGAGGAAGTTTGAATTTTTTTGAAGTTTAAATTCCCTTTTGTGATTTTATTTTCTATCCAGAAGCATCTCTCTTTTTCTCTGTCTTCAAACTCATTTATTCTTATGTCATTGTTGTTCATACTCTTTCTTTTCTCTTTCTCTTCTAGGTTCTTATAGTCAGTTATAGAAAAAATGAGAAATTATTAGATTCATTCCGAAATCAAAGAGATATGATTTTCTTCGTTGTTGAAAATCGGAATACTAGTTTTTCACTCTAGTATACTGATCATCATATTCTCTTTGAGCAGAGTGGATTTTTTGCTTTTGATTAATATTTGTTTCCTCTAATTTATTTAGATTTTGCTTCCAAGTTTTATTATTTTAGTTTAATGTTTTATGTTATTTTCTGTTAACATAGAATAAACCTTGATTTTTTCAAAAAATAAAAATAAAAATAATTTATTATTATTTTAAATAATTTAATATTTCAAAAAAATGGTAAATAGTAAATGTAGATAGATTGATAAAATATCCCAATCATAGGTCGTATCAATATTACCAAAGACGTGGTGAGTCATCGACTCCGAGTTTTATACCAACTCAAGTTTCAGAATCTGCAAATGATTCTTTCCGACCAATGACAATTGAAGAATTGGTTCAGCAGCCTAGTCGTAAACTTTTTACATTTCTCGATCCGAGACGTCAAGGAAACTCGACATGGTAAATTAAATTTTCTATAATTATATTTAAAATAATTATTTTAATACTATTCTATAATTATATTCAAAATAATTATTTAAACGCTATTGTAATAAAAATTCGTAGGTTTGGTATTTCAAACAACGGAATAAGCAAATCTATATTAAAGATGTTTCATTCTCTTTTGAACAAACCATATAACAAATTTTGAGATATTTCGTACAAAGAATGTCAGATTTGGTTTAGGACGTTTGCGGTACGTTATTTAAATTTTAATATATAATTGTTTTAAATAGTTTTTAATAATAATTTTTTAGTAATATATAAGTAAATTACGCAGCAAGAATTTACATGGGATCCCATGAACACAAAATTGGTGGAAGAAGCTTTTGAAAAAGAGGTTGCAGTATAATTTTCCCGCCACATGAACGAGTGGAAACAAAAATGGAAAAAAGAAAAAGATAAACCAAGAGGGTTGAATGAGTCAGTTTGGAACGAGTTTATTCGTTATTGGGAATCTTCCAGCGCTGAGGTCATCTCGAAAACTAATTCGGGAAACCAGAAGAGTGACCAAGGAAGTAAAGACATTTATATTCACAATGTCGGATCGACTAGTTTTCTGAGACGAGCCGATCAATTGGTAAATTAATTATTATATTAATTATTTATTATTATTTAAAAATTTTAAAATTATTAATTTGGAATTTTTTATATTTTTAGGCACAAGAAATTGGAGCGCCTCCAGATCATTTGTAACTTCTCGAGGCCGTCCACACGAACAAAAAGACTGGTCGTATCCAAGATGGTCTCGTTAGTGAGATCATCGAAAAAGTAAAAAAGAAAAAAAGTGATATTCTAACTCAGTAGTCTCAAGTTGGTTCTTCATCTTCGGTCGCCGAATTGCCTCGATCTGAAATTAACCGTCTCGTTCTTGATGTAAGTTTCATTTTTTTAAAAATATATAATTAATATTATAATAATTTTCACTAAATTTTCTAATAATATTTTTTATTTTTCCAGAAAGTACCATTTTCAAAGGGTCGTCATCCAGGACTCGGGAGAGTTGCAAATATCGGTGGCATAACATCTACAGCTGGAAACGAGGAAAATGAGCAGCTAAAAGAAGAAATGACCGCTATGAAAATAGAGATGAATAATCTCAAAACCTTTGTAGAAATGATAAAAAAATAAATTGTCTGATGATTTTTTTTCTCCTCCTTCTCCTCGTGCCCCTCCGTTGTAATTTGTATTTTAAAACAATTGTTTAATATTATATTTATAATTATAATATTATTTTTATTAATTGTATGATTATTTTTTAAAATATTTAAAAATAGTAAATTAATTGAAAAAAACAAAAAATTTATTTTTTAAAATTTATTTTTTTTATTTTTTTCAATTAATTGGTTTTTCCGACGGATTCTGTCGTCAGAAATTTCCGACGGACGGCCCCGTCGGAAAAGTGTCGCATACCTCACGACGGTTATTAACCGTCACGAAATATCATCGGACCAAATTCCCGACGGTAGAAGTCATCAGAAAAGGTCCCTCAATAATTTGTCGATAATTCCCGACGGCTGCAGACCATCGAATATCCGTCGGTATTTTCCGACGGACCATTTCCATCGACAATCCATCGGAAGTTTCCGACGGAATATTTAATTGCCAAGCCATCGGAAATTCCCGATATATTCCCGACGGAAATTAATTTCTGACGAAATAGTCCCAACGGACGATTTTCGTCGGAAATTATATGAAAATCTGTTTTACCGACGTCTTTCCGACGTATACGGCCTTCAGAAATGTGTTGTTTTCTTGTAGTGGAGAAACGGGTTTCATTTGAGGCTTGAGAGCAAAGTTCAGAAGGTAATATGATTGGAGCCTCCGTGATTCCGAGGGTTAAATTTTGCATTTTTTAGCGAGATTATCCGACATACTTATGTCGAAATTTGTAGAGGGATGATAATGAAAATAGGGAAAAACTTTAAATAAGGACAAAATAAAGCGATAGAATCGGTTAACTAAGAGGATAAGAACAATAACAAATTTGACGTGGATAAAAGAAAAAAAAATTCTTACTGAATTTTCTCTCTCATGCGATCTCGTATGCGATTATCTCGGCATCTTCATCGGCGACGGTTACTGAAGATTTTCTGCCGTCGATGTGTGTTTCTCTTCTCCCTGAAGAGCGTTATCCATCGATTGATGACGGTTTTCCCCAACATTTCGACATCCCTTTTTATAAATTTTCTCTTCTTCCTTCTACTCGTTTTAAAACCACCCTCTGTATTTTCCTCCATTTTTGATTACCATTTTTTCACTGCAACCATGTCGGATTCCTTGTCTAAGCGTATGCAAGATATTTCTCTCGGAATATCTGAACCCGTAATCTCACTACCTGCAGAAATTTGTACACAAGCGGTGTATGAAACTCGGTTTTCCCTTATCGGAAAATCGGTTAATCCCCGCCGTCAAAACCTCTGTGCTCTTATGACTACACTTCCGTGTTTGTGGAGTGTTGGGGAGACTATCATCTCCACGATCATCCATGACAACCAAGTCCAATTCCTTTTCCAAAGTGAGGAAAATCTCATCAATGTTCTTCGCCGGAGTCCATGGAGTTTCAATGATTGGATGGTGATTTTGCAAAAATGGTCTCCCATTATCACAGATTCAGAGATGAAATCAATATCTTTTTGGGTTCAAATCCGCGGTATCCCCTTACAATTTCTTACATACCCTATGATTATGTGTATTGCGGGGAATCTCGGATCCTTGATTGAATCAGATTTCAATATCGAAGGGGCTCATAGGATCGAATTTGTAAGAGTTCGCATCTTATTGAACATCGATAATCCCCTACACTTCCAAAGAATCTTCAAATTCGGAGATGAGGAAGTTGTTCTTTGGTTCCGTTACGAGAAATTAAGGAATTTCTGTAACATTTGTGGTCTTCTTACTCACGAGGCTTCAAAATGCCCAAATGTAGATGTACCTCCGATGGCGGTTTCTTCATACGACTCTGATGACGGATCCGACGGGCCTGATTCTGCTTCTCCACCGGGATTCGTTAATCCTTCCACCGATGTTCAGTCGCTGCAACTCGACGCCGGAAATACCATCACACCAGTTGCAAAAAGACGTAAAACGGAATCAGGTTTAATCTCTCAAACCGGTTGGTTTAATTTAAATTGCATTTGGTTTAGAATTAAGAAAGATTTAATTCGATGCCTTGGTTTAGTGAATAAAACTGGAATTGATTTGGGAGGCTGTAAAAAATTAGATTTTAGCCATACTCGGTCCAATTTAATTAAACCTGCCGGTTTGGTCTTTAGTATGAGGATGTATGGTATCTCCGAATGGGCTTCAGTACTTTTGGATTTATTCATTGAGTTTGTGGCCCAATTGCAAAAGGAATTCGACTAGGTTATGTTTATTGGAATGATATACCGATCAATATTTTTGAGCTGGTTGAATAAAACGAACAAAAGGGACTCTGCTAAAATTCCATGTGTGGAATTATACATCATTAACCAAAAATTTGGTTGTATGTTCAAATTAGGTGATGGTATGGTGGGCCACATACCACCAGGATGCGAATGAATATTGCATTTTGGAATTGTCGGGGTCTGGGAGGGTCTCTGACAATTCGACGCCTAAGGGAGATAAATAAGGATTATTTCCCGGACATACTCTTCCTAGTGGAAACTAAGAATAAAAATGATGTAGCAGCTCGTTAGATTATAAATGTGTTATGTGTATCCCTCCTAAAGGAATAAGAGGGGGTTTAGCATTATTGTGGAAAACTACAGTTTCAATTTCTGTTGTAAGTTCGGATGATCGTCTTGTGGATTATAAAATTATGAATAATGGGTATGATTTCTTTTTATCTTGTATTTATGGTCATCCTATCCGTAAATTTAGACATAATCTTTGGAAAAGATTACAAAGAATCAACCAATCAAGAAGAGGACCATGGATTATGTGTGGGGATTTTAATGATATTCTACACACTACCGATAAAAAAGGAGGTTCTATTCAAGAACCGTGGACTCTACTCGAATTCCAACATATGGTTTCAGCATGTAATATGTCTGACCTCAAGTATATTGGGAATAATATGACTTGGATAGGTAAACGCTATAATCATCTGGTACAGTGTTGGTTAGATAGGGTGTTAGTTAATCAAGAATGAAAGCAAATTACCCTTCTTCTACGGTGCAGTATTTGGATTTATTAGATTCAGATCATAGACCAGGAATAATAAAGATTAGACATACTTCGGAATATGGGAGAAGGACGTTCCGATACGATCCGAGATGGTCTAAACACTCAAATTTTGAAAACATAGTTTCAGAATCATGGAATGGTACTTCGAACTCAGATAGTTCGTTAGCTTGGCGTTTAAAAGCTTGTAGAACGACAATATCCAAATGGAGGAAAGAGACTTTCATCAATTCAAGTCATAGAATCAGACAACTATCTACTAATTTAGATTCAGCTAAAATAGATCCTCGTGTTGATTCCGTTCATATTGCACAGTTGAAGAATCAGCTCGTAGATGCATATGCTGACGAGGAAATGTATTGGAAATTAAAAAGCCGAAATCAATGGCTTCAGGAGGGAGATAAGAACACTAAATTCTTCCACGCCACCACAAAAAATAGAAGAGCGAAAAATATCATTACTTCTATTAAAAATTCCTCGGGGCTGGATATTTTTGGGAATGAAGCTATTGCTAATGAAGCACAAAAATATTTTTCGAATCTATTTCGAACAACATGTCCAGATGATATGGATCATGCATTAAATATGGTGCCTAGAGTGGTTTCTGATGACATGAACTCAGCTTTGACTAAAGATATTTCAAAAGAGGAAGTACAACAAGCTATTTTTTCAATCGGTGCCAACAAAGCGCCAGGACCTGATGGCTATTCTGCGGCATTTTACCATCAACATTGGAATATAGTGGGAGACGTAGTTTATAAAGAAATCCTTACTTTCTTTCAAACTGGGATAATGACATCGGAGTTTAATCATACAAATCTATGCTTGATTCCAAAATCAAATCATCCCACAGATTTGAAGGATTTCCGTCTCATATCACTTTGTAATGTTTTTTACAAAGTGATTTCCAAAATTCTGGTATTCAAATTACAGAAGATATTGGGTAATATCATTTCTGAAAATCAGACAGCATTTATCCCAGGCAGATTGATAACGGATAACGTTCTGATTGCTCATGAAGCATTACACTCCCTACGAGTCCAAGAACATAGTGCAAAGACTTTTATGGCAATTAAAACAGACATCAGTAAGGCTTATGATCGGGTGGAATGGAAGTTTCTTGAGGCTTTTTTGGTTAAGAAAGGTTTCTCGAACATATGGATTCGTTGGATAATGGAATGTGTTACGTCGGTTTCATTCTCAATTCTAATTAACGGTAGTCCATATGGAAAATTTACACCAGAAAGGGGTTTACGTCAAGGCGATCCGTTATCACCATATTTATTTATAATATGTGCTGACGTCTTGAGTATACTTCTCCAGAAAGCGGAAAGGAACGGAATGATTCATCCTTTACGTATATCCAAGAATGGACCCACGATTTCACATCTACTATTTGCAGATGATTCGTTATTCTTTATCAAATCTGATATGAATAATGCCAACAATTTGAGAGATGTACTTCACGAGTATGGTAGAATATTAGGTCAGATTATCAATCAGGAAAAATCTTCCATCATATTTGGTCAGAAAGTATTCCACCATTTGCGAGTAAGTATTCAAAATATATTGGGAATATTTACAATAGGTGGAGGAGGACGATACTTAGGATTGCCAGAACAATTCACTCGAAATAAGAGACAGCTTATGCAATTTATTGTTGATAAAGTTCAACATCGTTTATCAGGATGGCAATCTAAATTTCTATCGCCAACAGGAAAGGAAATCCTTATCAAAGCAATGGGTTCGGCCTTGCCTGTTTATTCTATGAATATGTTTAAACTACCAGTTCAGATTTGCAGAAAGATCAATAAATCTTTAACTCAGTTCTGGTGGGGAGCAACAACAGATAAAAAGAAACTAGCATTGGTATCTTGGAGAAAATTGGCAACTCCGAAGTTAGTTGGTGGATTGGGATTCCGGGATCTACAAGTTTTTAATCAGGCCATGTTAGCAAACTTATGTTGGAAGCTATTACACATACCACACAGTCTATTATCCAAGATATTAAAGAGTAGGTATTATAAGAATGGGGATCTCCTATCTGCTAAACCAGGAACTCAGCCCTCGTATGGATGGCAATCTCTTCTATATGGTCGACAATTACTTAACTCTGGTCTATTTCGTACAATTGGTTCAGGGAATTCGATTTCTCTTCGGGATAGAAATTGGCTTCCTATTTTTCCAGCTCGGGCTCCACGATTACTTCCATATACGAATCCCACTCTTACAATTGATTGTCTCATCGATAAACAGACAAGGCAATGGAGACAGGATGTGGTATAGGATCTAATAGAAAAAGAAGATCATCAACTGATTTATAAATTATTCATACCAAATACTCCCTCAGTCGATGGATGGTATTGGAAGTTCTCATCAAACGGTGAATATAATGTTAAATCTGGTTATCGCCAGGCGTTTCATAGTAATAACACTACCGAGACACAGTATCAACCCATTTTGGCAAACCATCAAGATTTGGCGAAAAAAATTTGGAAGTTAAAACTTCCTTCAAAGATAATCCATTTTTTATGGAAACTATTATCTAAAGCGCTCCCTCTGAAGATACATTTATTTTACCAAAATATATGTTTGGATAATAAATGCATTCGGTGTATTGAAACCGAAGAAAACGAAGTTCATATATTTTTCACCTGTCTTTACGCCCAGATGGTCTAGCGTAAGTTGGGAATCTCTACATCAGTAATTTGTAGTAATTCTACAAATATTCATGACAATATCCGTTTCTTGATCGCAAGTTACGATCAATTTGATGAGAATTGTCCACACAAATATATTCCTTTTTATATTTTGTGGTTTTTATGGAAAGCAAGAAACGAAATTATTTTCAACAAAAAGGATAAAGATTTTCACACTCTATTGGATAAAGGATTTCAGAATGTATAGAATGGATCGGGAATTTGGGAACACTGACAGTTACTGAGCCGTTGAGTGCTATTACAACTACTTCTAGATGGACACCTCCTCCGCACAGGTGGTATAAATGCAATTACGACGCTGCACACAAAGAAGGTTTTCAAGCATCGGGTATAGGTTGGATAATTCGTGATCATAATGGCTATTTCCTATTTGCTGGAATGGGAAAATTCCAGGGGCGTCATTCGGTGGTGGAATATGAGTTATCAACATTAATTTGGGCTATACAAGCTATTTGGGCATTGGGGTTTCGAGATGTTATTTTTGAAAGTGATAATCTTTGTTTAAATAATATTTTCAATCATAAATCCAAAAATTATCATCTTCAGCAATATATTCAGACGATTCAACAATGGGTTCCTCAACTTCATGGAATTTCTTTCAAGCATCAATCGAGAGTTGGAAATCAAGTTGCCGACATTCTTACTTCATCTTCGATAAAACCCATGTTGACTGGAATTTATTTAATGTTTGTCCTTATTTTTTAAGACAGTTTGTATACGATGACATTTGTCTCTAATAAAATTATTATTGTTGGCAAAAAAAAAACTAAGAGGATAAGAACAAAGAAACTGTCAGGTTTGACAGAAAACACCTTCAAAAGAAGGAAAAAACTACTTCGGCGATGATATCAAATTCAGAAACCACCAGCGAAGTACACACTGTAAATTACACACAAATTCGCACCAGAAAGAGAGAAAAGGAAGAGTAGCATCGCTTAATCTTTAGATATTATTATGAACACTATATACTAAATCCCTATCATTTTTTTTTGTTATTTAGACTAATAAGAGTATTGGAAAGTTTGGATTTGGTCTAAAATGCATAAACATATAAATACTATTCAATAGAATCTCCTTTTTATTAAATAATTACTTTTTAATATATAGTTTGGGCAAAATTAATGGTAATGGTAGATTTATTTTTGGAATATTAATATCTAAAAATTTAAATAAATTGAAGGGCAAATGTCTAAAATAGCATATTTTTAAGTTTTTGTTCCAAAAATAGCATCATTAGTTTAAATTTCTATTAATAGCATAAATTTAACATTAAAATACATTAAAACTATATTTTAATAGAAAAAAATTAAATCCTAAATTGGAAATAATGAACTCAAATACAATACTTTAAGTTTATGTATAATTTATTTAGAATAAATAAGTATTTTCTCATAAGTATTTATGTTATTTTTGGAAATTTAATTTTATTATGCTAGATTTGGAAGAAAAACTTTAAAATGTGCTATTTTAGGGTATTACTCTAAATTGAATCTTAAAGATATTTTACGAAAATTAGAATTTGAAAAGATATTTATATCATAACTGTAAAATTAGAATATATTTCTATCGTAGTTATAAATTTGAAAATATGTTTTGATTATTTTACACCAAAAATATATATTTTTCAAAATATTTAATTATTGAATAATATATTAAAATAGTAAATTTCAAAGTTTTTTAATTATAACACACCAAATTTTAAATTTCAAAATAACATCAATTATTATGTGAATAATTATTTATTTTAAATAAATTACAAATAAACTTAAAAATTTTATTTGGGTTATTTTTTTTTAATTTATGATTTAGAATTTTTTAATGCATTTAATTTTAAATTTATTATATTATTGAAAATTTATATTAATGATGCTATTGATAAAATAAAAATTTTAAAATATGTTATCTTAGATAATTGTCCTTTATTATTTTTAAGTTACACGATTTAAATATTTTTTATTTTTAAAATTATTTTAAAAACCTTTTATTTTTTATTAACAAATTTATAGTGGTAACTTTTGAATTAAACTATAGCTTTTATATTTTAAAACTTATAATCGTTGGTTAATTATGAAAATGAAATAAAAATTCATTTAAATATTATAGTAACTACATTTATTAAGAATGCTAATTACAAATATTTATTGTAGATTTTTAGAAAACTTCGAAATAGTTGCATCAAAATTTCAAACATCTATAATTATATTGACTTTTTTTGTAATTGTTAATCAAGCTTCCACGTCAACATTAACACAATAACAATTATGACAAAATTGATCCAATCAAATCACACCAGATCAAAAGCTTTTGCCATATCAGATATATCATCCCTTGAATCACATTTATACATTACAATTTTTTGCATTATAATAAATAAATTTATCACTTTTTCAAACACAAATGGGTAAAATATTACCTGTCACATTTCTATTGGAAAATGACATGTTTTTTATATGATTAAGGGATTTCTATTATTTTTAGATTATTTTCCTAATCTTCCTTTTTTTGGTCAAACTATTTTGCTAATCTTCCATAATTAATGAAAAAAAGGAAGAAATGAACCAATACATGACCCAAACCCTGATCTTGACGTTAGGATCCATCATCTATTCAATCGAATTGACTCTTTGTGTTGTGACCTGCGAGTGATAGCCGTGCGACTCCTAACTCCTAATCTCTCAGAATTCTCAGTTTCTTCAGGTTTCGTCGAGGATTCCCACAATTCGATTTCCTAATCTGATCCGACTCCGCTTAGATCAGGGCAAACAATGGCGGAGGTGATGAACACGGATCCGGAAGGTATCGATGGAGTTCGTATGACTTGGAATGTTTGGCCTCGCACCAAGGTTGAGGCTAGCAAGTGCGTGATTCCACTCGCTGCCTCAATCTCCCCGATCCGCCGTCATTCCGATATCCCTTCTCTTCCTTATGCTCCGCTCCGATGCCGGACCTGCAACGCTGCACTCAACGCCTTCGCTAGCGTCGATTTCGCCGCCAAGATCTGGAGCTGCCCTTTTTGCTACCAGCGGAGTCCTTTCCCGCCTCACTACCATATGATCTCAGAGACCAATCTCCCTGGCGAGCTTTATCCTCAGTACACCACTGTCGAATACACGATACCGCCGTCCGTCGTATCTGGTGCCGGTCAATTCGATCCGAGAACCGGCGCTGTTCCGCCTCAAGCGCCTCCACCAGTGTTCGTCTTTGTTCTCGACACTTGTATGATCGAGGAAGAATTAGGATTCGCCAAATCGGCGCTAAAGCAGGCGGTCGGATTGCTTCCAGAAAATACATTGGTGGGATTCGTGTCGTTTGGTACCCAGGCTCATGTACATGAATTGGGGTTCTCGGAGATGTCCAAAGTTTTTGTCTTCAAGGGCAACAAAGAAGTCTCCAAGGATCAAATTTTGGATCAGTTGGGGCTTGGGTCTTTCTCAAGGAGAGCTCCCACTTCTGGGTTTTCAAAAGGAGCGCAAAACGGATTCCAGAGTACAGGTGTGAACAGATTCCTGCTGCCCGCGTCGGAGTGCGAATACACACTGGATTCGGTGGGTAATGGTTTCAGTTTTAATATGACGACAATTTCTGCTATGTTCATTTTCACTTCACACGTTCTTGTTGTCAAGTTTCATCATATTCTTATGTTTCTATATGATCTATGTTGTAACGTGGGTTTTGAACACTGGTGTGGTTGAGTTTTGGTATGCAGCTGTTGGATGAGCTGCAGACAGACCAGTGGCCTGTCCAGCCAGGTCATCGTCCCCAACGATGCACAGGTGTGGCTTTGAGTGTAGCTGCAGGATTGCTTGGAGCTTGCTTGCCTGGAACTGGGGCTAGAATTGTAGCCTTGGTCGGAGGTCCATGTACAGAGGGCCCTGGAACGGTTAGAGTTTGTTGATTCCTCGGTTGATGTCACTTGCGAGTTTAATTGCTTCATATGTGTACCAAATTTGTTATAGTCTAAATCAAAGTTTCGTTCTATTGTCTTTTCAGATTATATCAAAGGATTTGTCAGATCCTGTGCGCTCCCACAAAGATCTAGATAAAGATGCTGCACCATACTATAAAAAAGCTGTCAAGTTTTATGATAGCATTGCAAAGCAGCTGGTCGCTCAGGGTCATGTGTTAGACCTTTTTGCTTCTGCACTTGATCAGGTATTAATGTGTCGTGATTTTATTTTGTTTGATGCCTAAACTCTGGGTCTTTTCGTCATGTATGAATATGTAGTTTTTTTTTTTGCAACGCCTGATTTCTCAAAGTTTCTGCTCCTTTTTTGTACATTTTAGCTAAAATGTAGGCCATCATCTCTCGTTAACTCCCTGGAAGTGTGGTATTTTGTGTCATTATCTTTAATATACATTCAGAGTTATTAACGTATTAGGCGACGTTAACATTGTTGATGCTCACCAATTGTCAAAGCTCTTGTACTCAAGTTGTTTAACTAACCTGTTATCACCAGCTATTCTTTTTCATCTGATTAATTTGTGAATGTTAGTGGTTGTGCACGAAAGCGCCCATTTTTAGATGTAACCTTTACATATTTTTGAAAACTGTGGCGATCTTATGTGATTGTTTTATAACACCCCTTTTGTCTGCAAATCTGAAATGTTTCTATTCAATCTTTAGGTACTTTTTTCATGCTTGCCTAGGCCATACATGTTTAAAACCCCTGTTTTTCTATTCATTTTAGTGTCCTTTTGCTGCTTAAACGATTTGAGTATACATTTTCACTACTATGTTTTCTTCTTAGTCTCAATGTTAATAAGGCCTTGCTTCTTCTGTCTATCAAATCATATTATTTTTCATCGCACGATACCTAACTATAACGGTCTCTGCTTTTGCATTTTGGGTATAGTTAGGTTGGGGTTGCTGAAATGAAAGTTGCAGTTGAAAGTACAGGTGGCCTTGTTGTTCTGTCTGAAAGTTTTGGCCATTCCGTATTCAAAGATTCATTCAAGCGGGTGTTTGAAAACGGCGAGCAGTCTCTTGGCCTCTGCTTTAAGTTAGTTTCTGCTCTGCTTCTGTACAATACTTTACTATATTTCTTCTTCTGAATTGGTGTCGCAAGATAAGGAGTATTTTGGCACTTCAAAATCCTTTATTTTGGAGCATTATGCATACTACTGCTTGTATGGTACGATGATATGTATTTTGCATCCTTTATTCCGAACTGACTATGAACATTTCATTTCAGTGGCACGCTTGAGGTCATTTGTTCAAAAGACATTAAAATTCAAGGGGTTATTGGGCCTTGCTCATCATTAGAAAAGGTTATTCCTAGAGTTCTTGGAATCCATTTCTTTCAAGATGTTATGTTTGTGTTTTGTAAATGAATAAAGCTATCTGATAGTAATTTATTATGTTTATTTTCATTTGGAGCCTTGCAGAAAGGTCCCAGCGTTGCTGACACAGTCATTGGAGAGGGGAATAGCAATGCTTGGAAGTTATGTGGCCTCGACAAGAGTACTTGCTTGACTGTATTCTTCGATCTAGCCTCAACTGGGTCAAATGCTTCTGGAGCTGTAAATCCTCAGTTGTATTTGCAGTTTCTTACAAGGTATTCTGACAGTTTTTGTTCACCTCTTTGTGTTTCCCTCATGTTTTTGTTTTTTTTCAAACCTTTTGTCTTTCTGCAATATGTTACTTTATCTTTAGAAGCATTGGATTAACCGTTGTTGGCTGGATTGCAGTTACCAAAATCCTGAAGGTCAAACATTGCTGCGGGTTACAACTGTAACCAGACAGTGGGTAGATACTGCTGTGAGTACAGAGGTTTGTCGTTATGTTGCTTTCTGCATAACTTACCATTTGTGTTTGTCGTTGTCATGCTTTCTGCATAACTTACCACTTTATACTCGATATCAACGTACCACTTCGTACGCAATATCTAAAAAGCAATTGTTTATTTTGGAATTTACTAGCTCTTTTCCGGTAGCAGTGTTTCTTATATTTTTGGTAGCATTGTTCATGTTATGATCAGAACATGTTTTGGGTCTCACTCTTTCTTGCTATGGTAGAAAAATCTGCTATTAAGTTTTATCCTTTGTCTCCACCCTGTGCAAATGCGTTTAACATTAGTATTTTTGGCATTGTATCATTTTTGGTTGTAATATTTTTGTTCTCATTTTCGTACCAGCAAACGGTTCCCCACTTGTGTAATTAGTAAAAGCTTACTTATTTTGATTTTTTTTATCCTACTTATTTTGAATTTTAAGTGAAAAGTTTTTTGACTTTCAATGGGACTTCAAATTTTCTTTTCTTTTCTTGGAAAAAGTTTCTTGGTTAGGATAAGCTTGGTCCCGTTATGGTGTAGTGTATTCTGATGCCTAATGCTTTAGTTTATATGATTCCTAATCCTTTACCTGCTACGTGAACTTTTTCCTTCTGACTCGCTGCAAATTTGTATCATGTGAATCTCAAAATTAGTGTTGGTTGCATGATTTTGATATTTTATCCACGTGTTGATGCAAGTACCAACTTGATATCCTTATTTTTACATATCATTCTTCTCATGAAATCAATGATAGCTGTAGTTTCGGCATTCATGTAAATGTATTGTGGGTGTTTTAGTAGCCAAAAGCTTTCTGGCAAGCTAACAATTTGTTATAACGACTGCTGTATGCATTCTCAGGAACTTGTGCAAGGCTTTGATCAAGAGACTGCTGCTGTGGTCATGGCAAGATTGGCGTCCTTGAAAATGGAAACAGAGGTACTTTACATCTTCTTTTCATTGCTTACAATATGTGGGTTAATTTGACCATGACTTAATTTGACTATAACTTTTTAGTGCTCTAGATGAGTTTCCTCTCCTAGCCAAATTTATGGGCGGCAGGGGGTTTCAGGGCCTATTGTTAAATGTTAAACTATGTCCCAAGGAAGTAATAAATAATAGTTGCTACGCTGTCCTGTCAAATTGCAGTACTTCGTTAGTTTTTTCTACTTGTATCTTTGTGATAGTGTTGCTCACGTAGACAGTGTATATGTATTACCTCAGGAGGGATTTGATGCTACTCGGTGGCTAGATCGGACTCTCATTCGTCTGTGTTCAAAATTTGGTGACTATAGAAAGGATGATCCATCCTCATTTACTCTGAATCCATACTTTTCATTGTTCCCTCAATTCATGTTTAATCTGCGGCGATCACAGTTTGTTCAGGTAGACTAGACACACTACTGCTTTTAGATTTCATCATTATCTACCTTTATGTAACTGGCCTACATAGTTGAATTGTGTTTTCTTTTGCGGTGTTGGAATGGTGGCAGGTCTTTAACAATAGTCCAGATGAAACCGCATACTTCCGCATGTTGCTAAACCGGGAGAATATTTCAAATGCTACTGTCATGATCCAACCATCGCTGACGTCATATACATTCCATTCACAACCTCAGCCAGCTTTGCTGGATGTGGCTTCTATTGCAGCCGACCGAATTCTTCTGTTAGATGCATATTTTAGTGTTGTTGTCTTCCACGGAATGACTGTAGCACAGTGGCGAAACATGGGTTATCATCATCAGCCTGAACACGAGGTAACCCACGCTTTGAACTAGTAACTGTTTGTTTAGTTGTGAAAGCCTTTTTTACCATCACTTTTTATGCATTGTTTTGTGACATCTTTTATACCATCAAGAGTGCAATAATATCCTAAATCTCTGATGTCTCGTGTCAGGCATTTGCTCAGCTATTGCAAGCTCCTCAAGAGGATTCCCAGATGATTGTCCGGGAGCGTTTCCCAGTCCCAAGACTAGTTGTGTGTGATCAGCATGGATCGCAGGTAAGCATTTGCATATTTTTTATCTTTTGTGTCAGCTCGACTCCGATGGTTTGCTTCATCTGTGTGGGATTTTATCCATCGGTTCCTTGCGTATATTCATCACCATTTTACGTGTATATAATGCAGGCAAGGTTTTTATTGGCAAAGCTGAATCCATCAGCGACTTACAACAATGCAAACCAGATGTCGGCTGGGTCAGACATAATCTTCACTGATGACGTGAGTCTTCAAGTCTTTTTTGAACATCTTCAGAAACTGGCTGTGCAATCCTGAGGAAAATAGTCAGTCAGTCACAATCCCAGTTTTTCTTTTGTTTAAGTTATCCATCTTCCTTATTACCTGCCCAGCCGCCCGTTTGTACCATTTTAGAGTTCTTTGCTTCTTCTTTTTTTAATTCTTCTTCTGATATCAGCTCATTGGATTTGTCTGCTGTTCAGAGAATTATAGTTTTGCTGTTTTTGTTTGGGATAATCCCAATCTTTTATGATCAATTACATGATTTGGGTCAATGAACTTTTGGACATCCGTTCTGTTTATGATCCATTATGTTACCGTTTACTGTGGTGGTTTTTTTTTTAACCCTTTTTGCTGAGATCTGAACACCAATAATCCTGAACAATTGGCTACGGAGTTTTTCTCCTTTTTTAAACTCATATACACAATCTTTGGGATATACCCTCCTCAGGTTCCTTGACCATTTCTTCCATAATCTTCTTTGCTTCCTCCATAACACCTGCTCGAGACATACAATCCGCAACACTAACATTGTTTCAATTCGAGAGCAACATACGTATCTGCTACGGCATTGCCTAGATTCAAGCCCAAACAGAGCATCTTCGAATGCTCCTTCCAGAATACATCATTTCTCTGAACAGAACTAGATACCTTCCCCTTGCTGAACCTAGCCGCCAAACATAGCGGTGTAAATTACAGTCTCTCTCTAACATGCATACCATTAAACAACTTACGTGCATGTGAGATTTTTCTCATATCGACATAAATAATCACTTAAGCCGAGCTGATTTGCGCCAAATCCAAGCTTCGCGATGAAATCCCCGTTTCACCTCTGGAAACGCAGAGCAATCTCGTAGAATAAGAGCAAGTGTGAAATGATCCGGCCTAACGCTGGACTCTTGCCACGAAGAAACAATCCGCTTGACTTGTGAAGCAAAACACGATCTAGAGAACTGGCCGATGACTATCTTCTATGAAAAAATGTTGTGATAAGGCATGTGCCAGAAGATAGCAAGCGAGATAGGAAAGAGATGATGGAGCTTGGAGTAAGCAAGAACAAGCTTGGAGTCGAGCACAACGTTGGAATAGATATATAGAAGTACGACGAAGATGAGAGAGATCGCGTAAATGGTTAACGTTTGGGGATTGTTGGTCGAAGAGAAAAGAGGTCTGGAGTTAGAAACGAAGAAACTGTTGATAATCTGGAGTTAGAAACGAAGAATCTGTTGATAATCTGGAGTTAGAAACGAAGTACCTTGATGAAAAATGAGTTATCCAGAAAATAAAATAACTTTTGAAAAATAAAATAAAATATATTTTTGAAAAGTTTGATGAGATAAACTTATAGACGATAGATCTCATTTCCCGGTAAATTTCGAATTTCTTAGTCTCTCTTTGGCGCTCTCTCTATCTCAAATGTTCTTCTTTCTAGATCCGCAGGAACAAGACTCCGATCATCTTCTCCATGAAGCTGTGGTGGATCCTAACCATCAATTTCCGTCGCCGCCATGCGCGAATGGTCACCGATCCACGATTTCTCTGCGCACCGACCAAGGCGGAACATTCTGCTTCATCTGCTTCTCCAATCTCGTCTCCGACCCACGTGTCCCAACCGTCCATGTTTCCTACGCGCTTCACCAGCTCTCAATCGGTTTCTCCGAACCTATCTTCCTCCGAACGCTCCTCTCCTCACACGTTCACTTTCTTGTATCGCCTCTAGTCCGGGCTCTCTCTTCTTTTGATGATGCTTCCATCGCTATCCAGATTATGGATACCATCTCTTTTCTCTGTTCTGTCGAGGAATCTTCCATTGGCGAGGATTTTGTGGAGAAAGTCTCCGTTCAGCTCTCTTCTGGTGCCTTAGGTTGGAGCCGAAGACAGGTTCATATGGTATTGGGAATTCGCGTTGAGATTTCATCGAATAACTATCTCAGATATTATCAATCCATCTAATTAGATTCTAGTCACTGAATTTTCCTGCTAATACTTCTCTGAATCTCTCATGCATAGCTCTATGTCTGTCTTTACAGCTCCATTGCTTTGGCGTTTTGATGAGCTATGAGAATATAGACATCAATTCCCACATCAAAGATAAAGAATCTCTGGTTTGCCAACTCGTTGAAGGTCTTCAGTTACCGAGGTAATGTGCATAAACCACTTGGAAACTATTGTTCTTTATATTTTGTATGGGGCCTGTTGTGATTATATCCTGTTTGTTAACTTACTAGTGAGGAAATACGCGGTGAAATCCTTTTCGCTTTGTACAAATTTTCTGCTCTACAATTCACAGAACAAAATGTTGATGGGACTGAGGTTCTTTCTTCATTGTGTCCTAAGCTTTTATACCTATCCTTGGAAGCTCTTGCAAAAACACAGAGAGATGATGTTCGCTTGAATTGTGTAGGTTTGTATGAACTCTTATCTATCTGTTTCATTATAATGTGGTAGGCATTTTCCACCTCTGACTCTCTGTGGTGGACTTCTAACTCAAAATGTTTAGTGTCTTTGATACAGTAGAACGTTCTCAGACTCAGGCTACCATAGGTTTTGCTATATTTCAGCTAAACATAGATTTTGACCTTTGTAGCCCTTTTGACTATCCTGGCCCAGCAAGGTCTTTTAGCAAATTCACATACAAGTCCTGTCAGCAGCATGAGCTTGGATGAAATGGATGATGACCCTATGCAGACAGCTGAGACTGTAGTCGCCAGGCCTTGTTTAAATGTCTTATTTGCTGAGGCCATAAAAGGTCCGTTGCTTTCAACTGACAGCGAGGTTCAAATAAGATCTCTTGATCTTATCTTCCATTATGTGTCCCAAGAGAATATTCCAAGTAGGCAGATTCAAGGTCTGGTAGAAGAAAACGTTGCGGATTATATATTTGAGATACTACGGTTATCAGGTAATTGCAGTCTTCTTAAATTTAGTGTATATACTGCTATTGGGCATTCCATTGTACTCGAAGGATTAGAAACTTTTCCAGATACTAGTGGAAGGTTGAGAAGCTAAGAAATGAAGTTATTATATACTGCTATTGGGCATTCCATGGGTTTTTCCTCTGGAAGCTCACATATGCATGAGCGTTGATAGATAGTTGTCTTATGTGTGCGACTGATGAACTTTCTTCATGAACAGAGTGTAAAGATCAGATCATAAATTCTTGCCTCAGAGTTCTTGATCTATTTTCCCTTGCCGAGCATTCCTTTCGGAAGAGACTTGTTATTGGGTTTCCTTCAGTCATCGTAGTGCTTCACTATGTAGGTGGAGTTCCTTGCCATCCTTTTCAAATCCAGACACTGAAGCTTATCTCGAGCTGTCTTTCTGATTTCCCTGGGATTGCTTCATGTTCTCAAGTTCAGGAAATTGCTCTGGTTCTGAAAACGATGCTTGAAAGATATTATTCTCAAGAGATGGGATTATTTCCAGATGCATTTGCGATTATCTGCTCAGTCTTTGTTTCCCTCATGAAAACTCCATCTTTTTCCGAGACTCCAGATGTGCTGACATCATTGCAAGAAGCCCTTGGACATGCCATTTTGGCCTGTCTTAGTCTCCCTGAGAAAGATTCAACTCAGATCTCGCATGCCGTCTACTTACTCAATGAAGTGTATGCATATTGTACCGCACCAACATCCATAAACCAGACCAGTTGCATTGATTTAAGACACTGTGTTATAGACGTGTGTGTATCACATCTATTGCCGTGGTTCCTCGCTAATGTCAACGAAATTAGTGAGGAAACAACTCTAGGCATAATGGAAGCTTTTCAGTCTGTTCTGCTTCAGAATTCAGATATTCAAGTCATGGAGTTTGCAGAGATACTTGTTTCCGCAGATTGGTTCAGCTTTTCATTCGGATGTCTAGGAAACTTCTCTACTGCTACGATGAAACAGAGGGTATATTTGATGCTCAGTTCCCTTGTTGATATTCTTCTCAAACAAAAAATGGGGTCACTTATCAGAAATGCTCTTCCTTGTCTTCCTTCTGATCCACAAGATTTGCTGTTTTTGCTCGGGCGAGATAGTTCCAATAATCAAGAGTTGGCTTCCTGCCAGTCGGCAGCTTTGCTGATTTTCCATGCCAGTTGGATATACAATGACAGGTGACTTAGGCTTTTGAGTTTTAATGATGTTTTTGATAGGCGCACTAAGGAGCTGCAATTTATTTATTCCTCATATTCTTTTGCATCTTTTGTAGGCTTGCGGATGATAAGATGGTTTTAGCTTCATTGGAGCAATACATTCTTGTAAACAGGACAAGTTTAATACGTGATTCTCCACCGTTGCTGCATCTAGTGAATCTATATAGTCTTTGCAGGAGTCTTCAAAACAAGAGATACCAAACATCCTACAGTCTAGAAGCTGAGAGAATAGTTTTTCATCTACTCGATGAATATGAATGGGACTTGGGTTCCAGTGATATACATCTAGAATCTCTGAAGTGGCTTTTTCAACAAGAACATATCAGTAAAAGATTAACTTACCAGATCCAAAAGATGTCCCAGGACAACTTAATTGGAAATGAAGTTCACAATGTATATGGAGATGGGAGACAGAGATCACTCACTTATTGGTTCGCACAGTTGATATCAGAAGGAGAAAATTATGCTCCAACTATTTTGGTTAACTTGTTGTCTCAGCTAGCAGAGAAGGAAGAGCAAGGAAATGATGTTATCTCAATTCTAAATCTGATGACCACGGTGATTTCTATATCCCCAACTGCCTCCAACCAGTTATCCATGAACGGTATTGGAAATGCAATTCATAGACTCGTTTGTGGTTTTACCAAGTCATCCTTCGGAACATCTTTTACATCACTCCTTCCGCTAATATTCAATATCTTAACTTCAGTGCAACCTAGAGTGCTTATAAATGACGAATCCTGGGATGCTGTGTTTATAAAGGTGTGCCGTCTTAACCTTCTCTCCACCAACATTGTTATTTTATCAAAGAGCTTAATGAATCATGTTTGTTTTGTAGCTGTTAAACTATTTGAGCTTGCAAGACAGTGCCATAACACAGAACCATGAATATATGATGGTGATTGGCATTCTTTCTTTGATTCTGTACCGCTCATCAGATGGAGCACTTGTGGAAGCGTCAAGAAGTATTGTGTTGAATTCGTATTTAGCATCAGCAATTAAAACTGTGGTTGATGTAGCTTGCTCAAAGGGTCCAGCATTGGCTCATTATCAGGATGAAACCGACATCGGGGAGGCTCTAGCATTCACGTTACCTCTCTACTTTTTCTCATTAAGAAGGTAGCGTCTGAAATTGTTCACACTATTAGATCCTACGTCTAACGGTTCTGTCTCCCTTTTGGTCTTTGTTAGCTTGCAGGTTATTCTACCTGGAGCAGTGGATTGGCAAACTTTCTTTGGTCCATCAGGCAACCTGGAAACACTATCCGTAGTCTGCATCCATGTCCATAATTTGTGCAGGTTGATGCATTTTGGAACACCCCGAATCAAACTTATCGCCTCTTATTGCCTTTTGGAGTTGTTCACTGGATTAGAAGAACAGATCGACATAAAAAAAGAGCAACTACGGTGTTCATGGAGTTACCTGAAATCAGTGAAAGCTGTTTTAGGCGGTCTTGTATTCTATGATGACATAAGAGTAGCCACAAATTCTGCGGTTTGTCTTTCATTGATTTTAGGATGGGAAGACATGGAAGGAAAAACAGAGATGGTTACGAGCAGCTCATGGTACAGGTTTATTGCAGAAGAAATGTCAGTCTCCTTGGCCATGCCTTGTTCGGCATCAAATACTTTTGTGAACCACCACAAACCAGCTGTCTATTTATCCGTTGCCATGCTAAGACTCAAGGACAAGCCGGTGTGGCTGAGAACTGTTTTTGATGAGCCTTGCATCTCTAGCATGATTCAGAATCTGAATGGGGCGAATATCAGCAGTGAAATTGTAATTTTGTTTCGAGAACTTTTGCAGGCTCAGCTATTGAACTCCGAGCAAGTGGCCAAGTTGAATCGCGTATTCCAGGTCAGTAACGCTTATAAGGTTACTCAAGGCTAATGATTAAGATAGGTTTGAATACACTCAAATCAATTTCATGACATTCTCATTGATACTGCAGGCAAGCAGAAAACAAATACACAGAAATGGAACTCTAGAAGAGATCGTCGAAGAACAAGAACAATGGACAATTTCCTCAATCCATGACAATGGTGAAGTCTGCAACTATCTTATTTACTTGATAGTTTCTAATTCGTTTGGGCAGACAAATAGAAGCCAAACAAATAGCCAGAAGAAGACACAGGTTCTCGATGAAATCGAACAATTCTCCAAGCTATTATCAACAAGAGAGAATGGTGTTACCGACACAACACCACGTTAGGTCTACACCAGGCGGAGAAACCAGACAAAATGCAACACAGAGAGAATCATAAAGCAGACAGGAACAGGACAGGACAGGACATACGAGAAGATGAAGTGGTTACAACTGTTAGTCTCTACATACAGTATAATGTGTGTATAAGCTGGAATATACATACTAAGGTTGGCTTTTCTGATTCTTAACCACGAGTTCCATTAGAGACTGGTAAGTCCATGACTTCGATTCTTCGCCTCTCATACCAAGAGACTGGTTCTTCAGTTCTTCGCAGCTTCTAAGAAACTGTCCTTTCCCAAAAGCAGCATGAACCAAAGCGTCAGTCTTCATTTCCACAGGCTTATCAAGAAACCCAATCTTTTTCCAAGTCATAAAAACTCGAGTACCATCAAACCCAGCTTCGCTCAAGTCGAAGACAATTCCTACAGTTACAAGATCAAGGTTCACATGTTTTGTCCGTAGCTCAGAGAGTAACAATTCAACGCTCTTGAAATCTCGCATCTTTGAGTAAGCTAAAAGGACGATATTTGCAAAAGTTGTGTTCCAAGGAACTCTAGCTTCTTCCATCTCTTTAACAACATAATCAAGACCTTTCCGACTCACAAGACGGGCATGGCACAGAAGCCTGAGACACCAAGCTAGATCGTTCCTACGGGTTCTAGAAGAAATGCCACGACCCAAATCATCGAGTCTAGAGAACATGAGGTTATCGATGTAAACGTTAGCTAATTTCCTAACTAAACCCTCGTCCAAAGAAATCCCAAACCTTATAATCTTGTTATACGTATCCTCCATCTTTTCTATTACCCCAAAATCCGCATAAGCTTCAAGCATTGAAACCAATGTACAAGGCTCAAGAGTCATCTTCCTCGACATCAAGCTCTGATACATTTGCTCCATTCTCTTAAGCAACCCTCCTCGGGAAAACTCACGTATGAGTAAATTATAAGTAACATGGTCGCGAACACAACCATCAGATTCCATTCTCTTGAGGCACAAAACAATCTCATCATACATTTTCCATTTACCGTATGCTTCAATCAACCCATCGTATGTGTCGGTTTCTGGTAAAAGATCATTTTCTTTCATCTGATTCAAGTATAATATAGCTTCTTCAAACCTCCCATCACCAGCATAACCATGAATGATCGAATTGTATATTTCCAAAGAAGGGATAAGCTCATGTTCATCAACCATACATCGAAAAGCTCGAATTGCTTCATTCATCGATCTTTCCACACATAGAAACCTTATAATCCTCTCATAATTCGCTTCGGTTATTCGGGACCGCTCTAGATTCTTCCACGCATCAAAAACCTGCAATTGAACAAAAACCCATCTTTTCCAAATGTTTCTTTCTCACGTTTCATGCATATATAGGACATATATAAGGAGATGAAAGTTCAAATTACAGGAAGAATCTCGTGCAATCTTGAGGAGTGGCGGAGAAAACGAATGACGGCCCAGAAATGGTCTCTACTCCAGTCTCCATCTTCCTTAAGTAGCTGTAGAGGACACGAACCAGGACGGTCAAGCCGCCGAAGCAATGAATTGAGAAACCGATGATGGTGATGGTGGTGGTGGTGGTGACTATCGGAGAGAAGAGAGGTTGATTGCGTTGCGTCTTCGGTGACGAGAGACAAGGGCAAAGAGCGGCGGAGAGACACAGAGAAGACGGTAATTGTTTTAGGTCTCGACTTTAATGAACTGAGGAGCCTTGTGTTCGAATTCCATAGCGGAGGAGGTGACTTCTGTAGCTTCGAGCTGTGGAGAAATTGCGCCGTCAGATTTTCCATAGACTTCTTCACTGACAAGCGCTCGGTCTGTAAAAGTGTGAACATACTGGTTTAACTTTCTGTTCGGTTTAATAGCTTACACACCGGTTAACAACTTTTTATTCGGTTTAGATCAATTGGATTACTGTTCGTAATAAACACAACATAATTGATTAATAAGAAGTGAAAATTGAAATATCAATTGGATTGTTGACTGAAAAAGAGTTATTTGGTTCTTTCCAAACCAATAGTAATTTGTAATTTTTTTATTTTTACTTCAAAGTTCGAATTAAAAACCTGGTTTATTTTTTTCTTTCAAAAACCAAATATTATAAAGGGCAAAAGAAATAAATCAGTCATAGGATAAGAGTCAATTCTGCATAAAGTAATTAAAGCTCCTCCAAGAATCATCACCATCCTACCATTATCATACATTACAGCCTCTTACTTAACAGAGGAGCAGCAAACAAATGGCACCCAAAAGGGTCTTCCTTTCACTTTTCTATCCTCTCTCTTTAAGTCCACTGGATACTTTGCTGGCGAATTCCACTCCTCACTCACTTCTCTTCTCTCTGGCCATCGTCCGTCTTCCGGTGAAGTCTCTTGTCCCAATATCGAACTCACTCTCGATATGTTGCTCTCATTATCCTTCTTTGCTTCTGCTAGTAGCCTTGGTGATTTTGCTTCACTCAAAAGGTTCTTTAGCGGGATGTGTTGCTCGTTTCCTGTGCTCCAGCTTCTTGTCATCTCTTGGTTCTTCGACAGAGCAACAGCAAGTGATGATGACTCAGATACGTTTTCTGGTTTGTTAACTCCACCACTAGGTCCTGTTCCAATCAATATCGACTAAGCTATTAGAAAAAATACACAATGTTCCTTTTCAATGACTCTCTCTAGTGCTACACTGACGAAGGTTTTGGTTTTTTGCTCATATAAGATTGGATACGTACCTGAAGCTGATCCCAAGTTGTATTCAAATGCAGTAGTTGTATTATTTCTAGAGACTAGTGGGCTCGAAACCAGTGATCTAATCTGTGCTTCTGAAAGATTCTGCAGCCTCCCAAAATCTCGATGGTCATTTGATTCGATTGTCACAGGGACTTCTGCATAAAAGTTGTGTGCTTTCATATTACCGTCAATTTCATTTGCTTGAATAACCCCTAAGCCACCAACAACCTTGTGGAACTCTGTCTTTCCGCTTTCCGTTAACGTATGATTAGCTGTTTTAGCAGAATCATCAGGTGCAGTGCCTGTCAATCTAGAATGACTCATCGGATCTTCTGTTGTATTTGTTACATTTATGAATTTGCTTTCCTCCACCAGCCCCCCTTTGTTACTCTCTCCACAAACTTCATCATTACTTTCACAGGCTTCAGCACCGCTTAGGAGGATGGAGTCATTACATGTTTCTGCTGAACTTTTCGTCCGATTGTTTGCATCTTCTCCTTCCAATACAACAGCTACCGGAGAAACATATTCAACGGCACAAGAGGATTCCGAACTCAGCTTGTTACTTTGGCTGTTCTCCTCAGCTACAACATTTGCTTGAATAAGTTCGCTCTCATGACCAGTGAGATCAACTACACCAGTTTTGTTAGCTGCATGGCCCACATCAGCGTTTGAGTCAGCAACTATAGGATCTATGGCAGGTAGAGACATTCTCAAGATTTCTGATTCAACAGTTTCTTCTTCTTGTGCAGCACCAAACGATGATAAATCCTCTTTAGCCTTTGTTTCGATATCTTCAGGGTCAGTTTTAGATATCACTATGTTCTGTGTGCTGGGAAATTCCTTGACCGCACCCAAAGCAGTTTGGCCTTGAGGTTCAGATTTGTCTTCCAAGAGAAGCTTGTCTGATGAAGAAACCTCCGTGCCATTAGTTAAGCTTTTAGGCTGTATACCAAAATTCTCTTTCTGAGTAAGAGTATCAGTTTCACATTCCAATTCCTTAGGTGGCTCAGGAAGACAGGGGCTCGTAGAATGATTCGATTCAAATTCTTCAAGGCCTTTGGTTCCATGCAAAGAGACGTCAGCATTTTTTGCAAAAGGTTTATAATCAGGAACAGATTGACTGGTGCTGGTAACCTGAGCTGCATTAGCTTTTAAAGGAGAAGTATCGACTGGAACATTCTCAGTCTCACTGAATACATAGTCAGCTTCACCAGGATAAATCATACTTGTTGTAAATCCATGGGGACCCTCCAAGTCTGAGTAAATCACTTCATCATTCCATGATGAGTTCGAAGTATCGACTATCTTTCCTATTGCAGGTGCTAACTCTTTACATTCTGACTCTAATCCAACATTTGATATGGTATCAGCACCGTCAATGACCTGAGCTCCCTCTGATGATTCACTCAGAGTTTTAGATGCCATCGAGTGTCCTTCAGTAGAAGGTTCTCCACCTTGTTGATTACCAGAAGCTGCTTCAACTGTAATTGGGACATTGTAGTTTTCCACTGGTGGAACTTCACAGCTCTCTTGAACAACTTCAGAGCTTTTTACCACATAGCCAGTTGATGAACTGTTGCACTGCTGAGTTTCACCTTGAAAAGTTCCATATTCATCTGCTATAAAGTCAAAGTAAAGCAGGCACATCACATAAGACATGAAAGCCAACAGGGAATAAAACTGAGAAATGTAATTAACAGAAGACGCAATGAACTGCATGGCTTTTCCTTTGAGCCGGATTGTAATAACATAGTCCACAGATTGTAAGATTTCGTAAAAGACCAAAAGAAACTCAATCATGACTCTATACCATGATGAACAGAACCTACCAAGCACATTAACGTTAGCATTGATTCTCATTAGCATCAGAAGCTAACATTTTCCCTGAGTTGCTTATCAAATACAGTAACTCACCAGGATTCTTAGAACTCTTTCCCGCACAATTTGTTGCCATCTCTCCCTTTTCCTTGAAAGAATCGGATACAAGGCTGCACGAAAATTCACAAACAGCATCTGCAAAGACATCCTCTTCAGATATATCCCCGATTCCACCAATTCTCTCATCAGCTTTCTCCTTAACTCTTGGACCTTACCTCAGTAAGCATAGATTATAACATTAGCACCAAGAAAGAAACAACAATGACAGAGGCTAATAAAACGTATTCACATGTATCCAAATCACATCATAAATGTTCCTTACTTGGTGTTTTTAGTTCATCATCAAAGCAATGTTCTTTCTGCAAATCAAGAGTCTGGTTTGCCTTTTCGGAATCAAGGATCTCAAATCCTTTGATGGTTCCACATACATTCTTGTGTGCACGCCTATTTTTAGCACTAGGATGTGGCTTTGGATAATTCCAACCACATTTAGTACAGACTTGAGCCCCATGGCTCTTACCTCCTATATAATAGATTTAACAAAAGCATCAGTGCCTATATTCTTAAATTGATATATATTCTAAAAGACTTGTTTAAGCAAAAAAAACTTAGGAAAAAAATAGACATTAAAGACAAAAAGGAGAAAACCATTATTGCAAAAGCGAAATTGCTAGAAAGTTGCAATAAAAAAAGCGAGAAAAAATCTAAAGACAATTCCAAGAAGAAATCATTCTTATTCATGAACATACTGAGATTCACACACAGTAGGGAAAAAAACTGGGAAAGAGACAACAAAAGTAAGAGACGAAGTAAAAATTCAACTAAAAACCGAAAGTGCAATGACATTTGAAAGATAGAAAATTGGAACTTTAAGAAGAAAACACATTGTGAATGATTACGAGACCTTGAGAATGTTGTGGGTTAGTGAGGACCTGAGAATCCATGTGAAGAGGTTTAGGTTTTACAAAAGAAGAAGAAGAAGAAGAAAGTGTTTAAGTTTTTCGAAGCATTGTTGTTGTGAGTTTTGGAAAACGAAGAAGCCAAGTAAAAGCCCACTCACACCGATCGGTGAGTGGGGCCCATATTTATATATATCGTAATTGTACGGATCTTTTTTAGTAAAGTGTGAAAGCATTGTTATTATTGGTTCATTGCTAACTATCACAACCAACAAACAAAAGATTAATCTTTGTCAACAACAAAATATCAAATTTCATAATTATGTCATTTGGTTCTGCCAGAAAAATCATATCATTTTTTGGTTGTAATAATTATAATAACTAGTACTAACTAAAATCCAATATTATAATAATGTTTCCGAAGGGAGAAATAAATAAGTTAATGGTTGCACCACTTTTACGTTTATCCCAAAATTGTGAAATTCGATTCCACCTTCCATATTACGAATATGTTAAATTTTCGTATAAAAATATTTGGTTATTGAGTTGGCATTGTTTGGCTCACTAAGAAAAAAATAATAAAAATAATACTTTTGAAAAAAAAGACATTGATCAGTTAGATGTCGAAAATATTTACAAATGTTGAGGAGTACATTGAGGGATGTCAAAATAGATTTAAATTCGAAGATAGAAGAATTCAAATAGATTCGTCAGTACTATCCAGAATTTTTCCTCACGTGCCAACCAAATGAGAATAACACACAGACGGACGGACTAGCAAAAGGCGTAAATAAAAGAAATGGTATCTTTTTCATATAAGTATTTCAATACTATATTGGTTCGACGATACGTTATGTATTTGGTAGACAATTGTAATGATTATACCAAAGTAAAAAAAAAAAATTAAATTAATGAGTTAATCCAAATAAGCCCAATCCATGGATCTTAATGAGTTGGAAATTAGAGTCTTAATAGAGCAATAGTTTAATAGATATAAATGGATTTAATGAATTGGGTTTAAATGGTTTGGATTGAAATAGATTAATAGGTTAAATATAACCAAACCAACACCAAAGTTAATTGTGATAACTACAATTTTAAAAATGATCATCAATGATTTTTATTTGATACAATTAACTTTTTCAGTTCGTACGTATATCGCTATTTCTTCTCTTGTGTGTTGCAAGAGGTGAGCTTTCATTGTGCAATGACGAATGCAAGATCGTTATTATTTGATCAGATACAAAATTGTGCAAAAACATTCTCTCGAACAAGCCAAGAAGGCATCATCACATTAACCAAAAGACTAATACATATAGGCATTAGTAATTTAAAGTTTATTTTTAGATCTTGACTGGTTTTAGTAAATATTATGTGATATCTCGAAGAAAACATTGCATAATAAATTATTCAATGATGATGATTTAATGATTAGTAATATAGTTAAAGAAATCTCGATATATTTGTTTTATTATATTCAATAAACTATGTTACCTCTATTATCTAATATTTAATCTGATAATCACCAAATGCATGTATAGATTGTTTTCAAATAAACTATTATATTTTAAAGTTTAAATTATTTTTTTTTGTAGTTGAGTTACAATATACTAATTCAATATTCCAACACTTTTATACGAATGAGGGTGGATCGAACTCCACATATTTGAAATCGCAGCATAAGTTAATCTACTTAACCATTAATCTATAGTTTAATGAGTTAATTAGTGATATATGATTCAAAAGTAGGAAAAGATAAACAAATGTATTTTCCCATTTGACAATGTCTGTTTCCTTGTATTTATTGATGTTGATAGTCTTGTTGGAGTGAACGTGCTGAAGAACTTGAGAGAAGCATGTCCAAGTCGATAATGTCAATGGGGTTGTTTGCCGCCTGTTTTTGACTAGAGTAGAATGCTTTGAAATTCTAGTTCTCCGACACATATAAATCATTACGTTTGGATCCTTTGGTCATCACTTTTTGAGTTTCCAAATCCACAACATATACCTTGTTAGCGTAAAAAATACATCACAGAGATAGTCGTTATACAATTTAAAGATTGATAATAGTGGTTTTTCAACTAAAAGACATACCAAAATATCATTTGAAGGTAGGATAAATGAAGGTATAGGCAAGTTAGTAAAACCAATATGAGAAATAGGAATGTTGTTACCGTTAGCCACTATGATGCCTCCATGTTGTGTTGGTCAAACTTTATGCAGAAGAAGCAATGTGGACCATGGCACCAGAATCCGGGTACTACTCATGAGCTGAGGTATCTGAAATATGAAACGCAACAAGAGCTTGTGGGAGGTAATTGTTTTGATACTTATTGTTGAATCTATTTCAACAACGTAGTGCAATATGAAGAACTTTCCTAGATATTTGACATATTGGTCCCTGTGCAGACTGTGATATTAAACCAAGCGATGCTACTTGTTGGTGGAAACGACGATCTCTAGAAGAAAAACTTCCATGACCTCTATTTGAGCCAAAGTGATTAGTATAGTTACCTTTTCCTCTGAAGTTTGATCTCTGAAACTGCGAAGGTTGTGGGGCAGAGGAATATCATTGTTGTGCTTGAAATGCCACGTGGGGAGTGTTCTGAATAGTATCATAAGACTGTAACCTTGTGTCAAGTCCTCCGATTTCAAACAGAACATTAGTGAAGAAGGAATTGGCAGTCTTATCATAGAGCTTTGAGTCATTGTGCAGATGGGATCGTACTCACGTCCAAGACCATATTTTCATTGATTCTTTAGCTGGTTTACCTATTGAGTTTAGTTGATCACAAATAGAAGTATACTTATGAACATAAGCTGCAAAGGTTTTATCTTGCTTGGTTAAAAGCTGAAGCGCTCTTTTCAGCTCAAATTATCACTGATGGTGCTCCGGTTGAATTTGTTGACTAGAGTAGTCCAGATAGCTTGAGAGGTTGGTAGATTAAACATGCTGCCTAGGACTTTCTCCGATAGTGTGCCAAATATCCATGACTTTATCAGTTCATCGGTACAAAACCATGACTCGTATGCAAGATTTTCAACAACGTAAATGATGTCTCCTATTTCTTGTTGTATTGTAGCTGGTGCAACACGTAGATGGCCATTGATGAATCCCATGAGGTTTTGACAGTCCATTTGAGTTTTCCACAAAAGATAGTTGTTATCATTCAACTTTAATGTTACTGAACTACCGACATGAATATTGCCAGGAAAAGGATATTAGGGTTGATTTTTTTTTTCCATTTAGAGCTCCTGTTAAAGAGACAATTATGATATTACAAAGCTCTAATACCATGAAAAAAAAAACTAAAATAAAGAAATTTATGCTATAAAGAGTTTATTTAGATAAAAAAAAATTTGATAAAATATAGCTCATTACAATTTTATTGTGTAAATAAAAATAAAATAAAAAGTTTAAAATGAGAACATAAAGATCAAATAATTTTTATATTGATATTCATAAAAGAGAAGAAGAGAGTTGTTCCCAAAATAATTCTCGAAGTTATCACATTGAACTTCATTACAAACTATTTATATGAATCTACTTGCATAATTTAGTTGTATGAGCCTCAACTTCTTAATTATTCTTCTCTTAGGCTCTTCAATACTCTTCCGTTACTTAACGTAGAGTAAAAACAACGGAACTAAGTTTGGACATGCAAACGAAGATGGCTTGGACATGGATATGAGTAAATGAACAAGATTATTGTGATTTAGGTTGATGATTCACCATGAAGAACAAATCTTGGTGTGGGATCTATTTAGTCTTATATTTGGAGAATATCACATGACTCTTTTGGAGGTTTTTTTGAACTTAGAAAACTTAGTCGATCTCACTCAGAGATATTTGTGCCTTTCTTTATCACACTAAGAATTTAGATTTTGCTTAAATTCTTTTAATTTGTCTTATAAAACAAAAATTTCTTCCGAAAATTACTAAAACCTTGCTTACTTGATGCTTCATATCTATTAGTTAATAATAATATGCACTTAAACATTTTACCTCTTATGTGTGATATTCCATCAAACATATTGTGTGCATTTACTGAGTTTTTCCTTTTGTTAAGTGGTGGACTAAACCGTAAATTAGTCTGGTTCACTTAAATCAAACCATAATATTGGATGGTTTAAAAGACCGGTTATGTGTAAACCCTTAGTATAAAAGGGTCATCTCTCTAAGTTTGAAGTTTGAATTCTTTTTCTGTTTTGCGGTGTGCGACTATAACTTTTCAAGAGTGTTCGTCGGAGAGGTTGTTCTCCGACGTGTGTCGCTGTGAGGTTTGTAATCGCAAGGTTAAAGTGATAGTGAATTGTCGGACTCTGTCTGACCCCTGAGACGTAGCTCTCCATTCCGGAGGTGAACTCAGGGTAAAAAGTGTCTTGTGTTCTTGTTGTTTTTCCGCCATTGATAAACTTGACGATAAAGCTGTTCTTGAGTTCATCAAGTGCTAAAGAATTGTGTTGAGATAAGGAATTAGGCGCAACAATTGGTATCGGAGCCATAAACGAGGGCTTGTGTTTGTTCTAACTCTTGGTTCTTGATCCCCCCTTTTCCTCTCAAAGAAAGAACCAGTAATAAAATTCTACATTCCTTCTTTAAAATGACTTCCACACGGACTGAAATTGAGAGGTTCGATGGCTCCGGAGACTTCTCATTGTGGAAGATAAGAATGATGGCGCATTTCAGTGTAGCCGGTTTGAAAGATGTAGTCCTAAGTGATAATTTCGACAGTGAAGTGACATTACCAAAACTCGAAGGCTCAAGATCGGCAGATGAAGATGCAGACTCATCGTCACCAAAAACCAAGGTAATTCAAGATCCTGTCAAGATCGAAAAAGATGATCGTGCCAGAAATTTGATCATCTTGAATATTGGAGACCTTGTGCTAAGGAAAGTAAATCACTGTACTACAGCTGCTTCGACCTGGGCATTACTAGAAAAACTGTATATGCCCAAGTCTCTTCCAAACAGAATTTTCATACAATCCCAATTTTACACTTTTAAGTGTGATGGGACAAAGATCATCGATGTGAATGTCGATGAATTCCTGAAGATTGTAGCTGAAATGAGCAGTTTGAGTGTGAATGTCACCGACGAAATTCAAGCAATAGTATTCTTGAATTCTCTGCCCAGCAGCTTCGATCAGTTAAAGCATACACTGAAATACGGAAAAGAGTCATTGTCTTTGGAGGAAGTAATCTCTGCAGCAAAATCAAAAGAACGAGAGGTGGCTGAAACAAGTAAGCAAGATCGTAATGCGGCTACAGTTCTGTATTCAAATGACAGAGGAAGAAATCCCAGGAGAGATTTGAATGAAACGAGGGGGAAAAGTCGAAGTAGATCAAAGGGCAGGAAGGTTACTTGCTGGTATTGCAAGAAGGAAGGACACGTAAAGAAAGATTGCTATGCCAGAAAGAAAAAGTTTGAGTCTAATGGAGAAGGGGAAATAGCAGTAGCCATCAGCAAGACTAAGGTACTGGATGCATTTCCCGTAACTAAGAATGATACACAGCTTAGCTGGATCATTGACTCTGGTTGTACTCACCATATGACCTCCCATCGAGATTGGTTCTTTGAGTACAAATAAGTGGAGCCTAGTAAGATCTTACTCGGAGATGAACACACTGTAGAAACTCATGGCATAGGATCAATCAAGATTAACACTCATGGGGGGTCTGTAAAGCTTTTAACAAACGTGAGGTATGTCCCAGGATTAAGAAGAAACCTCCTGTCCACAGGAACTCTAGTCAGCCTCGGTTTTAAACATTCAGGTGGAGATGGGACCATAAGGTTTCATAAAAATGGTACATTGGCCCTGAAAGGAGTCTTAATGGATGGTCTATATATCCTGGATGGAGAAACAATAGTAGACGAGATATGTCATGCTGAGAAACCAGCTCCAAAGACTTCAATTTGGCACAGCAGGCTGGGTCATCTAAGTCACAGGAGCCTACAAGTGCTGGTCAGAACAGGGGTGCTTAAAGGCAAAGACGTTGGACCAGAAGCATTCTGCGAGTTCTGTGTCTTAGGAAAATAAAAAAGGGTTAGCTTTGATTTGGGAAAACAAGAATCACATCAACTTCTTGAGTATATTCATGCAGATCTTTGGGGGTCTTCCTCAGTTGAACCATCCATGTCAGGTAATCAATATTTCTTATCCATAATAGATGATCTTTCTAAGAAAGTATGGATAAGTTTTCTCAGGACAAAAGATGAGACATTCACCAAGTTCTGTGAATGGAAAAGGCTGGTGGAAAATCAGGTCGACAAAAAGGTTAAATGTCTTCGTACTGATAATGGTCTTGAATTTTGTAACAATGCGTTTGACAAGTTTTGTAGAGAGAATGGCATTTTAAGGCACATGACATGCTCTTACACCCCCAGCAAAACGGCACTGTAGAGAGAATGAATCGAACTATAATGGAGAAGGTAAGATGTCTCTTAGGAGAGTCTGGACTAGATGAAAGGTTTTGGGCTGAAGCTGCAGCAACTGCAGTGTACCTGATTAACCGTTCTCCAACAGCATCACTTGGATTCAAGTCTCCTGAAGAAGTCTGGCTGGGAAGAAAACCAAGCTACAAACATCTGAGAAAGTTTGGGGTTGTAGCTTATGTCTATGTCAATCAGGGAAAGCTACAACCCAGAGCTGTGAAAGGAATCTTCTTAGGTTATCCCCCAAGAACAAAGGGATACAAAGTGTGGCTGTTAGATAGTGGAAAAAGCATGGTGAGCAAGAACGTGAAGTTTAATGAGGATGTTGTCTATAGGAATCTTGCAGAAAATTCAAAAGCCATTGAAAACAAGTCAACTGAAAGTACAAGAAAGCACATTATGGACACAGCCAGAGATACATCAGAGGATGAAAAACCTCAAGAAATATCTCAAGGTGGAGAAGACTAGAGTACAACCCCTGAATTTGAACCTGAACAGAGTCAAGTGGACTCAAACCAACCAAACTTGTCAGATTATCAAGTTGCAAGAGATCGTCCAAGACGAGTGATAAATCCCCCAGCCTGGTTAAATGATTACGATTGTTCAGAGGAGATTCTCACATCCACATTGTCAGAATCTATGAACTTGGAAGAACCAAAGGATCTACAAGAGGCAAAAGCAAGCAAAGATTGTAAAAGGTGGCTTGCTGCAACAGATGAAGAGATGACATCTTTGAAAAAGAATAACACATGGATTCTGGTAGAAAAGCCTAAGGATCGAAAGATCATAAGCTGTAAATGGCTGTTTAAAATGAAACCAGGAATCTCTGAAACTGATCCAGTAAGGTTCAAGGCTAGACTCGTCGCAAGAGGCTTTACACAGAAGAAGGAAATCGACTATCAAGAAGTATTCTCACCTGTAGTCAAACATGTCTCCATCAGGATGCTACTCTCCATTGTAGCTCATAAGGACTTAGAGCTTGAACAAATGGACGTAAAGACGGCATTCCTACATGGAAACTTAGAAGAAGACATATATATGTATCAACCAGAAGGGTATGAGGATAAGGAAAATCCTGATCATGTTTGTCTTCTTAAGAAATCTCTTTATGGTCTGAAACAGTCGCCAAGACAATGGAATAGGCGATTCGATCAGTTTATGACTGATCAAGGATTTAACAGGAGTGATCATGACTGTTGTGTTTATACGAAACCAGTCAAATCAGGAGGATATATTTACCTTCTCTTGTATGTCGATGAAATGCTTCTAGCAGCTAAGAACATGTCTGATATAACAGAGCTGAAGGTGAAGTTGAGTAGTGCCTTTGAGATGAAGGACTTGGGAGCAGCTAGAAGGATTCTCGGGATGGATATATCCCGGGACAGGAAAAACAGCTGCCTGAGATTATCTCAATCAGACTACTTGAGGAAAGTTATCAAGATCTTCAAAATGACAGATGCAAAGGCATCTCTCATTCCAATTGGTGCTCATTTCAAGCTTTCAGCAGTAAAGGAAGGTGATGAGGAGCTGAATTCAGAAACCACTCCTTATACATCTGCAGTAGGAAGCATGATGTACGCAATGGTTGGATCTCGACCAAACCTTGCCTATGGGATTGGTTTGGTAAGCAGGTTTATGAGTAGACCTGCAAGACAGCACTGGGAAGCCGTAAAATGGCTTCTAAGATACATAAAGGGGTCAATAAATCTGAAGTTAACATTTACAGCAGGAAAAGAATGTGAAATTCAAGGATACTGTGATTCTGACTTCGCAGCAGACTTGAGTAAGAGAAGGTCAATCTCTGGGTTCATTTTCATGCTAGGAGGAAATGTTGTTAGCTGGAAATCAGGACTTCAACCAGTAGTTGCTCTTCAACTACAGAAACAGAATATACGGCATTGAATGAAGCTGTGAAGGAAGCAATCTGGCTTAAAGGATTGCTAAAGGATTTTGGAATGTCACATAATGCAGTTAAAGTGTGGAGCGATTCTCAGAGTGCCATATGTCTCTCTAAAAATAGTGTGTTTCATGACAGAACGAAACACATTGCAGTGAAGTATCACTTCATTCGAAGTATTATCGAAGGTGGAGAAATTCAAGTTTTGAAGGTCCATACAAGTCAAAATCCTGCAGACATTCTAACAAAGGTGGTTTCAGTAAACAAGTTCAATTGTGCTCTTGATTTACTGAAACTAAAACAAGCTTAAGATTAGCTTGAAGTCTGTCAGATGGTAAGAGTTCGAGAATTTCACTATGATGGGAAAGAAGGAAGTATATTAAAACTTCTGAGAGAGTTAGAAGGTTCTTTAGTCCAAGGTGGAGTTTGTTAAGTGGTGGACTAAACCGTAAATTAGTCTGGTTCACTTAAATCAAACCGTAATATTGGATGGTTTAAAAGACCGGTTATGTGTAAACCCTTAGTATAAAAGGGTCATCTCTCTAAGTTTGAAGTTTGAATTCTTTTTCTGTTTTGCGGTGTGCGACTGTAACTTTTCAAGAGTGTTCGTCTGAGAGGTTGTTCTCCGACGTGTGTCGCTGTGAGGTTTGTAATCGCAAGGTTAAAGTGATAGTGAATTGTCGGACTCTGTCTGACCCCTGAGACGTAGCTCTCCATTCCGGAGGTGAACTCAGGGTAAAAAGTGTCTTGTGTTCTTGTTGTTTTTCCGCCATTGATAAACTTGACGATAAAGCTGTTCTTGAGTTCATCAAGTGCTAAAGAATCGTGTTGAGATAAGGAATTAGGCGCAACACCTTTACTATGAAAATCAGCAGACAGTCGCATCCTAACTTCATCTTTATCAAAACAAAAATTTCAAACATTCGTTCCAACCAAAGCAACGACAACCATTACAAAGAAAAGTGAGACCAACAAGCGTGTTTATATTAATTTTTCGAATAGATCGTGATGGTCGATATTAATGATGACAATTTCCTCTGAAAAAAAGCTGTCGCATCTAAGAAAGATAACATGGCTTTGGTCAGATCCCTTAGAAAGACTGAAACTCTGATATCATGAAAGTAAACTCAAGAACAAAAACAATAGAGAAATTTAAAAACTGAATATTTTATTTTAGTTTTCAATATATTTTTCGACATACATGTAGGTAACACCACTACACTATCACATATTTTGGTATATAACTAATAAAATCTCAAAGTATTGTGATGCTTAGTTATGTAAAAAATATGAAAGAGGTTTATGTGAGAAAAACAGGTATACAAAATCCATCATGAAAATTTAAGGGAAAACGACCGATTTCTACATAAATTTTCTTCGATTAGATTATTTATATTCGAACTAGTAAACAATGTTACTATCTAAATGAACTATTCTAAAATTTGAAAATATTACATGAATAATTATTTCGTAGATAAAACCAATAAATTAATAGAAACCGTTTGTTTTACTGTTTAATAGTGGTGACTCAGACCATGCGTTGGCATCATTCATTAACAGTAAAACAAAAAGGGAGTGAAACGGTAGCTTTTTTTGGTTCTCATTTTGACATTTATTGAAAACCTCGCATTAAAAAAACTAATGAGGCAATGCTAAAGTCCAACAAAATATTTAAGCCCATTAAACTAATAAAAGCCCTTTATTCGGTTCTATCAGAGAGACAGAGTGTGAGCATCCATGGCTTGAAGGAAAAGAAAAGCTTTTCGAAGTTACTTGGTGAAGGACTGATTGCGGAGGAAACAAGAGCAAAGAAAAAGAAGAAATTGAAAGTAATAGCAAAAAGGAAAAAATGTTCAGGAATCAGTACGACACAGATGTGACGATATGGAGTCCTACAGATCGTCTTTTCCAAGTAGAATACGCCATGGAAGCTGTGAAGCAAGGCTCCGCCGCTATTGGACTCAGATCTTGCTCCCATGTGGTTTTTGTTTGCGTCAACAAGGTCCAATCGGAGCAAAAATGAAAGCAAAATGAGAGTAAAAACGACAGTAAAAACGACGTCGTTATACTTTACTTCCGTTTTAACGTTTTAACGTGAAATGGTATCGTTTTGTTAAGAATGACAACGTGGCGTATGACGGTATGAGTTAGACGAAAAAAAAACGATTTCTATTAATTTATTGATTTTAGCTGCAAAATAATTATTCATGTAGTGTTTAAATTTTAAAATAGTTTTCGTAAATATCCTTAATATATTATTTGAGAAACTTTTTAAAAAAGTAATTTTACCATGACGTATTAATAACAGAAATGTCATGCTCACATGTCAACACCAGAACGAGTTTCAGCTTAAATATATAAAAGAGTTTAATTTACTAGAATAATAACAATACATACCATTGATATTAATTTGGTTAGAGAATCAATATATTTTATTCAACTAACCAAAAAATAGTATTACATTTGCAAAAACAGTAAATTTTATTTATTTAAATTTTTAATACCTTAATTTATAAATAATTTCAAAAAAATATAAATAGATTTAAGTTATTGCCTAATCCCTAATATATTATTTGAGAAACAATTCAAGAAAATAATTTTACTTTTACGTGTTATTTACAAAAATATCATACTTATGTTTTATCATTACAATAAATTTCAAATAACTATATAAATACGCTTAACTTATTCGAATAATTACAATATATGTCATTGTTATTAATTTGATTAGAGTATTAATATATTTTATTAAACTAACTAAAAAATACTATTAAATTCATAAAAAATAATTATTTTTCTTTTGTTACTTTATATATATAAAAATTCAAGTTAAAAATAATTTTAAATAAAATTTAAAGTTATATAAATATTTAATTTATATTTATTAATAAAATATAATTTACGAATATTTTTCTCCGGATATAAATTTAGTTACTATTGTTTACCAGTTGGAATATACATAATCTAATACAAAAAGTTCGTGTTGGAATAAACCCGTTTTTCCGAAGATTCAGTGCTTTGAAGTAAATAGATGGTTTAAAACTCGTAAACGTACCGAAAATAACCAAGACAATACTGAGTGTCAATTACTTAAACCTAAGGCCCAAATAAGTCTCAACTCCGAATTTATGGGCCTAAAGCCCACTATTGTTAAAAGGATTTAGAATGGTACAGAACCACTGGTATGATCGAATTACAATTGTATTGGTTGTTTCCGATGCCACCATGTTAATACGAACCTATAAATAAACCCTAATTGTTTCTTTTTCTTCCCTTTTTTCGAACAGGTTTGGATTCGTTTTTCTTTCTTGTAGACGTTTTTTTTTTATCTCTGTTGGCGATGAATCGCGAACGCCTGTACGAAGCTAACGACGATGATGATGATGCTGATGAAGAAGACGATATCGGTGAAGACCTCGAAGACTTAAGACGCGCATGTATGGTCTCCGAGGGCAAGTCCGCTTCTGTTGGAGCGGATGGCGGAGTTATACCGTCGGATTCGGAGAACGACGACGATTTCGAGATGCTTCAGAGCATTAAGAGCCATTTAGCTTCTTCGACAGATGTGGATTTGTGCGGCACTCCTCCCATGGGTTTATCAGTGCCCTCGGATTCAGAGAACGGAGACGATTTCGAGATGCTTCGGAGCATTAGGAGTCAGTTAGGTTCGTCTACAGATGTGGATTTGGGCGGTACTCCTCCCATGGGTTTATTAGTGCCTTCGGATTCGGAAAGTGAAGACGAGTTGGAGATGCTTAGGAGCATTAAGAGACAATTGGCTCTGCCGATGGACGAAGACGCGGATGGTCAATTTGAAACCCTTCGTGCTATTAGTAGGCGATTCTCTGCTTATGAAAATTTCGGTGAGTGAAATCTATACTTGTTTTCTTTTCTGTTTTTTCTATCTGATTCGTTAGATATTGTTTCTGTGTTACCTTATGAAAATTTGGTTCTGTGGTTATCCCAAGACTATCCTCTACATAGAAGCTATACTCAGTTTACCGCAGATTCATGATGCAATAATTTAGTTTTTGCTTGTCTTTTAATTCAATGCCTCTTTTCGTTCCAAAATACGGAGGACGTTTATGCTTTATTTGTAATTTCGTACTATTGTTCTGCAGATCTGGGAGGAAATTTCATGAATGATTCTCCAAGGAAGAAAAAGCGGGTACATGCCTCCGACAATGAACCTTCAAGCAAAATATTGAGTATATCTAATACTTGTGAACGCTTTCCAGATCATGGAAAATTAGCTGTCACAGTGCCAGATTCAGAGACTTCCTTTGAACCTCTTGACCATTTGGTGACTTGCCAGTCATCTCCCATGCCAGCTGCGAGTTCACGTTTCCCTGAATCTGCACAAGCCCTTGTTGATGCAATCCGGAGGAACAGGTCTTATCAGTTTTTTCTTCGAAGAAAATTGGGTGAAATTGAAGCAACAATTAAGCAGAACGAGAAACACAAGAAAAATGTTATGATAGTTAAAGATTTTCAAGCTTCTTGCAAGAGAACTACTAAACAGGCTCTTTCTCAGAGGAAGCATCCTCTTATCGAACTGATTTCAACACAAAAAACTGGGCCTGCTGATAGCTCCGAGGTAACACACTTTAATCTAATTCTCCTGCTGTCTTTATGTAGGAAAAATGTTTCTTTTCTTAAATTCTGTGCTTTTTTGGTAGGGTAATGATAAAAAGATATCACCCTTGAAGTTAGGTCCACCTGAAAATTCTTGTGTTGCAAACTATAGGATGGCACTAGAGAAATATCCAGTTTCAGTGGATCGCAGAAATTGGTCTACTATGGAGAACGAAAATCTTGCCAAAGGTCTAAAACAACAAGTTCAAAAAACACTCATTCTTGAAGCTATTGAGCGGTCCAGGTATTATACTTCTTAAACTTGCTGCTAAAGATCTATTCAGATGCAGAATTAGTTAAAGTTTCGTTTTTTTAGCTTTTTTCCGAAAGAGTTGACTGACAGCAATTTCCGAACAGTGAATTGGAAGATTCTGCAGATGATATAAACTCCGTTCTTGAAGCAATAAAAAACCTTGAGATCACACCAGAAATGATTAGGCAGTTTCTTCCGAAAGTTAATTGGGAGGAACTGGATATCAAGAACCGTTCTGCTGCAGAATGTGAAGCCCGGTAAATTTTTCCTTCTAGTGGAACTCTGGTTAACAAATCAACTATGAATTTTCTTACTTATTTTCTGTGGCCTCATTGTAGATGGATGAGCTCGGAAGATCCATTGATTAACAACGATCCATGGACTGTAGCAGAGGACAATTACATACGGTTGATTACCCAAAACAGGAGTTATACAGACTGGCTTGACGTTGCAGTATCACTAGGGACAAATAGGACCCCACTTCAATGTTTGGCTCGATATCAGAGAAGCTTGAATGCAGGCATGTTGAGAAAAGAATGGACTCCAGAGGAAGATGGCCAACTCCGGGAGGCAGTAGACTTGTTTGGGGAGAAAGACTGGCAATCAGTTGCAAATGTATTAAAAGGAAGAACTGGAACGCAGTGCTCTAATAGGTCAGTGATCTTCTTGATGATGAATTTAGATATCGAAATCCCTAATATTCTGACAGCTTTTTCAGATATAGATAATTGAATGGTGTATCTGATTCCCTTCTTCGCAGATGGAAAAAGTCGCTGCACCCTAGCATAGAAATGAAAGGGAAATGGAATTTAGAGGAAAAAAAACGTTTGAAAGTTGCCGTGACACTCTTTGGAGCTAAAAACTGGTCTAAAATTGCTCAGTTTGTTCCTGGACGGTCGGATGTTCAATGTCAAGGTAGATGGAAAAGTTTAGATCCCAAAGTAAAACGTGGCAAGTGGAGCAAGGACGAGGATGCAAAGCTGAATGAAGCAGTTAAAGAACATGGACATGGTAATTGGTCCAAAGTCGCTACACATCTCTGTGGTCGTACTCGGATTCAGTGCTCGAGGAGATGGAGTAGCTTAAATCCTGATCTAGTACCTCTCAAAAGAGAAGCTAGAAGGTTACGAAGAGAAGCTACTCTAGGTAATTTTGTTGATCGGGAATCAGAGCGTCCTGACTTCATCGCAGGTGACTTTTTGGCACTAGCCGAGATCTCTATTGAGCCAGAAGAACAACCCGAAACTGTACCTCAGAAGAAGAAACGCAAAGCAAGGTAAAGTTAATCGAAATATATTGCTCAGCTTATACATTCACACACAATGCTTTTGTTGATCTAATAAACCTGACTGTCTCGTTGACGCAGGCCGAAGAAGTCAGTTACAGAGAAACAACCGAAGAGGCGGAAGAAAGGATTAGAGAGGTGCTCACTAACACAAAATTAAGAGAGACAAAGGGTCTCTTTTTCTTCTTTACTAGGTTCTAACTGTGATATTTATTCTGTTTTGTATTGCATTATTGAATCATATCCTATTTATGCTTTTTTGTAATTTTAATATATTCCTTTTTCATCATTTATTTTTGTATGTAACAAATCATTTCCCCCTGATTTAAATTAGATTTACGTTTTCTAATAACTAAAAATATAATTTCGAATTGCTATTTTAAATACGAACGTTCTCTAATAATTAAAAATACAAATTTAAATTGTAATTTATATACTAAATTAATGTATTTATTCGTCGTTTAAAGTATTTCTTGCAATTTCTTTCTTTTTATTATTAGTTTATTTTTCGAAATTTTTTTGTTTGCTTGGTGAATATCCTGAATTTAAAGCGTTTAGGGGTGGTTCACAAATTCCCAAAACTAAAGTATTAATTTGGTGTCTCTTGAAATATCGGATAAAAAAGTGTTAAAGTATTTAAGTTATTCTTATATAATACTCCATTCAATTTATCTATATGTGAAAAAGCTGTCAGAATACTAGGGATTATAAAATACAAACAAAAAAAGCTGTGAGCATACTAGGGATTATAAAATCTCTAGTATTACAGTAAAGAAAAACCTGTCGGATTATAAAAGCTGTGAGGTTCATCACGAACTATACTTTTTATTTTGTTCTCCTAATTTATTTTTTTTCGAGGATTTTTATTTTTTAATCTTGTTGGTCTTCCATTCTTTAATTGAATGCGGATTCGTTTTCTTTACTGCCATCAATATTATGTTCTACAAAAATATTAATTTTTGATGGATATTCACAAGGGATATATATAGTTTTGTCACTCTTTTTGTATATTTGAGATTTTCTCTAATTTTAAAGTGGTTATAAATAAATGTATCTTCTGCTGAAATTAATATTTGCCACGTCTTGAAATTAGACACATCGAATTTGTCCGGTGTAAATTTGACGTTTATAGTGCTAGGCACATACGGAACAATAGCAGAATATTCCCAATTTGGGGGGTATGGACTCACTAGTGTTAATCCTATCACTTACACCTCTATTTGATGCGTGTTGGTAGTTTCATTAACCGTTTTTCAGATGAATCTCTTTAAATAAAAAAAATAGAGTCAATATGGATAACACACAAATACGACAATGACAAAATTGATTATGATAGTCGTTAAACTTACGTTATGCAGAAATTTGCTTTACAACATTGCCAAAATTTGCACAAAGTTTTGCAAGTATCATCAAAATGTTTTTTGATGTTCCAAGAAATTACGTAAAAATATTTTGAATCCTTTACAAATCAATTTTTTTTCCGTACAAACCCCTAACATGCATTTCTAGCACAGTACTTTTAAACGTTTTGTGAAGCTCGCCGTATGGCATTCGCAGAAACCGTTTATTGAAAACATAGATTGTTTATTTTTGAAACGTTCCGCAAAATCACTATAACACGTCACATAAACCAAAAACCGTTTCAAATCGATCACAAAAACCGATTTAAAACATTTTTTAAATCGTATCCGATCGTTCAAAATTATTTGAAACGTTTGAAAAAACTATTACAAATCGATTAGAATCGTTTGAAATCATTTAAAAATTGTCTGAATCAAACGAAGGTTTAGAAACGTTTGAAAACCGATCACAATTCTCAATCTGATTCAAACAATAAGTAGAAAGTGAATTTAATAAATTAAAAGGACCGCGAAAAATTGGATTTAAAAACTATGATAAAAAAGTTGTCAATCAAAAAGACGAATGAAATCTGACTAAGGAAGAAAAGATGAATTCGTTGAGGTAAGATTTGGTATCTTTCTTTATTTAATCTTTCGTACTGTAGCATATTTAAGAAAGTATGAATTTTAAGATACAACTACGATGAAACTATAATTGTAAAAATCGATTACAAAATTTGTGAACAATATTTATACAGTATACTTTCGAAATTTACGATTTAAAAAGGAGAAGAAAAAAAGTGGGATTGTCGAAAGAAAACGTTTTCTTTTGAGAAAAAATACATTAAAAAGAAACGTTAATAAGAAACCAAAGCCCGTTTAAATAGCCTAAAAAGAGTGGTTAACAATCTCTAAAACGTGGAGTAGAGCGCATCCGACGAAAGAATCGTTGGCATGTGGAGGAGAAAAATGTGGATACGATTTGGTTAACCAAAATTTGGTACAAAAAAAATTATTGGACCTAAGATCCTTCAATAAGATCCAAGACGCAAGATCAAGTATAGTCTGGCGGTGGCAGTGGCGCCGAATGTAGAGTTTGATCTCTTTTTTTTTCCAAACACTTTTAAATTTTTACATAAATTCTTCCTATGTTCTTTCCTTATTAACATTGAACCAACAAATTTATGATTTTACCATAAGCCCATAAGCTCCTTTGCATTTGCATTGACATTTCAATAATTTTTGTAATCATTATTTAGCTATATAATCCAAATTAAACATGTAAAAAAATATTCCAACAAATAAAATCATATAAAAAAAAACTCCATTAGCTTTAGTCAATCACTTGCTTTGCATTGGTTGACTTTGTTGCTCACCAGATCTAGTTCCATTAGTTGTAGTTCCTTTTTTTTTCTTTAGAGGTCGATTATTCTCTATGCCAACATTCGTACATTTCTATGTATTACGTCTAATCTCTTTGTATTACATTTTTTTGTATTACATTTTTTCGTATTACATTTTTTTGTATTACATTTTTGCCATAATGAATGATTACTTTTTCTCTTGTATGTATACTTTAAATGCATAATTTCTCTCCTTAACCTTATACACACTACACCCAATAGAAAATGGCTTACAGTGAATGATATTTGCTGCTCCAAATCATTTCGCATCATTGATTTTAGAGTAAATTTGACTATATTCTTCATTGCTTTTGTCTTTCTTATATTTGTTAATATACACTTGTATTTACAAATTTAGAAAATAAAACATTTTAATAATGTTAAATCCCAATATGCCATTAATAATAAAATAAATACTTTATTCTAAAAAATTTAAGAAAAAAATTGCAAAATTTGATTATCAAACCATTTAACATATATAAAGATTTTTAAACTAAAAAAATTGTTTTTTTTTTCTGTGAGCTTCTTAAGCTATTAGCCTTTTATATCAAAGTATCAACATATGTTTATGATCAAACGAAAAAAAATGTATAAATTACTTAAATTTTTTAACTTTGCATGATAATTTTCACCAGTAAATGAATTTTCTTAGAAGAGTTTTTAGCTTTAGAAATACGTTTTGCTTTGTGATTTTCCGCAATCATTTGTCTCTCAATGTTATTTGGACATAAGCCTTTTTTTACATCAAAAGTGTTTTTTTGCCATTATACTGTACGAAATTCCAAATTCACACATAAAACAAAATTTGAATATGTGTAGATAATGCATAATACATATTCTAAATTTCGTTAAACATTAAAAAATCTTTGTTTGTTCCCAATTTCTTTTTCATTAACAATTTTTTTCCTTTTGTATATTTGGACTGCTATTACTATGAATTTTATTTTTTTATACGACCAACCAATTACCAATATATTCCTTCAATTGATTATATATAAAAAATAGCGTTTTGAGTTTAAAGAAAGAAAATTTGAAAGTCAAACTAATTTCCATGATTAAGATTCGTCTTGGTCATAAAGGGATTAATGGAGGTATTCTTCAATCTAATTAGATTGAAACTAATTTATTCATCGTTTCTAATGTATTATTTGAAAATTATTTTAAGAAAATAATTTTATTAATAGAAATATTATAATGACGTGTCATCATTAGAGTGAATTTTAAATAAATATATAAATAGAACTAAATTACTAAAATAATTACAATATGTGTAATTATTATTAATTTGGTTAGATAATCAATATATTTTATTAAATTGACCAAAAATTATTATTAAATTCATAAAAATTATTTTTAATTTTTTTAATTTACATATAAAAATAATTTTAAGTAGAAGTTAAAATTATATAATATCTAATTTATATTTATTAATAAATAATATTATTTAATTTACGAATATTTTTTTAATAGTTGAAATGACACTGCTTGTTTTAAGACTCATATTTTGTTTACAAAGGCAAAATCTAAAGATTTTTGTGTCAGTCTCACAAAATAAAAAATTTATTACTACTCATAGGTATGGTGTGTATTCATTATCCCTCACCTGTGCTACTCAAGAAAAGTGGAAAATGAAGTGTAATGATAAATTTGCTGCACTTGTATTTAATTGTTTTAGCTTGAGTTGGTATCAAAATTTGTTGTAGTGTAGTTAGTATTGTGTCTTTGCTCCCCCCAGAGTGACCAGAGTCCAAAACAACATCCTATCTGAGTTAAGGAATGGGGTAGTCTTGTCATTACCCTACATGAAAGAAGCCCTAATGTGGACATCCCTTTTAAATTATCTCTTACATTTTGCTTCTTATGCTTGTTCTTGTCTTGTCTTGTTTGTTTCTTCTGACTCCCATTATGAACTTTGACGAGGATCTCCCCAATCTACTGAAGAGTCGTGGTTTTTCAATCCCAAAACTCTCAGGAGGTCTCTGTTTTACTTTGACAGGAGTATCGTTTTTGTGGAAAAAATGTGTCACAAGCGACGAGAAGGTTTGTAATATTCACTTAGCCCATCAAAACAAGCATTGGATCAAAAATCAGATGAAGAATTACAAGCTTTTATTGTTGATCTACTAGACAATGAAGTAAATGCTTATTATCATGCTCTCGTCGATTTTATCAACCCTTTATCCATTTCTGCTGCTAGAGAAAATGAACTCCAAGAGTTGAGGCTCGCCATCAATTATTATGGTATAAATATGCAGTGCATCTCGCAGTCCGACAACTCGCAGTCCGACAACTCGCAGTCCGGCTATTCGGAGTCCGACTACGAGGAATCCGACGACGATGATGCACTAAATACCTCTATTTGATATTTAGTATCTCTGATGATGTCTAATTATTAGGCTTAATTTGTTAGTACGTTGAATGCTAACTATTTAGACCATAATGTGCTATTATAGTACTGTATTGTTATTAAGTTGAAATGCTAATTATTTAGACCTTCGTTTATTATCTGTCTTCAAACTCACTCATAATTCTTGCAACTCATAAAAAATTAGGGAGAATAAGCCAGAAATCAATTGACATGTACATTTCCACCTTTCAAAATAAAATGAGAAATTTATACTCAAATTTAGCTAGGGTTTTATTTAGAGTATGGTTTCTTTTGCAATAACGAGAAGGAAAAACAACGTGTGAACAAGAGTGATCACGAGATAGCAAATCCAAATGCAAGAAAGCACACTTTTTCTCGCTTCAATTTTAAGACCTCCAAGCTTTTTGTGAAAATCATTGTTGTGGCTTTGAAGATTGGTCCAAGACCCAGACAAGTATATTGATCATTGCTTTTTGCAACAAATCAGTCACTTTTTGATCGAAGTAGATGTAGTGAAAAAATAGTGGTCACCAGTTATCAAAACGTTTTTTAATACCGAGAGCAAAATCGTGTAAACGAATGAGACTGAAAATACCTTATATAGTAACACAATAATTTTCTCTATAACATATTAATAAACAAATCTCATATTTCATGAAATGCAAACAATGAAGCATGCAAGGTATCACCATAACGATCAAATTTTTTAATCCAAATTTATTTATTATTCACAGTTTTTGAATCAAGTTTATTGATCATTCTTAATTGATCATCGTGGTATAAGAATTTGTAACAATTACTTTTGATATGACCAAATTTTACAATTATTTTTGATATGACCAAATTTTTAGTAATAATAGCATTCCATAAATCGATGTCAATATGATTTTGTTTTCTGTCATTTTGTTTCTATTGTTGTTGCATCAAGATTTACATCAACAACATTTGTTTCTCTTGACTATGCAAACGTGTTTCACCCTTTTTCTTGTCATTGTTTCTTGCTATAGGAATTGTTACAGCAACTGCAAATACACTTATTCCAGCTCGTGAACTATTCTCTATTTCAAAGTTTTCCTCTCGATATGCTATAGATGTATTAAGTTCTGTTTCAATATACCAACCTTTTCTCCAATGATTGTTTTAGCTGAACAAAAATTGTTTCTCTCCTTAGATTGCTCCTCTTGTAACCTACATTTCAACATGTATTCTCCATGTTATTTCTAAGTGTGACAATCAACAATCCGGTTTAGCATAGAAGGAGCCAGTTATTGAGATTCCTTATGCGATTGGTTTAACGTCTGAAATTGAAGACTGGTTTGGTTTAATCAGGTTGGTTCAATCTCGGGTTGTTGCCGGTTTACTCTATATATAAGAGTAAAAAGGGGATCTAGGGTTTTTACGTTTTTTCATCGAGAGATTGAGAGGCTGAGAGGGGAGTGCAATCTTTCTTTCTCTTCAGCTGTGGTTCTTGCCGTGTGTTTCTGGTGAGAGCTGTGTATGTTTCCGGTGAGAGGTGTGAGGTTTCTCCGGTGAGTGGTGTGAGAAATCCGGGTGAGAGTTTTCTTTCTTTGAGCGATATCGGTTGTGATATTGTCTCATGTATTCGGAACTCATTCTCATGATAGTGAATTGTTTGCACCGTCAAGCCCAGATGTAGGGTTCTCTTTCGAGACCTGAACTGGTTAAAATCCGTGTGTGTGTTTGAATCTTTTTTGTATTCGTATTTTACTGTTTTACAAACTGAAAATCGGAAAGTTAGTTGAGTAAATCTCAACAAAGTGGTATCAGAGCCACGGAGGAGGAAAACGGAATCATGACAAACACAAGAATCGAAGTCGATCGATTTGACGGGAAGGGAGATTTCTCGTTGTGGAAAAGGCGCATGCTTGCACATCTCAGTGTTCTGGGATTAAAAGATACTTTGGTGGAGATAGTCAAAGAATCGCCCAGAGAAGGTGAAGAAACAGATGCCGAAAAACAAAAGAGGCTTGATGAAGAGATCGCAAGATCTGAAAGAAGTGAAAAAGCGATGAATCTGATTTTCTTGAATGTTGGAGATCATGTTCTGAGGAAGCTTGATGCATGTACAACAGCAGCATCAACATGGTCTACGCTTGAAAGGTTGTATCTATCCAAAACTTTACCGAATAGAATTTTTCTTCAACATAAATTTTACACGTTTAAAATGGTAGAAACACAGTCAATAGATGAAAATATTGATGACTTTCTAAAGATTGTCTCGGATTTAAACAGTGTAAGTGTTTCTGTGTTAGAGGAAGTGCAGGCGATCCTTCTACTGAGCTCTCTACCATCTCAATACAATCACCTAAAGGAAACACTTAAGTATGGAAGAGAAACTATATCCTTAGAGGAAGTTGCAAGTGTTGCAAGGTCCAAAGAAATGGAATTGAAGGAGTCCGGTAGCTCACAGAAAGGTGGTGAAGCATATATGGCTCGAGGTAGACCAAAAAAGAAAGAAGTCAACGCTAGAGGTAAGAGAAGTAGATCTAGGTCAAAATCAAGATCTAAGGTTACGTGTTGGTATTGTAAAAAGGAAGGTCATATGAAGAAAGACTGTTTTGCTCGAAAAAAGAAATTCGAAAACGAAGATAGAGGTGAAGCGGCTGTAATGGTAGATAAGATTCGAGAGATTGATGCATTAACAATCTCAGATCAAAATCCACAAGAAAGATGGATTATTGACTCGGGATGTTCTTATCATATGACCTCGAGGAGAGAGTGGTTTAGTGAGTTTAAGGAAGTAACCGGTGGACAAGTGCTTTTGGCACACAATAGATCGGTTGAGGTTCAAGGAATTGGATCAATCAGAATAAATGCCAAAGGAGGAACCATCAAGCAGTTGGTTAATGTCAGGTATGTTCCCTTACTAAAAAGGAATTTGATTTCCGTGAGTACTCTTGATCTACAGGGTTTCAGAAATGAAGGAGAAAATGGAAGGACCAAGTTCTACAAGAATGGTAGGTTGGGTCTTCAAGGTACACTTTGTGGAAGTTTATATCTCTTAGATGGTGAAACTGAGATTTCTATGTTGAATGCAGCTGTATCAAAAGATGATGCAACCTTGTGGCATAGTAGATTAGGTCATATGAGTATGAAAAATCTAAGGATATTGGTTGAAAAGGGTTTTCTAGATAAGAAAAATATTAGTGATATGGAGTTTTGTGAGAGTTGCATCATGGGTAAGTCTAAGAGACTAAGTTTTAGTATTGGAAAGCACAATACGGATGAACTACTTAAGTATGTTCATGCTGACCTGTGGGGCACTCCAAATGTTCATATGTCTTTGTCTAGAAAACAATATTTTCTATCAATAATAGATGACTATTCAAGAAAGGTTTGGGTATATTTCTTAGCATCTAAATCTGAAGCCTTTTCTAGATTCTGTGAATGGAAATTGTTAGTTGAAAATCAGGTGAATAAGAAGGTTGTCTTATGACTGATAACGGGTTAGAATTCTGTAATGCTGAATTTGACAGTTTCTGTAAGAGTCATGGGATAGAAAGACATAGGACATGTGCGTATACCCCTCAACAAAATGGGGTAGCTGAACGTATGAATAGGACTATAATGGAAAAGGTAAGGTGTCTTTTAGATGAGTCAGGTCTAGAAGAAAAATTTTGGGCTGAGGCTGTAGCTACATCTGTCTATATTATAAATAGGACACCATCATCTGCGAATGATGGGAATATACCAGAACAGATCTGGTTAGGAAAGGAACCCGGTTATCCACACCTTAGGAAGTTTGGGTCAATTGTTTATGTTCATGTTGACCAAGGAAAACTAAAACCTAGGGCTCTAAAAGGAGTGTTTATAGGTTATCCTAAGGTATAAAAGGTTACAAGGTGTGGTTATTAGAGGATAAGAAATGTGTGGTCAGTCGAAATGCAGTTTTCACTGAAGATAAAATGTATAAGAATTATCTTGCAGATATGAAAGGTAGTGCAGGTAAACAGAATGGTGAAGGACCTGATGTACGTACTGAGGTGGTGATAGAGAATCAGCCTGATCAATCAGATGAGGAAGAGGAGCAAGAAAATGTAGAAGATACCCAAACATGTGGAGTTTCTGGGGAAGAAGAAGGGCAAACCAGTGAGGATGAAACAGAGGATGGAAACAATAATCTGGACAATTATCTTCTGGCCAGAGATCGTGTTCGAAGAACAATACATCAGCCCACCAGGTATGCAAATGATAATATGTTAGCATTTGCCTTATCAATTGCAGAAGAGTTTGATGCAGATGAACCAAGGGATTACATGGAAGCTCGTGCAAGTAAGAATTGGATTAAGTGGAAGGAGGCAATGGACGATGAGATGAAGTCATTGAGTCAGAATCATAGCTGGAATTTGGTAAGAAAACTATAGAACCAAAAGGTAATTGGGTGTAAATGGGTACTTACTAGGAAACCAGGAATACCGGGGGTAGAGAAACCTAGATTTAAGGCTAGGTTAGTAGCCAAAGGGTATTCACAGAGAGAAGGTATCGATTATCAGGAAATATTCTCTCCGGTAGTAAAACATGTCTCTATCAGAATGTTGATGTCTCTAACAGTGAATCTGGATTTAGAGGTTGAGCAGCTTGATGTGAAAACAACATTTTTACATGGTATTATAGAAGAAACAATCTATATGAGTCAGCCAGAGGGTTATGAAGAAAAGGGTAGAGAAGAGTATGTTTGCAAACTGAATAAGTCTCTATATGGTTTAAAACAAGCTCCAAGACAGTGGAACAAATGTTTTGATCAGTTTATGACAAAACATGGTTTTGTAAGGAGTAGTTTTGATCACTGCGTATATATCAAGGAATATATGAAGGATCAATATATCTATCTACTGTTGTATGTAGATGATATGCTCATTGCGTCTAAGAGTAAAAATGAGATTAGGAAGATAAAAAATTATGCTGGGTAATGAATTCAATATGAAAGATCTAGAGCCAGCTAAGAGAATCTTAGGAATTGATATAGAAAGAGATCGAGAAGGTGGAGTTCTCTCTCTGTCACAGACAAGGTATATCAAAAGGATTCTACAGTTGTTTAACATGGATGAGGCTAGGACAGTTACAACACCAATAGAAGCTCATTTTAAGCTAGCTGCTGTAAAAGATGATGACGAAAGTATAAAGGATGTACCGTATTGCAATGCGGTTGGTAGTATCATGTACTTAATGATAAGTACTAGGCCTGATATTGCATATGCAATAGGATTGGTAAGTTGGTTTATGAGTAATCCAGGGATTATTCATTGGAAAACCGTTCAATGGATATTGCGTTATCTGAAAGGAACACAAGAAAAGAAGTTAGTGTTCACAAAGTCATCAGATATCAGAGTAGAGGGTTTCTCAGACTCAGATTATGCAGCTGACATAGACCGGAGGAGATCGATAACTGGTTATGTTTTTACTGTGGGAGGAAACACGGTAAGCTGGAAATCAAATTTACAGCATGTGGTAGTTTTATCCACTACTGAAGCTGAATACATGGCTTTAGGAGAAGCAGTAAAAGAAGGTATTTGGCTTAGTGGTCTAGTTGATGAGCTAGGTTTCAAACAGTCAGGAGTAATTGTTTGGTGTGACTCACAAAGTGCTATTTGTCTTGCGAAAAACAACACTTTTCATGAGAGGACAAAGCACATAGCAGTCAGGTATCATTTTATAAGAGATGTTATCGAACAGGGGATTGTAAAGATTCAGAAAATTCCTACTGCTAGGAATCCAGCTGACATTTTTACTAAGGTTATTCCTGTGCAGAAATTCGAGCAGGCTTTAAACCTGCTCAAAGTGACCAGGTGAGAGATAGGGTCACGCTTGGCGGTACAGAAAGCAAGTAGATCCAAAGAAAAGGAAATAGGAATGTTAATTGTCAAGATGGAGATTGTTATTTCTAAGTGTGACAATCAACAATCCGGTTTAGCATAGAAGGAGCCGGTTATTGAGACTCCTTATGCGATTGGTTTAACGTCTGAAATTGAAGACTGGTTTAGTTTAATCAGGTTGGTTCAATCTCGGGTTGTTGCCGGTTTACTCTATATATAAGAGTAAAAAGGGGATCTAGGGTTTTTACGTTTTTTCATCGAGAGATTGAGAGGCTGAGAGGGGAGTGCGATCTTTCTTTCTCTTCAGCTGTGGTTGTTGCTATGTGTTTCTGGTGAGAGCTGTGTATGTTTCTGGTGAGAGGTGTGAGGTTTCTCCAGTGAGTGGTGTGAGAAATCCGGGTGAGAGTTTTCTTTCTTTGAGCGATATCGGTTGTGATATTGTCTCATGTATTCGGAACTCATTCTCATGATAGTGAATTGCTTGTACCGTTAAGCCCAGATGTAAGGTTCTCTTTCGAGACCTGAACTGGTTAAAATCCGTGTGTGTGTTTGAATCTTTTTCGTATTCGTATTTTACTGTTTTACAAACTGAAAATCAGAAAGTTCGTTGAGTAACACTCCATTGTATCATTTTCTCACAATCTTATCTAGCTTTTGAGTCCTACTGTTCAGTATTTGAATACTTTAATTCTTCTATTTTGATTTGTTTTCAAAAGCGATTAACGTTCTTTTTCAAAATCAAGTTTTTTTCAAATTTCTTGATTTTCGTGTTTAACCACATCTTCTCTTTTAGTAAAACCACGTTTTCTATGCTGATTTTAGTGAAATTTTCACAAACATGTCGAAAATCAGTATTAATATCACCTTTTGCAAAATATGAGAAGTGATGTAACATATTTGTCTTCAAGTTTTATTGATCCATTAAGAACCACAAAATTTTGCTAATATTTTTCTTTTTCTCATTTTGTATCATTATGAATTTTACATACCTTTTTATTCTTGACTCTCGTTGGACCTAGTAACATATAACATTGAACTTCATCAATGCTTTTTCCACCTTTTCTCTTGTGCAAAGCTTTCTCAACTAATAAATTCATTACTTCTTATATCCCACGTAAATCACGTAACATACTATTCTCTTCACTAACTGAAAACACATCCATTTTATTAGAAGATAATTCCATCTCATAAAACTTGTAACATACCCACAACTTCATATAAAAGAATGTTATATGTATTGATTAAAACTCCTATCACAATTTTTGAGTATAAAATATCTTAGGTGAACATCTTAACAACTTTTTATCTTTGTATTTCTTTCTCTGAACTTGTGCTTCGGTTGCAATTAAGCATATTTTACCACTATATTCAGCAATCTTCTTAGACTCATCCATCTAATGGTTTTCAAAATTTGAGAAGAGTCTATCTAACCTTACACGTTTGACACTTCTTGTTCATTCAAAAACCTTTTGAAGGATCTCCCAAGCCTCTTTAAACAAACCTTGAATCATTTTGAATTAATCGTAGCCAATCGCATCGAATATCGTAGCATGTTCTTTGGATTTGAGCGTCATCATCTTTTTCTCTCATTTTGACCAGTTAGCTTTATCCTTCGTTGTAACTATACCATCTCTAACTCTCGTTGTAGGCGGCTCCCAACCAGACTCGGTTTCCATGCATCCTCATGGATTTCTCGAATTTGTGTCTTCATATTCACTTTCCAATACCCATAATTTTTTAGATCTAATCGAAGCGAGTTTTGTACCACAAGTATCTTCGGCTGTGTCTCCATGTTCTTCGCAGGATCTTCTCATGGAACAAAATTTCTTCCTATGGTAGGTTAGGCTCTAATACCAATTGTAAATGTGAAAACGATTGAGAAAGGAACTATGTTGGAGAGTAACACAAAATATTTTCTTTATAAGAATATATTACTAGACAATCTTTTAGATTAACTTACAATTCTTACCTAAAATGATCTTTAACAAAGTCAATACACCCCTTAACTTGTTAATCTAGTCTCGGGCGTTCAAAAGAATAACCCAATCTTGAAACTTCTTAAATAAACCATTAACCCCTTGTATTGATTTCTTACAAGAAACCCCAAAACATTTTGTTAAAAACTCTCTTATTGCACGTTCACAATGCTAAAAACCTATTATTTATACACAATATGTCATGTGGAAAATGATGTAGTATCGAACCTCAATTTCACAAGCGGTACGAACGTGACTCCCAAAACCAAAAATCTCTCTTAGCTTAGGCAGATAAGAAAACTAAAAAGAGGAGGTTTTTGACCGAATCACACAATAAAAGATGAACCAAGAGATTTTTAATCTCTCAAAAAAATTGTCTCGTGGCTTCAATAGAAAAGAAGTGAATCACATACTTAGCTTCTAAAGAACAAGAACAAGATAAATGACAAAAATTTGAAGAAAATACTTTTTATTCAAAGTTTTATAACAATGATGGTCTGCCTTTACATAAATTCAGAGTATATAGTTATTGACCATTAATGTTTTATTTTTCCGAACATGAAAAGTGTAGATGTTTGTATCTAGGGAAGACAGGGGCGAATGTAAAGTTTTACGTACGTTATCAATGCTTCGAGAAATCTTTAATATGTGTCCAAGTTGCAAAGAATAGAGATATTGCAATGTGAACACATTGAGTGCATTTAGATCCAAATATGGAAACGTCTTGGTTTCTAAATGGGAAACATGGAATCTACGGATAGAACCGCCTGCTCCAAGCGTGTTTCGGATTATGAGAACTCCTAGAAATAGCACTAAGTCTCATGTTCAACAAAGAATTTTTGTAGACTTTCATATAAAGAAATTTCTAAATATGATAAGTTTCGACAATGCCAACTTATAAATGTTGCATGACTTGGTCCAGTCCTCGTTTAGGGTGGCCTTCAATGTTGCAGCGTTTTCTCAGTGAGTCAGGACTATAGACCAGGTCCGGTTTTCGTTGGCCAATGTTTGGTTAGGTTTGAATTCATAAGAATACGCCCATGTGTCTTTTTGCATGTGTTTAGCCGTCTTTGTGCTCCTTGGGTCGGTTTAGGCCAGCCCACCGGCCGGAGCTTGGGCCTAACGTCATCATACCCTTTCCCTTCGAAATTTTTTTTCCTCAAAACATTTTTGGCTTATAGATAGAGAAATAACTTGATTTACTTCATAATTTAGGCATTACCTCGGTTTATAGTCCTTATTTGGTTTGGGTTTGCCCATTGTGCATATGGTGCTTGCTCCTTGATTATCAAGGAAAAAATTATTCCTTTTCATGGCAGTTGGTTGCTTTGGTTGCTTCTTGATCAAGAACAACAACAACTAATTAAAAGAGAATGAAAAAGTTTGTTTTGTTTTTGGATTTATAAATGAAACAAGGTAATGTTTAAGACCCCATTTTTTTAAGACGATCTATTTCCTCTTGAAAAATATCGTATAGCGCATCAGATATCCCTCAAACTAATGTCATGTTTTTTATATTTTTCTCCGAAAAATTGCAAACTTATTTCCCCTTTATTAGAAAGTTAGAAACATATTTACCCTTCGTATTAAAGTTCAAGACCGTAATACACATCAACAGTAAACTAACATTAACCACGATGATGTGTATTACGGTTTTGAACTTTAACACGAGGGTAAAAAATTTTCGAACTTCCTAACCAGGGAAAAATAAGTTTGTTATTTTTCTAAGGATATAAAAAACATATAATTAGTTTGAATGATATTTGGTGCTATATGATAGTTTTTAGGGAGAAATAAATTATCTTTTCTACATTTTTTTGTATAAGAATGCAAAACTTAAAAATACGTGTAAGAAACAAAGCAACTAGATGTAACATGGTTAGATAGGAGTTTTTACCAGATGATATAAGATCGAGATTGATCAAGATGTGGTATGGCCGAATCTTATTAATTGGTCGAATTACACTTTTTATTTAGACGAGCAATGGTGTATAGTGAGGTTAAAATTAGCTGGTCGAAAGACTCTTTTTAGTCTTAACAAGGCTATGGGGTGATTTGGAGTTTTTTATGAGCAATACTTACATAGGACCGAATGGTTTTCTCAAGAGAGTTGTAGTCGCGTACTTGTAGAAAAACAAGAACTTAGTTAAAAGAAATGTTTTCTTTATTGATTTAGACAAAAAATGTGTGTTACAATGTCGAATAGGAAGTTTTATATATACCTCTTCAATTTTGACCTTCTTGGGTCTACACAATAAAGAGAAAATAATTACATTGCGTATATTGTTGAAATAAATAACTAGGAATCTAAATTTCGTTGAAACTCTTTTCGTATTTATAAAAGAAAAAAAACAATAAGAATTAAATATGTATTTTTGCGCATCTCCAAATAAAGTAAGTTCTTGATGTGCCTTGATGGCCATGGCCCCCCATGTTGCTACATCGTTTTTGAGAAGAATAAGGTGATGCCTCTTTCAAGTTGTAGCTACTTAATGGGTCTTGGTTGTGAGATTTTTTGGATTTCTTGCTCTTTAGATCGAATTGTCTTATGTGCGCTTAGTTCTTTGGCTTTGTCCAGCCTTTTTTTCGGACCATATGTATTCTTGGTTAATCACGGTCTTCAACTTGAGTTAGAGGTCTTCTTTGTCCTTTAAGTTGATCAATTTCTCCATAACTGCGTTGAATTTTTGTGTTAACCTATTTATACCAGATCGAATCTTTAGTGGTGTTTTCATAGTCGGCATTTGACCGATGTTAGGCCCACGGGCCGATCCCTTATCACTTAGGCCCGCATCACTAACATGAGCCGAATTTCTCTATTGAGATATAGACAAATCTCCACCAAAATATAAGTTTTTTATTATTATTATTTTCCTAATAATAAGGAAACTCTAAAGCTCCTATATTCCTTTTAAAATAGTTGTCCAACTCAGGTACTACTTCTTAGTTCGTCCAATTCAGTTGCAAAGACCTCTCCTTACTTTAGATCCACGTTAGCAGATGGTCAATCACTTTTTCTTTTATCACTTCCGATCCTAATTCTTGATTAATATAAAAACATTTTAAATCTATAATATAGTTGTAAAACTCAAGTTCTTGATTGATATAGAAACATTTCAAACATATAATATAGTTGTAAAACTCAATCATAACAACACTTTCAAACCGATCCTGAATTTTGAAAAATACATATCAAAAACAAAAAAAATAACTATTTTGAATTTTTTTTAACATGAGCAGTTTTTCAGAAACCAACTTTTTCAACCAAAAAAAATTAGGCCGCAAACATTGCTTTATTTACTTGGATTCAAGGTGGCCTTGCTGAAAGTGATAATAAAGCTGATGTCTTTTTTTACTTATACATTGTGATGTTTGTATACCATATAACACACGAGAAATGTGCCAATCGACTAATTTTCTGTGGGTGATTACTACAAATTAAAAATGTAGTGAGAGTAGAGTCGATTTTTGGATTTGCAATGAGATTTTGTTATACACAGAAAGAGTTACAAATAATGCTTACAAGCAATGACCTTTAAGCTTCTTCACTCATGTTGATACAGTCGCCTCAGATAACTTTGTCGGTCCAGACGCAGCCAGTAGCTCGTAATCCTGAAGAATCAGTAACCCAACTTCAAAACTTCGAACTAATGCAATATCTCCATATTGAATGGCAAATTATTTGTTGTTGTTTACCTGCACAATAGACTGTGAGCAGAATTTGCCAGAGAGAACGGCACCTTCCATGGAAGCTAAGTACTTTTGTTTAGTGTAATCTCCAGCTAAGTAGAATCCTTGAATAGGAGACCTTTGTAGAGGACGACAGGGTTCGCAGTTTGGGATGGTCTTGTACACAGACCTGATTATGCAACAACAGAGAAGAGATAGTTGAATGAATCTATCATCATGATTCATGAAGCCCGATCTCATAACCTTGGAGTTTACAAGATTGGGTACAACTTCTCTAACCTTGGAGTTTTAACGACATGGTACTTGAGAATTTTAGCTTTGCTTTGATCAGCTGCGATTTCATCGGGGAAGAGTCTCTCGAGTTCTTTCATTGTTGCATCTATGATATCAGAATCACTCCGTGATATCCATTCTTCTGCAGGTGCAAATACTAGCTCCAGCATCGACCGGTTAGGATCGTAATATTCCTATACTTAGGAAAAGAAACATATTCTTCAATTGAACCAATTTCTGCTCCCTTATGACAGAGAAACACAACTAGATCCACATTCTTTACCTTACAAGTTAATGACATGTCGGCATATACACTCAGAAGGTTACTTCTGCAAATGGAAAAAAGACAAGATTGTTGAGAATATTATTGATGAAAACTCAAATAAAATCTTTTATTGAAGACCGACTTCAACTAAGTAATATGAATAGAAATGCCTTGAAACTACTGAGAACCTGCTAAAGAGTAGGTGATCGTATGTGTTCTGCAGTTTTCGATCAAACCTGGGAATCACATTAGCTCACAGCACTTGTGATCTCACACAAAAATTGAAGAAGAAAAAACAAAACATGAGAGGTGGGTATGCAGTCTCACTAACCATATATGAACGTTAATAACTGGCACACCAACTAATTTCTCCAATCTCTTGAAGTATGGTATTTCTTTCCAGGAATCTGGTAAAAGGATCTTCAGGATATCGACTACAAGAAAAAACGTAAACAACATATTGAAGCAAGAGTCAAAAAAGACCAGATGGAATGTAAATCCACAAAGACAGCATAGACGTGAACCTGGAGCTGCAAACACATAAGCGTCTCCTTCGATAGTGCTTCCATCAGTGAGTAAGAAATTCTTAACCGTGCCATCATCCTTGAGCTCAATTTTCCTTATCCTGGAATTAAGCCGTACTTCTCCACCTAGTGATCGAATATGATCCACAATTGGCATACAAAGCCTCTCTGGGGGATTACCATCCAAGAATGCCATCTTCGAACCATGCTTTTCCTGTAAATGTGTTTGCTTTATCATATTTTCAATATCCTAACAAATTATTGTAGCTTTACACCGTAGGTTTAAAAGCTAGGTACTGATGATGAAGATGAAGGTACTACAAGTTTCTCAACAACAAACAACTTCAGTGATGAGTGATCAACTAATAAACTCAAGAAAAAAGTTAGTCATCATGCCAATCTCAATTAAAACTGCCACATAGATACAAATGGAACTGTCTTTGTTTTAGGAAAGCGAAGAAACTAGGGTACATCATGTTTTCCAGAGCCAATACTTAGTCCTTCCTACAACCATAGGAAAAAAGAAACAACAGCTAGAACACTACAAAGATGTCCACCATGTGAGTGGTAACTAGGATTTTCATTGCAATAAATGTTCGCGCAAGGGGTGTGTAAAGAAGAATGGAAAGAAATAAAGGGCTAGAATGCCAAACCTGAAGAAACCGGTTCAAAGCTATCAGAATGCATTGCATTGACAGTTCATCGGGGTTTATAAAGTTTAATGCTTTTGACATGGCAATAAACACCTCATCAGTCACTCGATCAGGTACTCCCTGGACATAATATATAGCCAGGGGGAAAGAAAGTGAAAACTTCATCACAATCAGTTCTTATCTGATAAGCAAAAAATGCACGAGAAGGAAGCAACAAAGAACCACATGAACTTGAAAACTCACCAATTGAAGTAGACAGCTAATCTAAGAAAGCATGCAAATAAACTCTACAAAATCTCACAGGAAACATGAACTCAATCAGATAGCCTATTTAACCTGCTTTCTCATCCATTCTTCAACTGATAAACCATCTTGGGCCTCAACATAAGCCTGACCCCCAACCATCGCCGGCAGAAGTCCAATTGCAAACTTTATCTTCTCTGGCCATGTCAGCATTTCGTTGTTCCGCAAAATCGCCCAAATACCTACAGAGTAAATATTCACAGATACAACATAAATTATCAGCCAGAAACAAACTCCTTCCACAACGGGTTTCATTTATCTTATCCTGCCTTGACCATTAACAGAACTTTTCAATTTGAATTCCCCTTTATGTATGTTTAGTATAATATAGATGACAAAATTTATCAGTAGCTTGAATTGACCAAGACAACCAAATATATTCAAATCGTAAACTAACCTAGTTTTCTATTCGGTACATCAACATTATTCAACGAGTTTGTATATTAATCCAACATTTTCGAACCAAACACATGGTGGCATTAACTACAAGTTCACATAGTGTTTTCATTAGAGATGTTTATGTTTGAAAATCCAAACAACTTGAAGCAATAACATAATAGCCAGATAGCAGTTAAGAATATGGTAAAGTTGATCGTCTCACCGTTTAAGGGTGCTGGTAGGACATCTGGGAAATCAAATCTACTAAATTCTCCCGGTTTACTTGGCATGGCGAAAATCATGGAGTGCTCCTTCCACTGCAACCGGTCATTGATCCCGAGTTCTCCAAACAAGTTCTGCACATTCGGATAAGCACCAACTTCCAGCAAGAGTATGAAAAGAATCAAGGAAAAAAGGGTAAGACCGTCACTTAGGAAAATAAAAAACATGAAATTTCATTGAAGATTAGTTAACCATAAGCTTTGTTCTACATCTTTCTTCAAATTATGAGAGGGATCTTTCTTGCTGATCCCAAGGAGCACATTATACAAGGGGTGTTATCATATTGAACTCTAAATGCTTATACTCTCGTTGACATCACAGAATTTTGTGTCTCATCACTTTGCAAACAGAAACATCTATGCTGTTAAAGAGATAAATCTTTATCAGAGCCTAAGGCAAAAGTTGGTAATTTACATGTAAATCCAGATCCAAGTTGTCAAATTGGAGGAGAATGGAGAGGTTTTGAATTTAAACTTACAAAATATATGTAAACCCGTTTCATACCAATCACCATCTTCATCCTTCCATGCAGCTATCTGGAGAAACACAAAACTCACATCGATAATATATGCTCAGAAATGTAAATTTCACTAAAACAAGAACCTAACCCAAGATCCAAAGAACAAAACAGAAATGTAACCCGTTATGAAATCATAAATATTCAGTAAACTACACAATATAGTTTCAAAGGCTGAAGGAGGTGCAGCTAATATTGGCAGTAAAAAAACAACAAATAAGACACATCCATCATCCATCCATGTACACAATTTTTTTTCACCGGTAACCCTCAAAACAATATTTATATTTCATAGTCTCACAAACTCATTTGGTTGGGAAACTAGTAAGTCTGATAAGAATGGTGAGTGTAAACAACCATCAGTTTGATAATAAAGTACATAGACAGAAACCAAACGAAGTACCTTTCCACCAAGAACATCTCTTGCTTCAAGCAACAGAGGTTTGTGTCCTGCATCAGCCAGGTACTTTGCAGTTGACAATCCAGCCAATCCTGATTTAAAGGCAAAAACCTTCATCAAAAATTCACATTTCTAGCGGAGCAGGAAGCAATTAAGTTTTGAAACATACCAGCACCAGCAATTACAACTTTTAAAGGTTTTGCAGGACGAGGAGCACTACGAAAAGATGCAGATAAACTTGCAGCTTCCAAGAAATTAACAGTGTTCTCTAGCTCTGGCCTTGAAATATCCACACAAACTACCTGTGCACGAGACAATTTCCTTCGTCTCTAATAACACTTGCCAATAGATAACAAGTTTACGAGAATTGGAAACAGATACCTGCAAAGGAGCAGCACTCCTCTTCCTTGTTCTTGTCACAAGTGCTTGAGAAGTCGGAATTCTGAAGCTGTGTCTCATTAATTCACAACCTCCAGAACTAAGTGCCTCCAAAAACCCGCTTTGATAAGGCGAATTCGCCGCAGAAACATTCCCAAACGCAACCATTTTTCCACCTTTTATTTCACAACTGCTTCAAGTATTCTGAAAAGCCACAACAGAAGAGAATTAATTGAAGAAAACAGGTAGTGGAAACTGATTAAGACAGAAGTTTATGTCTGAACACACATAATTGACAACAAGAAGAACAAAAAAAAACAGACTTGATTTAGAGAGTTTACAATTGACAAGTATCTAAAACAGCGAGCAATTCTGAAGAAGAAGCAGGAGACGCAGGAAGAAAGAAGAAGATGGCGAAAGAAGGCTATAGCCGATAACAAGACAGAGGCCTTGAGTGCATCTAGTTATTAAACACATGGTATTAATATAAAATCTAGTTCGCTAATTCCACTTTGCAATCGAGGGCGAATAAAAAAAGGGAAAATCGCATAAAAAACCTCGAACTTGGCAGCCACTGACACTTTAAACCTTAATCTTTTTTCAGTGACATTTTAAACCTTAAAAATGAAAAGTTTATCATTTTTAACACTGAAATTTAAACCCGATTACTGTCCGTTAAATAGAACTAACAGAACATAAACAGAATTTAACAGACGTTAAGAGGGATATAACCTCCGTTAAGTGGGATTTAACTCCGTTTAATTTAATAGAACATGTGGGTTTTCGAAGGGCATAATGCATTAGGGTTTGTGAGAAGAGAAAAATTGGGGAAAATTGAAGGAAGAGTGAATTGGCCAAAATTGAAGAAAGAACAAGGTAAGAATGGGGCAAAACGATGTTAATTGGTCCGTATTTGCTTGCGATTTTAAGGGGCTCGATTCCGTGTTTTGAGTTTGATGTGGCTCGATTTTCGTTTGATGTGGTTTGAGTTTCATGAGTTCGGGTTTTCATTTTCTTTTTGAATTTCTGGGTTTCGGGTTTTGTTTTGATGTCGTTGAGTTTGTGAGTTTAATTATTGGAATTTCTGGGTTTGTGAAGTTGCTTGGGAGGAACTTTTAAAACCGATTTAGAGGTTTAGAGGTTTGTTGGATGTATAATTTTGTTAGATAAATCCGAGGGGATCGATTTATCTCTAGAGTTTTGTTAAATTTAGAGGTTTGTTTGATTCATCGATTTAGAGGTTTAAGTGTTGGATTCATCTATTTAAATGTTGTTTGTTGGATTGAAGATGTGTAGTGGATATTTATGACAATGAATTACTTCATTTTTCAGTGAAGATGTCTCATAGTGGAAGTTCTTCAACAATAGAATATAAAAGTGAGAATGTTGTGTTGTGTAATTGCAATCGACCAGCAAAAATCTTGAAAGCTTGGACTAATGCCAATCCCGGCCGAAGGTTTTACACTTGTAGAAGGCGTAAAATTTCGGAAGGTTACGAGTCTTGCAATTTTTTCTGTTGGTATGATTTGGAGAAACCGCAAGGGTGGCAACACATTGCTTTGTTGGAGGCAAGAGATATCATGGCTGAACAAAGAGAGGAGATAAAAAATTTAAGAGAGACGGTAAGAACGCTAACTACTAATCTTGAAAATAAGATGGTAATGCCAAGTTCAATAATGGATGAAGTGAAGCAAAAAAGTTTAGAATGTGAAGCACTGAAGCGAGAAGTATTGATAATAAACGAGAGGAGTCGGGTGTTGCGGAATGTTTTGATTTATTCAACTGTTATATTTACCACCGTGATCGGATCTCTGTTCGGATTTGTAACAATGTACTATCATTGAAAACATAATTGGAATGTGTAGTTTTAAACATAATGGTAGTATTTTAAGTTTTCAAATGAATGGAATTTGCAATTTTAAAGTTAATTTTAAGTTTTCAAATGAATGGTTGTGTTTATTAATTTCATTTGTTACATTTTTAAGTTCAGTTGGTTTAAACATTCAATCACATTACAAAATAACAACATAACAATTTGTTCAATGTCATAAGAGTTTGTTCTAAAAAAACATAACAAAATGTAGTTCACGATACTCGTGCGTAGACAAACAAAATGAATTAGTTCAGCATGCATCATCATTTTGGAGGCTCTGATGGACCGGTAGACCTATCATAAGCTCGACCGGGGTACACATCAAAGACTCGATCGACAAAGGGACTCCAAAATGTTCCAACACCTGTTGGTATGTTTCCTGGTTTGGTTATCCTGAGTGGACGTCCACGCTTAGGCTTCTTAGGTTGAGTAGACGAGAGAGATGGTTCGGGGGCACTTGACACAACATGATATGTTGTACTTGATTCACCTACTAGTGCAGGTTGAGATGAGGAAACTTCAGAAGGAGTCCTCCTTTTTGAACGAGTAACTGTCGGACGCTTTGGTTCCTATGGAAATAACATAAACGAGTAAGAACATAAACGAGTAAAAACATATGATTAGTAATTCATAATAATTTACCTCAGTAGGAAATTTTCGCGGTCTTCCACGTCTATTCTTAGGACCATGAACAATTGCTTCTTCATTTTTACAACTTCTCTTGATGTGTCCAGCTTGACCACATTTACTACAATGTGGTATTCTCCCATGTCGTGTCGCCTTGCCTTTGTTTTTAAGGTCCTCGAAAGGTTCTTTCCTCCTGTCTCGAGATTTTGGTCTCCCACGTGGCCTCCGAAACTCAGGAATCCTAATAGCAGGTTTGTCTATCTTCCTCCACAATTTATCACCATTGACCGGCTTAATGTTCTCAGCGTATGTGTCTTTCATGACGCTTGCATAGTAATACTCGGCTACATATTTCTCGGGATCCTCTTTGTTGTCATCAAGAACACACACTGCATGTTTGCATGGTATACCTTTGCCAAGAAAAATAAAATAAAATGAGTAAAACATATAAATAAAATAAAATGAAATGAGTAAACCAAAGAAATACATACCTGTGAGATCCCACCGTCGACAAGCGCATTGTTTTGTTGATATGTTCACAGTGTAGCCGTTATCAAACTCAACAACTTCATACAGATTGGTGCTTGACCGAATGGTTGTACAATATTTTTTCTCAATTCTGGCCTTCTCCAAAGTGCCCATTGTCTTTGGTGTTAGTAGAGTATCACACTGCTCTGCTTTCAAGAACCTCCGTGCCATTCTCCTCATCGCTTGTCTTCTAATATCTTCTAGCAAGCTAAGAATAGGCTTTGATCGCGCCATTTTGATGGTCCTATTGAAACTTTCTGACAAATTGTTATTAACATCTGAACATTGAGACTCAAGAGAGAAAAATGCGCGAGTCCACTTATCTGGTTCCTGCTGTAACAATGCATTATATGCAGCGACATCATAGTCTTGCAACATCTTCATTTTCTCATCATATTCTCCTTTGTTGTAACTATAAGCCACACCCCAAAAGAGGTTTTTGTATTCTGATCGCGGGAATTGTTTCCTCCAGTTAGCATAGATATGTCGTGCACATTGCCTATGTTCAGCCATTGGAAGTTCAGCTTCAATTGCAAGGCAAAGACCCTGTACAATAGCACATTATGTACAATACGTAGAATAACAAAGAATAACACAAGTTAAGAGATGAAATTACCTTTTGTTTATCAGAGATGAGAGTTAAATTCTCCCCCGAGCACAAGTTAAGATCTGTCTTAAGTTTCCTAAGAAACCATCCCCATGTGTCTTTGTTTTCACCACGCACCACTGCCCATGCAATCGGATACATTCGATTGTCCGCATCTCGACCAACAGCTGAAAGAACATCACCATTTAACTCCCACTTTAGGAAGCATCCATCTAATCCAATCACAGGCCTACAATTCTTCATCCAAGCACGGCGAAGTTCCTCAAAACATATGTAGAAGCAGTCAAACTGCTCTATGGAATTCATAGATATGGTGTTCAGTTCAGTACTTATACCGGGGTTTGATCGTCTGAGTTCAGCCTCGTAGTCCCATAACTTTGCAAACTGATTTGTCTGCGCTTCAAGTATCGTGTTCAAGGCAATCCGTCTCCCTCTATAACACTTTGAAAGAGGTACGACAATGTTATATCGTGCCTTTATCGCGTCTTTAATCTCTGCTGCTTGCAAACTAACATTTCTTCTAATTTCTTCTCGAAACAAGCCTGCAATTACACCTTGCTTTAACATTGACACTCTACTTGATTTCCCGTGATTGTGGTTGTTGTGACAGACTTTCACCATCCACTTATTTATTGGAATCTCAATTGAACAGTACACTCTCCATGGACACTTCTCCGTGCAACAAATCGCAGCAATCCTATTTGCTTCAGATTTTGCCATTTTCACATCGTACTGCGTGTTAAGCGAGTACCGTAGCAACTGATCTTTGAACTCTAACCCACTGTTGAATTTCTGAAATAACCAAATATATGGCTCTTTCTCCATATCTCCATGGAACTTGTCACCCTCTTTTGGCTTCTTCTTAAACGTCCATTGTTCCCATTCTTCTTCAGATTCTAATGGCGTATCTGGAAGTTGTACATCATATATCCGATACTCTTCCTCACTTTCTTCTGCCTCTCTCTCCTCTTCTGCTTTATCATCGTTGTCTTTGTACTTATCCTTCATTTCAGCATTTCTTTTCGCACCTTCCTCGAATAGAGACCTAAACCTCTCGTCACTCCTATCATCCTCCTCCAATACAACATCATCTCCTATGTCACCCTCATTGCCATTAAACTCTTCCACAACAGGTGTTTCATCCTCCGATTGCTCACCTTCTTCTTCTTCTCTTGGCCTCTCAACATCGCTATCAGCATCAGCTTGTTCACCTTCATCTTCTACTCTTCGTCTCTCAACATCACTGTCATCTTCAGGTACAACATGGTCATCCTCATTTCCCCCTTCATATCCGAACTCATATTGGATGTCATCTTCATGTTGGCTGTCATCCTCAGGTTGGCTGTCATCTTCAGGTTGGCTGCTTGAAAGAAAATTGGCTGACTCAATACGCCCTGGAGTATGTTCTGAGCAAGAATGTTCCACAAATACTTCCACCTCACCAGCTAGTTCCGCAAGCAAACTTAGATCTACCAAGTCATCCTCTAAAGGTTCTAGTGCATACTGAATGTTTGCCATCGTTTCACTCACTTGTTTGTACCAAATGAAGTTGATTGGTGCAAAAATTTTCTCAGCCACAAGCATGTCCTCAAATCTCTGCCAACGAAGATCAGACAACTTCCATACAACTCGTTTCTGCCCCAATTCTTCTAAATACTCGTAAGTGCCATCTTCTTTTCTCATGAATCCACCATAATGGATTATGAGTTTAACCATTCCATCATCTCTGCAAATAACAAAAGAACAAACACTTTAATCGGTTTGTCCCTCAACCTATAACCATTACATCTTAGTGTATTTTCTATAACCAAGTTAATACACAAATAAATAAAAGAAACACATAAACCATACTTTCGATTCAACCCGACACATTGCAAACCCAAATTTCGAATATATCTTCATAATCGAACACCAACAACTAAATAATATGCAAAATCGAAACATATATGTTCAAAACCCCCATTCGATTCCAAAATCGAACCCAAAATCACCGACGAATCAAAAATTTCGCAAACCCTAAATCAAACACACTTTCGATTCAAACCCGAGACCTCTATAACCCAGATTTCGAATATATCTTCATAATCGAACACCAACAACTAAATAATATGCAAAATCAAATCATATATGTTCAAAACCCCCATTCGATTCCAAAATCGAACCCAAAATCACCGAAGAATCAAAAATTTCGAAAAACTTAAATCAAACACACTTTCGATTCAAACCCGAGACCTCTATAACCCAGATTTCGAATACATCTTCATAATCGAACACCAACAACTAAATAATATGCAAAATCGAAACATATATGTTCAAAACCCCCATTCGATTCCCAAAATCGAACCCAAAATCACCGACGAATCGAGTAAATCGCAAACCCTAGAAAAACACTTTCGATTCTTACCTCATTTCGAGATGATTTTCCTCGTCACAAGCTTGTCTCGATGCGATTGGGAACAACGAAAACAAACGAACCCGAGAATCTTTCCCTTTTGAAATGTCGAAGAACCCTAAAATCCCTTTTTTCGTTTTCCCCCTACGATATGTGTTAAGTTAAACGGAGTTATGTTATGTATTACGGAGTTAGTTTAAGTTAAACGGTGTTATAAGGTCCGTTATAGATATTTCACGGATTGTAAACGAAAGACAACATCACGGTTTATACTACCAAATATACAAACTTAAGGATTTAAAATGTCACTGAAAAAAAGATTAAGGTTTAAAGTGTCAGTGGCTGCCAAGTTAGAGGTTTTTTATGCGATTTTCCCAATAAAAAAATCTCTAAAAATATTTTAATAAAATAAATTTATACTAACATGTTTTAATATAAATTTTATTTTAAAATATCATCATCATAATTAATTTCAAACAAATATATAAAATAAATAAAATTACTATAATAATTCTAATATATGTCATTGTTAATTTAGTTAAATAATCAATATATTTTATTAAACTAATCAAAAAATATTATTAAATTTATAAAAACAATTATTTTTCTTTATTTAATTTACATATACACAAAATTAATATTAAAAATAATTTTAAATAAAAGTTAAAATTATATAAATATTTAATTTATATTTAGTAATAAATAATATTATATAATTTATAGGTATAAATCTAGTTAATTATATGAAGAAGCAAAAACAAAAAAATTAACAAATGTAAAAGGAGACAAAATTGAAATTATTCAAAATTTACACGATAATTCTAAAATGGTTAGGGAGAGTTGTTTTCCTCTTGGACCATGTGCATCCACCATTCTTTACAATGTAGACTGAGTATATGGTCGTTAAAATTGATGCCCAGACAAGTTACTTTTATAACTGGGGATATGTCTTGGAGGATAGCCATATAGTTTGAAACAGTTTTGGATCACATGTCCATTCTTTCTACATTGAGTGAGTGCATATGGGTCTAGATTTTGCCCTATAGTTTTTTTGCATTACATATGCTGTCAATTCCCATTGTCCTTGGAATTGAAAATCTGCATAAGTGGAACTTGAATTTTTAAAAGCAACATTCTCCCTTCTAGCTAGTTGTTTCGTTTTCTTTTGTCTTTCATCTTCAGTCACTATGTTGCACACTTATATGTATGACAAACTTATTTTTAATTGATAATAAACTTATTTTTTTAAAAAATTTCTGTTAAATATGAATACTTAGTGAAAACAAATATCATATGCATTTTTATCCAAATGGTAAAATACCTATATAAAATCAGAGTATAAATCACAATTGTTTTTTCGTTCATATAAATGATAGAAGAAACGGTTGGTACTCATGTTTGGACTTTTTTGAAAAATTCATCAATTGATATTTTTTTATCAAACTTAAAGAAATAGATTATATTTGGTATGTAAAAGTTATTCACTACTTCTTAACACATCGATTGGCAATTGAGGGAAAAAATAAGATGTGGTCTTTGATAAGTGGTCATCCTATTAGTTTTTTTTCTATCGTACATGTCTTAGTGTCCGATACGGTTTCTAATTTGCAAACAACACAAAAAAACTTTCAACGTATAAAAATAAATCTACCACAACTAACAAAATTTTTTCCCATATTATAATAATTCTGCCACAATTATAAAAAACTGTCACCATATTAAAATAAATTTGTCACTACGGAAAAATTGTCACCATATTAAATTAAATATGTCATATTTACAACAAAAATGTCATCATATTGGTTCTTCGTCTTCACATGGTAAAACCACTTCAATAGTTGGTTTTTCACCGGGTTGATCTTCGTCAACCTCCTTATGTTCATTGTGCTGATATTCGTAGTTAAAAAAATCATTGTTGCCACGATGAATTGACACACTATCAACTTTTGCTTTCTCTTTCTCTCTAACTTTCACACATAAACGAATTGCTTCGGTTTTAATCATACCCAAAAACCCATGTAGCTATCGACAGCTTCCCACGTTCATCGGAGGTGTGTTTACCGGTAGTTTCCCCAACATTTTTTTTGGAAACATGTAACTTAATTCGATATCACATTCATTTTTATCGGCCTCGTATTTTTCATAAACCATCATCAACAAATCTTCGAAACGTGTCTTACTATTTGCGAATAAGATTTTACATCCTTTCTTGCTATCGGCATTGAACGACCATCACAAACAAGAATTATGTATTTCATCGAGAAAATTGATATATGAACAACTTTTTACGAGAACGAATGTGAATAAAATGAGTAAAAATTACTAATTTTGAGTTCAACTGAAAATTTGATGTGCTCGAGGTTGAAGAAGACGCGGCGGAGCTAACTTTAGAATCGCCTCATACATGATTTTTAAAGAGGGTTAAAATTGGCATTTTCAAAATTAATAAATCTACCATCAAATATTTGTTATGCCTAAAAGTCTGCTATCAAAGGTAAATCGAAAAAGTTAGTTTAGTCCTAATTAAATATGTTGGTTCGTGTAGGAAAACAAATTGCCGTAACATACAGATTTAATGAAAATTTGTTGTCGTTAAAAAAAATCTATCAAGACGAAATATTATTCTAGTAATTATTTTGTAAATCTTGTTCGATGGCAGATTTGATGTAAATTTGTCATAAGAAAAATAAAAATGCTGGTCGTATTTCCAAAAATATGTCCATAAGTTTGCGACAGACTTACCAAGTGTGACCACATACTTAATAATTTTGCTGTCATTTGAAATTAAATATGTCGCAAACTTATAAAAACTGTAGAAGATTACGTAAAACAAAATAAAATTGTAACAGACTTAATAAGTGTGCAGACTTTAATAAGTGTGTGGCAGATTTATTAAGTCTTTCACACACTTAATAAGTTTGTCACATACTTTATAAGTTTGTGACTATTATGTAAAAAACTGCAGTAAATTTTCTGTACCAGATTTATTTCGATACCTTTGAATTTTCATGGTATTTTTGTAATAACAACGACTTTCTCGATGACGTGTCTAAAAATCCCAGAAAATAGTAATGATATTTTGCGTAGTTACGTGTTTTGTAGCAACGGCGATGAATGATACACTCGGTATCCAAATTATTTTAGTAATTAATAAAACATTAAGATCAAAGAATAATTAATAACGAATTCCGCGTCATTCTAATACTTTTTTCTATATTAAAAGTTATTTCCCAAGTTTTCATTGTGGCATAAATGTTTCCTTCTCTTTAACATTTTAGTTAACAAACTTATGGTGAATTCAATAACCTATTTATCATTGACATTTCAACAATTTTTCTATGATCAATATTTAAACAATGTTTCAACAACCATGTCAATACATCCGAGACCAAGATCCATAATCACGATAGTCTTGAGAAAGTTTAGAGATTATATTTTCAATGAAGCAATTGTTTTGAACATCAAGCACCTTGCGTATAAACTTACGGTTTGGTTCATATTTTATATTAATCGGTTTCATTTTTTTGTGTAAAAATACGTTGTAAACTTTAATTGCAATTCGATACACTCGGTTCGATTTTTTAATTAATTTCAATTTTTTGTTTAAATAAGTGTGTGATGTTCATTTTTTTTAAAAACCGACCCGTTTATATATTTAAACTGAACCAAATCGCAAATTAAATAAAATTAATTATATAACCAATGAATTTAACATTTATAATAAAATTAAAACTAATAACCAAAAAATTCAGTTCGATCGGTTCAGTTTAATCAATTTCTGCCACCTAGTCTAACTTGATAACCTAGTGACTAAATCATTTATTTTAAGCTTATTCATAGTTTAATTTTAGCTACCAAATTCAACCACATAATTTAACTATCTGTCATATATTTTAAATCTAAACCTGTCAATATATTCATGAAAAAATGATAATTTTAAGTATTTTGTGAAAGAGTAATACTATAAAATAGTATTATTTTAAATTTATTTTCTAAATTTACCACATCAAAAATAAAATCTCAAAAATAACACAAATTATTATGTAAAAATAATTATTTACTTTAAATAAAATATATATAAAATTAAAAAATAATGTTTGGATTCGTATTTTCCAATTTATGATTTAATTTTTTTATTAGAAAAAAGTTTTTAAATATTTTAGTATTAAATTTGTGATATTTTTAATAATTTAAATTATTAATAGTATATTTAGAACAAAAATTTAAAATAATGATATTTTATTTCAATTATCCTTTGTGAAAAGAAATAAAAATCTGAATTATCATTTTCTCAAGCAAACAATTAAGCAAAAATCTGAAATCTCATAAACTCCAATATATATTACTATTTTAACCTTGGAGAATTGGGTCCCATATCTGATGTCGAAGTACGTTTAGAATCAAACTAGTGGACTAAAACGTAACCATCAAAGCCCAATAGTTAACAAATTGTAACAAACTTTAAATAAAACAAAAAGAAAGAAAGAAAAGGTAAAAGTAGAACAGTCGAATCGAACTTTACTCCTCCTCCCTGCAATTTTTTTTTGACTTTTCCTTATCATTCTTTGCTTTGACTTGTCAGTCTTCTTCTTTTTTTATGATCATCCCTCTTCTTCCTCCTCCTCTTGATCTAAATCCTTAGCTTCTTCTTCTTCATCCTCGTCTCTAATCACCCATTCTCTGCAACAATGTCTGATTTCACTTATACTTCTGCTTTCAACTTATCTGATTCTCCTTTTCATTCCGCCATTGGTTCTTCTTCGTCTTCCTCTGCGTTAGTATCCTTTGATGATGATACCGATGACGCTTGCAGCATCTGTCTCGAGCATTTCACTCTCCAGGACCCTGCCACTGTGAGATTTTATATCCTCTCTCTCTTTTTTTTCGACTCTACATATGACAACTCTTGATGGGTTTTACGATCTCCTTCTCCCTTTGCTTGAAATCTGGAAAATTTGGATTGTTATATGGGTTTTTTCCTTCGTAATACGATGACGTTTTGAATACCACTTCGATCATTTATGTTCTTGAACCATCGTTGAAACCATAAGAAACGATGGCTGTGCATGATTGCTCAATTGATAGTCTCGCTTTCTCATTTGACCTTATTGAATCTAATTAATCATGCTTCGCTTTTCTTACAACTTTTTTTGCGATTAATATGTCGATGGATGTTTATGGTTTTCAGGTTACCAGTTGCAAGCATGAGTATCATCTTCAGTGCATCATTGAATGGTACTTATTTCTTTTATGTCACATACAGTCCTTTTAAACAATTTATCTCTATTTGGATTTGAATGTTGTTCTTATGTTCATCTATCAGTGACTGATTTGTAATACACAGGTCACAGAGAAGCAAAGAGTGTCCCATTTGCTGGCAATTGTTTGTTTTGAAAGATCCTGTTAGGTATTTATCACTCTAATTCTTTACTGATCCCTATGGTTAGGAAAAAATGTTTGTTTCTGATGATTTAAGTACTGTACTTATAATTGGGTCTTCATAGTATTTTGCTTTTTTTTTCTGTAGCCAGGAGCTTTTGTCTGCTGTGGAAAAAGAAAGAATGATGAAAACCAGGAACATATCTTCATCCTCCCCAAGATCTATTCATCAATCTCATGAGGATTTTCACACAGAGGAGGTTTGGAAAAAGTATCCAGTGTGATCTATCAAATTCGAGAGTTTTATTTTCCTGGAAATGAGATATTCTTTTTCTCAGGAGGAACCACAGTTTAGCAGCATTGATGAACAATTCTTGAGGCATCTCACTGAAGCTGCCCATAGACGTTGTTTGCTTCGCAGAAGGGAGAATCAAATATCCTCAAGTCTTGTTTCTTCCAATGATCCCACTACGGTTTATCCGACAGATATGGCCAATCTTGATCACATCTCTTCTATTAGTTCCCATGTTGAACATCAAAACACAAACCCTTGTCTGAGTCCTGCCTCAACGACCCCACCTCCTGCCTCTGGGCACTCTTCTGTTCCTGCAGATAGCAACAATGGATCCAGGTATTGACATGAACAAAATCAAGTACAAATCAGTTCCATGATTTATGTGGTTTCTATTTGCTTGGTTGTCTAAACAAAATATGTGTGAGACAAGACTGCATAATGGAGATGCTCTTACTCTCTCTTCACTCCGCAGATTCTTCTTAGAGAATGGCTCAAGCCTTTAAGATTGCTTATAACTTACTTAACCCTATGTAACATATGTTTTATGTTTTCTTGTATCCATAATCTAGAATCTCCCCTGGACGTTCTCTATCTCGTTCATCTCAAAGTCCAGATTCAGCTGAAGCATCCTCTTTTCCTGAAGCCATTAAATCCAAACTAGCTGCTGCTTCTGCAAGGTATGTCAATATCAATCCCTCTTCATTGTTTCAGAAGTTGGTAATATAAAAAACTGATTTTGGTGCATGCCTCCAGGTACAAAGAATCGATCTCTAAAAGTAAACAAGGTCTTAAAGAGAAGCTACTTGCTCGAAATAACTCAGTGAAGGAACTTAGCAAAGGAGTTCAACGTGAGATGAATGCAGGAATAGCTGGGGTTTCACGGATGATCGAACGCTTGGATCTTGCTTCAAAACATTTTGGAGGTTCTGCTCATATATCAAAATCCAATACTTCTACTTCCAGATTCAACTTTTCATTCAAAGGGAAACGTGTAGAAGCCAATTCCAAGTTTAGCAACAATGGGGAAAATAATGAATCCCATAAGCTGCAGGTTTCAGGACTTGTCTGCATCTTTCTGGGTTTTTCGCATTTCTGTGTCTGTTTGCTATTAATGGGTTTGCTAATTAGAATCGTTGAATTCATCTCAGGGAGGAGAAGGAACTCAGATAAATGGATAACCTTTAATGCAAGCGATGTAAGTTTTCAAGGAATCAACTTACCCGTTGGTTTTCGCATCCTGCATTGTTCAAATTTTACGGCCTCGTCTCTGTCACACTCTCTCTGTCTCTTCTCTTCTCTTTTTGCGATTGATTATCAGAAGGCTAAAATAAGAAAAATCCTTGTATGAGTAATATGTTTATTACTCAATTTGCACTCCTAATTGGGGTCAAAACTTTATTTTAGCTAATTACAAAGGATTATGTTCTCTACGTTTCACTTAGAATTGGATTAGTCCACTCTTGACTATTTTAAGACAAGCTAGCAAAAAAAGAAGACTAAAACCTAATTTGCTTATGGCATAAAACAGCTGAATACTAGCAGGATAATGGATTTTGAAAGCTCTATAACAAAAACTCAAGAATCTTAGTCAATGAAATTTTGAGTCAAGATAGAGGAAGTTGCATACATAGAATTATATTGTGGAGAAAATCAAAACTAGAAGAAATCAGAGTCATAGAAACTCAAAGATAAGATTAGATTTTTTCTAATTTAGCATTAATTTTTTTAATTAAATTTTTTTTTTAATTATTTTACTATTAAATTTATACTATTTTTGAAAATTTAAACTATTAATATTACATTTGGAACAAAAATTTTAAAAAATACTATGTTAAACAATTGTCTTTATACAAATTATAAAAAGCAATTGACTAAAATCTCACTATTTCAAATTTTGGTTCTAAATATATCACTAATCATTTAAATTTCCAAAAATATCAAAATTTAATATTAAAAAAAAATTAAAAATTTCTTGTTAATGAAAAAAATTTAAACACTAAATTGGAAAAAGTGAATTCAAACATTATATTTTAATTTTATATATAATTTATTTCAGTTAAATAATTATTTTTCATATAATAATTTGTGCTATTTTTATAATTTTATTTTTATTGTGATAAATTTAAAAATAAACTTAAGATGGTGTTATTTTATAGTATTATTCAATTATAAATAATAAGTCCAATTAAATGTTATTCAATCCATTCATAGATTTATAGATTTATATATCAATTTGATTTCAAAATCAATTTTAGTAAATCTGGAAAAAATATGTATGGTAAAAATTCAAAAAACTGAAATCCAAAAGAAAAATACAGATTTACAAATTATAATTAAAATCCACATCTTAGAAACCCAATCGAAACATCCAAGAATTGTATGTAAAGACATGAACCATCACGTACGAATGTATCCTAGGAGTTACTAAAAACATTGGCTTTATCATCACCTTATGCAAAACACTGGCTTTACTAAAAATGAAATGAAAAGAAAATATACAAACGAATAGATTCGGAGTAACAAAAAATCACAAGTTCGATTTGTTTCTAGACTATAAATTATACCTACATGTATGTATTATACACATGTAGTTAGCAGAAGGTGCTCAAGAATTAATCTAAGTTTCAAAAACCTTATTTATTTCACACTTTTCAAGCAAAAATTGACCTGAAATCATCAGTTGTTCCCCTGAAGAGGGCTAGTCATTGGCTTATCTTGTCTGGGAGTAGAAGATGGCGGTTTTGGTCCTCCCTACGATAACACAAACCGGTTCTTATCTCAGCACAGATCTTTTCACTTAAACCAAATGTTTTGCAAGATAGTTTTTTTACTTACAGTTGTTCCCTTTTGGCCAAGTAATCTCCGGCTTGACGGAGTTCTTGCTAATGATGAAATCGCCACTGCAGCTACAGTCGCCACCCGAATCCTTTTATGCACGTCTACATATTCATCTGTTTCATCCACAATCTCCTCCTGCAAAAGTTCTTCAAACACATCTTCCAATGTGATGATACCAATTACTTCTCCATCCTCAATCTCCTCTGAGGTATGCGAAAACCCGTTTCTACCAGTCTCGTTGTTTGGTGAGAAACATTGTTGACTAATCTTTTCAATATCGACAATGACATTGTCGTGGTTTCTTTCTCGCTTTAGTAACAGAGGTGCAGTCAACTTGGAATCATTACTTGGGGCATTGCTTTCGAAAGTGTTTCCTTCAAGCAAAGTTGAAAGAGGACCTTTGCTTCTCCCTTTAACCTTGACAACTGCAGCCATGTGACTGCTCCCTTTTTGAAACTCATTCAGTATATCATATAACGGCATATCAGCCGGAACCCTGTTTTATCATTTATCACAATAAGAATTTCGTTGTACAGAGAGATGATCGTCCAAACAAAAGTGCAAAAGACTGGAGGTCAAAATAGTTACCTTGGAATTCGGCGTATACCAACTGCGCTGACAAGGGTGTCTGTTTCAGGGCGAACCGTAAGTAGACTCTTCACCTAACAAAAAGAAGAATTTCCTGATTAAAGTTTGCAAATTCATGATAAGCCACCATTGAAACATGCAAATCAAAAATGGGTCAAAAACAAATACCAAGAGAAGTCCGATAACATTTTTTGGATTCTCGGAGTAAACAGGAACACGGCTGTGTCCTCGTGTTTGAATCTTATCCATAGCTTCCCTAGAAGATTAGTCATAAGCAAAGTAGTGCAAAATACAGAGTCAAATATGTTCTATGGAGACGGTAACAGAATTGAATGCCATGCTCCAGTTTCAGAATCAAGAATACAAATACAGATATACATTTAACCTATATGACCAGTGAAATAATGGATGAACAATGAAATAACACGAAAATCTATCATAATGCTATGAATATAACAGTTGAGAACCAAACTCACCAATCCAGCTTTGAATTTACATCCAAGGAAAAGATTGATTCAATTGGTGTCATGGCTTCTCTAGCAGTCTTTTCAGTCAAATCAAGTGCTCCACTTATGATTGTGGTTTCATCATGTGTAAGCTCACCTCCCTTCCCAGCCGCTTCGCCGTGAATGGATACAAGAGCTTTTAACTGAGCCCGCCTAAATAAAGGGTCACCGTGACCTAATACCCAATCTAACATCTTTGCGACAGGGAAAGATATCGGGTAGGAGAGAGTCATTAAGATACGGACAAGCCACACCAAATTAGCTCCCACTGCCAGTCCATACCTAGAGCATATAGCTTGAGGGATAACCTGAAAATACAGTCTTCAAATCAGTGGAAGACTTGATAAACCTTAAATTTTGAAAACCGAAAAACTTTAGAGGTAGAAACAAAAGCATACCTCCCCAACAAATAGAACGAAAGTAACCGAGAGAATGATAGCAATATACTCATTGAAAATCTTATCCAAGTATATAGGAAGTCCCTGCAAATTTCAAAAAATGAGGCCTCTTTAGATCAGAAGGAGAAGAAAAGTTTTCGAATTAAAAGGCTTAGACTTGATTATGAGATATCACCTCCATTGCAAGAGCATTGAAGAGGAGCAGTGTGACTAAAAGCTGATGCTGTTTCTGGACAACCGGAAAAATCGCAGCTGATTCGCAAGCAAATTTACTCATTAGAGCAAATTGAAACAGTAAATTCCAAGAGTTTAATAAACAAAAATCATGATCAGGTACAGATACAGATTCAGCAGAGACAAACAATCAATTGATAAAATCACAAACGAAAAACGAAAGAAAAGGATGAATGAAGAAGAATCACCAGATTGTTTCTTCTCTGTTGGACTGCCACTGCGTTGGAGGATTTCGAGATCGACTAAACCGAGAGACATGAGTCCCAAAGTTAGACCGGACATGATTCCAGCGAAGAGGACTAGGAAACAAGAGACGGCGGCGTAGATAATCCACCATAACGATCCGAACGGAATCGTCTCGCCTTCTAAGCCATTAGATTTTCCAACGGAAGTCAACATCCTAGCCGCCACCATCGCATTAATCGGATGCATCTTCTCAAGCTTTGAAGATCTTCTTCGTCTCTCTCTCTCTCTCTTTGTCTGCACTTCCTACGCTTTTTGTTGTTTAAAGATATTTTTTCCCTTATTTGTCGTATTTATCTCAATCGTCGACCTAAACGGGTTCGGTTCAGTACAATTTTTGAATTCCTACAATCAGCAAAGTTTGATTACGTCACCTGGTCCCCCCCTCAAGTCCACCCATTTACGTGTGGAGGAAATTTCTAAAACTGCCTTTCATTATTTCTGAAAATATATTACCTTAAAACTACACTTTTCAAATATTATTTTATATACCGTCATAAATTTCTCAAAACTATAGCCTCGTTTCCAAATATCTATAAATCAGAATTTAAATTTTTATTTCCCCCCAATCCAAAATTCGAAACATAATTACCTACGAATTCAAATTCAAAACTTTTTGCCCCATAGTCTTCGGTTATACTCGGTTCTAAACTGTGTTAACCATTGTTTAAACTCTAAACCTATACTAAACCAGATTAAAATCTAATTCAGATCCAATTAAACCTAAATAACTTTTTAAATCGAAAAACCCGTAAAACAAAAAAAAATCTCCAAATCGCAAACCCTAGAAATCGCAAATAAAAAATCGAAAGTGATAGAAATGAAATCTCAAACGATTACGGTGTACAAATCTTGTATATATGGTGCTAGTTCTTCATGAATGGCTTGGAGAGCCGGATTTCGACGAAGAGGGTATCGACTGATATGCTTTCGAAATTTTATCCTCACTCAATAGTATACAAAAATTATAGCCCCAAATTAAATATTAGCCTCGAACCCACTTACTTTAGATTATGATATAGGAGACAATCTTAGAAATCTAATTTTGAAAGATTCGAAATTAGGAATTTTAAGCAGGTATCGGATTTTTTAAATTGGGAAAACAGATGGATTTTGATTGAGTTCGGACACAAATTTGGTTTGGTTTAGTTTTAGGTTAGTATGGTTCTAATCTCGGTTTTGTATACAACCCGTAAAAATCGATAATTATGAATAAATATGTTTTGAACTTTCAATTCGGAGTAAAATTTGTTTTAAACTTTCAATTAAGAGATATTTAGAATGATAATATAGTTTGAGAATTTTGTGGTGCTATATAATATTTTTTGTAGAAAGATAGATCGTGGACCTTTTTATATATTAAGATACTTACTAATACTAACAATCATAATTATACGTAACATGATTTTAACCAAAATAATAGATTTTTATTGGGATAACAATTAACAAATACAGATTAGTTTATTTTTTGTTAGCAATTATCTACAGTTTAACAAAATAAATAGATAAATAAAATTTACATTTGGTGTTAAAAACACTTATCAAGATAAAATAAAGGGCCACTAAACAAATATTGAGCAAATCGAAAAAAAACTGAAAACATAGGTGGAATTTTTTTAAAGGTAAAAGATATACAATTCTGTCAAATTTTTATGTTAGCTGTTTTTTCAAGTTTGAAGGGTTAGAGTTGTTTGGATTTATTTTTTAGAAATTTATTTTAATATAATTCTGATATAATTTGATTTAAAAAGTATAAATATATTATAAATTCTAAAAATATTTAATAAATTATAATCTATAAAATAGAAATAAAATTTATATTACATATTTCATGTATATAATATATTTAATCAAATTTAATAATTATATAAATATATTATATCCGTCTAAAGTATCATAAAACATGTCATACGAGTGTTATTTTATAATATATGCAAACTTAATAATAGATAATATATAAAAATATCAATACAAAAATTTAGAAAAAAATGAATTTGTATAAACAGTACATTAATATTTTGTTTATGAAAACATTTCTTAATATGATGATTGCATAACATTAAGATACAATTATATATATTTTTATTATTCGTTTCACTTAAATTAATAGTTTTTTTTATAATTTTGTTTTATATTCTCGTAAAAGTAAAAAATAGAGAAAAAAATAAACTATTTTGAAAATATTGAAAAGTATATATATATGAAAAATGGAAGCTTGATTAACAAGGAGCATCTATGAGTAACATGTTAGCACACAATCCCATTTTAATAAGAATTTTTTTACTACTCTCCTCTCCAATGATGACATTATTTAGTCCTTTTCTATTCTAATAAACTAGATTTATACCCACGCCATGCGTGGGAAAAATATTCGTAAATTATATAATATTATTTATTAATAAATATAAATTAAATATTTATATAATTTTAAATTTTATTTAAAATTATTTTTAATATTAATTTTTGTATATCTAAATTAATGAAAAAATAATTGTTTTTAACGCATTTAATAATATGTTTTGGTTAGTTTAATAAAATATATTGATTCTGTAACCATATTAATAACAATGACATATATTGTAATTATTCTAGTAAATAAAGTCTATTTATATATTAATTTAAAATTCATTGTGGTGATGACACGTCAGCATGGTATTTCTGTTAATAACACGTCAGGGTAAAGTTATTTTCTTAAAATGATTCCTAAATAATATATTAGGGATTAGTAAAAAAATAGTTTGACATACTTTTGACTTACATATTTTTCCGTAAGGTTTTTGAGCGAACCGATTCACAACACTATGAGATTTGTAAAAAAAAGTGCTCTACTTAAATATAAATTTAAATTTGAAATATTTTGATGTACGTATTATACAAAACTGAGTGAAGAAATATATTGTGTGATTTTTATCTTATCTACATGCTTAATGGTTCACATATACTTCAAACTATATTTATACCTACGTTTTGTATGAATAAAAATATTCGTAAATTATATATTATTATTTATTATTAAATATAAATTAAATATTTATATAATTTAATTTTTATTTAAAATTATTTTTAATAATAACTTTTGTATATGTAAACTAAAGAAAGAAAAATAATTATTTTTTATAAATTTAATTATATTTTTTGATTAATTTAATAAAATGTATTGATTTTCTAACTAAATTAATAACAATAATATATATCGTAATTATTGTAATAAATTAAATGTATTATATTTTTATTTGTAATTAATTGTGCTGATGACACTTTCGCATAACATTTCAATTAATAACGCATCAATGTAAAATTATTATTTTTAAATGTTTCTGAGACCACATTTGACAAAATTATTATTTAACATGTGGATTTTTCCTTTCTAAAAAAGTTGGTCAAAATTAATCAATACATCAAAATTAGACGATGAATGGCGAAATAAATTGTTTCAAAACTATTGCTCTTGTAAAATAGCAACCACAAAAATTTGTTACCGTAGAGAGAATTGTGACATGTGCATTCTTTGACAAATAGAATGACAAAAAATAAGAATTAAGTTAAGAGAATGAATTACAAATTGTGCAGAATACATATATGTATCCTTAAGAGACAAAACATCTTCAAAATTTGGGATGAGCCATTTGCTTCTGCTGACTTATATCTTACAAATAATATATGCTATAAGCAAGAACACGACATGGATTTTAGCATCATCTGTTTCCTCGAGTAGGCTCGTTAATAGTTCCAAGCAGTTTATCTTGTTCCTGAGCACAACTTTTAATCGTCTGCGGTTGCTTATTTTGTCCTCCCTGCAAATAAATGTTACAAAGATCAATCTCTAAAGAGCTTTAACTTTCTCTGCCATTTAAGAGTATTACTCACAGTTCCCTTTTGTGCAATTAACCTCCGGCTTGAAGGAGCTCTGGCTATTGATGAGGCAGCAGCTGCTGCTGCGACTCGAATCCTGCAACGGGGAAAGTTTTTCAGTGTCTCAAAACATCGTTACATATGTCATTTTTGTTATATCATGTAGAGTAATAACCAGACCTTTTATGTACATCAACATATTCATCTGTTTCGTCCACAATCTCTTCCTGCAAGAGTTCCTCAAACACATCTTCCAACGTGATGATACCGATTACTTCACCATCTTCAATATCTTCTGAAGTATGCGAGAACCCGTGTGGTACAGCCTCGTTGTTTTGAAATAATGTTTGTCTACTAGCCTTGTCGATGTGGACAATGACATTGTCGTGGTTTCCTTCTCGTTTTAGTAACAAAGGTGCAGTCAAATCCGAGTCCTTTAGAGAGGCATCAGTTTCGTAAGTGTTTTCTTCAAGCAAAGTCGAAGGAGGACCTTTGCTTTTCCCTTTAACTTTGACAACTGCAGCCATGTGACTGCTTCCTTTTTGAAACTCGTTTAGTATATCATACAGAGGCATATCAGCCGGAACCCTATCAAAGCATTATTATAACATCATTCTACCGAAACAGAAATGGAAATGACTGGAGGTAAAAATAGTAATGCCAAAACCTTGGAATTCTGCGTATACAAACTGCACTCACGAGGGTCTCGGTTTCAGGTCGAACTGTAAGGAGACTCTTCACCTAATTAAGAAACAGGAGAATTGCTTGATCAGAATTTGCCAATACATGGCAAGAAGTATTGAAACATGCAAATAAGAGCTTACCAAGAGAAGTCCAATTACATTTTTCGGATTCCCAGAGTAGACAGGAACGCGGCTATGGCCTCGTGCCAGAATCTTACCCATAGCTTCCCTGTGAGATTAAGATACATAGTCAGAAATAGTTACGACCACCATGAAAGAGTTTCAGAATCAATAACGAGAAGCATTGAGACAGCATGTAATATTTGTCATAACAGTTGCGACCCAAACTCACCAATCTAACTTTGAATTTACATCCAAGGAAAAGGTCGATTCAATTGGTGTCATGGCTTCTTGTGCAGTCTGTCAAACCAAAAACCACTTTTGCATGAAAAGTTTTCACTATATGTATACAGATCAAGGGATGATTCAGGACACATACCTTCTCAGTTAAATCAAGGGCTCCGCTAATGATTGTAGTCTCATCATGCGTAAGTTCACCTCCCTTGCCAGCCTAAAAACCATAGTCATACGAACAAGGTAGCCAAAGTAGTAAATGTAAACTCCAACTGTTGTAAAGAAGTAGTTAGCATCTTCAAAGTTTATTAATACCTCTTGGCTGTGAATGGATACAAGAGCTTTCAACTGAGCCCGCCTAAATAAAGCGTCATTGTGTCCCAGCACCAAATCCAAAATCTAACCAAAAGCATAGAAAAAGAAGAAGGCAATTACACAAAAAAAGACCCCATCGATTGCTCACAGATAGATATAATCAAATAGAAATTGAAAAGACTGGATATAACAAGTGTACTGGTCCAGCTTAGACAGGCAGAAAGTCATACAAGGTGATGTTGGTTCCAAAACAACAATAACCTTCCTCACTAAAGGCGGTAACCTTTTTACCTTTCCGATGGGATAGGCAATCGGGTAGCAGAGAATCATCAAAATGCGGACAAGCCCGACGAAATTTGCTCCAACAGCCAGTCCATATCTGGTGCATATTGCTTGAGGAATAACCTTAAAATGTGAAAAGCAGTCTCAGTCTCTGACTCTATGATTGATAGAGACCATAAAGGTAGAATAAGTAACAAATCCAAAAGCATACCTCACCAAAAGCAAGAACGAAAGTGACCGAAAGAATAATAGCAACATATTCATTGAATAACTTATCCAAGTATATAGGAAGCCCCTGCAAATTTCAATAAATCAGTAAGTTTAGATCTCACTCAGAGTCAAATTATTTATAAAAAAGCCCACAATCATCATCATCATCATAAAAAGAGAGAGTATCAAAGTTGTAAGAGAGACTTGAATATGATCTTTACCTCCATTGCAACAGCATTGCACAGAAGCAGTGTCACTAAAAGCTGATGCTGTTTCTGAACAACCGGAAAAATCGCAGCTGCAAATCATCCGCAAGCAAAACGAAATAATCATAAGCAATTCAAACAAAATTGAAGAATTGATTGAGATACATGAAAACAAAACAGAGATTATGAAGAAGAAGAATCACATGCTTGTTTCTTCTCGTTAGGGGTGCCACTGCGTTGGAGAATCTCGAGCTCGACGAGACCGAGAGACATAAGCCCCAAAGTGAGACCAGACATAATTCCGGCGAAGAGAACGAGGAAACAAGATACGCCGGCGTAAATTATCCACCACAACGATCCAAACGGGATCGCTTCGCCTCCGTTACTGTTGATAGATTGTCCGAATCCGGACAACATCCTCACCGCCGCCACCGCATTAATTAGATGCATCTTCTTCTTGAGATCCTCGAAAACAGAGATAAAAAGCAAGAAAAGAGTGCTTATGATTAAAAGATGCTCTCTGTATCTATGATTGTATTGAGGACACGTTTTTTTCTTTCTTTTTTGTCGCGTTTTGATAATTTAATAATTCGTTGGATCTCAATCTCACCAACTCATCTGGTTCAGTTCGAGTACACTTTCTACTACATACGGAAACAAAATTAAGGACAATTTTATTTTATATCCCAAATTTCATCATTATTTCACTTCTGGAAATATGTTTGAGATATTACAATAAGTATATTTGAGATAATTGAGATCTTTCTTAATTTTCGGTTTTTTCTCTGCAAAACAAAAATTAATATTTGAGCAACAACATTATTTTGACTTAAAATATATATAAATTAAATATTTCACATATGATTAATTGATTAGTTATAAATTTTAATTTTGTTATTTGTATATTTAGCAAATCAAAATTATTTATTTTTTGTTAGTTAGAGATTTTTTATTTGATTCTTTTAAATACTATTATAAAAATTATTATTTGCAAATATTTTAAAATAAAACTATTTTTTAAATTTATCTACTAATTTTAAAAATTTAAATAAAATCTATTAATTTGAGTTTTATATTTATAATAATATATTTATGTAAGTTTGAAAACAATATTATGGTTAGAAAAGAGAATTAGTAAGTAGACAATTTGATTTTTATTTCTGATATTTAATATTTTTTGTTATTTTTTGTATCATCACATTTTTTTTGTTATTTGAAATAATGTATGCTCATTTCGGATAAAAAATACGAACTAATCCGAACTCATATGTATATCTATTTCGGGTATAAAATTCGAACCAATCCGAACCCGTATTCAAAATCCAAACCAATTCGAACCCAAACTTAAAACCCTCAGAAAAATTCAAACCGAATCCGACCCGAAATTTATAAATACCCGAATGGATCTTACACTTGTAACTCCGAAAACCCAAAAATTTGAAAACCCGAACGAACCCAAATGGGTATCCGAACATCCAGTCTTAATTGTGAGAAGGAAATAATTGCATATATCAAAATCCTTAGGTCAAACGGAAACAAACACAAAATTGGGTAGATGTATGTTAATTTCACTTTCTCTCTCATTTAAAAACGAAGACATTCAAAGTTAGTTTAATTAAGGACATTACTTAATTGGTCGTAAGAAGAAATATTTTGGGTTTCACATCTATATTCTTCTTCACGATGTTTTCGTTCTTCACTTTTTTTTTATAAAAGTAATCATATCTTTGATATGAATCAAAACTCAATAATAGTAAAGCGGAAGAGTGTTCAGTGTTGTGAAAACTGTATCTAATATACGAGTTGACCAACGAAACAAAAGTCTGGAATGACAAGAATGAAAGGAAAACTTAGAACAAATCTTCACTCCCAAGTAACCGAGATGATGGAATCAGCAAACCCAGATTGGTCGAACGTGATGTTAGCTCCATAATCCAAAGTCTTGGAAATACCAGGAATCGCTTGTACTAGCTAGTTTAAACGATTTTTTCTCGGATTCTTCCATTTCAGAATAACAGAAAGACCAGAGAAGTTGAATCGGTTGTCTTGAGAAACTTCCTCTGCTGTCTTCTCCCATCTGGAAACCGAACGCAAAGACTGCACACAACGTTTCGATCACAGTATCCTTTTGGCTTTTCTGTCAAAACTGGAAACTCTAAAGAAGTTTCCTCTTTTACTTCTGAAGACTCTTCAAATCCAGGCCCCAACGAAGGAACTAAGACTTCACCCGTGTTGTTGCCTGTGGAAGGCATCCGAACCTGTATTAGGAAACATGAACATACAACTCAAAACCAATTGGCAATTAGTGAAGTAACCCATGCACCATATATATTAGTGTAAAAATGTCTCAACTTCTGATGTGAGACATTTCACATTCTAATAGGTTTTCTCGAGATGTGGGCGGGACACGCACCAACATTTCGAACATACCACGATAATATGGGTCACTTACAATGTAGAAAATCGTTTTTGTAGGAAATCGCATGTCGGATTAACCTTAGGCTCTGATACCATATTAAGAAACATGGGCACTATTGGTTTTAAATTGGATGCCCATGTTTCTTAATAACCTGAAATGTGTTATTCCTTGGCGAACGAGTTTCCTTTGTGTGTCTGTTACTTGTCAGAGAAGTACTGTGTTTATGAGGACCTGCCTCCATAAACCGCATCAAATCCTCTAGAAAACTATGAGTTTCAATCTCGCCTTGCCACATACGCATCTTCTGACCGGTTATAGGATCTATTACAAAAAACTACGGGTGGAGCAGATTCGATCTCGTAGAAACTAGAGATTTTCTGTCCTTCATTGGTATGATCATAGATTTGCCATAAGATGAAACTAGACTGGATGATTTGAGAAACGGCTTCGTTTGACCATAAATCTTGGTTAATCATATGAGAAGCAAACTCAGTCGTAGATTGGAGATTCACTACCAACCATAGATTCTCTCTAAAAGAATTGATTTAGCGTCTTCAAACGAACCTACGAAAAGCAGGTTCGTAGGAGGATGATACAAAGAAGACAATCTCGAATCTAACGGTCCTGATATGGTCGAGTCCCAAACCTCATCAGGAGATACTTCTACCGATGTGTGAGGATACATAGAAGAAGAAGCATAGAGAGTATTCGTCATCGAAAGTGAATGAAGAGGAAGTTGTTCTTTTTCTTGATTATGTCTTTGGATGAGAAAGAGGTTAATGGCTTCTCCAAGGTTCCAACTTGTTGCCTTTAGAAACTTTGTTGCGGTTTCTACGGTTTGACCAACAGCAATCTCGATGAATGATGAGATTAGTTTATGTTGGTCGTCACTGACTCACTCGTTACAGTCTCCATTGTTTGAGAAAAACAAGAATTTTAGAGAACTTAAAAAAGGTTGATTCCCTCCGTAACTATTATAAAGGTTTTGCTATTTTAATTAAAAGAGTGTATATATATTAAATAAAATGTTATATGTTTTTTCTTTTACTTAATTGTCCAAGGTTCAATTTGTCTAATTTGCAACTTTTAGTTTTTTTATTTCATTTAATTATTTTATTTAGAAAACGCTTCATTAATATTAAGAAATTTTTACTTAATTTAGGTTAATAGTCACATTTTATGCAAAATTTAGGAAGGCTTTATGTAAATTTAGTAAGTATCTTTTATGTTTTAAAAATTCTTTCTTAAAACGTAAAATTAAATGAGTAAAAGTGTTTATTTATCATATTGTTCCACCTGTTTTCATCAAAAATGTTTATCCAAAAAACATCAATAAGAGTGTTTATCTAAGAAATATCAGCAATAATATTTATCAACAATTACAGATACAAGTTATAAACGAAAACATCAAAATAAAAATGTCCAAACTAAGATTTATCACCAAACTCATGAAAGATGTCAAATGTCAGTTTCGTTCTTATGTCTTTTTCTGCGTCATCATGTAGCTTTGACATATCTTCAATGCCCATTGAATGACATTCAATCATTTTGAACACACAAAAAAAACAATTATCATCAGTTTTTGTCATAAAAAAGGGGAAAAATAGTATTGCACCTCACAAAAACTCATTAACGTGCTCAATCTTGTTTCATGAGAATTTTCACAGCAACATCCTAAAATTGGAAGAGAATAATTTTGCAATCACCAAAATTAGAATGTTTCTTAAAATACCATTGGAAAACTTAAACATGAAGATATATTTATGATGTAAAGACAAAAATCTAATTTAAACTAAATACACATATATATTATATACAAAACAAAATGCTTATATATTTATTAGTTACAGCAGCATATTAGTTACACATTCCTTCTCTTATGTAATGGTCCAAAGTTGGATCTTTCTCTTACACACTCATTCTCTTACATATTTAAAATATTTGCAAAAGATTAGAATAAATAAAGTTATTTTAGTCTTTTTCAATTAAAAATGCTATTGTGAGAGCTTAGTTTTGGAATGATAATTTAGTATTAAAACATTATTTAGTGTTAAATTAGTCAATCGCCCAATCAAATGCTAGCAATATTAACCCACGAATCTATTGCAAAAGCGCAAAATAATAACTTTAAAAATTTTTTGATCTTTTTTCTTCTGATAATATAAATATCATTAGAAAGAAAATATTTAAGTTTTATAATGTAAACAACATCCAAACGATTAGAAAATTGTTAGACATGATAACTATTATCGCAATCGGTTTGTTATTTGGAATTGTATTATGAAAATTATAATTGTTTTGTAAAGTGCGAATCTGCAATTAGTATCAATGCAAACAAGAAGAATATTATCAAATTTATTCGGATTGATTTAAAATTTATTGAGCATAATATCTATATAATTTCTGCGTAATTTTTCTGCGATCAGTTTGTGAAATTTGTTTCTTTCAGTATAACAAATAAATTCAATTTGATCTGAATATTTGCAAAAATATTTAAAATTGAAAAAAGCTATTTAATGATGAATAACATACAAAAATACAATGCTAAAATATGATAAATAACATACAAAATTATGGTATCAAAGTGTAGGCAATAAATATGTCAAACATGAAAGAGTCTTTGTAAATTTATCGATAAATTGAAGAGTGATATTTACGAACTGCAGTTGCAATTTTAGTTGGCGTATTTCACAATTATTTAACAAGAGCATTTGATAATTGCAGTGTAATCATGTTCGTTTGTCAACTGAAGTTTTTTGCAGTTGCGGCTGCAGTTACGACAGATTGTTGTTCGTTTAACTGTCGCAACTATATGTAGTCAGACGTTTCGTCATGTGTCGCAATTTTTTTTACTGTTAGTTAAAATAATGCTGAGATTAAAAATCTACGATCAACCACACCCGCAAATATCGGTAGCCAACAAACAAACAATATATGTCGCAGCTGTAATCGTAGTGTTGATCGCAGCAGTCGTTTGCGACGATCAACCAAAAAAAGCTTATATATTAACTCCGGAATAATTTTAATTATAAAATTGCCAAATGATTCATAGGTTTTCCTCGAACAAGAAAATGTACTATTATCACAACGATACTGCATTATCAACGCTAATTTTGAATAATTAGTTGTTTAAACGACTAATCATAGATTGATAACAGAACATGCCTGGTCATGTATTTACTTATACATTCCAATCAACGTACGTGCGTCACAATGTTTGCAATTTCATCCTAAACAAAATAAACCACTTTGATCCGAATCACAAACATTATTTTAATATCTTAGGTTTTGTTAAGTTTACTAATAATCAATTATTTTATAAAAAAATGATTATGATCTTGTTAGTTGGAATATCCAGCTGATCAAAAATTCACAATTATTTGACCGTTCTTTAATAGTACAATGCTTTTTGTCAACAAAACTTTCAATGATTATTTGGTAAACATATTTATACACTAATTAAAAGTACAGAAATGAAGTTAAGAATGAACTAAAAGACGTGCATTGTGTAACTCCCCGACTCAAACAAAAATAATGAGCATATCCAATTTTATAAATCATACTATCTGCGTAAAACCAAAACCATTGTCTCTTTCGTCTTAAATGGTTAGTATCATCCGTACTACTGATATGGTTGTAGAGATAGAACATCCGGATTCTTCCGGCAGAACTATTTTCCGACCAGTCGAGAATTTGACACCAGAACCTCGAAGAGCGACACATTTGTCATTTCCTGCGCCGGAGAAAAAGCTTACTCTTTTTGCTTTACGGCTCGCTGTTCTTGAGAAGGTTTTTTTTTAGATTCCAATCTTCTTTTTCTTTTGTAATTTAAGAGTCATTTTGAGTTTTGAACGTGTTCTTACTTGTGACCACTGACCACAGATTGCTTCACGGTTGGGATCTTTAGGTTTCGTGTGGGCTACTGTTGTTCTTCTTGGTGGATTCGCTGCAGATTTAGAGACAACAGATTTTTGGTTTGTTACTGTGATTCTTGTTGTAGAAGGAGCTCGAATTTTCAGCAGAAGCCATGAGCTTGAATTGCAGCTTCAATCTAAATACACAATCTCTGGAATCAATACCTTTCGATTCCTTGTCAAACAAGTTATCCAAATATTCCACCAGGCGGTTCAGATTGCTGGTACCAACCGTACAGAAGATACAATGGTTCAGGACACGACAAGAAAACAGCAGAATTCAGGGCAGATCGCGCGGACAAGGACATGGAAAAGCTCAGAAGTTCCTATGTTGCCATACACAGGATGGGTTTTTGTTTCAAGAAACGTAAGTAAAGTCTTCTACTGGCTTCAGATTGGTTCTGCTTTTGCCAGCATTGTGATCTCCATGATCAAGCTCATCAAGCAAGACTATGGAGGCGGTGACTTGAAACCCAAAAGCACTAATCTTCACTCTGCTTTGACTCTCTTTTACTCTCTAGCGCTTGCAGAGGCTCTTCTCTTTCTTGTTGAGAAAGCTTATTGGGAATGGATGATCAACATTTTCAAGATTCTTGAGAAGGTGAATCAAGAATGCGGTCTCGAGAGATTTGGAACTGTCCCGGTGAGAAGATTCTTCTACGATGCTTACTCAAGATGTCTCAATGGGAGCATCTTCGACGGATTGAAGATGGATATGGTGGTTTTCGCTATGGATCTTTTGGTGTCGAATTCTCCTGATGAACAACACATTGGAGCTGAGATTCTCTTTAGATTCTCCACCAACAAAGACTATTCGGTTGATACTCTACAGAAGATTGGGACTAATCTAGAGATCATAGAGAGGTTAATTGAGATGTTGAATTGGAGAAACCAGAATCAAGAAGTTGTGAGAATGTCATCTGCAGAGATTCTCTCGAAATTAGCTAGCAAGAAACAGAATTCTCTGAGAGTTGCAGGGATTTCAGGCGCGATTGACTCGATATCTTCTCTCTTAGAGAGCACTAGAGATTTGGGTCAAGCCACAGATGAGATTGGAGAAAAAAGTATCAATCAAACCGAGTTCAACAATCTTGGACTACTGATTTTGAAAAGGCTAGCTCGAGATCATGATAACTGTGGAAAGATTGGGAAAACAAAAGGGTTGCTTTCAAAGATCATTGACTTCACTTATGTTGAGAAGAGGTTGTTGAAGGATCCAAATGTTGCAGTTGCAGAATCTAATAAACTCTTGGCTGTGAAAAGGTCTTTGAAGCTGTTAAGAAAGTTGGTGAGCACGACTGGTGCAACGGGAAAGAACTTGAGGAGAGATATCTCTGGGATTGTCTTTACAGTGAGCAACATTAGGGAAACATTACGCCATGGGAAGAGACGACCTGATTTACAGAAGCTCGGTGCAGAGATATTGACTTTCCTTGCACTTGACGAAGGTGCAACCGAGAAAATCGGGGGCACAGGCGGGGTTTTAAAAGGGCTTCTCTGCATATTTTTGAATGATGATGTTCCTGAGAATCAAACTAGTGGTGTTAGAGTTTCTGCTGGTGAGTCTATAGCTATGTTAGCTCAAGGAAGTGAAAGCAACTGTCAACAAATTTTGAAATTAGATGTTCTTCCAGGACTTGTTCAAGCGTTGAAACACCCGTTGGTTAAGTTGAATGCAGCAAGAATCTTGCGGAACCTCTGCGCTTATACAGCTCCTGATCAGTTCAATGAACAGCTAAAGGAAATTAAACATGCGGGAGTAACAGTAAGTCCTCAAGCTCTAAGAAATTGATTACATTTATGAATCGTCATCATCATTAATGTTATATTGTCAATGCAGGTTCTTAAGGCAATACAGTATGAAGAGAGCAAACCTCAAGAAGTCATGGTGGGATTAGCACCACATATTCTCAAGTTAATGAAAAGTCCTGGCGAATCAGGGAGGATGTTTGATGAAGCAGGAGTAAGTGAGGAAGAACTAGCTGAGACATTAGTGAAGATTTTCAAAAGATATGAACAGCCAATGCCAAAAGTTCCAAGAATCAGGAGGTTTGCAATAGAGCTAACCATTCAGATGATGAAAACTAACTCTAAGACGATCAAGACTTTTCAAAACCATGGGATGAAGAATGAATTAGAGATAGTGTTTGAGACCGTGGCTGAGCTTGAGAACTTTGATATATTCTCGGGTACGGTTGGTTTGGCACGCCATGGCTCAACAATCAATGAACTCATTGGAGAAGCAATGCGGTTATTGAGTTAGACTACAAACTCACATGGAAGAAAATTGTTTTATCGTTGAAGTTCTTTTTCCAACGAATGGCTAAACTTCAGATGTTTCAGTTTAGCATTCTAATTTTTTTTTCCAAAACTGTTTATTTTATCAGTACAAATTCATAAATAGACAAACATGTGAAATCTTGTTTTATTTATTCCGAATTCGTTCATACAAGTGCAACTACAAGTCTTAGTGGTGTACAATCCCATCACCGCCAAAGCCAAAGCCTTTTCCGTTTCCACCTCCAAAACCACCTTTGCCAATTCCTCCACCAAATCCATCGCCTTTCCCAATGCCACCTCCAAAACCACCACCTTTGCCTATTCCGTCGCCAATAATGCCTCCACCTTTACCAATACCACCTCCAAAACCACCACCTTTGCCTATTCCGTCGCCAATAATGCCTCCACCTTTACCAATACCACCTCCAAAACCACCACCTTTGCCTATTACGTCGCCAATAATACCTCCACCTTTACCAATACCACCTCCAAAACCACCACCTTTGCCTATTACGTCGCCAATAATACCTCCACCATTTCCAATACCACCTCCAAAACCACCACCTTTGCCTATTCCCCCACCAATGCCTCCACCTTTACCAATGCCACCTCCAAAACCACCACCTTTTCCAATTCCACTTCCAAAACCACCTTTGCCAATTCCTCCACCGAATCCACCACCTTTTCCGATTCCACTTCCAAAACCACCTTTGCCAATTCCTCCACCAAATCCACCACCTTTTCCAATGCCACCTCCAAAACCACCACCTTTACCTATTCCGCTGCCAATAATACCTGCACCTTTACCAATACCTCCGCCAAAACCTCCACCGTGACCACCACCAAAACCGCTTCCTAAGAAAGTCTTCTCCTCTTCATCTTTGCCAAAACTCACACCATCTCTGGCAGACACAATGTTCACCACAAAAACATGGAAACATAACAAGGCCAAAAGACAAGCTCCATTTATGTAATGTCCCATCTCTTGTGTTTTTCTTTTTTTGCTGTCCGATGATCATAAACATTGCAAACGTTTATATAAGAGTAACAATTGCACCAACTCTTTTTTATTTTTAATTATTTAAATAAATATTTGCATTAAGTTTTTTTTTTGCATTAAGTTACTTCAACTACTAACAACTAGCTGATTATTCGACTAAAATTCGTATATGGTTTTACGTTTTCATCACATATTTGTTCTCTATTTATGTCTCCATTGACGCATTTTCTAAGTCTAGCCCCTTCAATTTTTTGGTACAGGATAATAATTTATCTAAGTGAAAGAATAAGGATTTTAAATTATAATTTACGTAAGTGGACAATGTTTAACTGTTTTTTAGTTGACTTTTAAGCAGAAATTGAGTTTAACTATAGTTGTAACTTTTCACAACTATGGGGTTTTAAAATGTCGATAAAATAAGAACATTAGGTTTACAGAGCATATAATACCTACTTTATTGTAGGTAACAAAAACTATAAAGGAAAATGGATTTAATATTGTTAGGTGTGTTCATCAAATCTACTAATAGTTTGGTAAGAGTGAAGTGAAAGTAGGATGATATTTTGTTATCTATAGTACGTATTAGTTCTTTAATTATTTAGGTGGAAACTAGATAGCCAAATAGGTCAGCTTTGTAAAATAGTCTTGCCAAAATTAATCTCGTACTAAATCACAACAAGTGCCTTATGGTTTTCAAATCTTCTTAATAAAATGAGTTTTAAAAAAAAATGATCACATGTGATTAAAAAATATTATATGATAAAACATTTAATCAAATTGGACATAATAATTTTAAACACAAAAATAAATTAATCAAATGTGATATGACAATTTTAAATAAATATTTATTTATAAAAAATAAATAAATCAAATATAACATAATAATTTTAAATATAATTTTATTTATAAAAAGTAAATCAAATCATATATATTAAACTAAAAATAAGTTTAGAAAAAATATTTACACATCATCACAAAAAAATGATATGACTAAAAAAATAATATGACTAAAATAATTATTATCCTTTATACATTAGAGAAGTCAGTTCTAAAAATTTTTTATATGTCATTATAAAAGATAACAAAAACAAATGAGTTCTGAAAAAATGTTTATATATCATTATAAAAGATGACATAGCTAAAAAATAATTATAATATAATTTTTAGTCATATTTGAGATAATAATTTTAAATATAAATTTATTTTTTTAAATAAAGTAAATCATATATATCAAATTAGAAATTAATTAGATTTTTTTTTTAATAAAATGTATGTTTTTAATACAATATAAAATAAATTATAAGATAAAAAATATTAATTTTCTAAATTTTTTTTCCTTTTTAGTACTATTTACCTATTTTCTTTCAAATATTTAATTACATAATTATTTCTGAATTAGAATCGATTTTATTTTATAGAAAATTCAAATATGTTTTAGAACCATTCAATCTAGAAAATTTTGAATTTTTTCAACTGCGACATATAAAATACAAATTATAAATGAGTAATCCTTTAAAATAGAATATTTTTATGTTTATAAATTATGAAATATAGATGTTTAACTAAAATCGCATTTACATATTTTAATTGCGTAGATATCAATTTCCATATAAGCATTTGTAATAATATTTTTATATCATGCCGATCATAATCTAGTTAATTAAAATTTATTAATGTTAATAAATATTTAGACCATAAAGTATATAGCTTTTAAAACTTCTAAATTTCCAGTAACCTAACAATCCAACTTAGCCGATTTATGTGTTGATCCACAGATTAAATAATTCACCATTCACCATTTATTGAATCATTCACCATTTATGTTAACGATTAATATTCAACTACTTTGCTTGTAAATTTAGTCTATGATTCAACTACTTCACTTGTAAATTTAGTCATGACTGATCATTGTGAATATTAGATAAATAAATTAAAAAACCATAAAAAATTTTCCCTAAAAAATAACATAATTATTTTGTTTTTTCAAAAAATACTATTGAAAGATTATTTTTTCTTAAAATATTTAGGGTTTCTAATTTTTTGGGTTTGAGTTTAAAATTTAGTTTTTCAAGTTATTATGTAGGTTTAGAATTTAAGATATAGTTTTTAAAGTTCAAACTTTAATTTTAGTATTTTGGTACTTTTTGAAAAAAAAATATTTTAACAATAATTTTAGAAAAATAAAATTATTGATAGTATTTTATGAACAAAATTTCTTTTTGTGATATTTTTGAGAATTTTCATAAAGAGTATTTGATTTTCAAATACTATAAATATTAGTTTGAGTTTTTGTTTGTAATCTCCAATTACAAAAAGGAGAATAATTCAAACTGACTATTTTTTAGAGAAATACCCTCTAATAACATCAAATCAAGTTTTATACACAAATATAGCACTGAGTTTAAAAAGGCTAACATATAGTATTATAAACATATACAAAAGACTAATATATCCTTGTTTTATAAGATTTATGTTGACGGACATCGCACCAAAGGAGGCTGCGATTTGACTCCGGCGGAAGATCTGCAGAAACGCGATCTCCATCTCCTTCTCCGGCGTGATCTCTCGCAACGTCATCTCTGACGAGATCTTTTTAATTTCGCCTCGCTCATTTTATCGATTCGAACAATACTTCTTCAATTTTGGCAACGTCAATGTCATCTCCGGTTAGATCTCTTCAATTTCGACCTCCTTCTCGAAGCTGTCATCTGTAAAAGCAACTACATCATCTGTTATGGCTGACACAAGAAGCAATACCAAAGTAAAACTAAATCAAATCTGAGATTTTTCCATTTTTGTTCTTGTCCATATTGACAGCTTTGGTACATTCATCGTGTCAAAGCATTGTTGTCATTAAACTTTATAGCTTCTTAGTATAGACTAATAGCTTTTTGCCACTATTTCTCTTTGAATGTTTGGTTACCCTCGTTTACAAAATCACAAGCCAAAGAGATAATAGAAAAAAAAACAACATATGAGATGACATTTTATATAAGATAATAGAAATTAATTGACATTCTCTTTGACAATTTCTTCTTGTATAGTTTTTTTAGATGAGTTGGATTGACAATAATGATATAGTTTTCTTGCAAAGATGCATATATTGACTTCATTTTGTCTAGTGAAAAATGTTTTCCTATAAAAAAACTGAAACATGGCACTTGTCATGGTGTCACAGTCGTGTGAGTTATCAGACCAAAAAGTATTAGACACACAATATGTGAATTGTGGTTACTAATATTGTCTCGTAAGTAGTGGCTTTTTCGTTGATTTGTTCGATGGCCAAAAAGATCCTCTATCATCATCATCTTTACTGGAATGGAACAAAAAGAATGAGAGTTAGAGGATTGGAACAACTGATATCTTTATTTGAACAATATATAAAACTCGGTTTTGATAGTTTTCAGAGGATATTTTTCTGCTACCAAGTTTTGGAAGAACAACTAGGAACAACCAGAATGTCATCATCGTGACGTATACAAACATGCGTAAATAAACGAGCTGTAATTTTCCACCATTTGTATGTGAATTTAGTAAGTTGTAGTTTTCCAGCAGTTGTATGTGAATTTTTTTTATTGATGTTTTTATTTGCATTTTTCAGAAAAATATGGTGGAGATTTATTGTGTTTGTACAGGTTGAAATTAAATGAAATGATCAAATAGAAATTTTTGGTGGAAATGAACAAAGGAGCCTCAATTTTTGAATTATATGAAGATATCAAATATGATAGTTTAATAGAGATGTTTACTGAAGATTTTGCAATCAATCCTTCAGTAAAATATAGGAAAGTTACACTCAATTATGCACTTCCATTGAGCACAAAAGAGATGGTAAATGATGCTCCACCAGTGAATTTGCGGAATGATCGTCAACTGCGAACTTTCATCAATAAGATAAAAAGAGATGTTGAACTGATTCGTCTCTGTGTAACGGTGCATAAAAATGCAACTCATTTTGATAATGCGTTCATATTGCGCTTAATATGTTTTATTTTGATAGTGAAACGATTCATGAATAGATTCCTAAATTGTTAGAATTTTTTTCTAAATACTTAGAATACTTTCCTAAATATTAGAGTACAAGAACTTGTATTGTGTTATAGTTTAATTACCAATCTTTTGATAGTAATTTAATTTTATTTTGTTTTAGGTGAGTGACAAATGCAACATCTTTCTCTTGATTCCGTAAACAATGAAACAAATTGTGATGTGGATAACACTCAATGTACAAAAATATTGCAAAATCTAGATGGTGATTCATATTTCAAGAAGTTTTGTTTAAATAGTTAAACTTTTAGAAAGATTATATTGATTTATAGTTGAATTAATAGTTTTAAAAAATTGTTTTATGTCATTGTAAACAGTGATTTCATTGATGTTGAAAATGTTAGATATAACATTCAATCGAATACTATAAAATTTAGAGATTTATCAAGTGAAAAATACTCAATACACAGAAATATTGATAACTTTAAATGGTGATTTATGTGTTACTTCATCTTTTCACTTGAAAAACAACATGTAACATTGCATTTATACATTTTCTCTCACTTTTTGCATGATTTACTTGTAAATCTCTTGTCTTTTGCCGATTTGTGAAACCGTTTCTAAATCTGTTGTACATATTCCAAATTTGTCAAAAATTATTCCTAAATTGAGAAAAAAATTTAAGTTATAGGAAACGATTCTTATTACATGGGACAACTGAAAACTAAAGTATAATTATTGCTCTTTTAATATTAATTCTATTTTATTTGTATTAGGTTTCATTTATCCATTTGTATTTTTCTCTTTGTAAAAATTTCATACATCAAAGGATTTATTAAATTTCATACATCAATTAGAGTTTTTTAAATGAAAAATACCTTCTTAAAACGTAAAATTGCAGATGGTTTATTAAATTTGAGGAGGACTTTATGCAAATTAAGGTATTATCTCTAATATTTTAGGAATGCTTTCCTAAATCAAAATTGCAGAGGATTTCTAAATTTTTAACTTTTAAGATGAAAACACAATTCAAGAACATATATGTTTGATTTCTTTTAGATTTATGTTATTTACACTTCTAATCTATAGAATATGATCGTGTATTCTATTACATACTTTATAATGTCCAAATGTCATTCTTAGTTCCAATTGTGATGTTGTTTTGCTTCAACTGAAAAGCTACATCTACCAAAAGTATATCACCTTTAGTTCCAATTGAAGTGATGGTCTAATAGTGTAAGAGGTAATGCAAGAAAGAAAGAGCTTATGAGTAACAATTGCAAGATAAAGAAACACAATTTATACCAAATCAACTGAAACATAAGACTATCTTAAATTTAGGAAGCTAGATCACAGTACCTTAAAAACTCAAATATCAGAAGTAGAGTTAATCATCTAGAGTGAGGATTCGTCAAATGAACTCAAGCTTATAACTAAATTTACGTCAAATGAATTAAAATTTATAAACTCAAACTTTAACACTAAGCTTATTAGCAGATGAAACTCCGGACTAAAACTTATAACCCCATCTGGAGGGTAAGTGGTGATACTGAATTTCTGGTAGCTCTTGTGGTCTTTGTACAAAAGATATGTAAATCCAGAATAACAACATTCAAACCTTAAACAACTCACCTATAAAAAGATGAAACAGAAATAATTGATATTCCTATATCAAAGATGAAAAATTATTGATTTTGAAACAAAAACATGAAATAGAAACATAAACAAAAATATGAAACATGACTGACTCTGATAAATTCAAAACTCTAATTAGTTGTGTGACAACATCATGCATTATTTTTTGCATCTACATTCAAAACTCTTAAACGCAAACTACTGTTCATGTCATAAGGATTATTTTGTATATAAACGAACTGATTTTTCATATCAACATCAGAAACATATATTGTCACACTCAAATTCAAAAATTTATATCGAAAACAAAAACACAGTTCTTTAGAAGTAGTTTTCAAATAGTGTCCTCTCTTGTCCACTTTCATATTCTTGTTTTTCTCTTTGTTTTATTTTATTTTTTCCAGAGAATCTCGAAAACTACAAACAATAATGATACTGAATCTAGCGAAGATGGTGGTAAGATTAACTTCATTCTTTTCCCAAGTTTTGATATATGGCACATTAACTCAAGCATTAAAAAAATTTCACATAATAAATGTCATATTGGGAGAATCCAAATATAAAATCATGTTCTAGAAAGAACAGAGTTCGTTCATGATACTGAAGTTTAAGAAAACAAAAAAAAAATAACTACGATGAAACTTCTGAAACTTCATAAACAAAACTAAAATGCAAACACTAAAACTGTGTTAGTTTAAGCGGGAATCTAAAAAGAGGCAAATACACTCTCGTCAACAAATAGCCATCTGTGAAGAGTGAACAAAATTAAAATTGAGAAGAACAAACAAAAATAATCACAGAATGGTAAAACCAGAAAGAGAAACAAAAAGAAAATTTCACAAATTTCACATAGACGACTATCAATAACAAAGAAAAACAAGAGGGAGATTCTTTACTTAACCGAGAGAAAGACAAACAATACAAAAGAGATTTCAAAGCCATACCTTTGCTTCAAATTCCGGCGGAGGCGACAAAGATAACTAACTGTGCAAAAAGAGATTCCGACGAATATGACAACGTAGAGATGGTTTCACTCTAACAAATATGCGAAGAAAAAGTCGACTGGAGTGAGAGACGACGACGAATACTTATTTCACAGCGACGAAGGTGGGATAACGGAAAGGATTCCGGCGAAAAACAAGATCGCGTGTGAGAATGAGGAAGATGAACATATATTATTAGGTTAAATTTAGATGAGGATAATTTAGTCTTTTTCAATAATAAAAATGCTATATCTTTGAGTTTAGGATATTGATGCTAATTTAGTCATTAAAACTTAATTTAGTGCTAAATCAGTCAATTGTCATTTTTGATATTTTTGATATTTTCATAAAGAGTATTTGACATTTTCAAATACTATAAATATTAGTTTGAGTTTTTGTTTGTAATCTCCAATTACAAAAAGGAGAATAATTCAAACTGACTATTTTTTAACAAGTAAATAAAATCAAACTAGCAATGAGTATTTTTTTGAAGCACATAAACATATTAAAAATATAGGAACATCAAAATTTTGAATAATTAGTTGTGGTGTAGTTGTTAATTTAAACCTTTAATGATGTATCAAATCTCCCAAGATTAAATCTTCTTTGAAGTATTTTTTTTTGCTTTAGACATAAATATTAGGGCAAATGTCTAAAATAGCACATTTCTAAGTTTTTGTTCCAAAAATAGCATCATTAGTTTAAATTTCCAATAATAGCACAAATTTAAGATTAAAATGCATTAGAACTATATTTTAATAGAAAAAAATTAAACCCTAAATTGGAAATAATGAACCTAAATACAATACTTTAAGTTTATGTATAATTTATTTAGAATAAATAAGTATTTTCACATAAATATTTGTGCTATTTTTGGGAATTTAATTTTATAATGCTAGATTTGGAAAAAAACTTTAAAATATGCTACTTTAGAATATTACTCTAAATATTATTATTAATGGGTCGGACCTGATCTCATGGTATGATAGTTGTAGACAAGGACAATCAAGGAAGAAGGATGAAGAAGTTAACAAAGGGCAAAGACTCGGATCCCATCAAAAGGTTTCTGCAGTTGTTAACCTGGAAGTTTCCTTTTGATCTTTACATTCTTTCTTGTTGTACACATAACTCATAGAACAATGCCAAGACGAGAGACTAGAGAGAGCTTTAAAGAAAAAGCTTGGAGCTTGAATTTATTGATACATCTTCCAGTGAAATTCAATTCTAGGAGATTTTATACATTTCAGAAAGTGAGAAACATGCTTGTGTTCTTCCATATTGAGTTTTCTAGGCGTTCTTGATAACTGGGGATCGCGCTTTCAGGTTCAAGAAAATGCCCCTGAAAGTATCCAGAGAATTTAAGCCAAAACGTTTTGCATAACAAAAACAACCTAATAGCGAAATTGAGAAAGAGAGATTGAAAGATTTTACCAGCAAGAGGCGATGAAGCTGCTGAACAAGACGCGGAATTGTAGAGGGATATACTGGTAGTTAATCCATCCCACAACAGGCCAGAACTAGTTGCATACAAAATTTTCAGAAATTCAAACACTCAAAGTTGAACAATGTCAAAAGTGTAACATTAATGTGTGTGTTCTTTTGGTTTTGTAATTGAAATATAAAGTCACTCTCTTTCTCTTCTTACCTTCCATGCTGTTAACTGGATTGTAGGGTAGTCTTTCCCAACTTTGTGCTTTACTAGCTTCCATGGCCTCCCTGTAAAAACAACAGGACATAGGATCTTACTTTAAATCACAAATCACTAAAGGGAAAACACTGGCATTGAATTCAAACTGTACCTTCAACTACTAAACCATAGTAAGACATGAAAAGAAAATTGTTCCATGGGGAGGATGTAAGTTGTTCCAACAAAACCTGTTTCAACACAGTTTTGTTAGTTATTCTTGGTCCTTGAAAGATTTAGATACGACACAGAATTTTGATCTCATGAAAAGAGGAGATGCAAATGGTACTAATATACAAGTAAGTTCTAGCCAAGAAACCAAAAAATGGCGACTTTCTGACTACTTCTATTCTAAGCACATTCAAATTCCAAATTGCCACAGGGAAAGCAACAGAAAAATCAAACACCAGTTCAATGCAACAACAACTCAAGTGACAAGTTTTCTCAAATCACATTCCAGAATCCAAACTGAGATAAAAAAAAAAGTGTTGATTCAATAGCCAAGGAAGAAGCATTCAAGAATTCGAACTTAGACCTACACCATTGATGAGAGGTCATGGACGACTATGATTACGGCTTATGTAAAGAATGGTTGTTTTGATTCTGGGCAAGAGTTACTCGAGGGGACGGACGAGAATATGAAGCTCGTCGCTTATAATGCTATGATTTCTGGTTATGTTCATCATGGGTTATATCAGGAGGCATTGGAAATGGTTAGAAGGATGGTTTCATCTGGAATTGAGCTTGACGAGTTTACATATCCTAGCGTTATAAGGGCGTGTGCCACTGCTGGATTGCTTAAGCTGGGAAAGCAAGTTCATGCTTATGTATTAAGAAGGGAGGACTTCTCGTTTCATCTTGACAATTCTCTGGTTTCATTATATTACAAATGCGGTAACATACAGAACAAAAAAGTTTGAAAGCTAAAGGCGAAACCTTTTTAGCGACTGTTGTATTATCCTTCTTCCCTTTGAAAATGGCATCCATCAATTTATGAAAGAAGTGACCAAATGGTCCACCATAACACAGCCCATACAACTGCAGAGATCATCCAAAATTCACATTCAGAATCTCAGAAACAAAAACAAAACAAAAAAAGGAGGTATGATGAAACTCAAAGTTGTACATTTCGTTAAAATGATTCTTTGGGTTGTGTCAGAGACCCAACAGAATATGATAACAAAATCATTTCAAACACAAGAAGGAGAAGAAGGAAGAAAAAAAGCAACGAACCATAAGGAGAAGCAGTCTACGGAACTGAATCCGCTTAACTCCAGAGATCTTCTGAGCTATGGCATCACTGCAACCTGCCAAAAACGCAGCAGTGATCGCCTGCAAATAAAAAAACAAAAACTTTAGAACAAAAGAAAGATTGAGAGGAAATCTTGATTAAAAATGAATAACCTTGGTTCGTAAAGGGTGGGCTTGAAGCTGAATCAGATATTTTCTCCATGCGTCTTTAGCAAAATCCGACATGCTTCAAGATTCAAACGAGGAAAAGGGTAAAGAGCTAAGAGCGGAAAGAGACTAAGAGATCCAGATTTGATTAAAGATTAACAAAACAACAAATAGATTAAGGGTTAAATGTAAAAAATAAAATGAATAACGATGACCTTAATCTCCCTAAATTAGCCGTTTAGTAATCTGATTAGCTGTTTCTTTATAGACAAATCATGTTAGATGACAATTATACGGTAAAAAGAAAACATGAAAATGAAATATTCTTGTCTTTTTTTTCACAAAGCGTCTGTCTTTTCTTCCAAATTTTTTGTTGTTGAATCAATTTTTAAACTAATTGTCGTTAAATGTTTATACTCTAAGTTAATTTTGCCACTTTTTGGCCATTTGGAGTTAACTCTCTTTTTCTGTTAGCTCTTCTCTTTTCTTCGGCTTTTGTTAGCTCTTTCTTTAGATCATCTTCATATCTTTTGTGTTATAACCTCGAAATCATCTGAGTAACAAGAAACCTGTGAAATTGATCAAAACACCATATGTATGTACAAAACTAAAGCCAAATAAGCAAAAAGAACAACAAGAGGATTCAAAAGAGCATACTTGGTAACTATTTGTCTTTGACCAGAGAGCAAAAGTAGGAACACACCACAAGAGAAGCAGCACAAGCTGTGCTATAAAGACTGCTTTTAAAGAAGAGAAGAATCAACCAAGAGAAGCATCAACCAACCGATATGTTAGCTTGATCTCTTGATTTTACTCATCTAAAGTTCACCTGAGAATCAATATGGAACTATCAACATCTGACACAATTTGTGATATACAACGGATTCAAAAGGTGATATTGCTTTACCTATAAGAGATGCCTCCATAAAGCCGGGCGATCTCTTGAGATGAGGAGAATACGAGAACTTGAGTAATCGAATGAAGGGCAATACATATCGCTTGGGCCGATGATCTCTCTTACAGTTTGGAGGCTTCCATAGTCACCTGACAAAGGTTGTTGCAAGGTCTCTTCTTTTGCAGTATCAAACACAAAAAGTCCCATACCGGAAGTAGCCATGACAAAGTTTGAATTTCCCCAGACTTGCGTTATTGCCGAGTGGTGCGAGTGAGAGTTGGAGTCAGGTAGACTGTAAGTGTTCAGGAGGCGCTGTTTCCTTAAGGAGAATTGCTGCACTTGAGAAGAAGAAGCCAGATGTTTCTTAACTGATGATGATTTCAGATTGGTACATCCGAGAAATACTGAATCTCCTCGAGATGATACACATTGAGCATTAACACCAAGTTTGGGGATTTTAGCACCAATTCCAGATGGGTTACGAAAATCCAAGATGTTGATTGAATCAGTAGTGCAAAAAACTCCATCATTGCCTTCAGTGTCCATGGAATTAACTCTGCGTTTCAAGTGAATACATACTAAAATAAGTCAAATCAAAAAGATACTAAAGCTGTTAGTCGACGAAGTGAAAAGGGGAAAAACTTTTCTTATTATTGAATGAAATGTTCTACAAATGTCTTTATATACCAAACCGAAGTAAACCAACAATATGTTAACTTATAATAACTTTCTCTACTCTAATAGTCCCCCTCAAGATGGAGTGTAAATGTTCAAAACACCCATCTTGGATAAAAGTCTATGAAAAGGAGTAGGGAATAATGGTTTTGTGAAGCCATCAGCCAATTGGTTTTCAGATTTGACATGAAGAACTTGTAGAACTCCAGCCGCGATCTTCTCACGTACCACATGACAATCAATCTCCACATGCTTGGTTCTTTCGTGAAAAACAGGATTCCTTGCGATGTGAAGAGCTGAAATATTGTCACAATAAAGGACTGGAGGTTTAGAAACAATACCAAGTTCATTCAATAATCTGGACAGCCATATTATCTCCCTTGTGGCAATAGACATTGCCCTATATTCGGCTTCTGCCGAAGAACAAGATACAACCTGCTGTTTCTTTGATTTCCATGAAACCAAAGAGTCTCCAATGAAGACACAATACCCGGTAACTGATCGACGAGTATCTGGACAGGACGCCCAATCTGAGTCGGAGAAACCTTTGATTTGAAAATCCGAACCTGTATCATAGAATAATCCTTGCCCAACAGTACCTTTAAGGTAATGAAGTACCTTTTGAGCAGCTTGCATATGTGGTTGCCGAGGAGAAGAGGAAAATTGACATAAACGATTCACTGCATAAGACAAGTCTGGTCTTGTGATAGTTAGATACATCAATTTCCCAATCAATCTCCTGTAGCTTTCTGCATCTTCAAGAAGAGGACCATTATCTTTTGATAATTTGATATTAGGATCCATTGGGACAGTAGCTGGTTTACAACCAAGTAATCCAGCTTCCTCTAACAACTCTAACACATATTTATGCTGACATATAGAAATACCCTTGACAGATCGAGATATTTCAAGTCCTAAAAAATACTTCAAAGGACCAAGATCTCGAAGTTTAAAATGATCTTTGAGTTGATGTGTTAAACATGATATAGCTTCATCAGTATTAGAAGCAATAAGGATGTCATCTACGTACACCAATATTACCAAGAACACATCATCATATGCTTTGACAAACAGAGTATGATCACCATGAGTCTTCTTAAATCCTAAAGCAGTTAGAGTTGTTGAGAATTTGATAAACCATTGTCGAGAGGCTTGTTTTAAGCCATAAATCGACTTTTTCAGTTTAAGAACTGAATTTTCAGGCAAACTGTCCCCCTTTCGTGATGCATAACCAGGTGGCAAACTCATATAGATTTCTTCATCTAAGTTGCCGTTCAAGAAGGCATTGGATATATCTAACTGATGAAGAGACCATTTCAGTTTGGCAGCTAAGGCTAGAATTGTTTTCACTGTGACCATCTTAGCTACGGGAGAGAAAGTATCGAGAAAATCTATACCTTCTTGTTGAGTATACCCTTTAGCAACTAATCTGGCCCTATATCTTTCAACAGACCCATCTGCCAAATATTTCACTTTGTATACCCATTTACATCCCACTGTTGTTTTACCCGGAGGTAAACTAACAACCTCCCAACTATTCAACTTTTCCAAATTCACAAACTCCTCTTCCATTGCATTACACCACTCCTTAGACTTCTTTGCCTCTCTAAAATTTTTGGGTTCAGAAATATGGAGAATTGAATTGATGTAATTCAAATGAGGATTGGACAATTTGTGGTAACTGTGATATGAAGAGATAGGATAAAGAGAATGGGAATGGCATTGATAATCCTTTAGGTAAGTGGGAGGTTTTCTGACTCGATGTGATGAAGTTAAAGAAGATTTAACTCCATCAGAAGATGATCTTCCTAGTAATAAAGAATCATCAGAAGGTACATTTGCAGAAGGCAAATGAATACCCGGTGGTGCAGGATTATCATTGAATAAAGCCTGAGCTGCATCAGAAACAGAGGAATTTGCAGCAAAGGGAAAGATGTTTTCATAGAAAATGACATGTCTAGAAACAGAAATACTATTATCTGCAAGATCAAGGATTTTATAACCCTTTACACCTGAAGGGTAACCAAGAAAGACACATGCCTTTGCACGTGGCTCAAATTTGTGTCTTTGCTTAGTTGAGGTAGATTTATAACAGAGGCAACCAAAGGTCTTAAGAAATTCATAATTTGGAAGTTTTTGAGTAAGCGTTTCAAATGGTGATTTGTCTTTTAAAACAGGGGTAGGGAGTCTATTGATGAGGAAAACAGCTGTAAGAACACAATCACCCCAATAACACAAGGGAATGTGTGATTGAAATAAAAGTGCTCTAGCAACGTTTAAAATATGTTGATGTTTTCTCTCAACAACAGAATTTTGTTCTGGTGTTTCTGGACAAGAATGATAAGAAACAATACCTTTTGATTGATATAATTCCCTAAAGGTCAACTCAGGAGCATTATCGGATCTAACAGCCTTGATCTTAGTACTAAATTGAGTTTCTATCATGGCTATGAAAGAAGGGAAAACAGTAAGAACGTCTGATTTGTTTTTCAGTAAGTAAACCCAGGTAGCCCTACTATGATCATCCACAATTGTAAGGAAATACCTATACCCTTCATTAGTTGAAACCGAAAAGGGTCCCCAAATATCAATGTGCAATAAGTCAAAATTTTCTTTTGACTTATTGTTCAATGATGGAAATGGAAGATGTTTTTGCTTAGCTAATGGACAAATGTCACAATGAATTGATTTATTTTTGTGTTTGGGTATCATCAATTGATCACTGAGAAAATCAATTTTTGTATTTGAGGGGTGTCCCAATCTAGAATGCCAAGTAGAAAAGTCTACTGATGTTGAACAAACAACTTTAGGATCTATAGTTTTTGGTAAAAGAGAATGGAAATCGAATGAACCTGAGTTCATGATATAAAGGTTGGAAACTTGTCTACCCCTCCCAATCATCAATTCCTGTGTATGATCCTGTATACAACAAGAAGATGATGTGAAACTAACTGTGAAATTCAGCTCTTTAGTTAAACAGCTCACACTTAGCAGATTGAAGCTAAATGTAGGCACGTATAACACATTAGACAGCTGAATTTTGTCACTAAGCCTAACCGACCCTTTTCCAATAATGCTCACTGAGATTCCAGTAGGTAGAGTAACATAGGTATTGGAAAGCGGTTCAATATGTGCAAACAAAGATTTGTTTGGTGACACATGGTGGGTTGCCCCTGAATCTACAATCCAAAGATCTTTACAAGTAACAGTATTCCTAGGAGGATGCAAAGGTGACATGCCTACGAAAGGAAAGGAGTATAGAGAAAAGAAGGTACCAGGCACGTTTGAGGTGGTTGGCACATCTGAGGAGTCTTGAGGAGGTGGTGCATTGCTTTGGTTCTGAAGCTGTGAACTGAAATAAGCAATGAATTGTTGGATTTGGTAAGTAGTTAGTGGTTGGGAAGGAGAAACTGTATCATTAGTTACTGCTAAATTAGCAGTAGCATTTGAATTTGTGACTTTTTGATACTTCCCTTTACCACCATTAGGCTTCCACCCAGGGGGGTATCCGTGTTTCTTGTAACACCTGTCAACCGTATGTCCAAGACCTCCACAGAAAGTACAAACTGATCTCGGTCTTGGTTGATGCCCGGATGTCTGTTGATGTCCAGAACCTTGTTGACTATTTCCAGAAACTTGAACCATGTTGGTTGCATTATTTCCAGAAACTTGAGTTTGAAAAGCTACTGGTGTCACCATGTTAGCTGTAGAAGAAGTTCTGGCATCCTTTTGAATATCCTCTTGATCCAACAAATTGTAGATTTCTGAAATTGAAGGAAGAATTTTCTTCATCAAAATCTTGCTACGGATGTTGTCATAACTCTCGTTCAAACCCATAAGGAAATCCATGCTTCTATTGATTTCCTTTTCCTCTATTAGATCTTGAACTGTCTGAGCTGGTTTACGAGTATTCTCAAGCTCTTCCCATAACGTTTGCATTTTCGTATGATATGATGAAAGATCAAGGCTACCTTGACGAAGAGAACAAATTTGCTGTCGTAATTTGTATATACGAGGCAAATTTGTTTTATGGAACCTCATATACAGATCCTTCCACATGTCCGATGCAACCTTAAAGTACAATATGCTCCCATATATCTTCTTTGATACAGCATTAAGAAGCCATGACTTTACCATCGAATTGCATCTACACCAAATGCGATAATATGGATCTATTTCCTCAGGTTGTTTAATAGATCCGTCAATAAATCCTGTCTTATTCTTAGCCTCTAGACTTATCGACATTCCTATCATCCAAGTTCCAAAGTTCGATCCATCAAGTAATTCCGATACTAAAACCAAACCTGGATGATCCGCACTGTGAAGATAATAAGGACTGTGAGGATTATCTGGGGAAAGGCCTTGATCGGAAAATCGAGCTTGTTGAATAGGATGAACGGATGTTTCACGGTTGACAGATCCAGGGGTCATCGCCTTAAACTGATCGGGATTGTGAGTTCCCGAAATGATATCCTCCGGCGCTGCAGTATCGATTCGGTATTTTGATTTACAATTCCGTTTTCCCATGGTTTCCGATGTCGAAGAAAAATCTTCTATCGCTGGAAAATTGGAGAAATCAACCGAAAATCGATTAAACTAAGCGCGAAATGAAGGATAAGAAACGATTTCTGAAGAGAGAATCAGAGAATCAAGGTCAACAAAAGGAATGATTGAAGCGGAAGCTGGTTTCGAGCTGAACTAGGGTTCATTGGCTCTGATACCATGTTAGTCGACGAAGTGAAAAGGGGAAAAACTTTTCTTATTATTGAATGAAATGTTCTACAAATGTCTTTATATACCAAACCGAAGTAAACCAACAATATGTTAACTTATAATAACTTTCTCTACTCTAATAAAAGCCTCCAGTTTCCTTATCTATGTCATATCAGATATCATCAATTTAGGCAGACAAAGCGTAGAGAATGGGAAGAGGTTAAAATGTTGAAATAAAGTCTTTAACCTTTGACGAACACCTCCCCCAACTTCAGCATCTGTGTTATTGATATGAAAAGCCGAGATTCTTCGTCCTGAAGTGGAAATGGTGAGCTGTGCTTCAGGGTGAAGGGAATTGACATCCCAAACAGAAATTGCTTCAGCTTCTGCTATGACAAATTTTCCTCGATTCCTCCATTGTAAAGGGCTCGAATAATCTAAAGCTGACACAGAATTCTGCACCTCCCATCTCATGATTTGTTCGCCATCACGAATGTCAAAAACCTTAACTATTCTTTGGAAACTAGCGGTTGAAGCTATAAGAGGACCGCATGGTCTGTACCACCATTGTTGTGTTTCTGGCACCAATGAACAAGCCAAAGTATTCCTACTATGCGATGTGTTGTTGGATAAAGGTGCAAGAGCAGTCCTTGAAACTCTTGAAGATCCATCCTCGATGTGGAGTGCTTTTATGTCTTTGGTGTAGAAATCCCATGAACAGAATCCAGACTCTAGTGTATTCCCAGCAGAAGCAGCTACAACATATCTACCCGAGCAACCATCTGCACCTGGTGCACGAACCAACCAGCAATCTCTCCAAATGTTTGGTGAGATACCATTTGGAGGATTGTACACAGCTTTCACCTGAAAATAAATTTCAGGTCTTTTATGTAAAAAAGATAACAATGCATATTCGGTGCACGAATTCCAAACATTTCATACTAAGCCACACAGATTGATATTGAATTACATTAACTACTCAAGAGTTGCATACAACATAGAGGCCAGAATAAAGCTTTTAAATATTAATTATTTCGGCAAGTTTAAGATGAAAACCAATCTAAATTGAAAAACGCAATGTTAAATATCATCTGTGGTAACTTGAGAAATATGTTTATTGTGGTCAATGTAAGAATTAATTTCAACGTCCCACATCACATTGTCTAAGTAAGACTTAGAACAAGCATGATACTACAATTTTTTCTAGCAGGACAGACGTTCCACAAATGGAGTTAATTTGAGAAAATGGAAGCATAATACCTCACAGTTAGCAACGTCGTAATACGAACATGAACCATCATCATGAGCGAGAATAACTGCCTCGCCTTCTGATACAAACCATCCTCCAGTAGAAGTTTTGGATCCAATGTCATTAAGTTGATACATGCATTCAGCCTCTATCTCTTCCAGCAACATCTCCTCTCGATTCTCTGCATCATCAATTTCCTCAAGGGCTTCGTCCGCTCTGAGTATTTCAGCTAAGTTAGAAGTGGGATTGACATCTTTTGAAGAATCATGTTCCTTTGAAGGTTCCTCTGCGTCCATCTCCTGCACATTCAGATTTCCCAGCGCATTCTGATCAATCTGAAATGTGATTTTTTCCTTGTCAAGTGAGGCCAAAAACTCCAGAGCTATTGCATTCTCCTCAACAGGATCTGAGGGCTTTACGTCAATGCTTACTGCATTGTTGGACTCAACAGAAATATGATCTTTGGAGACTTGTGCCGATGTTTTGGACTGTGTTCTGCTCCTGAGCAACCTCTGATGAGGAAATAGTCTGTCTTCCAGCTCTTCCTTATTTAATTCTTTCACCGAAGTTTTTCCTTTAGTCACTTGCGTAGTTTTATTTTTATCTGAAACTTTCTTCTCTCCATATTTATCATCTGTACCATCAACAACATGCCTGATAGACTTTTCAATCCCTGTGATCTTCTGATGTATATCAGAGATTATAACCTTAGATGAGTCCTGATTATTCAAATCCAGCAAGTCCTTTGTCTTTTTGATATCGGATGCAATTTTTTTAACCTTTCCTTCAAGAAAAGCAAGCTTCTCGTGCAGCTTGCTTGGGTATTTAGTCGTGCTGTTACTGCTTCCTTCATTCCCTCTCATCTCCTTTAACATTTCCGTTGCTTTGCCAGCATTATCCAAAGACTTTCTTCTTAAAACCATACTAGTACTTTTCACTATCTTTTCAATTTTACAATCAGATTTCGAAGTACTAGCAGATTTTTCTCCAAAACCAAGCAAAGCACGTGCCTTTAAATCAGAAATTGAATTTCTCACTGTGACACAACCCTCTAAGTTACTTAATTTCACTTGGACAGAGCTCACATTTTTCTTAGTTTTACTTTCTTCATCTGTATCCTCGTAAACCCTGTTTGACTGACCAGATGTATCGCCGCACTTATTTTCACCCTCAATCTGTTTGAAACCAGAGGCATTGTACCCAGATTTCTTATTCTGATCTGATTCACCCTTTTCTTCAATAAACCTAGGTTCATTTCTCCTTTTCAAATCCGAGAAAACCCTGATTAAATCAGATGGACTAGAACTCCTACCTCGTAACCCAGAAGACGTGGATCGCGTAACTCGGCCCTCGCCATTACCAACACCACCTCTCACGACGGTCTTATCGATTCGCGGTACAGGCCGGAGCACCGGCTTCTGTGTAGATCCAAAAGATCTGTGACTAGGCTTGGGATTCTCTTTGCTAGATAATGATTTCTGGAGAGCTGGACTCGGTTTCTTGCTAGAGATTGGAAGTGAAGTTACAGACATCACAGGGCTTTTCCGAGAAGTTAGATTTTCTCCAGCATCGGCGTTTATATCTTTCAGCCGGCGGCGATTCGATGAAGCTGACATCGGCTAAACTCTCTGGGCAAAATACTTTAGGAATTTGAAAAAAAAAATTGGGGGAAAAGAGTTTTTTGATTTTTTTTTTCCTTCAAACATCCATTGAAAAGAGTCTTTTGATTATGTAGAAAAATGCACAAAACGATAAATGGAGGATATTAAATTATTAATCAAATACCGTAAAGGTACGTTTTCAAAATTTATTCGCTTTTATGAGTTGGGCGGGATAACGAAAAGATTCAAAAATATTTGAGATTTGAATTTTGTATGCCGTTTAATAACACAAATAGTATAACACAAATAGTAGGTATATATATATATATATATATATATATATATCATAATGCTCCATTTTTTGTGCATAAATCGTTATAGAATGGAAGTTGACTAATGATTGCATTATTTCTACGTCTAATTTAAAAATGTGAAATTCGACAACTCTATTTTTCTCATATAATAGTGTTAAATTTTCGTATGGAATACTAATAGGTCAATTATTACATTACATCTATATCCATCTATTCTTTTTTATAAAATATTAAATTTTCGTATGAAAATGAAAGTGATACTTTATTTGGTTGATCTATTTAAGCTCAAGTGACAAAAAAATCGTTATAGAATGAAATAAAAATAAAGAAAAATTATCTATATTTTAAAATAGATTTATATGCATTTCACGGGGAAAATATTCATAAATTATATAATATTATTCATTAGTAATCTAAATTAGATATTTATATAATTTTAACTCTTTTTTAAAATTATTTTTAATATTAGTTTATATATATAAATTAAAAAATAAAAATAATTAGTTTTTACGAATTTAATAGCATTTTTAGTTAGTTTAATAAAATATATTGTTTTTTTAATTTAATTAATAATAATAATATATATTGTAACTATTATAGTAATTTAAACTCATTTATATATTTATTTAAAATTCAGACATGTCACCGTGATATTTATATTAATAATATATTATAATGAATTTTTTTTAAAAATATTTCTGAAATAATATATTAGAAATATTTATACTTAGATAAGCTTTCATACTTATAAAATGTAGTTAAACTTTTTCCTCCAAATTTTAAAATTATAATTGTTCGTTTTACGAACTCCCACATCGACATTTACTTGGTTTTAACAAATCTAATTCTAAATTTAGTTAAAATGTATTATAATATAAAATAATCAAAACATTATTTATTTCATTCATTATTCATGTATTATAAAAATATATAATACAAAAAAATTTGTTTTAGTAAATTCTATAAATACTAAAACTTTTCTATTTTAGGAAATTATAGAATACTAAATTATAATATATTATAACATCTTATAAATTTTAGTTATGATCATTAGTTACTTATCCGTTTTAAAATAATTTAAAAGTGTTCCAAAATTATGTAGTGATATACGAAAATATTATAGGGCAATTTTATAAAATAGCATCTTTTTAATTTAGTATTCTAAAAATAGCCCCATTGGTTTAAATTTATAATAATAGCATAAATTTTAAATTAAAATACACTAAAAATTATTTTAATAGAAAAATTAAATTATAAATTAGAAGACAAAAATTCAAATATAATATTTTAATTTTATATATAATTTATTTAGAGTCAATAAGTGTTTTCACATAATTATTTATATTATTTTGGAGATTTTAATTTTAGTGTGTTAGATCTTGAGTAGAAATTTTAAAAGACATTGTTTTAATGTATTAAAACAATTAGATTATTATTTTAGTTTACAGGAAATATTATTTTAAACTAAAACAAATTGCATCAAATGAAGATTGTAGTAAAATATTGATTCAATCAGTTTTAGTATATTTGATTTTATTTTTGATTTGCCTATTAAAGAAGTTATTGATTTTAAGAACAATTAAGTTGTTTCAATGCATCTATACACTATCGTGAATTTATGATTATATTTTTTTTACATGTTATAGTTGTTTTTTTAGTTTGTTAAATAAAACATATGCATTCTTTAACCAAAATAATATAAGCAACATATAATTATCTAATAATATAAGCAACATATAAATGAAACTCATTTTTGTGATGACACATCATCCTATCATTAAATAACACGGGTGGCATAAGGTTGTTTTTAAAGGATTCATTTTTCTCAACTATACGAATTCATACGATTAAACTTATTTACATTCGTATTTTTTGGATATTCATTTACATACATAAACTGTATTTTATTTCGTAAACTACACAAACTTCATAAATTATTGCAATTACACAAATTTCGTTAACGTTTATACGTAAAATCGTTATTAAACCTGGTTTTAATTTGAAAATCTGATTTTAACTTGAGTTTATTTTGAAGTTAAAAGCAAATTTTCGAATGAAAATAAGGTTTAATAGCAATTTAACATATAAATATTAACAAAATTTGTGTAATTGCAATAATTTATGAAATTTGTGTAATTTACGAAAAAATATGGTTTATGTAGCTAAAAAAACTGAAAAGTACGGGTGAAATAAATTTATTCATATAAATTCTTATGATTGAGAGAAATATCTTTTTTTTTAAATGTTTTTCAAATAATATATTAAATATAATATAAAAAATATACGAGAGGAGTAAATAGGTCAGTGGTTGCACTACTTCTACGTACATCCTAAATATGTGGAGTTAACTACAGATTCTCTCGTATGAAGTTGTTAAATTTTCTTATAAAAATATTAAGATATCGGATTATTGCGTTGTGGTCCAGTGACCAAAAAAATAAAAAATATACATGGAACCACATAATCCTAAACCAACTAATAAACTAAACATAATAATGATTCAAAATCCTAAAACAACTAATAAACTAAACATATTAATGATTCAAAATCCTAAAACAACTAATAAACTAAACATATTAATGGTTCAAAATCCTAAACCAACAAATAAAGTAATTAAACATAATCCGGTACTTCAACCTCAATTCGATATTTGACACAAATCATTTAAAATCGAAAAAAAAAATTGTAGATGTTGAGATTTTCGAGCTCAGAACCTTTTGTATACAAAGTGGAATTCTAACCATTACACTACACATTATTAGAATTTTTTAACCATGTATATATAGTACTACCATACACGTGTGATGAAATTTGAATTATAAATAAAGTAGAAAACGAAGATTCGTGGACCGTGGTGGTTTTTTTTCTTTTCCAACAAATAATTTTATTAATTATCAATATCATTATTTACAATAGAATTTAAAAAAAAAAACAACAATGATAAATATTCCAATGGTCCGATGACATAATAGATGACGATGCTAAAATATCAGCAGCATGGTTACAAATTTTTGGTTGATGGCAAAATTGGATGTAGCTGAAGTGAGGTATCCATTGTTGGATTGTATGAACATAATGTTGATATTGAAGATTAAACAATTTATTGTTGATGAAATTATTTAAGGTTAGATTATCACCTTCAAAAATAACTGAGCGATAACCCAAAGACCACGTAGTCTGTATTGCCCATATTAAGGCACTGAATTCTGCTTCAATGATTGTATAACGCCCTTGGATTTTACCTCTCACAGCCGAAAGAAATAGCCCCTGCTTGTTGCGTATAATTCATCCTAAATTTGAACTCTGATTTCCTTCTATGTGAGCAGCATCATAATTGCATTTTACCCAACCTTCAGGTGGAGCTTTTCATTTTATTGTATCACTGATCTCATTTGGATGAAGTTGTACACTGTCTGTCTTCTGGTAATGATGAATCCATTCAATAGCATCCTCACGGCTCTTTTATAGTAATACATCCACGGATTGGTGTTTATTGTTGAAAATAAAGTCGTTTCTAAATTTCCACATCCGCTAGAGTATAAAGAATGGAATATACTTATAAGGAGTATCTGAGTCAAAACTGTCATAACTCGCTATAAGGTATCTTATGTTATCATGTAGATTAGCTTGCTGATTACAGATGGTTGAAGTGAGAATACCTAATTTCCGTCAAATCATTTGAGAGTAATGATAGAAGAAAAAGGTATGTATCTCTGTTTCTTCTGAATCACAATAGCGGTTACAGATATCATCCGTGCTAATTTGGCGATGATATAAATGTGATTTTAGTGATAATGCCCGTGATAGTCTCCATAAGAAATGTTTGATTTTTGGTGGGAGTTTTATTGTCCATATGTGTTTTGCCAAATCCTGATGATTTCCAAGCGGTGGTGAGGATATTGCTATATCTGTCTGATGCATAGTAACTATATGTTAGTAACCCGATTTAACTGAATAAACGCCGTTATTCGTATATTTCCAACCCCAAGTATATGTAGATTCCATCGTAGGTAGAAATATTTTGTAGATAAGATGGTGGTCTTCTTGTTCAATCAACTCATTAACTGTTTCTACATCCCACTGACCATTTTCTTATTTATAAGATGCTCAATATGTAGCTTAGGATTCGTATACAGTAATAGCTTCGGAGCACGTGGCGGAGAAACAAGCATCCAATTTGAGTCCCCAATAAATGTATCAAAACCATTGCCAATAATTCGATGTAACCCAAATGTAAGTAAATCTCGACCATGTAAAATCGATTGCCATCCAAAAGACGGGCGACTCCCTGATTTAGCAGATAGCATATCCCCTTTCTTATAATACTTACTTTTCAATATTCTTGAAAGCAGGCATTCCGGTCTATTCATTAGTTTCCAGCACAGATTAACTAATAATGCATGATTAAATTTATGAAAATCCCGAAATCCTAATCCATCTGTAAATTTAGGTGTAGCCAACTTCTTCCATGATACCCATGACGTTTTTCTTTGATGTACTGTTGTACCCCACCAGAACCTTGCTAAGGATTTGTCCATCAATTTGCAAATCTCAGAAGGCAGCTTGAATACATTCATTGAATACACCGGCATAGCATAAACAACAGATTTGATTAAAATTTCCTTTCCAGCTGGTGATAGGAATTTTGTTTGCCATCCTACCATTCTTGAATGAATTTTGTCAAGAATATATTGAAACACTTGTCTTTTGTTACGTTTAAACTGTTCTGGTAGCCCTAAATACTTTCCGGCACCTCCAACATTAAAAATTCCCAACATCTGATGTATATGTCTGCGCGTATGTTCAAACACTTAATTCCCAAAGATGACCGAGGATTTTTCTATATTTATTATTTGTCTAGATGCTTTACCATAATCCCGAAAAATATTCTGAAGACTCAATACATTCTTCCTATCCGCTCTGATAAAAAATAATGAATCATCTGCAAAGAATATGTGGGAGATGGGTGGTCCTTTGCGAGAAATTCTCACAGGTTGAATATGGAGATCCCTCTCCGCTTGATGCAACATAGTACTTAATACATCCGTACATAGTATAAATAAGTAAGGTGATAAAGGATCACCTTGTCTTAAACCACGACTTGGTTTAAAATTTCCATATGGGCTTCCATTAATCAAAACTGAGAATGAGACAGTACTAACACACTGCATAATCCAATTAATCCAGATTGACGAAAACCCTTTTCTTATCAGCATTGATTCGAGAAAATTCCATTCTATACGATCATAAGCTTTATTGATGTCTGTTTTCACTGCCATAAATTGTTAAGCTATAGATTTCTGGGTTCTTAATGAATGAAGTACTTCATGAGCAATAAGTACATTATCGGTCACTAGTCTTCCAGGAATGAAGGCTACTTGATTTTGGGTAACCATAGAATCAAGATGCTTTTTCAGACGGAACACTAGGATTTTAGAAATCACTTTGTAAATCACATTACATAGTGAAATTGGTCTAAAATCTGACATAGTTTCAAGGCAATTGATCTTGGGAATTAGACATATATTAGTATGATTAAATTCCGTTGTCAATTGACGAGAGTTAAAAAATTGAACAATTTCTGTGAAAATCGCCTCTCCAACAATTTCCCAATATTGTTGGAAAAAAACCGTCGAAAATCCATTAGGTCCAGGAGCTTTTGCTGCTCCAGTGGAAGATATAGCAGCCCAAACTTCATCTTTCGTAACTGGTCTAACTAATTCTACATTAGTATCATCGGATACGACACGATCCACACTTAAAAGGGCAACCTCCATATGTCCTTGATCTGATTTTGTGAATAAATTTAAGAAATATTCTTGAGCTTGGTTAGCAATAGATTCGTTTCCATAAATATTCTTCCTATTCACAGACTTTATGGATGAAATAGTGTTTCGAGCCCTTCTGTTTTTCGTAACTGCATGAAAAAATCTTGTATTTCTATCCCCTTCTGTGAGCCATTGATTCCTAATTTTTATCTTCCAATATTGTTCCTCCTCCATATATGCTGTTATGAGTTCATCTTTCAAATGAGATATAGAATCCACACTGCATTGGGGATTTGTTTTGGCTATATCAATCGCTGAGCTGAGGTCCTTTATCCGCTTATTTGCGTTGATATAATTATTCTTTTTTCACACCGACATTTCTTTCCGACAACTAGTAAGTTTTGCTAAAAGCGATGTACGTTACAAATTATTCCAACTCGTACTTACGACTCGCTTAAAATCTTCATGATGCGACCAACGTAGGTCATAACGGAACATCCTTGAACCGAACTCTGATTGACGTCTAATCATAATTATTCCAGACCATGGTGGTTTGAAGTCGTACCCCATTAACTTTGTTCCATTAGGTAGATTTGTGAGCTCCCATGTTTGATTCTTTTTTATTGAAAACATCTCTTGATCAATCCCCTGTATCCATTTCACTCTCTTTTTTACCTTTTCAATAGTTAAAGGGTCACCAACATTGATCTTGACCATATTCACTTCATTTTCTTCATCTATTATTTTATTATCAATGACATAATCATTGAGATAAGTGCCCTTATCTTGCACGCCCCTCTTTAATTTATGCATTATGCTCTTCGACTTCATTTAATTCATCACGTGAATTTTTTTTCATAATCTTTTTATTCTTCATTGGTATTAGTCATGACTCCTACATTTTAATATCATGTTAAGTTATAGATGATGTGCTTATTCTAGTCTTCTTCCCAATTCCACCCTCTTGTTTCTTTAAAAATTACATCTTTGTTAATACAAAAACTAATACAGATAGTGGATAGTAATAATACAAAAACTACTACAATACGTATATGTACTATAAGATAGATGCACTCTCAAGTTTCGGCTAAAACAATATTGAATAAGTTCAAAACGCTCTTGATTTGTTATAGTAACCTCACATGTTCACAAGAATACACACAATCTTAAAACACCTTACCAAAATCTTTTTATCCCTCTAGTTTTGCCTTTTCTTTTATAAATCCAAACTTTTGAATAAAAACTCTCTATCTCTCGTGAGTGTTATTTGTCACAATGCATTGTCTACTTATTTATCCTCACTGCTTCGAGTATAACCTTAGATACAAATTCCTTTTTTCATGTAATTTACATATCTCTTTTTTACAAGAATAAGGAACTTCTTTTTTACTCACTTTACTACTTTTTTGCAACTTCTCCACTTAATGCAAGCATATTGGGTCATTCTCGATGGGCTGCACCGAAATCCAGCTTCTTGCATTTTTTCTTCTCACTCGGTAGTTATGATGTCTTGACTTACTCCCTTGTACTATTTCTCAGATAGTTCAAGCACGTGTTGCAAACAAGTGTATGTTCACATATGAAAAAAACTCCCCCACACTCTAACGTGTTCTATATTTGATTTATGTTCACAACATGCCTCTACAACAACGGTCATATTTCTATTTAGGACGTAAAATGTCCAACCTACTGCTTCTGCCAAAAAAATCATTGATAATTTTCTTTTAGAACCTAACCATATTCATGATTTTGCGATTCTTTCTCTTTACAATCTCGCTTTGTTGTGGTGTATAAGCAGTGGTGACTTGCTTTCAATTTTTTTGTTCTTTGCAGTAGGTTGAAAATTGATGAGAAGTGTACTTCCCCTCCTCGGTTTGTCCTTAGACATTTGATCTCCTTCGTAGTATTAATTTCACTTTTTTAACAAATTGAAATGCATGAGAGCCTTTGCCTTGGTTTCCATTGTAGAAAATATACTCTTGCTTTTTTTTGCTATAATCATTTATAAAGCACAAGACATATTTATTTCCACTACTGCACAATCCTGAAACTTGGAATAAATTCTCCATGATTTCACTTCTAGTGATCCCAATAACCATCAGACTGAGGTAGTTTCATCTTCTTCTCTATCATTTTCTTTCACTCTCATTTTGAAGCTGCACTTTCTCAATTTGTAAATCTAGTAATTTCTCTGATAGTTTGTTATATTCTATAAATGAAATTTTTTTTGATTTACTTCATAAAAAATGATGACTATATATACGCATTACACAAACAGAAAGCTATAAAATTTACAAATAAATATGACATATTACTAGAACTCAATTAGATTACAGTAAAATTATTAAAATAACACAAATTATTATATAAAAATAATTATTTATCTCAAATAAATTATATATAAAATTAAAATATAATATTTGTATTCGATTTTTTTAATTTAGATTTAAAATTTTTTATAATTATTTTAATATTAAATTTGTGATATATTTATAAATTTAAATGATTATTATTATATTTAAAATAAAAATTTTAAATAATGTTATTTTATTCAATTAACTATTAGATTAAAACTTCCTAAAATTCCTCTACTCGCGACTGGCCATATTTGCTTGCGGTTACAGGTTATTAGCCTGATCACTCTGTTCCCATGCAATGATACACGAAACCGTCATTTACGTGACATGTATCTAATCCTCGGGAAAACGACACAATAGTTGATTAGATGGCTTAAAGTCACGAAAACACTCAAAACTCATAAAATGAAAAGGATGAGAATTATTAAAATGCGTTGATCAGTTTACTAAACCAACCGTAATAGTAAAACTTACGGTTACTGCCTTACCAAAATTTTCAAAAATAATTATAATTTTCAATTATCTCTAATTTGACTAAAACTTGATCCATTAACAAAATGTTTTGTCGCGAAAAAGAGTTTGTCACATGTTGTAAAGAATACTTAACAGCAATCTCATAAAGAAAGAAGATATGCGCCATATGACAATGTCCAATAAATTAAACACCACAACCATTTCTGAAAGATTTATAATGTATTTTGAGTATCGAAGCAAGAAAGTACCAAACAAAAAGAAAAGTAGATAGAGGAAACAACTTAGAAGAGAGATGTTCCTTTTCCCTTCTTGTCTCCACCAATCTCGAAGTGCTTGCACCTCTGCAGAAACCACATAAACTTAAGAAACAGATCTCAAATACCAAAAAGTGTTCACAAAAGAAACATTCTCAGTACCTTAATTGAGTGTTGAGAAAAGTGTTTGCAAGTTTGGCATTGAAGCCTCAAGACAATCTTCTTGGTTGTCTTTGCCTGTTCAAAAATAAATAAATAATGAGTATAAGCTAATTAACCTATGATTCAAGGAGGATTTTACATGTTTATAGACCTCCTTAGTCAAAAAATCTCTAAACTAAGGAGAGATGGTTTTCAGAGCGCCTAGACGATAGAAATTAGGAATCCATATGACAAAGATAAGAAAACTCAAATCTAAGTCTCAGTGTTTTTGTTACCTTCTTGTGGAAGACGGGCTTAGTCTGACCACCATAACCGGATTGTTTGCGGTCATAACGACGCTTTCCTTGAGCAGCAAGACTGTCTTTACCCTTCTTGTATTGGGTCACCTTGTGCAAGGTATGCTTTTTGCATTCCTTGTTCTTGCAGTAAGTCTTCTTAGTTTTAGGAATGTTCACCTAAACATTCAGAAAACCAACTTTTTAGTTTAACTTCCAAAATAAATGGTTTCAAAAGCATACAGAACTGAGAGCAATCACAAGAACTAACGACTCAAAATAGTCAATACTGGTAAGCTCCGTATACATGTTTTTGGGTTTTCTAACTGTTTTGTAATCAAAAGTTCACAACAAGTGGCTAAAACAAAACAAGTAACAAGTACACAGCAATACATTGTTTTGCTTATCCTAAAACCATTCGAGACGAACTCAATTGGATAGTAAATCATCGAAGTATATAAAGAAGGTAGGTAGCATAACAGATTCTAAACCAAGAACGAACAGAAACAAATGACTAAATGGAAAAAATTATACAACAGATCTACAAAACAACAATTCTGTTCTTCTCACAAGTGTTTTTCCGAATATTTTAGCAGCCGAAGAGAGTTTTAAAAAAATACTACAGCTTCTCCTAAACTGTGAGAAGCTTAACAGATATGAAGAAAGAAAAGAGAATCACCATTTTCGCTCTTCGGTGAAGCTCTCGGTGCCGTCGTCGTCTGCTTGCCGAAAAACAAAAGAAAATTAAAGGAACGGAACTTATACGAGATTTCGAGAAACCCTAATGGCCTAATGCCTTGCACGGCCTTCTAAAAGCCCATTTACGTAATCCCATAAGCCCATAGTACAATTTAACCTCGCTTCCTTTTCGTCACGGAAAATAAAATATATTGTTTTACTGTCTCTCTGACACGTGGACCTAACTAGCCGTTAGAGAAACAACGGTTATGTTTTTTATTCAAACTTCATACCTCGAGAATCTCAAACCCTAAATCGCATTTCATTTTCACTCTCTATCTCTTTCTCATCTCTGAATTAGGAAGAAAATTGAAGCTTCTAAGCTTGAAAAATGGCACGGACGCCATCCTCTTCTAGATCGAATCAAACTCAGTTCACCTTAATCAGAACCCCACAAACGAAACAACGCCTCAATTTCCACTCGAAAGCCCCAAACCCAGATGCATCCAAAGAACAGATTCTACCGGAGCATCCAGTTGAAGTGATCGGCCGGATACGAGATTACCCAGATCGAAAGGATTCATCAGCTTCGGTGTTGCAGGCAAACCCGGATAATCAAACGGTACGAGTCCGAGCTGATGTTGGGTACAGAGATTTCACGCTCGATGGCGTTTCTTTCTCGGAGGAAGAAAGTCTTGAAGCGTTTTACAAGAAATTCATAGAAGAGAGAATAAAAGGCGTGAAGCTCGGTGATAAATGTACAATCATGATGTACGGACCTACTGGTTCCGGAAAGAGTCATACGATGTTTGGATGCGGGAAGCAACCTGGGATTGTTTACCGGTCCTTGAGGGATATTTTAGGAGATTCGGATCAAGAGGGTGTTTCATTTGTTCAGGTTACTGTTCTTGAGGTCTATAATGAGGAGATATATGATCTTCTTTCGACCAATAATAGCAACAATTTAGGGATTGGTTGGCCAAAGGGAGGAAGCACTAAGGTAAGTTTCATCGAACCTTTATGGGAAACTTGTTTATGTTCTCTATTTAAGGACTCTAATGGGTTCCTGACTGATCAATCCTTGACATAGTTGATAGTTGTATCACTTCTGGAAGTTTTTTGGTTTCTGGATTCGAATTTCAGACTCTTGTAGGGTTGCTTTTGGAATAGATTTTTTTATGTAAGGCTACGTTTTGTTATTTTACAGGTCAGGCTTGAAGTAATGGGAAAAAAGGCGAAAAACGCAACCTTCATTTCAGGGACAGAAGCTGGAAAAATCTCTAAAGAAATTGTCAAAGTGGAGAAACGAAGAATTGTTAAAAGCACACTTTGCAATGAAAGAAGTTCTCGGAGTCACTGCATGGTTTGTGATAATGATCTTTTTGATTGAAACATGTCTAGCTCTATTTCATTTCCTGTGCTGTTAGAACTTATAAGTGATTGTTTCTCTCTGTAGATCATACTTGATGTGCCAACTGTTGGGGGAAGATTGATGCTTGTTGACATGGCTGGTTCAGAAAACATAGACCAAGCTGGGCAGACTGGATTTGAAGCAAAGATGCAAGTAATGTTTGCTTCTCTAGCCTTTCTGTATTCATTCGATCAAAGTTATTGTTGTTATGGAAATAAACGAACTATATATCTCTCTTCAATAGACCGCTAAGATCAACCAGGGAAATAGTGCACTGAAGAGAGTTGTCGAATCTATAGCAAATGGAGACTCTCACGTTCCGTTTAGAGACAGCAAGCTGACCATGCTGCTCCAGGTGAAAATTTGTGTTCTTTTGTTTTATCCTGTTGAAGATGTTTCTGTAGCTACTTGTAGATGTTTAGTGTTGTTTCTATTCTCTGGATGCAGGACTCTTTTGAAGATGACAAGTCAAAGATTCTAATGATCCTATGTGCAAGCCCGGATCCAAAGGAAATGCATAAGACTCTATGCACTCTAGAGTATGGGGCAAAAGCAAAGTGTATAGTTCGTGGGTCTCATACTCAGAACAAAGATAAGAATGGGGGTGACGAGTCTTCTTCTGCTGTTATTTTGGGATCAAGAATAGCTGCGATGGATGAGTTTATTTCCAAACTCCAGTCCGAGAAGAAGCATCAAGAAAAAGAAAGGAATGATGCACAAAAGCAGCTGAAGAAGAAGGAAGAGGAAGTTGCTGCTTTGCGATCTCTTCTAACACAGAAGGAAGCATGTGCTACCAATGAAGAGGTGATAAAAGAGAAAGTGAACGAGAGAACTCAACTTTTGAAATCAGAATTAGAGAAGAAGCTTGAGGAATGCCGAAGGATGGCTGATGAATTTGTTGAGATGGAGAGAAGGAGAATGGAGGAAAGGATCGTGCAGCAGCAAGAGGAACTGGAGATGATGCGGAGACGGTTACAGGAAATTGAGTTTGAGTTCCAGCGCTCAAGGGATGGAGGAACTACTGATGAAACAAGTGGGTTTGCTAAAAGACTTAGGAGTCTTTACCCTGACGATGATCCTGGTATGGTGAAGTCAATGGACCTTGACATGGGTGATCCAGAACCAGTCAAACAAGTTTGGGGAGCTGCTCTTTCATGCCAATCAAGCAACACAGTTGGCAGCAACTTCACCAACATTTTGCAACCAAAGCCTTCAGAAAATATGCTTTCGCAAATGTACCCTGACCGGGTATGCCTGAGCACTGTCTATGAAGAAGAAGAGGTTGAAGAAGAGGACGAGAAAGTGATAGTCGAAGATAAAAACATATGCTCGATAACAACACCAATGCCTAGTTTTAACTTTGAAGGTTTGGGTAAAGAGAACTGCTTCAGCAGTACAGACGAGAAAGAATCAGCATCCTCTAGGAAGTTGAGAATTCAAAACATATTCACCCTTTGTGGCAATCAAAGAGAGCTGTCGCTACACAATGGACAGGAAGAGATTCTTCAGGCCAAGAATGCAACACCTTATTCACCTAATAAGAAAGATGATCAGTTGTTTTCTATAACCAATAAGGCCGAAGCACTAGCAGTAGAAGAATTCAAGGAAAACGATATCTCAGTCGATGAAAGTAACAACAGGCAGATAGATATCTATGTTAAATGGGAAGCAGCCACTGATAGCCCTTCAAAGCAGCTCATAGCAACATTGAGAGTTACAAAGGATGCCACACTAGCTGACTTGAGGAAGCTTATTGAGATCTACCTTGGACCTGATAACCAAGCTTTTACCTTTCTCAAGCTCGGGGTAATATCTGTGTAACCCAAAAAATACAATCCATTTATCTGTTTTTGAATATTCTGATCCTAAATGCAGATTTCATTTAATTGTTTTAAGGAACCATGTGGAGCTCAAGTGGCAAGGGATACAGAATCAACAGTTCAAGCGACGAGCCTGCCTTTCTGCAACGGACACGCTTACCTCGCTACTCTTAGACCGGGAAAGAACTTACAACTACTGAATTTGGCACCGGTCAGTCCTCTCCCGCTAACTCCCATAGAAAACAAGATGCAGTTTACGCCCATCTCAAGAATGACACCGAACCACCAAGTTGATGAACTTTCATCACCCAAACTCGTAGCTCATCTCAGCTCCACTCCATTCATCACTGTCAGAAGACATTAAAGTCGCTATGTCTTCTTCTCCTTCTGTTCAAAGCCAGCCTAGATGTAGCCTTTTCTATTTCTCAGTGTTGGAAAAGAACTTCTATTCATGAATATTCTCTACATCAATATCAACATCTTAGCAGAAACAGAACGTTACCCAACTCATTTTTGCACAACATTTCTCAAAACCATCTCCACCAATGTTACCTCAATGAGTTTTCATTTTTAATTTATTTGCTAAGACGATATATGTTCTTTATATTTTCAATCTATATTGAAGGTTTAGAAAAAAAATAGAAAGAGAAAAAACCTGAAGTACTTTTCACAAGTTACACTTTAAAGATATATGAACAATTTCTCTTAAACATAACAATGAAAGAGATTGGATTAACCCCTCTCTCTCTCTCTCTCACACACACACACACACACATCTTGTTCTCAAGGGTAAGAAACAAATCCGTTTTTCTCAATGGATGAGGATCAGTAAGAATGGTATCTTTTACCATCCAACTTCTCCTTCCCAAACTTCATTTCCTCTTCTTACCAGAGCCGATGGTAAGAAGCTCAAAGCCTTTCATGGCCTCATCATTCCCAGGCCTTCCAGCTGCAGATGATAACTTGGATTCATAACTCTGTTGACCTCGTTGAGTTGTGGTGAGACGTGACCCACTTGAAAATAGTCGGCTTGAGCGGTTCTCGCTGGGCTCAGCTGATGTGCCAGGTCTGCTGTTTGATATCACACCTCTCTTTGAGGTACTCCCGTTTCGAGATGATGAATGGTGTCTATCAGACTCGTTCTGCAAGTGAAGCCACCAAATCAAAACATAAAAAACTCTGGATAATTAAGTAGTACCCATGACAGATTTACAAGATGGCCAACGAAAGAAAGTAACAAAAACTGACCACTTCTTTGACAGGAGAGGGTATATCATCAGGAGATCTGTGTCTAGAGCGGTCACCATGGACGCCTTGGCCTGAAACATTTCTTCTGGTGAATGCTTCAATTGCACCTGAAAATCGTTCTTTGAGGTCCTGTCCCACTAAACAGAGTAGGAAATTAAGTTCTCAAACTTCCACTATTTAAGAATGTCTGTTAAATTTCTGGACACGAATTAGAAAAAATTCTCAGGGAGAAAACATATGAATATTAAATCTGAAGGTTCATGTAAACAGTCCAAGGTTTTCAAAATTCAGTAGATCTCTCACCAAGTTTGTCTGATATTTTTTTGTTATCCCATCCCATATTAAGATACAGAGAACAATGTACCTGTAGGCTTTCCAGGTCTTTCTGCAAGTGGTCCTGGAGAGTCCAAGGCTGGTCTTGGAGTTGGCTGTTGTGAGCAATAAACATAACAATAGCAGGATAAGAGTTTGGATTATTGAATTGGTTGAAATTTGGATCTCCACACGTGAAATCAATAATGGAACTAACCTTTAGTCTCGAACTAGAGCCAATCTGAGGATATTTCAAAATTGTCCAATCAAACACGTAGTCGAGCTGATAACCTGCATGCATAATTCATTTCATCAAAACGAACTATGGATAAGTTCCACCAAACTGCATAGCATAGACCATCGACAATCTAATAATAGACAAGGGACAGAGAATAAATGCAGCAAGAAGTTCTAACCTTCACGAATGAAAAGGTCCCTGAAAAGTCTTCTCAGATATGAATAATCTGGTTTGTCCTCGAATCTCAATGATCGACAATAATGGAAATACGAGGTGAACTCTGATGGATGCAACTTGCAAAGAACCTCCAGAAAGTAAATTCACGTTATGTCAAAATCTACTGGACATCTGAAAACATTATCTGCATACAAAACCTTGACAGTTATGTACCTCTACAGGTGTGAGCATCTTTTTTTCACTAATTTTGTCGTACTTTTGCTTCTTCGTACCAGCTTTTAAACCTTGCCACGGAAGACTGAGACAAGAGGAAACATGGAATCAAGTTTAAGAATTTAAGAAGTTATAAGCTACTATAGTAATATGCAACCAAGGAAGTTTCCTACCTTCCTCGTAGAAAATACATCAACACATAACCAAGCGACTCCAGATCATCTCTTCTACTTTGCTCTGTAAGCATGCATAAGAAATGAGTCAGCAAGGAAGATGACATTTTCAAATGCTTCAGACAAGAAATCTACGAATGTATGACATGAAAGCAGCTCTTACCAATCCCTAGGTGCGTGTTCACACTTGCATATCGTGCAGTTCCTGTAAGATGCTTGTTTTCCCTGTAAATTTACAAACAATTTTAATAAAGCAAGCTCGAAGAGGAGTGCATAAAGTGAATTCAGCAAGGAAATAGAAATTTTTTTCTATTTTCGTACTAACACAAAGGTCACGGAGAGAAATTATAAGAGAACACCAATGCAGCATAAAATCATGTTTCATTATTAGATGGGCAGAGAAGATCAAGTAAAAAAATTCTACTGGAATACAACAGATTCAATAAACATGAATATCCAAAAAGGAAGGGTAAGTGTTTGCAGATTTCACCTGTATGGTATATGCTTTTGTGTCTGAAGATCCTTGTACTTTTTAGCAAGGCCATAATCGATGATATACACCTGAAGACAAAAAATTAATTCAGTAAACCAGAAGGCAAACTATTAGTCTTATCCTAATAATCATAAGGACATATTCAAGATATACACCAACTCAAGCTGAAACAGGAGTACCTGGTTTGCTTTGCGCCCAAGACCCATCAAAAAGTTGTCTGGTTTAATATCACGGTGAAGAAAACCACGTGAATGCATGTATTCAATTCTGCATATCTGCATTAATACAACATAATCAATGGAACAGATTAGCATCATTCTCAAAGACCAACATAATATCATGAAAATAAAGGGCATTATTATCACTACTTACTAACTGATCTGCAAGCATCAAAACAGATTTCAAAGTAAACTTTCGATTGCAGTAATTGAATAAATCCTCCAAGCTGGGGCCAAGAAGATCGATAACCATGCAACTGTATTCACCCTCGACTCCAAACCATTTGAGATGGGGAACACCCGCTATTTTCAAAGCAAGAGAACATGTTAAGCTACCATAGGCAAAGAGGACTAGAACTAAAATTTCATACAAACAACCCGACAAACCCAACTCACTCCCTCCTTGAAGCAACATATATACTTTCGATTCATACTGCAGTTGAGGATGCCTAGTCTTCACAGGTTCCTAGTGTCAAAGAGAAGTAATTTTAGAAGAGAAACAACAACAGAAATGGAGCTTGATAACACCCTAACGGAGCAGAAACCACCGAGGATAAGAAGATTAAAATTAAATTCACAATAGAGGAACATACCATTGAATTACAATTTTATATCCAATCAAAACTAGTCGTATCAAGTATTCAAAATTGAAGCCTTTAAGTTTGTAAATTTGAATGAAAATCTAAGAATTAAACCCGTAATTTTACCAGCTTAACTGCGACTTCTTCTCCAGTTTGTACATTGATCCCTGAAACACACACATACACAAAAATATCAAATTTACACTCCAACAACAACTGAACAAACCCAATGCAAGAACGCCAAAACATCTAGATGATGTGAATTCTTCATACCTAAATAAAGTTCGCCGAACGATCCACTACCGAGTTTCCTACCCAACATAAACTTTCCGCCGATGACGTGATCCATCTTCTGATTCCGATTCATCTTTTTTGATTCCGATGCGCAAATTCACAAATTTAAAGAAGAAGCACACAATCCGATTTACCAGACGGAACGACTAAATAACAATAGCATCAGTAAAAACCCAATCGCCAAATACGGGAATTTCTTATCGACCAATCGCGAAAGCTAAAACACAGCAGATGATGAAGTAACAACAAGACCCTCCACGCAACAGTTACTAAAGCTGATTTTTTTTATGGTGAAAGCTCAGGGCTTTCCAAGAAAGAGAAAGAGAGTGTGCTAGTGTTTACCTTTATAAATGCGCGAGAAAAAAAAGAAAGAAGAATCAAGAAGAAGAAGAAGAATCTAGGAAAAGAAAATCTGCGCAAAGAAATTGAAGGTAGTAGGCTCAATTATTCGGATCTGAGCCTCAGGGAGAATCGTGGAAGAAGAGAGGAAAGAAGGAATAATAAAAGAATAGAGAAATGAGAGAGAGGAATATGGGAAAATTGACTGAAGAAGACAAAGAGAGACGAAGAAAGACAATACTTTGACGTAATATATTTATTTATCTTCAATCTTTTTCTAAACCCAAAAAAGGTAATTTTCGTGTACGGATTAGCATAAATTCTTTTCGTTTTCCAACGACATAAAATTCTAATTCCTTCTAATTATAACATCAATAACAATATATACTATAATTCGAACTTAGTTATTTATTTGTCATTTTTCACTCAACAAAATTATCTTACATTTTCATTAAACTATTTTTATCAAGACAAAATTTCATCTCATTTCATATTTCTTTTATTATCAAGACAAAATTCATCTCATTCATTAAACTTAACTCCGGGCATTCGAATATTAATTTTGGTTTCAATAGGTTACTTTTAGTTTCAGTTTTTTTGGATTGATAAGATTAAAGATCTATTCGATTATTTTTATATTTTGGTTTGGTTTTAGTTCGATCGATTCAATTATTAAATTTAAAAACCAAAAATAACTAAAAATAATTTGGTTAACCAAAAATAACAAAAAAAATAACCAAAAATAACCAAAAATAACTAAAAATAATCAAAAGTGACCAAAAAATAACCGAAAATAATTTATATTTTTCGGATATTATTTCGGTTTTTAGTTTTGTTAGTAACCAATAACCATAATTTTTTAAAATAATATTCGTTCCGTTAATTCTTTATAACCGAATATCAACCAAATCTATTTTTCGGTTTGGTTTCAATTCGGTTCATTCGGTTCAAATTATTTGCCCAAGCCTAATTAACTTTTTTTTTCTTTTATCAAAATAAAAACATATGATCAATTGTAATCACAGTTATAGACGATAGGCAAACAAACAATATTTATTATAAACGCAATTTCAGTCGAAGTACATAATCGCCGAACATACAAAATAAATATGACATATATGTAATTTGCAGATTTTCTACTATTCCATTAGAATGAGTTTTCAGTGAATCCACAACACGATAATTTTTTATTTAACAATAAAAATTATTTACAACAAAATTGAAAAGGTGGAAAATATAAAATTAGAACATATAAGTTATTTACAATAGTAAATTTGATACTCATATATGCATGTGAGAAGAAGAAAAAACATTGTTTTGTTGTTTGAAACATATCAATCATATGTTTGTTAAATCATAGAGATAAAACCTTTATTGTATATTTCAAAACAGACCAATTTTTGTGCATAGATTCTTAGTGGATATGCTTCGAATAAATATGGCTATAAACATTGTAGCATGCTGATTTGAGTTTGGATAATAATACAAAAAGATTGTATTTATACAATCCACTACATTTCATACTCATTAGTAAACAATTTACAATTAGAACATGAAATTTATAATGTTTCTTAAACATTTGATATTGTTTAACGATTATTAATTATGGTGAATGAAAAGCTAAGCAAAAGAAGTCAAAGAATAGGAAAAAGTATATAAAATAAGTAAATAAAGTAAGCTTATAGTTGTATGAATTGCGAATGAGACACTAAAGGCATAAAGCTACCGAAGAGCAGAGCCTTTGTCTCCACCAGATTTTGAAAAAAAATATATGTTAAATTATACTAACAATAAATTGAAGATTAAAATGGTAAATAGACTCTTGTAAAATGAGTGGCATTAGGTATGGTGGTTTTGCAATGTCTTGTTTCAAGTTGTTCAAGACAGTAAATTTGCTAATCTAACAAGTGATATGGTTGAGTACTAGTGGAATTCTTTAAAACATGGTAAGAAAATTCAATGTGTTAGTTATGCCTAACCAGAAACAAAGGTGGACTCAGGTTTAAAGATATCAAATGCTTTAATAAGAATTTACTAGATAAGCATATATGGTAGTTTGTAGAGGTTGAATTGGTTCTTAAACCATACTTTGGACCAAAGAGTTTGAAACGACAATTCAATTCCATCAATGTTTGGGTTGAGGAGGTGTAAGATGAATATGGGCTGCATGCTTCATGGAGAAAGAACGTACTTTTGGATGTCAATTTAAAGTTAAAGATATCGAACAAATCTTTAATATATTATTTCATAAATATTTTAATAAAATAATTTTACTATAACGTGTTATTAATAAAATTACCATGTTGATATACCATTACCATAGTGAGTTTCAAATAAATATATAAATGAGTTTAAATTATTAGAATAATTACAATACTAGATTTATACCCACGACATGCGTGAAAAAAATATTCGCAAATAATAAAATATTTTTGTTAGTAAATATAAATTAAATATTTATAATTTAAAATTATTTTTAATATTATTTTCGTATATGTAAATTAAGAAAAGAAAAATAATTGTATTATACGAATTTAATAGTATTTTTTTGTTAGTATAATAAAATATATTGATTTTTTAACTAAATTAATAACAATGACATATATCGTAATTATTCTAATAATTTAAATCTATTTCTATATTTGTTTGAAATTCACTGTGGTGATGACACGTCACCATGACATTTTTGTTAATAACATGTCAAAATAAGATTATTTTTTAAAAATATTTATCAAATAATATATTAGGGATATGTCATTGTTATTAATTTGGTTAAAGAATCAATATATTTTATTAAATTAAACAAAAATATTATTAAATTCGTAAAAAATATATTTTTATTTTTTTATTTACATATACAAAAGTAGGTAATAAAATTTTTTTTAAAAAATTTTTTTATTTAAATAAAAATAAAAATTATATAAATATCTAATTTACATGTACTAATAAAAAATAATATATAATTTGTGAATATTTTTTTTCATATGGATATAAATCTAGTTTTAGTTTATTTTTGGTACTTTTCCACATATACCATTCGAAAGATTGATCACACAACAAGTAATACAAAACTTACATCCCATTCCAAGACTTAATTTTTTTTTTTTGTCTTTCAACAAATTTATTAAACAAAGAGAAAAGGGGGAATGTTAGAGAGGAAGAGAGACAATAAGACTTGGGTTAAGAGTGTTAGTGGGCGAATACTTCAGCTTGAGGTTTAGTACAACCAAATAACATAACATTAATTCTCTCCTTCTCCATGTGAAAAAGAATTAAATAAACAAACCAATTCCGAAAGAATATTTACTTCTTTTTTGTTCTTTTTCTGGTTGACATCAAATCAAACACACCTACGTTTAAACAACTAAACAAATCCATCTTTGTTGAACTCTATTTGCTTACTCTTTTTGGAGAAAACAAAAGGCTTTCAACGAAATCAACACACACACAAGTTATAATAAGAAGAGTCTCTGGTTCAGGCTGTGCAAAATGTGTCAGTCAAATCAGGGTTCTTCACCCGGACGAGCTGGACTTACCACCTTCTTTCTCTGGATCTTCCATCTGTGTCGGTAATATATTCAAGAAGTTTCCTTGGTCGGTCATCGTGCCACCAGATGATTCATCTTCTGTACAATTTCATTACAGAGAGAATCAACATGGATTTGATCATATTCTGTCACTTGCTTCCACTCCAACACATGATAAAAGGGAAAATTATTTACCAAAGAGGGACTTAATCGATGGTCGCTTTGGCTTATTGCTCTTCTTCTTCAGCTCAGCTGCACAATAGAACTTTTAATCACAATGGCAATCTAGTTTTCTCAGCAGAACAGAGAAGGGGGACGTAAAGTGAAATACCTATCCCTGGTAATTGGTCATCGTTTACGATTTCAACGTTCTTGTAAGTATAACCCACAAAGTTAATATCCTTGGATGACAGCATCTGGAGAAGAAAAAAGCGGCTGAATTTGACGATGCAAATGAGTTGTGCGACATAATGCAAGAAAGTCAATACCTACCTTTCTCCATGGACCTGACTTTGATGATTTCGGAACTTGCTTGTCAGTCTGTTTCAGAAGGAATCAAAGAAGAGTATACGTTATTTTCTTTATCAGGAGCATACAAATTATCTGTGGCACCAATATTTTCAGTTACACATCATCACTGGAACCTATACATCATGACCTGATAGTTACCTCTTCAAATTTCTCAAAATTTTGGGTGTCCAACTCATCATTGACTTGGGGAATAAAGGCAGCCTTCATTTGGTATAATTTTTGCCATTCCGTACCTCTGAACCAAGGGTGACCCTAAAAGAAACCAGTCAAAAGCGTTTAATAGGGTTTTCACAATATTCTTAGATACGTGGACTTCGTATATCAAAGGTCAATAAAGCACACAACACCTTAATTTCATCAGCTCCTTTAGTTCCAAGCCTTTGTTCAACATTGCATAAAAGTTTACAAATAAGATCCTTGGCTTCTGGTGATAGTCTAACCTCTTCTGGGAATTTCAAGTAATTTCTCCAATTTACAATCTGCATAGTGAAAGGACAAAAGGTTAAGTTTCCACATTGGAATAACCAAAGAGATACAAAAGTACACAAGACTTCAGATCGCCAGTCGTCTCTTTCCAATAATATTCAAATGGAAGGTACACAAGAGCAATGAATTAATTACCTTCCTACAAGTTGTCATGGGATCGTCTGAATAAAATGGCGGAAACCCCACAAGCATTTCATACATAATGGCGCCCAGAGACCACCTAAAAGAGTACTCTTAAGATTATTCATCTATGTTAGTTATTTTCACCAAAGACAACGAGAACACATTGCAATAGTTGACTGCACCTACCAATCACATTCCATTCCGTATCCTTTTTTCAGCAGAACTTCTGGGGCAATATAATCAGGAGTTCCGACTGTGGAATAAGCCTGAAACCAATAACCTCAGCCTAGTAAATTATATCCAGCATAGATTTCTATATCAGTGGAGAGAATACTTCTTCAATAAACAAAACATGCTGGATACTTCATCAAAATGTACACCTTCAGAAATAAGATGATGCATAAGTGACACTTACAAGCATCCTTCTATTTCTCTGCCAGTTTAACAGCTGCTCCTGTTGGGTGCGTCTTGTTGCCACAGGGCGACCATCGCTTTGTAAAGCACCACTAACGTTTCGTGCAACTGTGAAATCTTTTTCCTGAAGATTACTACAGTCTAGTGGTTTACATAATCCAAAATCTGACAATTTCATGTGGCCCTCTCTGTCAAGTAGCAGATTATCAGGCTTGATATCTCTGTATCATATTGGAGAAAAAAAACTGAAGTTAAGAACTAAATAACAGGCATGGAAGCAATAACTAAGTCCTATGTCCTACTTCACTGACCTGTGAATGTAGTTGTGCTTATGAATGGACTCAATAGCCAGGACCGTTTCCCCAATATAAAACCTGGCCTCATCTTCAGTAAGGGTGTCTTTCCTCATAAGTAAAGTCATCATATCCCCACCAGGTAGATACTCCATTATGAGATACAAGTACTCATCATCTTGAAAAGAACAATACAGTTTGACAATGCAATTACTGTCAACTTCTGCAAGTAAATTTCTCTCCGCTTTTACATGTTCCACCTGAAAATCAGATTCCACAAACACATCAACCAACTAAACAAATGTCCATCAAAAGCAGATTGGAGGAATCCAAATACCTGTCCTCTGCGAAGCATCTCCGATTTCTTAAGCTTCTTCATTGCATAGACATTGCCTGTTCCCTTCTCTCTACAGATCCTAACCTGCAAAACGAGAAAGAAACACAAAACAGAAAACATGAAGGAGGATAAAATTTAGCATCATATACTTACTAGGACACGGTCCATAAAGCCCCAAGCTTTAAAAACTCACATGCTAGAATTAACACCTGGTGCCTTACGCACAAAATGAATATGGAAACATTTTCCTCATGACACTTTGGCAGCATTCCATTTGAACTTTTGTATGATCCATACTTAAAACTTGAAACGGTTTCAGGTACAAGAAAACTATATATATATATATATTATGTGTTACTATGTATATTCAGATGGTATAAATCCTACAAGCCACAGGACAACTAATGATAAGAATGCAAAAGAAATAAGGTAGATAGGTTAAACTTCACAGAAGGCATTACCCAAAATTTAGTTTTGAAAAGAGTCCAAGCAAATATATGATACCTCTCCAAATGCACCCTTCCCAATCATTGTCAGTGGCTCAAAGTCATCAGCTCCCATTTTATGCCTTTGACGGCGCATGTATTCGGTTTCTTTCAACTCCAAGTCCTTTAGCAAGTTGTTTTGCTCTTCCTCAGAGACTTCTGCAGCAGCTAATTTTTTTTCTAGCATTTTGCGTCTGCATAAAGTATAAATATCAACAACAGAAAAGGCACAACTGAAATTATTTCGCAGCATGAAAAAAAATTACATAGTGAAAAATATGTACTGAAACCATACCGCTCTTTTCTTTCTTGCAGACTCTGCATTTGCATTTTGTAATGATTTTCAATATATAGTTTTGCAGCAGCAGCTTTCTCCTTAGTTACATTTGAAAGTACTTCTTCACTTCCAGGTGTTTTCGGTCCATCCTTTACATTGCTTGTGGCTTCCTTCTTTTTTGAGGATTTTACCTTGTCTTTAGATTTTAATTTACTGATCCAAGCTTTGGCAGTCTCCATTTCTCTCCCCCTTTAGCTCCCCTCCCCCTCAGACAGGTGTTAAGTTAAATTCTTTATGTACAAACAAACAGAGAATTTGATCGATATTCGATAAGCGCCACGAATGTGTTCCACTCCAATAATGCAGCTAGTGAAATTTTATACTGCTTCACAACTAAAACAAGAAGACATATATTAGCTACACTGACTCCAACAGAAGAATGTTCGAAGTAAACAGAATGGTACAATCAACTCTAAACATTGACAGAAACTCAGGCCAACAAATAACCTAAACGAATTCAAAGTTGACAACATTCTCTCACAAGTTTCTGAAAACTTCGTTGGTAAAGCTTAATTTTATATACCCAAACCACAAAACATATAAGAATCTAAATTGCAGAATTCTCCATGGATTAAATTAAAAAGAAAATACGTCAATTACATAATCACTTGATAGTGGATCACAACGCAATAGATCTGAAATAAGACAAACACTGAAAATACCGTATGTACGCCCAAAAGGTGGGAAATTAAGAGTTAAAACCGGAAACCTAGGTTTTGGGCCAGCAAAAATGTACCACCACACCTTAAATCATACAATTCTAACAAGGGTCGTTCTCAACGAAGCAGGAACAGAGACAGATGGTAATGAAACCTCAAGAAACAAGCGTTAGATTAGGGAACACAACATGGAGACCACGCAAAGACAGAGACCCGCAATTTGTGGTAAGAAAAAAAAAAGTAAAAAAAGACCTTGATTACTGGGATTCTATTCTCAATTCTTGCTCTGGTTCTTCAAATTTCTGAGGATCGAATTCTTGCAATTTAAAGAAGAAAAAAAAGTTGGAAGCTTTTATTATTATCCCATTTGATGTGTGTGAATTGCAAAGACCAATACTGTTCTTCTTCTGCGTCTATCTTTCTCTCTCTGTTCTTTTTTGTCTTCTCTATCCTTTTTCGGCAATTGTATATATTATTGGGGGATTAGGTTTAAAACGACATTATTAATTTATTTAGTTACTAAAGTTGATTAAGTTGTACGTCTTAAACAAAAAAATATTACCCAGAAAATTAGGAAACTAGTAATTGATTTTAATTACCAATAATTTTAATATTTTTTATTGGCAAAGTGATTAAACAATGCTCGGATGTCGATATTAGATATGCATTTCCGTCACGATTCAATTTGGTCCAACTGATTAGATTGAATATTTTACCTGCTAATAATAAATATTTTTAAATATAAAAATACTAAACATGAAATATTCAAGTTATAATAAAATGTAAATATAGTTATATTAATAAAAATTAGGTAATTTTGTAAAATAATAGTTTTTAAGTTTTTGTTTTAAAATTATTATGATTAATTTAAATTTACAGTAATAACACAAATATAAAATTAAAATTTATTAAAAATTTAATAAAAATTAAATTTTAAATTAAAAAAGAAATCAGATATAATGTTTTAAATTTATATATAATTTATTTACTTTTAAAAAAAATTTCACATAATTTTTATGCTATTTTTTGAATTTTAGTTCTACAATATTAGATTTAAATTTTTGTTTAGATATATTATTTTAAAATACTACTTTAAAAATTATAATATTATAAAATTATGTATATCAGTAAAAATATTATAGAAAAACCAAAAATTCGAACTTTGAAATGAATTTCCTTAATTTTTTTAGAGTTTAATGAAATTTTTTTGTTATAACTAGTATTTTGGTTTTTATAAAAATCTAAACCAAATTGGCTACTAATTTAGGATTCAACCGGTTCCGGTTTATATACCATTGACTTTATGCTTTGAGAAGTGGATTAAACGGCGTTATAATCTTTCGTGGACCCCTCCACGGAAATATGTTTCGATGGTAATAATGTGAAAAGTGTTTGAATAATAATAGAAAAATAGATAATTTATTATTATATTAATTTTATTAATATAGATAATTTATTATTATATTGATTTTATATAGTAAAAAGAGAAAAACAATTATAGAAAAGTTACTTTATTAACATACGCATTTATATAGAATGAATAAGTAGGCAAATGTAAGTTTACATAAATAATCAAATGATAATGTTGATTTTTTCAATACTGCTCTTTAATTATTTATTATTATTAAAATATTACGTACTACGTCGTTAAAAACTTTATCATGTAAAAATTCAATGAGAGAAAAATCATGATAAAGTAAAAATAGTATAGATATGTAATCTCTCTCTCGAAAAAATAGATAGGTTTCTCTTTATAAGTCTCGCATATGACGCATTCTAATATTCTGAACATGTTTTCTGAACGTTGTTGTAGGAAACGCCTTTGTAAACAAATCTGCTGCATTATCATTTGAACGAATGTACTTGATGTCAAATTCTTGATTTTTCTCAAGTTCTTGAATATAAAAGAAAAATCTTGAAAGAATATGTTTTGTACGATCACTCTTGATATAACCTTCTTTGATTTGTGTGACACATGTAGCATTATCTTCGAATAATTTTGTTGGCTTCTTATTGTTGATTAATCCACTTGCTCCTTATATATGTTGAGTCATAAATCTGAGCCATATACATTCTCTTCAAGCTTCATTAAAGGCAATGATTTCGGCATAGTTTGAAGAAGTGGCAACCAAAATTTGTTTTTGAGATCGCCACGAGATCGCAGTTCCACCAAATGTGAAAACATAACCGGTTTGGGACCGAACTTTGTGTGAATCCTATAAATATCCAGCATTTGCAAAACCAACAAAACGAAACTCGAGGTTTTTAGAATAAAATAATCTCAAATCAATTGTATCTTGGAGATAACGGAAAATATGTTTTATTCCACTTCAATGTCTTTGTTTAGGTGATGATCTTTCTTTATATTAAGCGATCGATTAACCATTGGAGTAATAAAAAAATTCGCTTTATCCATATTAAATCGTTTTATTATCATTTTTGAATTATTTGATTGATACACAAATATTCCATCTTGGAAATGCTCAATTTGGAATCATAGAAAAAATTTTGTCTTTCCAAGATCTTTCATTTCAAATTCTTCTTTCATTTGAGTTCTTACATTATCAATTTCCTTTTGAGTTCCAATTATATTCAGGTCATCTACATAAACAGCATTGATCACAAAACCTGATGGGAATTTATTTATAAATACGCAAGGGCATATCACATTGTTAATATATCCCTTTTCAACAGATATTCACTTAAGCGATTATACCACATGCGTCCGGATTGTTTTAACCCATATAATTATCGCTGTCATTTGACTGAATATAGTTCTTTGGATCCTTTAGAGATCTTTGATCCTTTTGGGATCTTGAATCCTTCTGGGATCTTAAATCTTTCTGGGATTCTCATGTATATATCACTATCAATGGTTCCATACAACTATGCAGTCATGACATCTATAAGGTGCATTTCTAACCTTTTGAATGATGATAAACTCATTAAATATCTAAATGTAATTGCATCCATGACTGGAGAATATGTTTCTTCATAATCTATTCTCGTTCTTTGAGAAAACCGTTGTGCAACAAGACGGACTTTATATCTACTGACCTCGTTTTTCTCATTTTTTTCTTATAATTGCACCCAACTGACACTACATCTTCAAGTGTAATGACAATGGGTCCAAAGACATTTCTTTTTTTGTAGAGAGAATAATTCATTTCTCATGAATATTTGCCATTTTTCCCAATCAGGTGCTTTTTGACATTTTGTTACAAACATTGGATCTGCGTCATCATTTTCATTTTCAATTTCTTATGATACAGAAAAAAAGAATATTCTATTAATATCCTGTATTTCATTCCTAACCCATAATTTTCAATTTTGAGTATAGTTAATTGAAATCTCATATGTTTCGCTATTACGTTGGTTTTTGGACGGATTTCCTCTTTACGGTTTTCAAAAACATGTTTGCGTATGTCTTCTAGACATTCCGTTTGAATTGCTTCCTCTATAATCTTTTCACAAATATTTTCGAGACGTTTTTTGTGAGGTTATTCTGGAATCTTTTGATTTTGCTCTCCCAAATACTTTTTCTTATGGGAATTTTAATTTTTTGATCTCATCGGTCTCTCCTTCTTTAACTGAACTCTAGGTTCATTTATTTTATCGCCATCAATATGTTCTACAAGAATATTAATTTTTGATGTGACATTCACAGCGGATATATATGATTTCATTGCTCGTTTTGTATCTATGAATGCATCTTGCAACTAGTTTGCAATATTTTGCAAATGTAAGATTTTCTAAACTTCTATTTCATGTTGTTTTGTGAGAGGATCAAGATACAACAAAGATGGCATATACAATTTAATATCTTCTTTCAGTTGTTTAATTCCTCCCCCTAACGTAAGAAATTCATCTTCATCAAAATGACAATCAGCAAGTCGTGTCGTTAATATGTCACCAGTTCGCGGTTCAAAAAAGCGAATAATACTTGATGATGTAAATCCAATATAAATCCCTAATCTTCTTTGTGACCCCATCTTTGTTCTTTTTGTGGGGCTATAGGAACATAAACCGCACACCCAAAAACTCGGAGAAAAGATACATCGGGCTTTTGGCCAAATGTTAATTATAATGGGGAATATTCATGATTTGCACTTGGTCGTATTTGTACCAATGCTACCGCATGTAATATAGCATGACCCCATACTGAAATTGGGAGATTTGTTCTTAAAATTAACGGTTTAGCAATGAGTCGTAACCATTTAATCAAAGCCTCAACCATGGCATTTTGTGTATGAACATGTGGAACCACATGTTCAACATCGATTCCAAGAACTATACAATAATCGTTAAAAGCTTGTGACGTGAATTCACCAGCGTTGTCAATTCTTACTTTGTTTATAGTATAATCAGGGAATTATAATATTAACCTGATTATTTGGGCAATGAATCTTACGAAAGTCATATTTCGTGTGGTTAACAAACACACATATGACCATCTACTAGACGAGTCAATTAAAAATATAAAGTATCGAAATGGCCCACATGGTGGGTGAATAGGCCCACATATATCACCATGTATTCTTTCTAAGAATACTGGAGATTTATTACCAATTTTGGCTGGTGATGGCCAAGCAATAAGTTTTCCTTCAAAACATATTTTACACAAAAACTCGCGTTATTGAGAAATATTTTGGTTTTCCAATGGATGGCCATTAGAATTTTGTATAATTTTTCTCATCATGACTGATCGAGGATGTCCTAGTCTTTCATGCCACACTTTGAATGTACTCGTAAACTTCTGGTCTACCGTAATATACGATTCAATTATATTTATTTTTGTGTAATATAATCCAGAGGACATCATTGGTAATTCTTCCAATATTTGTTTCTGCTCCCATGTAATGTAAAAATATTTAATGTTATTTTTGCTCATTGTCTCTATATGATATACATTTGTACGGATGTGTTTGAAACTTAATAATTTTCTATGAGACTCGGAGGAATATAAAACATCATTTATTTCAAATTTTGTTCCCCTTGGCATTGAAAAACTAGCTATTTTAGAGCCTATGATAATATTTGCATTACTTGATATTGAATTTTTCATTTTGAAATAGGAGAAAAACTTTTTATTTTTAAGTATTGTATGTGTTGTAACACTGTCTGCTAGGCATATATCTGCATTCTCATTCTCAAAACATACATTTTCTGAATTAAAATATTGATAAAGATATATTAATTAATGTTAAACACACATATTTTAAAATAAATTTATATTATAACAAAATTATTTTACATCAAGTTATTAAAGTTCAAACTTACATATATTTTTCAAAAAAAAAATAAGTTTTTTTAAACTTATTTCATACCTCAGAAAATTTTATTTAAAATTTTTAAACTTATAATAACAAAGAAACCAAAAAACGGATTACCAATTAAAACTTGAGCAATAAATTTTATTACATTTTTTGGATTTTTGTATCCTTTTAATTTATAAAATCAATTAAAATATTGTTTAAAATTATTTTTAACAATAAAGATAAAACCTAATTAATGATAAAAATTTGTTTTTAGTTCTTAGTATTTTCGGATTTTAAAAAACATTATGAAAATATTAAATAGTGAGATTTTGAATAAAGAATGGTGATTTGAAGAAAGAAGAAGAATGATGATTTGAATAAAAAAGAAGAATGGTGATTTGAATAAAGAAGAGAAGAAAGAAAAATTGAATGTGAAGAAGAGATAATTATTGGAAGAAAGTTGAAATTTTTTTGAATATTGCTATGTTTAGAGAAACTCTAAATGACATAGATAATAACAAAAGAGTAAAAAATGAAATAAAACAAGGAAAGAGTGATAGGGATAAAGGAATAAAGATTCCAATCACTCATATATGGTTTTATTCCAATTTGAATAAAGAAAAGAATGGCGATTTGCATCTTACATATTATTTTGTCTTAGTTACTTTTATTTAATCATAAACAATCATAGATTCATAAACATTTTCAAATATAATAACTGTTCAATTAAAAAGACAACATGAATGTATAAAAAAAGTATATGAAAAGAATTGTACAAGTATGTGCTGGTACAAATAAAAAAACAGTTTATTTTTATTTGCTATTGTGATAAGAATACTTTTGGAAAAATAGCCAATTTTTTGTATTAATATTGAGGGACGCAACCACGGATTTGTTTTTACTGGGTCAGGCCCAGCCCTGCGTAGTAATCTCAGTTGGAAAATTGTCATAATCTAATATTTATAATTATCATAAATTTATTAGGTCTAAAAAAATATAGTAACAGTAATTTTAAATATCTAGATCTTAGGTATAAAATAATATATTAAATTCTAAATATAGATATTATTAGACCCGAGTAATAAATGTTAAATATATTTATTATTGATATGATAAATATTAAATCATGTACCGTTAAATTTTGATATTTTAATAATTATGACACCATATAAATCATAACTTCATCCACAATTACTCTCATTTTTCTTTCAAACTAGTAGCATTTCCAATCTTTCTTATTTTTATTTTCCATGGCTTTTTTCATCTTATTGTCTCATTTAAAACCATTCAAAAATATTTGGAAAATAAAAATGAGAATTATAAGATTATGAAAACAATACTCAATTGTTGTTGGATTGACTATTGAAATGGTTCTTATTGATTCAACTGTTAGTTTGACTATTATTATTTTTACATATTATTTTCATTGTTTGTAAAGAAAAAAATAATTTCATAATATATTAGTTTTATGGTTTTTTTAAACAAAATTATTTCGTTATGCAATATTCCAATATTGCTGATATAGCATATACTTTTGTAATTTAAAAGTTATATTTCAATTTAACAAATATATTTCATACCTCAGAAAATTTTATTTAAAATTTGAAACTTATAATAACAAAGAAACCAAAAAACGGATTACCAATTAAAACTTGAGCAATAAATTTTATTACATTTTTTGGATTTTTGTATCCTTTTAATTTATAAAATCAATTAAAATATTGTTTAAAATTATTTGTAACAATAAAGATAAAACCTAATTAATGATAAAAATTTGTTTTTAGTTCTTAGTATTTTCGGATTTTAAAAAATATTATGAAAATATTAAATAGTGAGATTTTGAATAAAGAATGGTGATTTGAAGAAAGAAGAAGAATGATGATTTGAATAAAAAAGAAGAATGGTGATTTGAATAAAGAAGAGAAGAAAGAAAAATTGAATGTGAAGAAGAGATAATTATTGGAAGAAAGCTGAAATTTTTTTGAATATTGCTATGTTTAGAGAAACTCTAAATGACATAGATAATAACAAAAGAGTAAAAAATGAAATAAAACAAGGAAAGAGTGATAGGGATAAGGGAATAAAGATTCCAATCACTCATATATGGTTTTATTCCAATTTGAATAAAGAAGAGAATGGCGATTTGCATCTTACATATTATTTTGTCTTAGTTACTTTTATTATTTAATCATAAACAATCATAGATTCATAAACATTTTCAAATATAATAACTGTTCAATTAAAAAGACAACATGAATGTATAAAAAAAGTATATGAAAAGAATTGTACAAGTATGTGCTGGTACAAATAAAAAAACAGTTTATTTTTATTTGCCATTGTGATAAGAATACTTTTGGAAAAATAGCCGATTTTTTGTATTAATATTGAGGGACGCAACCACGGATTTGCTTTTACTGGGTCAGGCCCGGCCCTGTGTAGTAACCTGAGTTGGAAAATTTTCATAATCTAATATTTATAATTATCATAAATTTATTAGGTCTAAAAAAATATAGTAACAGTAATTTTAAATATCTAGATCTTAGGTATAAAATAATATATTAAATTCTAAATATAGATATTATTAGACCCGAGTAATAAATGTTAAATATATTTATTATTGATATGATAAATATTAAATCATGTACAGTTAAATTTTGATATTTTAATAATTATGACACCATATAAATCATAACTTCATCCACAATTACTCTCATTTTTCTTTCAAACTAGTAGTATTTCCAATCTTTCTGATTTTTATTTTCCATGACTTTTTTCCATCTTATTGTCTCATTTAAAACCATTCAAAAATATTTGGAAAATAAAAATCAGAATTATAAGATTATGAAAATAATACTCAATTGTTGTTGGATTGACTATTGAAATGGTTCTTATTGATTCAACTGTTAGTTTGACTATTATTATTTTCACATATTATTTTCATTGTTTGTAAAGAAAAAAATAATTTCATAATATATTAATTTTATGGTTTTTTTAAACAAAATTATTTCGTTATGCAATATTCCAATATTGCTGATATAGCATATACTTTTGTAATTTAAAAGTTATATTTCAATTTAACAAATATATTTCATACCTCAGAAAATTTTATTTAAAATTTGAAACTTATAATAACAAAGAAACCACAAAACGGATTACCAATTAAAACTTGAGCAATAAATTTTATTACATTTTTTGGATTTTTGTATCCTTTTAATTTATAAAATCAATTAAAATATTGTTTAAAATTATTTGTAACAATAAAGATAAAACCTAATTAATGATAAAAATTTGTTTTTAGTTCTTAGTATTTTCGGATTTTAAAAAACATTATGAAAATATTAAATAGTGAGATCTGAAATTTTTTTGAATATTGCTATGTTTAGAGAAACTCTAAATGACATAGATAATAACAAAAGAGTAAACCAATCACTCATATATGGTTTTATTCCAATTTGAATAAAGAAGAGAATGGCGATTTGCATCTCATATTATTTTGTCTTAGTTACTTTTATTTAATCATAAACAATCATAGGTTCAATTAAAAAGATAAGTATGTGCTGGTACAAATAAAAAACTTTATTTTTATTATTGTGATAAGAATACTTTTGGAAAAATGGCATTTTTTGTATTAATATTATTTGCTTTTACTGGTCTAAAAAAAATTGTCATAGGTCTAACAGTAATTTTAAATATCTAGATCTTAGGTATAAAATAATATATTAAATTCTAAATATAGATATTATTAGACCCGAGTAATAAATGTTAAATATATTTATTATTGATATGATAAATATTAAATCATGTACAGTTAAATTTTGATATTTTAATAATTATGACACCATATAAATCATAACTTCATCCACAATTACTCTCATTTTTCTTTCAAACTAGTAGTATTTCCAATCTTTCTGATTTTTATTTTCCATGGCTTTTTTCATCTTATTGTCTCATTTAAAACCATTCAAAAATATTTGGAAAATAAAAATCAGAATTATAAGATTATGAAAACAATACTCAATTGTTGTTGGATTGACTATTGAAATGGTTCTTATTGATTCAACTGTTAGTTTGACTATTATTATTTTCACATATTATTTTCATTGTTTGTAAAGAAAAAAATAATTTCATAATATATTAATTTTATGGTTTTTTTTAAACAAAATTATTTCGTTATGCAATATTCCAATATTGCTGATATAGCATATACTTTTGTAATTTAAAAGTTATATTTCAATTTAACAAATATATTTCATACCTCAGAAAATTTTATTTAAAATTTGAAACTTATAATAACAAAGAAACCAAAAAACGGATTACCAATTAAAACTTGAGCAATAAATTTTATTACATTTTTTGGATTTTTGTATCCTTTTAATTTATAAAATCAATTAAAATATTGTTTAAAATTATTTGTAACAATAAAGATAAAACCTAATTAATGATAAAAATTTGTTTTTAGTTCTTAGTATTTTCGGATTTTAAAAAACATTATGAAAATATTAAATAGTGAGATTTTGAATAAAGAATGGTGATTTGAAGAATGAAGAAGAATGATGATTTGAATAAAAAAGAAGAATGGTGATTTGAATAAAGAAGAGAAGAAAGAAAAATTGAATGTGAAGAAGAGATAATTATTGGAAGAAAGCTGAAATTTTTTTGAATATTGCTATGTTTAGAGAAACTCTAAATGACATAGATAATAACAAAAGAGTAAAAAATGAAATAAAACAAGGAAAGAGTGATAGGGATAAGGGAATAAAGATTCCAATCACTCATATATAGTTTTATTCCAATCTGAATAAAGAAGAGAATGGCGATTTGCATCTTACATATTATTTTGTCTTAGTTACTTTTATTATTTAATCATAAACAATCATAGATTCATAAAAAATTTCAAATATAATAACTGTTCAATTAAAAAGATAACATGAATGTATAAAAAAAGTATATGAAAAGAATTGTACAAGTATGTGCTGGTACAAATAAAAAAATAGTTTATTTTTATTTGCCATTGTGATAAAAATACTTTTGGAAAAATAGCCGATTTTTGTATTAATATTGAGAGACGCAACCACGGATTTGCTTTTACTGGGTCAGGCCCGACCCTGCGTAGTAATCTCAATTGGAAAATTTTCATAATCTAATATTTATAATTATCATAAATTTATTAGGTCTAAAAAATATAGTAACAGTAATTTTAAATATCTAGATCTTAGGTATAAAATAATATATTAAATTCTAAATATAGATATTATTAGACGAGAGTAATAAATGTTAAATATATTTATTATTGATATGATAAATATTAAATCATGTACAGTTAAATTTTGATATTTTAATAATTATGACACCATATAAATCATTACTTCATCCACAATTACTCTCATTTTTCTTTCAAACTAGTAGTATTTCCAATCTTTCTGATTTTTATTTTCCATGGCTTTTTCATCTTATTGTCTCATTTAAAACTATTCAAAAATATTTGGAAAATAAAAATCAGAATTATAAGATTATGAAAACAATACTCAATTGTTGTTGGATTGACTATTGAAATGGTTCTTATTGATTCAACTGTTAGTTTGACTATTATTATTTTCATATATTATTTTCATTGTTTGTAAAGAAAAAAATACTTTCATAATATATTAATTTTATGGTTTTTTTTAAACAAAATTATTTCGTTATGCAATATTCCAATATTGCTCATATAGCATATACTTTTGTAATTTAAAAGTTATATTTCAATTTAGCAAATATATTTCATACCTCAGAAAATTTTATTTAAAATTTGAAACTTATAATAACAAAGAAACCAAAAAAACGGATTACCAATTAAAACTTGAGCAATAAATTTTATTACATTTTTTGGATTTTTGTATCCTTTTAATTTATAAAATCAATTAAAATATTGTTTAAAATTATTTGTAACAATAAAGATAAAACCTAATTAATGATAAAAATTTGTTTTTAGTTCTTAGTATTTTCGGATTTTAAAATACATTATGAAAATATTAAATAGTGAGATTTTGAATAAAGAATGGTGATTTGAAGAATGAAGAAGAATGATGATTTGAATAAAAAAGAAGAACGGTGATTTGAATAAAAAAGAGAAGAAAGAAAAATTGAATGTGAAGAAGAGATAATTATTGGAAGAAAGCTGAAATTTTTTTGAATATTGTTATGTTTAGAGAAACTCTAAATGACATAGATAATAACAAAAGAGTAAAAAATGAAATAAAACAAGGAAAGAGTGATAGGGATAAGGGAATAAAGATTCCAATCACTCATATATGGTTTTATTCCAATTTGAATAAAGAAGAGAATGGCGATTTACATCTTACATATTATTTTGTCTTAGTTACTTTTATTTAATCATAAACAATCATAGATTCATAAAAAATTTCAAATATAATAACTGTTCAATTTAAAAGACAACATGAATGTATAAAAAAAGTATATGAAAAGAATTGTACAAGTATGTGCTGGTACAAATAAAAAAACAGTTTATTTTTATTTGCCATTGTGATAAGAATACTTTTGGAAAAATGGACGATTTTTTGTATTAATATTGAGGAACGCAACCACGGATTTGCTTTTACTGGGTCAGGCCCGGCCCTGCGTAGTAATCTCAATTGGAAAATTGTCATAATCTAATATTTATAATTATCATAAATTTATTAGGTCTAAAAAAATATAGTAACAGTAATTTTAAATATCTAGATCTTAGGTATAAAATAATATATTAAATTCTAAATATAGATATTATTAGACCCGAGTAGTAAATATTAAATATATTTATTATTGATATGATAAATATTAAATCATGTACAGTTAAATTTTGATATTTTAATAATTATGACACCATATAAATCATAACTTCATCCACAATTATTCTCATTTTTCTTTCAAACTAGTAGTATTTCCAATCTTTCTGATTTTTATTTTCCATGGCTTTTTTCATCTTATTGTCTCATTTAAAACCATTCAAAAAAATTTGGAAAATAAAAATAAGAATTAAATGATTATGAAAACAATACTCAATTGTTGTTGGATTGACTATTGAAATGGTTCTTATTGATTCAACTGTTAGTTTGACTATTATTATTTTCACATATTATTTTCATTGTTTGTAAAGAAAAAAATAATTTCATAATATATTAATTTTATGGTTTTTTTAAACAAAATTATTTCGTTATGCAATATTCCAATATTGCTGATATAGCATATACTTTTGTAATTTAAAAGTTATATTTCAATTTAACAAATATATTTCATACCTCAGAAAATTTTATTTAAAATTTGAAACTTATAATAACAAAGAAACCAAAAAACGGATTACCAATTAAAACTTGAGCAATAAATTTTATTACATTTTTTGGATTTTTGTATCCTTTTAATTTATAAAATCAATTAAAATATTGTTTAAAATTATTTGTAACAAAAAAGATAAAACCGAATTAATGATAAAAATTTGTTTTTAGTTCTTAGTATTTTCGGATTTTAAAAAACATTATGAAAATATTAAATAGTGAGATTTTGAATAAAGAATGGTGATTTGAAGAAAAAAAAGAATGATGATTTGAATAAAAAAGAAGAATGGTGATTTGAATAAAGAAGAGAAGAAAGAAAAATTGAATGTGAAGAAGAGATAATTATTGGAAGAAAGCTGAAAATTTTTTGAATATTGCTATGTTTAGAGAAACTCTAAATGACATAGATAATAACAAAAGAGTAAAAAATGAAATAAAACAAGGAAAGAGTGATAGAGATAAAGGAATAAAGATTTCAATCACTCATATATGGTTTTATTCCAATTTGAATAAAAAAGAGAATGACGATTTGCATCTTACATATTATTTTGTCTTAGTTACTTTTATTATTTAATCATAAACAATCATAGATTCATAAAAATTTTCAAATATAATAACTGTTCAATTAAAAAGACAACATGAATGTATAAAAAAAGTATATGAAAAGAATTGTACAAGTATGTGCTGGTACAAATAAAAAAAAAGTTTATTTTTATTTGCCATTGTGATAAGAATACTTTTGGAAAAATAGCCGATTTTTTGTATTAATATTGAGAGACGCAACCACAGATTTGCTTTTACTGGGTCAGGCCCGGCCCTGCGTAGTAATCTCAATTGGAAAATTATCATAATCTAATATTTATAATTATCATAAATTTATTAGGTCTAAAAAAATAAAGTAACAGTAATTTTAAAATATTTAGATCTTAGGTATAAAATAATATATTAAATTCTAAATATAGATATTATTAGACCCGAGTAATAAATGTTAAATATATTTATTATTGATATGATAAATATTAAATCATGTGCAGTTAAATTTTGATATTTTAATAATTATGACACCATATAAATCATAACTTCATCCACAATTACTGTCATTTTTCTTTCAAACTAGTAGTATTTCCAATCTTTCTGATTTTTTTCCATGGCTTTTTCATCTTATTGTCTCATTTAAAACCATTCAAAAATATTTGGAAAATAAAAATCAGAATTATAAGAATTATAAAAACAATACTCAATTGTTGTTGGATTGACTATTGAAATGGTTGATTAACAGTACTTAGGTTAGATATTATTAGACTAATAAATAAATATATTTATCACATTAAATTTTGATATTTTAATAATTATGACACCATATGTCATTTTTCTTTCAAACTAGTAGTATTTCCAATCTTTCTGAAATCTTATTGTCTCATTTAAAACCATTCAAAAATATTTGGAAAATAAAAATCAGAATTATAAGATTATATACTCAATTGTTGTTGGATTGACTATTGAAATGGTTCTTATTGATTCAACTGTTAGTTTGACTATTATTATTTTCACATATTATTTTCATTGTTTGTAAAGAAAAAAATAATTTCATAATATATTAATTTTATGGTTTTTTTAAACAAAATTATTTTGTTATGCAATATTCCAATATTGCTAATATAGCATATACTTTTGTAATTTAAAAGTTATATTTCAATTTAATAAATATATTTCATACCTCAGAAAATTTTATTTAAAATTTGAAACTTATAATAACAAAAAAACCAAAAAACGGATTACCAATTAAAACTTGAGCAATAAATTTTATTATATTTTTTGGATTTTTGTATCCTTTTAATTTATAAAATCAATTCAAATATTGTTTAAAATTATTTGTAACAATAAAGATAAAACCTAATTAATGATAAAAATTTGTTTTTAGTTCTTAGTATTTTCGGATTTTAAAAAACATTATGAAAATATTAAATAGTGAGATTTTGAATAAAGAATGGTGATTTGAAAAATTTGTTATTTCTGAGTGTATATGACTCCACCACGAGGCCTTGAAGATCTTTGCAAAAAGGGACAAGTTTTAAGACTTAGGAAGGCAATATATGGGTTGAAGCAGTCACCAAGGGCGTGGTATCACAAATTAAGCTCCACACTTACTGATAATAGGTTAAGGAAATTCCATTCAGATCATACTTTGTTCACTCGTCAAAACGCAAAAGGAATTGTGGTGGTCTTGGTTTATGTGGATGACCTTATCATCACAGGAGATGACAAGGAAGTATTGACATAGGAAAATCAAATAAGACCTATCTTGACCTACAAGGCAAGTGTGAGCACGAAATTCAGTTTGAATAACAAGGGAAAAGAAAAAGGAGGGAGTTATTATTAACCACATGGTTAAAATGGTTAAATAGCTGCCTTGGGAGAAGAATCAAGGTGAAAAGGACATGTCCATGCTGCACACAGTTTTGGTAACCACACTGTTTAACTGAACTCTAGGTTCATTTATTTTATCGCCATCAATATGTTCTACAAGAATATTAATTCTTGATGTGACATTCACAGCGGATATATATGATTTCATTGCTCGTTTTGTATCTATGAATGTATCTTGCAACTGGTTTGCATTATTTTGCAAATGTAAGATTTTCTAAACTTCTATTTCACGTTGTTTTGTGAGAGGATCATTCAACAAAGATGGTATATACAATTTAATATCTTCTTTCAGTTGTTTAATTCCTCCCCCTAACGTAAGAAATTCATCTTCATCAAAATGACAATCACCAAGTCGTGTCGTTAATATGTCACCAGTTTGCGGTTCAAAAAAGCGAATAATACTTGATGATGTAAATCCAATATAAATCCCTAATCTTCTTTGTGACCCCATCTTTGTTCTTTTTGTGGGGCTATAGGAACATAAACCGCACACCCAAAAACTCGGAGAAAAGATACATCGGGCTTTTGGCCAAATGTTAATTATAATGGGGAATATTCATGATTTGCACTTGGTCGTATTTGTACCAATGCTACCGCATGTAATATAGCATGACCCCATACTGAAATTGGGAGATTTGTTCTTAAAATTAACGGTTTAGCAATGAGTCGTAACCGTTTAATCAAAGCCTCAACCATGGCATTTTGTGTATGAACATGTGGAACCACATGTTCAACATCGATTCCAAGAACTATACAATAATCGTTAAAAGCTTGTGACGTGAATTCACCAGCGTTGTCAATTCTTACTTTGTTTATAGTATAATCAGGGAATTATAATATTAACCTGATTATTTGGGCAATGAATCTTACGAAAGTCATATTTCATGTGGTTAACAAACACACATATGACCATCTACTAGACGAGTCAATTAAAAATATAAAGTATCGAAATAGCCCACATGGTGGGTGAATAGGCCCACATATATCACCATGTATTCTTTCTAAGTATACTGAAGATTTATTACCAATTTTGGCTGGTGATGGCCAAGTAATAAGTTTTCCTTCAAAACATGTTTTACACAAAAACTCGCGTTATTGAGAAATATTTTGGTTTTCCAATGGATGGCCATTAGAATTTGTATAATTTTTCTCATCATGACTGATCCAGGATGTCCTAGTCTTTCATGCCACACTTTGAATGTACTCGTAAACTTCTGGTCTACCGTAATATACGATTCAATTATATTTATTTTTGTGTAATATAATCCAGAGGACATCATTGGTAATTCTTCCAATATTTGTTTCTGCTCCCATGTAATCTAAAAATATTTAATGTTATTTTTGCTCATTGTCTCTATATGATATACATTTGTACGGATGTGTTTGAAACTTAATAATTTTCTATGAGACTCGGAGAAATATAAAACATCATTTATTTCAAATTTTGTTCCCATTGACATTGAAAAACTAGCTATTTTAGAGCCTATGATAATATTTGCATTACTTGATATTGTATTCACGTTTCCGGCGGAATTTTTCATTTTGAAATAGGAGAAAAACTTTTTATTTTTAAGTATTGTATGTGTTGTAACACTGTCTGCTAGGCATATATCTGCATTCTCATTCTCAAAACATACATTTTCTGAATTAAAATATTGATAAAGATATATTAATTAATGTTAAACACACATATTTTAAAATAAATTTATATTATAACAAAACTATTTTACATCAAGTTATTAAAGTTCAAACTTACATATATTTTTCAAAAAAAAATTAAGTTTTTTTTGTTCGTAAGAAAACTAAATACAACTTTATATATATAACATTAAACTTAATTATCTAGTTCTTTGGTATTCTCGGAATCAACCAGAAAATCAACAGCATCGAGATATGCATTTCCATCGAAAGAAGGTTGAGGTTCATCCGAGATGAAGTTGATTTCACTTTTTTTTTCTTTTTTGTTTCTGCGATTCTTGATACAGATTGGCCAAATATTTTGGTGTACGATAGGTACGAGACCAATATCATTTCATGCCACATCTATAAAAAATATTTTCGTATTGTATGTTTTGGCGTATAGCAGATACGCGACCAACTTCATTTTTCTGGATTTTATTCTTTCTCCCGAATTTGAATTCATTGGGAAGAAAACCTCTTCCTTTTCCACGTCCACGTCCACCTCCTCGTCCACGTCCACGACCACAACCATGACCATGGCATCAATCATGTCTATGTCCTTGCCAATTATTGTAATTGCATGATGCAACATTCACTTCTGTGAATAGAAGTGATTCAGTGGAACGAGATTGATTGTTCATCATCACAAGTTCATTATTTTGTTCAGCAACAAAATAACGAGTATATCCCTTTGCTCGATATTGTTGTTGCAGAATTACATTTCCAAGGTGAAATGTTTGGAGAGTTTTTTCAATCATATCATAATCACTTATTTTTTCTGCACATAATATCATCTTAAAAGTGATTTCGAGCAACGCGGAATTATATTCACTTACACTTTTATAATCATTAAACTGGAGGTTTAACCACTCATGTTTGACTTTTGGTAAGATCACATATTTCTGGTGATCAAACCTATCTTTTAGTGATTGCCAAAGATCTGCAAGATCTTCTTTTGTGATATATTCATATTTTAAATCATCATGGATATGTTGACATAAAAATATCATGGCTTTTGTTTTTTCTCATCGGATGTTGTTTCCAACCTATCGATGGTGCCAAGAATGTATTTTGCATTTAAATGCATTTTTGCAGCTACTGCACATATCATGTAATTTTTTCCAGATATATCAAGAACAGCAATCTCGAGTTTTGTCAAATTTGACATTATAACTATAAACATAATAAAACAATTTGTTCAACATCACTTTTGTAAAAATCATTTTACAATTATTTTTAATAAATAATCATGATAAAATTTTGGATATAGATTTTAATTTGTTATTACTATTATATATATATATTTTAATAAATATGTATAATCAATTTTAAAAATTTAAACATAATGATGACATAAATTAATTTATGATAAAATTATAAAACATTAGTGAATATAATAACACATAAATTAAAATAATTTTAGCATGCATAGCTTACCATAATGAGGATGCACAGTCTACCATATAATATTTAAAAGATACAATCTACCATATAATATTCAGGAGGCAGAGCATACCATATAATATTCAAGAGGCAAAACCTATCATATAATATTTAGAAAGCAGAGTATACCATATAATATTCAAGATGCATAGCCTACCATATAATATTTAGAAGGCAAAACCTACCATATAATATTTAGAAGGCAGAGCGTACCATATAATATTCAGGAGACAGAACCTACCATATAATATTAGGAGGCAGAACCTACTATATAATATTTAGAAGACATAATATACTATATAATATTCAGTACGCAGAGCCTACCATATAATATTTATGAGGCAAAGTCTACCATATAATATACACATTTATTAATAAAACAGAATTTTATCTTATTTTAGGATCTCAAATAGATGGTACAAACACTCGTGATGATAACGTGTTGAATAATAATAAAGAGATAGAGAATTTATTATTATACTGATTTTATTAACTTTATAAATTTTACTAAGGAAAAAGAGAAGAAGCAGCAGAGAAAAGTTACTTAATATGAATGAAGTAACATATGTATTTATACACAAGTAGTAAGTCGGCAAACATAAGTTTACATAAATAATCAGACGATAATGTTGACTTTTTCAACAAAAAGCCAATAATAAATGTCAAAGTTATAAAAAAAAATTAGTTTTTCTTTTTAAACACGAAAAATGCTGTCGATAATTGATAAAAATAATATTTTTTAAAATATTTTTTTTAATATATTATTATTAATTTAAATTTTCAAAAATAAAATAAATGTAATATTAAAATATCTTAAAACTTGTTTATAATAAGAAAAAATTAAAATATGAATTAGAAAAAAAAAGAATTCAAATATAATTTTAGTTATATTTGTAATTTATTTATGATAAAACTAATTTATTATTTTGCACTCACATCTAAAATTGCATATAGTTTTTTACATAAATACCTATATTGTTAGGTTATTTACAGAAATAACATAAAAACTAATGTGTTAGCGTTTTACTTTGAACGGAAAAAGTATTTTCCTAAAGTTAGTTTGTATGTTATTTCTGAATGACACATTAAATCTATGACATATAAGACTACGAAATTATGTGAAATAGCAGAAACTACAGTTTTCAGAAAAATATTTTTCCGTTCAAAGTATAACGTTGACACTTTCTGATGCATTTTCATGTATTTTCAAATAAATAATTTTTAGTATTTTTAGAAATTTTAAATTTAAAATATTAAATTTGAAACAAAAATGTTAAAAATGTTATGGTATTATTCTAGTTTCAAAATCCTAAAAAGAATAAAGTTTACGAGTGAAAATAAAATTAAACTATAGAGAGAAATTTGTCGTGTTTTCCAATCCACCAGCATTTTGATGACCCCACAATTTTTCACTTTTCTTAAAGACTATCTTCACTCAAAATACAAAAAAAAAACACATACAGATAATTCAATTTACATTTTCCACTCTAGAATCCAATCCAATGCTCACTATTTGATTAAACATATTCAATAACAACAACCAAAAAGAAAAATAACAAAGAATTTAAATCCAAACACCGTGAGAAAGAGAGAATCGAAAACCCTTATTAAAAACAAAATACTATATTGAAATCGGACTTAGGTTCGATAATTTGGACTTGTTTATTCTCAACGATAATATCTTCAAATTATTCATTTGTTCACGTAACTATCTCTACGCAACTTTGATTTATCCTTTTTATCCACTAGGCTTTTGTCCAACTTTTATGTAATTTGTAATTTTAATGTTGTTGAAGTATAATTAAATCTAATATACGATAAAATAACATTTGTATAAGTTAGTTGTTAATTAAGAATTATGAATTATTATTTTGTATAGTTGTGTCTTTTCAATTATACAGTAATATTATTTCAACACAGTACTTTGTGTCTTTTTGATGATCGAGTCTAATTTTTATAACAAGTTGTAGTATAATACAATTAAGTTAATAAAAGGTTGATTACATTTATTATATTCTCTATTTTTTTATAAACGTACAAATTTCCAAACACCAACAAATGCAACATTCTCTAAAAAAAAATGAGAGAGTTAAAGAGTGTAGAAAGAGAAAGAGAGTAGAATGAGATGGTAGAAACTGTCCAAACAAATAAAATGAAAGTTGTTATTTTGGTTCAACAATTGATAAATGTATTTAAATTCTTAAAGTAAAATAATTTGAAGTTAAAACTTAAATGAGAACAACAAAAGGGATAAAAACAGACAAATCTCATGTCAAAAATTGTTAAACGAGTCGATTCCTTTGGTCATCTAAGATAAATATGCTTAGATAATACGGTATAGTGTGAATTTAATGCATTAGAGAATGTCATATCAAACCATAAAGACTCAACGTGATATATATTGTGATAGATGAGACAAATGGACTTGTATAGTTATTGATACAAAAAAGTTTGACATGACATATGAATTTACATAGTAAGTGATTTGCTGAACTAGATAAGTTGCTATGAATTCATATATTATATGCAAAAATTTGGCAAGTAAATAAATTTGATGGAAAACATTTATTTATTTTAATTTTTGTGAGAATCTCTAATATATTATTTGAGTAATATTTTTAAAAAATCATTTTAATCTAACGTTTTATTAACACAAATATCATGATGAACTATCATAATCACAGTGAATTTCAAATAAATATATAAATAATTTTAAGTTATTAAAATAATTATAATATATACCATTGTTATTAATTTGGTTAGAAAAACAATATATTTTATTAAACTAACCAAAAAATACTATTAAATTCATAAAAAATAATTATTTTTCTTTTTTTAATTTATATATACAAAAATTAATATTAAAAATAATTTTAAATAAAAGTTAAAATTATATAAATATGTAATTTATATTTAATAATAAATAATATTATATAATTTACAAATATTTTTTGTCATGTAGAAACGTTGATATAAATCTAGTCCTATAGTGTTAGACATAAATAACAAAAGGTTGTCTCATGAATACGTTGCAAACTTAGGGTATTTGTTCAATTATTTATATGTTCACATTGATCAGACATATAATTAACCTAAATCTAAACTAAAACTTGGTATGAAAACAGGTTTCTGAAATACTTAGTCTAATTTCGGATAAAATCATGGATTTTGTTAGGATTTTAGGATCATTTTTGATTGCTTTTGGTGTTAGTTTTAGATTGCTTAAAAATAAAGACACAAGATTTGATTACCGAGTTCCCACTTAAGATACCTCTCGGATAGGATCTGTTTCCTACAAACTTCACTATAAATCTAATAAACACTTACAATGAAGCAACTTTAGAGAAAATGAATTTAGAAAGAAAAATACAATAACCTTGATTTTTTTTCTCTCTCCCCTCTCTTTCTCGCTTTTCTTTTGTGCAGGATTAATCGGCCATCCACTCTACTATCGACCTAGAAGAAACAAAGACTTTTATAATTAGAGGGAGGTGTGCTCGTATTAGGGTTTATTACCCTACATCCCGTTTGGGCCCAAAGCCCAAAATCAACAAACAACTATAATTGGGCTTACAAACTCCACCTTTATCATAATTTGGATTTGGGCTTCCAAATTTTGATAATATGGCCCAATTTTAGTTCTGACTATTTAAGTCATGTTGCACCCTCCAGCTCTAATTTTTCCTTTTCTTCACTTACGACATTCACACTTTCTAGAGCCTTTTATGCGGTTTTGCTTCCACCTGAAGTGTGTTCCCTCTGTTTTCTTTTGTCGGTTGCCTTCCCCTGAATTTCGCCTGGATTTTGCCGCCTCATCTCGAAGCTTCTGTCGAAGCTTCCCACTGCCGCGATTTCCCGTGGGCCACACAGCCGACAGCTTTATCCCGAGGCTTCACGGCCTCGTCTTCCTGGTCGGCGGTGTTTTTAGCCCAGATCTAGCCGAGAAATCTTCCTCGGGTTCTTCCCTACACACGGCTCCTCCCTTGAAGCTTCGCTTTGAAGCTTCCTCTTCTCCCGTGAAGCTCCTCGTGCGCCGCCAATGAAGCTTTGGTTGAAGCTTCCTTCTCCAGCGTGCGGCTCCTCTCCCTTTGGCGGTTTCTTCTCCACCCGAGCGATCCCATTTCCGGCGTATTTCTTTTTCTGGGAAGTTTCTTCTCCCCAATCTGCGCTCTTCTTCTTTCCAATTTTCCCTTTTTTTTGGATGCGTGTCCTTCACGCGCTATACACGCGCGTCCACGCGCCGTCCCCGCGAAAACCATGCACTACCACCACCAACCATGCGCCGGTTACCCTGTGATCATGCGCTGGTCACGAGCCCCGCGCGTGAACCGCACGCGCTCCGCGTGTGAATCAAATGCTCTCAGCACGTGCACCACACGCGCCACCGCAACTACGTCCACGCTCCACCGTGCCTACCGCCACACGCCGCTGACCTCCGGCCACGTGCCACCGTGACTGCCACCACGCGCCACCGTGCCTGCTGCCACGCGCCGCCGACCGCCGACGACTTTTCTGGCGACCTTTTTCCGGCCACTTTTCCTGGCGAGCTCCACCTTGAGAGATGTTCCAGCACTTGCTACAATTCCTTTCGCATGCATCTTCCAGGTAACATTTGATCTTCACTCATCCCTCACTGCTTAAATACTTTATCCGAAACTAACCTGTTTCCTTTTGTCTTTGCGAGAATGAGACGCTGTAGTGATGTAACCTGGAAGGCCCTTTTCTTCTCTATAGGCTCTTGAGAAGTTCACAGCAGAGCTGCGAATTCAAATCAGATATGCCTAGGGTTTCTAGAATCTTGCTTAGCTGAATCTTGCTTAGCTGAATCTTAGGTAGAATCACACCGCCTTTAGCAGAAGTACTGTAGAACTTGTCAGTTCCTAATATCTGCAAAGCTTTATATAGAAACCTCACCTTAGTTTCCATGCTCAAACTCCTTTTTTCACTCCTGAATTTCTGTAATCCTTGTGAAACACTTTCCTTGTGAGTTTTAGCATCAACGTCTACCATATTCTGCTCTGCTACAATTTCTCTGGAGATTTCATCTGAAAAGTCTCCACCTTGAACGGTTGAACATGCCTTAAAACCATTCGGTGTAGGTCCTTGAATTAGATTTTCACTGAAAGTCACTTTCTTTGATTGTCTATCCACTAATTCGACCTTGCCTGTAGCTTTCTCCTTACTCAGCTTCTTCGTTCCCGACCTGATCCCTGCCTTGCAAACTTTACCTTGAAGATAATACAACCCGTTGTTGAGTTTCCCAGATATTACCTTCTTGCCATCTTTATAAAACTACAGTCCCAAATCACCTCATTGATAACAACAACCTGCTTTTTCCAACAACCCAAATGAAATCAAATTCCTACTCACCTCTGGCATGTATTTCACATCCTTGAGTATCACCATAGAACCATCTGAGTTCTGAATTCTAATACTCCATGTTCCTTTGATGCTGTTATGAGTATTATTAGCCATCAGAACTTTACTTCCATTGATTTCTTTGAAATCAAACAAAACATCTTTGTTCTGTGTGATATGGTAGGAACTCCCTGAATCCATTACCCATTCCTTTGTGTCTTTAGTACTGGCTGTTAAGACCACTGGCTGAATAGGCTCTGTTATGTTAGCAGATTCTGCACGTTTCTTTCTCTGAGGACAATCTCTTTTCCAATGCCCTTCATCCCCACAAATGAAACATCCTTTGTTGTTGTTATCAGATTGTTGCTTTGACTTGCCTCTACTCTTCGATCGGCCTCCCCATGTGTTATCATTATCGAACCGGTTGTTCGACCTACCCCTTGATTCCACATACAAACCTACATCTTGAGAATTTGTTACCTTTCCGCTTTCGATTAGCTCTCTTTCCTTTGATTTAGCTGCTGCTGTGACCTCGTTCAACTTTAAAGTATCTCTCCCATACTTTAGGATTTCCTTGAGTTGATCATACCTGGTAGACAAAGAACTTAGAAGTAGAATTGCTTGTACCTCTTCTGAAATTTCAACTCCTATGTTGTTGAGATATGTCACCAGCCTTAGAAAGTCGTCTACATTGGTATCAATATTTTTGGAGTCATCCATCTTGAAAGTGTAAAACCTCAACTATAGGTAGATCCGATTTGGAAGAGATGTCTCCATGTATAACTTGTTTAGGGTAGACCACATGGCTGCCGCTGTCTCACACTTAGAAATTTTCCTGAGCACCTGATCCCCCCACGTTCAAAACAATCAGATCCTTAGCTTTTTTTGATTTTTTAAACTTTACCGGATCAATTTATGAGCTATCTTCTATGCTTTCTTTTGCCTCTTCACCAGATTTACCTTTTGTAACCATTAGATCCTTGAGTAGCTTTTCATCTGTTAGGATATCTTTTCATCTGTTAGGATATCTTTCAACCCTAAAATCCCAAAGTGAGCCATCATTCTCACTTTCTATAGAGAAAAGTCTTCTGACCCATCAAACCTGTCAACCTCAATCCTTGAACTCATCATTATGTATTCAAATCTGTTGTGCTTCTGAATTTTCCAGCAACTCCAAAATCCTTGTTTTCCAACACACCCCTTGCAATAAACCTGGAAGCTCTGATACCACTTGTTAGGATTTTATTATCTTTTATGATTGCCTTTGGTGTTGGTTTTGGATTGCTTAAAAATAAAGATACAAGATTTGATTACCGAGTTCCCACTTAAGGTACCTCTCGGGTAGGATCTGTCTCCTACAAACTTCACTATAAATCTGATAAACCCTTCACTATAATTTATATTTATTAAATTGATTATAATGTGTGAATAATTAAATCTAGTTAAATATTATAGAAGAAAATACATTATGCCTAAATGTGCAGACTTCTTCGCATGGCTCACTACTTGCGTGTAGAAGTGTAGAAGTCTGTTGTAGTTTTTCTTTTAGAACTTTTAACAAACTTAATATTAGATATTTTGAGATAGCAAAAGTAATGGAGTGAATTCTTATTAATTAGTTTGGTTATAAAAAAAATGGTGAACTCTTTAAAATTGAGCACCTCCAAACTATTTAAAACCAATCAGCTCCGAACTAATTAATTATGTTTTTTTTTATGGCATTATCGTCTTATTTTTAGACTCTCGACTCACTAAATCTTCAACGTTTTAATTATTGCAGTTTATAAATATTCATAAATGGTCATAGATGCTCTTTTTCAGAAATTCGTCGCCATCTTCGAAAGTTAATTATATCGGACGTCTCAATAAGCTCTTTGGCGGTTCTTCAAAAGTAGTACATCAACTCTTACTATCAGATCTTTGGTTTAATGGACCGATTTCTTTCGGGCCGAGTTTTGACTTTGGGGAGCGCGAAATCCACTCCAACAAAGTCTGCTTCTTCCACATTTCGTGTGCACATGCAACGGTTGTTGAGGAGCAAACCCCGAAATAGTTTAAATTCGAACTCTGCTTTATCTCGCCTATATATATCATTCTTTTTTTCTCATTTTCAAATCTTGTTTTTGGCAAATCTTTTCTATTTCTGCAAAAGTATTTCTCGAAAGTGTAGCATATATATTTTTGTAGTTGGTAGAACTTATATAGAGTGTCGCCATATAAGCTTAGAATAGTTGTATTCTAAGATCCTTAGATCGATTATACCTATCACATTGTCTTGTCTCTGTTTATTTGTTTTCTTCTATGATCCTAAGCCGTTTGATTTGAAAAAGTTGTCTCTCTTCTCTGATTCCTGTTTGAGATCGTTGTCTATAGCTTTGATAAATCAAGATTGTCTCTTGTCAAGATTTGTTTTTTTTTCTGAATCGATAAGTGAAAGGGCTCTTAGAAAGTAAGCTCTCTCAGTGTCATGCCATGTGAACCAGAAATTGGAGTCACGGGTGAAGAAGCTACCAGAGAGAGTCGATGGGGAGGAGGTGGAGAAGAATGGCGAAGAAAGAAACATAAAAGAAAAATAGGAGTGATGATGGTCAGCAATTTCTTTAAAGATGACAATTTGCACCAATAGGAGCTTGAGGGAGGATTTGAGTGACATACATCATGATGGGAATGAATCATTTAGATATATACTTCAAGAAATATATATTTCTGAAATATTCAAAGCTTTATAGTCTCTACAACTATGGTATAACTATAAATTAAAAATTTATATTCCAATCTACCTAATTCTGGAGTATTGAGTATTGAGCTTTATAGGCTTTTATAAATGTTTTTGTTAGTTTCATATTAATTTTTAGACCAAAGAGTTTGAGTTAAAATAAAGAGTAATACCATAAAATAGCATCATTTTAATTTTATCTTCCAAATTTAGCACATTAGAAATAAAATTCCAAAAATATCACAAATTATTATATGAAAATAATTATTTACCTTAAATAAATTATACATAAAATTAAAATATAATATTTGGATTTACTTTTCCAATTTAGGGTTTAATTTTTTTCATTAAGAAGAACTTTTTAATTATTTTAGTATTAAATTTATGTTATTTTTGGAAATTTAAATGATTAGTGATATATTTGGAACAAAAACTTGAAATGGTGCTATTTTAGTCAATTGCAATTGACTAAAATATTATTATTTCAAATTTTAGTTTCAAATATAGCACTAGTCATTTAAATTTCCAAAATAGCACAAATTTAATACTAAAATAATTGAAAACTTATTTGAAAAAAATTTAAATCTTAAATTGGAAAAGTGAACCCAAACATTATGTTTTAATTTTATATATTTTTTATTTAAGGTAAATAATTATTTTTACATAATAATTTATGCTATTTTGGGAATTTTAGTTTTATTGTGCTAAATTTGAAAGATAAATTTAAAATGATGCTATTTTAAGGTATTACTCTATAAAAACTTAACAAAATGTAATGTAAAATTTCAAAAAAGGCAATTGCCCAAAATAGAATTATTTCAAATTTCTGTTTCAAATGTAAAACTATTCATTTAAATTTATAAAAATAACACAAATTTAATATTAAAATAATTAAAAATTTATTCCTACTAAAAAAATTAAACTATAGATTAAAAATAATCCAAACATTATGTTTTAATTTTATATAAATTTTATTTAAGGTAGATAATTATTTTTGTACAATAATTTGTGCTATTGTAAGAATTTTATTTTTAATGTGATAGATTTAGAAGATTAACTTAAAAATTGCTATTGCAAATTATGTTTTAAGTTCATAGATAATTTATTTAGAGTAAAAAAGGTATTTTTACATAATTATTTATGTTATTTTTGAAATTTTAATTTTAATGTACTAGATTTGGAATAAAAACCTTAAAAATGATATTTTAGGATATCATTCTATTATATTTAAGATTAGAGTAATACCATAAAATAACATTTTTTAAGTTTATCTTCCAAATTTAGCACATTAAAAATAAAATTTTTAAAATATCACAAATTATTATATAAAAATTATTATTTAACTCAAATAAACTATATATAAAATTAAAATATAATATTTGGGTTCACTTGTTCCAATTTAGGGTTTAAATTTTTTTATTAGGAAGAGATTTTTAATTATTTTAGTATTAAATTTGTGATATTTTTGAAAATTAAAATGATTAATGCTATATTTGGAATAAAAATTTAAAATATTCTTATTTTAGTCAATTGCCCAAGATTAAATATATTTAAATGAATTTTAAAATCAAAGAATAATTTTTAACATAACTTAGAACTCGATAAATTATAAGTTCAATCTATTTTCTGTTACGAGAAAACAAAAAATAGAAAAGGCAATTGAGTAAAATAACATTATTTCAAGTTTTGGTTCTAAATATATAATTAATCATTTAAATTTCCAAAAATAGTACACTTAATAATAAAATAATTAAAACTTTTTTCCTAATGAAAAAAATTTAAACCATAAATTGGAAAAAATGAATTCAAACATTATATTTTAATTTTATATATAATTTATTTAAATTAAATAATTATTTTTATATAATAATTTGTGATATTTTTAGAATTTTATTTTAATTATAGTAAATTTAAAAAATAAATTTAAAATAATACTATTTTTGAGTATTATTTTAAATTAAAAAAACTTAGTCAAGTTAGGTAGATATTAATTAGAGCCAAGACTAAATAAATATCCAAATTTTTAAATTTGAATAAAATGAAATTACGGCGTTCGTGTCACAAACAGTGACTAGGCGGCCGAGCTTTACAACAAGGAATATAGATATATAATTTTCACCCATCAGACATGTGATTAATGTCTTGATCCAAGGGAATAATATAAACGAAAGAAAAGTAAGATATTGAATCGAAAGAGCATAATTAATTTAAAATTGTAGAGCATTGATCGGTAACTTGAGACTAATCATCTTTCAAGGTTTCAATGTTGTAACCTTGCATTAAAGATTGTTCCTTTTGTTATTTTAAAATAATGATACTTAATGTTGTAAGATCGAACTAAGCAGGTAATGTCAAAGACATGTCTTAAAAAAAGTTGGTTGGTATGAATGAGGATTATAAAGGTAAGGTTAATTAGAAAAAAAAATGGAATGTGTAGATAAAATGTATGATTGATTGATTGGTTGGTTAAATAATAATAATTATTATTAGCTCAACAGTCCCAATCCAATAATTACATTTAGTAGTCTTTATCCAATAAAATTATGGGCCTTCTCTTGGTCGGATCTCACATGGTCGTTATGGAGAATTAACATTTTTCCATCTTTCTTTACAGAGCTTCAAACACAACTCAGAATAGTTCAAAAGAAAAAGAAAAACACAACTCAGATTCATTCATTCATACATCTTTATATAACTGTAATAACACTCAATATCTTATTTTCTGCCGACAGAAAGAAAAATAAGAGAAACTCTCTTGATGGTTTTATTACGGCAAAAGAAGAAGCAAAATCCAGCAAAACGGGCATGGAAAAGCTTCACAAAGATGATCAAATCCAAATTCAGAGACCTTGAGATTGCTGCATCTGTCAGAGAATCAACGTCTCGTATCCTCCGATTCCTGTCTCACCGTCTCATCGTTCCTTTCAGAACAAGGTTCCTCGAAAACACTAGCTATACGGACAAATGTTACAGCCGCAATCAAACTTCTCGACGGCTTCTCAGCTTCTTCTCTCGACGGCCTACCAAAGCACAGCATCGTCGGAATGCGTACGATGACAATTACTCTCAATTCTATCAATACCAAAGCCAATCACGTGGAGAGGGGACGAGTGAGAGGAAAGAGAAAGTTGTGGGGCGAAAAGAGAAGAAAGAAGAAGAAGAAGACGAAGAGGGAATGCCGGAGATTGCTGATTCGATGGAGGATGCTTGGAGGAGAGTGGTGGCTGCGTCGCCTCATTTAAGGGTTAACGAGAGAGCCGACGAGTTCATCTACAAATTTAGAGAAACTATGAAGATGGAAAAGGAGAGGTCGTTTCTTGAGTTCCAAGAAAGGTTAAAACGAAGTGCTTGATTGATTTAAACCATATTAACTCATGTGTGTTCGTTCATGTTCTTCTGCTTTGCTTTCTCCTCATTCTTTCTCCATTCTTAAAATTTGGAAAATTTCAAAGGTTTCAAGAAACATTGTTTTCCTTATAATGAAATGTGAATACCATTCTAAAATTGTATAACATGGTTTAAAAGAATAATTCCGATTAAACATTGTTTTTCTATATATTTTCACTTCTGTAAAAATTATGTTTTCTTGTTCAAGCTTTATGTTATTTTTGGGTAAAGAGTATTTCTTGTGCATATATAAAAAGTAATACAATGAAGCAAAAAAGGGGAAGCATATACAACTAAGTTGGACCCAGAAGAACAAATTCTATTTTAAGCTTCCATCACAAATAATGAATCATGATAATGCATGCCAACCAATTCCACTCTCACATTCCTAAACCTGCTTTTCTCTGATCCAGCAAATGAATTAAAAGTGGACTATGGATACTTCATATACTTTTACCAGAGGTATTTGATAAAAACTCATATTGCAAAATTCATCTTAATTGATGATATTAAGCTCCCATAGTGGTTCCTAGATTTACTTCTGTTCTTTCATGCCATAAAACGTTACAATTTGTTTTTTACTGTTTCAGGCACTCATATCCGTTTCTTAATTCATGAATCTAACTTAGAAAAAATATATCACATTTGGTCTCACAAAATCATTTTTATTCACAAATATAATTAAATAACTTTTTAAAAAATAAACAAAATCAAAATTGTTGAAAACATTAAAAAAAACACTACTTGAGTTTTACTAAAAATTACCTACTCCTCCGTCTCAATGAAAAAGAAATAAAGGAATGAATAATCAAAAAATTCTCAGCAAAAGTAGACATTAAAACTTACTAATTCACATGCACAAGTACATCTACAAAAAATATGAAATCTAAAACTAATGCAAGTAAGCAATCACTTGTTTAATACACACACAACACACAAGTAAAATTCTATCTCACAATTCATCCATCCATAAAGGAATATGGATCACCATGTACCTTCCCACACAGATACTTTGTGCAATTCGGATCCTTCGTGTTAATCACTTTTTCTTGGTTATCCATGTGTGTAGACATAACTATCCAACTATCACATTGAAAATTTCTTGTCTCAATAGCCATCTTAAACTGTGAAGTCCGTACGCATTAATAGAACAGAGCTAGTATGTGAGTGTTTTCTCTGTATAGCCAAACACAATCATCCAACCACATCTACAAGAGCTCTCTTTCATGCAGTGTTTAACGTTATTCTCCCATCTTTATGTGCCTCTAGCACTATCTAACATATTTTCATTTCTCAACATCTAATAACATGTATTTCACGACAATGATATAATATCAATTTATTATATTAGTTAACAACACATATTTATTTTTTATTATCAATTTTATATGTATGTATAAATATGATATACAACCAATGTCCAATATAAGTTATGAAATATGTGACATATAAGTATGTCTATAAATGTCATGAAGTATGTGATTTATGAAGTCTGTGATATATAAGAATGCTATTTTAGTTTTTTGATAAATAAATAATTAACTACAATGAATAAATATTTTTAGCTTGATTTTGTAGATGAATAGCAAAAAGAAAAATATTAACTTACACTCTTCATCCACTGCTTTTACGTGATCGGGGCTCAATTCCAATTTGTTTTTTTCAATTTTGTCGTGTGATTGCACCAAGTTGTCCTAGGGTTTATCGGAAAATCGGCTTATTCATGCCTGTACGTAGGCCATGTGTTATAATACTAACATGTATTCTCGTAGTGTGCTAAACCATACATGTACGAAATAAATATTTAAAATTACAATATGTACTATGCGTATGAAGGCTAAAACCAACAATTCCGTAACGGTACGTTTTATTCCGTTAACGGGGCTGATGTGGCATATGTCTGTCGGCTGAGGTGGCAACAAGAAAAAACGACGTCGTTTGAGCCATATTTAACCGCATTTGAAAACGCGTAAAACAACATCGTTTCTTTACTTTTTTTTTATTTATTGAAACGACGTCGTTTTCGATTTAATGAAAACGACGTCGTTTTGAGTCTGTTTTTTTTTAAAGTTAAATGCAAAACAACGTCGTTTTGCAGTTAATGAAAACGACATCGTTTAACATTAATCGATTTCGAAAATCGTTTAATAAAAACGACGTCGTTTCGAGTAAGTGGAAGAAAAAAATAGAATGAACACTACAAGAAAACTGCCAATTTGCGACTGTAATTTGCGACTACATACGTGGTCACAATTTTTGCGACCACATTTGCCACGGTTTAGCGACTACGGCGAAGTAGTCGCAAATTGGTCGCAAAAATGTGACCAATAAGTGTGGTCGCAAATCAGTCGCAATATGCAACCAATTAGCGATTGAAATGCGACTGCCGTGAGACTGACCCAGGTAGTCGCTAATCAGTCGCGAAATAGCGACTGATTAGCGACTACAGATAGAAAATCAGGTGGTAGTCGCTTATTGGTCGCTAAAAGTGCGACCAATTTGCGACTACGATATGTAGTGGCTCTGTAGTCACAAAGTGGTGGCAAAATGCAACATAAAAAATATGTGCGTGTTAGGTATAACGGCATTTAAGCGACTACATAGCTGTAGTCGCTAAGTAGTGGCAAATCAGTGGCAAAGTAGTGGCAAAGTAGTGGCAAAGTAGTCGCAAAATATTGTATATATATGCACCATCTCATTCTCTCATTTGTGAAATCAAAGGTAAAAATTTATGTAAAACATGTGGGGAAATTATAACAATTCGAGAAATTGGATGTACAGAAGAATTGATAATCAAACAAGAAATATTTCGGCGGAATTTGTACAAGGCATGGAGCAGTTCATGAATTTTGCAAGTAGTCAACCTATAGCTCAAAGTAGCGGAGGTAAGTTTTTCTGTCCTTGTATTAATTGCAAAAATGATAAATTTATTCCGGGACGAAAAATTTGGAGTCATCTATATAGTCGAAGGTTTATGCCAAATTATTATATTTGGTATAAACATGGAGAAGAGCTGAATGTTCAGTTAGGAACGAGTACTAGTCGAGGTGATGTACAAAGAAATCAGGGACGTGATTGTAGTAGTGATGAAACAGTTGGTATATCTGGTAATAGATATGTTGAAATGGTGACGGATGCATTTCGTGAGACAACGACTGATGATCATCATCAGTACTATAATCAGAACGAAGAAAATTATAATTATAATTATGAAGAAGAACAGCCTAATGAAGAAGCACAAAAGTTTTACAACATGTTAGAAGCTACGAAAAATGGCAAGTACTGGTAGGTCGTTAAGAGGTCGTGGAAGACGATCTATCAGATCGTCTTCCGGCCGAGGAACCTCTTCGGCCTCCTCGAACCCTTCACCATCCGTTAATAGAGCGGCATCCCGCCTCCCTCCCCAGTATACTTTTATCCCTCACTCCATTCCTGAAACCCAAACACCTCTACGGTTTCAGGAATCAGATGAACATGAGGAGGAAGAAATTCCCGACTGCGAAACGGGAACAGATGAACAAACTATCACTCTTGATAGTTTGTTATAAACACTGGGCCGCGAGCAGTACTTGACTGTGCTGTCTCCACAAGCGGCTCCTAATACATTGTGGTAAGAAGTTTTCTAACTAATTATTTTTTTAATAAATATTTATTATAATTGTAATTATATTAATATAAATTTAAAATTTCTCTGTATAGTTAAAATTAGGTTTGACCGCGATACGGGCTATTACTCGTCAAATCGCAAAAAATTTGAAAAATAAATTTGATGGTCCGTACTATAGTTGGACCGTCGTACTTGTTGAGAGGCAGGAAAAATATTTCATAGAGTTTGCGGTAAGTTATTTTTTTTTAAATTGTACATATTTTATAATATTTAAATAATTTATATTAATATTTTCTAATTTAATTTCAAGCAATCGTACACCTGGGATCCTCTGATCACCCCGGTGGTACGAAAAGAGTTCGAGGCCGTCTGCATAAGGCGGATGAAAGGGATGGTGAGCACGGTTCATACAACCGGAAAACGTCTCTGATGGATTTCCCCAAGTGTGTACAAAATTATGACAGACTATTGGGGAACAGAAACATCTACCGAGAGGAGTACAAAATCCTCTCATAACCGTAATTCTGCACGGGACGGTCTTGGCCCGTACAAACATTTATCGGGCCAAAAATCTTATATTCAGGTCCAGTAGGAAATGGTAAGTCAAAATTTTTTTTATTTAATTAACATTTTTTGTAGCAATTAAATAATATTTCAATATCTGTGAAGGAACATAATTTGGGACGACCAGTCTCAATAGGTGAGGTCTTTATAAAGACTCACACAAGACCGGATGGTTCGTATGTAGATTTGAAAGCAAAACAAATCTCTGAAGCATACGAACGAAACATCCAAGACAAGATGGCGATCGTGGAGGTCGATCCAATAGAAACATCTGATGGAACCTCCCGTCCAATTGAGCTAACTCCAGAACAGAAGAATGAGATCTTCATTCAGGTAAAAAAAAAATTTCAAAGTTTTTTCTTTTAACATATTTTTGTAATTAATTAAATAATTAAATTTATTATTTAAATTATGTTTTTGTTATTTTGTAGTCTTTTGTTGCGGTTGAACGAAGCCGTCTTTATGGAGTCGGTAGCCTCAGCCGCGTATAGTATACAGGTAGACGTACTGGGGTGCAAACCCATTCACCCGAGTACGTAATGCTTCAAGAACAAAACGCATTGATTAAAGCACAAAACGCGTAGATTCTGGAAAGAAATGAGAAGATTAAAGAGTTAAAGAGAGAAAACCAGAAGAAAATCTCGAGCTTGGAGATGCTCCTCGGGTATTTCTAACGGACGGATCCCGCATTCGCCTCCTATATGCGGGATAACGATTGCACAGGGGAACCATCGACGACTCCGCCCACGACCTCATTTTCGCCATCATATTTCCAATTTCCGCCACCTGAGAATTAGATTTTTTTTCATGTATTAAATAATTTTCAATGATAAATTTTAGAATTTTAAATTTGTATATCTTTTTATTCAATATTTTATATTAATTAGTTCACATATTTTTCATTTAATATTATAATATTTTTAATTCATTAATAAAAATTAGTAAAAAATTAAATAATATAAATTTTAAACCATAAATTATAAGCTATTATATTAATATTTAATATTAAAACATAATAATATAAATTATTTTATTAATATTTCTAATTACAAAATATTAATATTATTATTGAAATTAATTTCCAAAATTATTATTCAAATTTAAATTTACAAATATTATTTTACATTTTTTTAAAATAATTTAAATATTTTGAAATTGAATTAAAAAAATTATTAATATTATTTTTTCCAAAATATAAGAAATTATTTCAATAATAATAAAAAATATTATATTTTTTTTAAATCTAATTACGGTGTAGTCGCAAATTAGTCCTAAATCAGTCGCAATTTTTGCCACCGATTTGCGATTCCTTCATACATGTGGTCGGAAATCAGTCACAAAAAATTACGACTGATTTGCGACTACAGTTGTCCTATAGTCGCAAATCAGTCACAATTTTTTGTGACTGATTTGCGACTACAGGAGAATCGCAATCGCAAAACAGTCACAAAATTTTGTGACTGATTTGCGATTACGAGAGTTGTGCAGTCGCAAAACAGTCACAAAAAAATTGTGACTGATTTTCGACTACGAGAGTTGTGCAGTCGCAAAACAGTCACAAAAAAATTGTGACTGATTTGCGACTGCGGTTCTCCTGTAGTCGCAAATCAGTCACAAAATTTTGTGACTGTTTTGCGATAACATATTTAGCAACCACATATGTAGTCGCAAATTAGTCGCAAAATAGTCACTACCTTGTGGTCGCAAATTAGTCGCAAAAATAGTCACCACCTTGTGGTCGCAAATTAGTCGCAAAAAGAACCACTCTTTCCGTGTTCGCAAATCAGTCACAAATGTGCAACTGATTTGCGACTATTTTTTTGCGACTAGTATTTTGCGACTACTTCACGTGGTCGCAAATTGCATGTTTTCTTGTAGTGGAAAACGACGTCGTTTTGAAGGAGTCCAGTAAACACGAAAATGACCTCCCCTAGGTTGTCTTCTTCGTGGGTAATTTGACACAAATGAGGTGAAAGTGAAAAGGGAAAACAAAATTGAATGAATCAAAATTTCCAGAAATTCTCACCTGTTTAGGAATCAAAATCGACTACATTTGAAGAATTGTAGTGCTGCTATCTCGAAATCGTACACCCAAGGTTCCAATTTATTCCGAAAATGAGGTAATTTAGGGTTTCAGAATGAGGTAATTATAGTATGGTATCATATGGTTCAGAAGACAACCTGGGGGGAAGATCATTTTCGTGTTTGCTGGACTCCTTCAAAATGGCGTCGTTTTCATTCTATTTTTTTTTCTTCCACTTACTCAAAACGACGTCGTTTTGCAGTTAATGAAAACGATGTCGTTTTCATTAAATGATTTTCGAAATCGATTAATGTTAAACGACGTCATTTTCATTAAACGATTTTCGAAATCGATTAATGTTAAACGACGTCGTTTTTATTAACTGCAAAACGACGTCGTTTTGCATTTAACTTTTAAAAAAATAGATTCAAAACGACGTCGTTTCATTAAATCGAAAACGACGTCATTTCAATAAAATAATAAAAAAAAATTAAAAAAACGATGTCGTTTTACGCGTTTTCAAATGCGGTTAAATATGGCTCAAATGACATCGTTTCTTCTTGTTGCCACCTCAGCCGACAGACGTATGCCACATCAGACCCGTTAACGGAATAAAATGTACTGTTACGGAATTATTGGTTTTAGTCTTCATACGCATAGTACATATTGTAATTTTAAATATTTATTTCGTACATGTATGGTTTAGCACACTACGAAAATACATATTAGTATTATAATCCATGGACTAAGTCATGAATAAGCCGATTTCCCAGGGTTTATCAGCCTCCCTTTCACCATCACTGTGTGAATCCGACGAACACGACGAATTTTTGACTTCAATAATTTCGACTGCCATTTTTCATATTTTTCTAATTTTAGTTTCTGATATATGTGAACGCTTTGCTTCTATGTGAAACTCGAATGCAAAATTATGTGTGGTTTCACATGTCTGATGTTTTAGGACATGACCAAGTTTTTTCCGGTTTAAGAAACGCGACTGCAAAACTGCTGCCAAATAGAATAAAAAACCGCTCAAGATGTTTTTTTTTCAGGTTAGAAATTCGATTTACAAGTTCAACGGAATTTACGACAATTAAATAGTGGCCGGAAAAGCGTTTGAAGTTTCTTTGTGTTACTGAGCGCAATTTTTTTAATCTGTAAATTTCCGATATTGGCGTCTCTCTTTGAAGCTTTCTAAATCCTCAAATCTGTTTTAAAACTCAGATGTATCCTTCTCTCGACGAAGATTTCGTCGCTGAATTCTTTTGCTTCGATCAAAGGTTCTTCCTTCTGTCTCCCTTCTCTATCGTTTTCGATTGATTAATCCAATGTAATTCCTTTTTCCAATTGTAATATCGTATCTTTCAATACGCAAGGCTTTGGTTTCCCTGAAGATGAATTCAATTTCTTCCAAAGGATGTTTTGTTTTTCTGCATTTTCATGAAAAATAATTATGTCTTGTGATGATAATTTGACGAGCCCTAATGTAATTTCTTGTTCAACAACGTTGTTGAACTGAACTCCTTTTCGATTTTAAGCTGTTAAATTGAATAGAAGAAGTAACTCTATGGATCCTTTGTTGCGTTGGTTAATACTCCATTGATAGATGAGGGATTTCTGTTTTCTAACTCAGCAGCAATGGAGCAGAACTCGATGATTACATACAATTTGGTGTAAAATTGCAGCCTGATCAAGAAGATACTTTCCTAGATTTAAGGGCATACCGTATAAATTCGCAGTATGAAGCAGGAGATGTCTTGAGCATTGGAACTCCATTGGATTTGGCATCGTATAATGGAGCTTTGTCGCAGGAACCAGAACAAGTGCGTAACGTTGGAGGGCAAAACGATTGTGGAGTTGTGCAGGAAGAAGTAGATATCAATTCTGGATCATCTGTTAAGCAAGAACATGAACATTTAGATGACGATTTCTCGCGAAAACAGTAAGCTTTTGAAATCTGAACTTTGTGTGATCTGGTAGTTGATTGTGTTTAATGGAATCTGAAATGGTCGTCGATAGGAGAAGGACAGGATCGTGTATTAGGCCAGGAGGAACCAAAGCCTATCGGGAAAGATTGAGGAGGGTGAAACTAAACAAGAGGTACATTTAGAGCTTAGTCTATGTGTTGAATTTTGATATTTTGTTCTGTAAATTGTCTTGTCTCAAGAAGTAAAATGGGTTGTTTCTTTAGGTTCATGGAATTGAGCTCGGTTTTGGACCCTAGGAGGAGTCCAAAGACAGATAAACTGGCTATCCTCAATGATGCAATCCGTGTCTTGAATCAACTCAGAGACGAAGCGCACGAGTTTCAAGAAACAAACCAGAAACTTTTAGACGAGATCAAGACTCTAAAGGTTTGCTTTTGTGGTTTTTTCTCTCCTGCTCCCCAAAAAAGTCATGTTCTATGAAGTCATAAAGCTCGGTTTGTTTCTTTACAGGCGGAGAAAAATGAGCTGAGGGAGGAAAAGATGGTGTTGAAGATGGAAAAGGAGAAGACAGAAGAGCAGTTGAAGTCTCTTATGGTTCCATCTTCAGGGTTCATGCCTCAAGTTCCAGCTGCATTTAATCACAACAAAATAGCTGTTTACTCGAGGTACGGTTACATGCCAATGTGGCATTACTTACCTCAATCGGTTCGTGATACTTCCCGTGATCAAGAACTCAGGCCTCCTGCTGCTTAAGCTCTCAATTGTCTGATCCTCTTGGTTTATCGATTCTTCCATTTGGCAATGTAAAACTCTTTCGTCTTGGGTTGTTTGTTATATATATAAGTCAAGAAAGCTTGTGATTTCTTGTTGTAATCTTTTTGCAAATAGTGACTTTGACTGTGAGTTCTGATCCTTCTCTAATTTAACAGTTCGACATCCAATGGTTGAATCAACCCTCTAGAGGAATCAGATAAAGAAAAATAGGGGCCAAAACCTTTTAAAAACTAGCCACAAAAGAAAATGCTCTCGTTGAGAGTCGAACTCAAGACCTCCCGCTTACTAAACGGGTGCTCTAACCAACTGAGCTACGAGAGCTTTTTGTTAATTTCTAAATACTTGAGGTTAATAATTCTACCGACAGTAACCATGCATCAATTACATCACAAAACAGCAAAACTAGAAGAACTCCATCTATTAATTTAGACGAAATCCGTAATCGAAATGGTGTGTGTCTCTAGAGAATTAAAAGTCTCTACAAATTGTGTATATAAAGCTTAAAAAAATAAGCAAAATGATTTGCAAAGATTTTGCCATTCCATGGCCTCATCACCATACACTTCTGTAAACATAATCCTGGATTCCAAAATGTAAACAAAATACAGATCCGGATAAACCGATGATACACCTGCTTTTTCTTCAGTTTGCTTTAGCTTTTGGGGCCTTTTTCCGAAAATGTCTACCGTGTCTTTTCGAGTTCTTCATTCCAATAAAGAAGAGCAGTGTCCCAAGGAGTGCCAAGCTCTGAAGCGTCATAAACACAAGAAAAGAAGATCACTTAGGTCAAGGATAACCAACACAAGACTAATTATGACATTGGCTAACCTGTGTAAACTTTGAAAATAGTTGGCTGAACTCTTTTCTGTCAACATCATAGTTGTAGAAATCATAAAGAATTGGGGTCGCAATGGCTTGATGGAGAAGCTGAAACAAGATTTCATAGGAGTTTTAACAAGTTCTCTTTAGTCACTACTCAGCTAAAAGTATTCTCTTTTCTTTAAAGTTGCTACATAGTATTTACCAAGAGATAAGCTCCCAAAGAGCTGCCAAAGACAAATAATAGTCCTCCAATACCCTTCAAGGCTATACCAGCAGCAACAAGAAGTTTCATCTGTAAACCAAGCAGATTGAACAAAACAAGAAAACTCAGAAACGGTTTGGTTACTGTTTTGGACGAGAAACTAAATACGATGAAGCACATACATCAACTGGTGGCAATTGCTGGCCGGTATAAGTTGTCACATGGCTTAGAAAGGCATTGTATTTTGGTCTCAACGATTTAGCTGCTCGGCCCCCGTCATTGCCAAAATCATTGAACCTGCTCGAGGAAGAAAGAAAAATATGACATTTTCACTGTCTCTGTAGTGACTTAAACTGCAACACAGCTCATCTAATAAAGCGGAGAGGGTCAATGGAACTACGAAAGAGGGGACAAAGAAAAGGAAATAGATTTCATTCGTAAGGAAGCAGACACTGAGACCACCGATTAAGAATACAACCAAAAGCTCCTCCAATCGACTTATATAGATACTGCATTTGTATGTATATCAGCCTAACCAAGTCACAAAGAGAAACTTTACAGGCATTACAGATGGTTGAGCCAATGGAGTGACAATCATAAGAAGGTACACAATAAGCTTTACTTGAATTCAGAAACGTAAAGAAATTTAGGAAATGTAAGTGATTCGAATCAAAGAGAAAATCTAGCAATGTTAAGAATTAATAAAGTAATCAGAAACAAAATTTAACCAGAAATATCTTATAATCTATCAAATCAAACTCTATCAAAGCAAACAAGATCCATATTTTATTGTCAACGTTGAACATTCTTTCGTTTACAAGTATCCCACCGAATCACCGAAACAAAAAGCTTAGTTTCGATTTACAACGTAGTAAAATGAAGATTCCCAATATAGTCAAAAGAAGAGCAGATCTAGAAACAAGTAGTTGAAGAAAATTGCTTACTCCTGCCATGCGGAGAGAAGAAAGACTGAAACGAACAGAGCTCTACCGAGGAAGGAAACTAACTCCATTGCTGCTTTTGTCTTTGCTTGTTTCTCCCGAATCAAAGGCACAAGACAGAAAGAGAAAGAGTTAGATTTTGGGTCCGTAAATCAAACAGACAATAAAAAGGGAGAAGGAGAAAATGAAGAGGCCAAATTTGAAATATTTAGAAATTTGAGGGATCAAAAAAGAAGTGAGAAAGAGTATTTAAAGACCATGTCAACAAATTAAAAAAGCACTAGTTCGTTGACCGACTCGCGCAAGTATACAATACAGGTTTTTGTATGATCGTTGCGAAGAAAATGCCACGTGGATGCTTTCATACGTCCGCTGGCCAATGAAATGCATCCAAGTCATTAAGAATCTAAGGCCTCAACCAATAAAACGAGAGCCATTACATGTACGAGTTTTTTAGTCAAATTATGATTAGTAGATACCATTAATGAAATTTAATTATGCCCAAAAATTCTAAAATGGCCCATTTTTTTTATTTCTTTCTCAAAGTAACATTATAGCTATTATTTTAAAAATAACAAAAATTATGGTGTGAAAATATTATTTTGCCTTAACTAAATTGGAAATATTATTTAGATTTTTTATTTCCAGTTTAAGATTAGATTTACTCCATTAAAATATTTTAATCAATTTTTGTGTAAATTTATGATATTTTTAGAATAAACAATTTATTGATAATATTGTTAAAATTTTAAATTATTATATTTTTAAATTTGTTTTATAAATGCTCTTTCCTGAAAAACAGTTTAATCAAAGTAGATCATTGAAAGGTTTAAAAAAAAGTCAAATAGGATCATCTTCTTTTTTTTTACGAGTAGCTCAGTCAAGTTGGTTCGTATCCAATCCGTTTTATTCATCTCGCACCGGATTTCAATTTTTTTTTTTTATTCGTGAAATCCATAAGTTGATGTTTTACAATCTGTACTCATCCCGCAATTAATCACGCGAGTCTAACAGGTTTAACAGATAACCCACTCCGTTTTAATTTTTTTATAAAATATTTAATAAATTTAATTAAACTAAATCAAAATGAAATTTTAGACAAATACTAACAAATTTAATATCAATACACCAAATATATCATAATTCAATCTTTAAAACAACTAATTATATAAATTTAATTTTAACTAAATCCTATAATCCAACCAAATTGGCCTAAATTTAAATTGAATACATCAATCCAAAATTTACGATACTCGATAAACCCGTTTACGTACCATGATATAACTAACGTTCGACCTATATCCACTCTGTTTATTAAAAAAAATTATACGGTCTATATTTACCCTGCAACGGGTCAAAACGGGGTGAAATCCACGGATAAATATTGATGATGACAATGCTATTTACACGCATATATGATTATAATCGCCAGAGTACAACAAGTTTTCGGATATTTATTTCATTTTGTGTAAACTTAATTGCTTTTCAAAAAAACAAAACTTTGTTAATTAAAAACTTGTTACTTTCTGATAGACTTCTGACTCTTTAAACTTGAAATATTATATACAAAAAATTAGTTCCGATTGGTAAGTTTGGAGATTGCGAAAAGTGAAATTAACATGAATAATGAGATGAGATTTGCAGTGAAAATCTACAAAATGATATTGCATATTATAATATAAATTTACCAAATATAGTCATATATGCTTAGGAAGTAAAATAAAGTTTTATGTTTAAATATACTATTACTATAATTTAATAAGTATATAAATAACTAGAGTAATACCATAAAATAACAAATTTTATAATTTTTGTTACAAATGTAATACTGTAAAACTAAAATTTCAAAAATACCACAAATAATTATGCAAAAATAATTATTTACTTTAAATAAGTTATATATAAACATAAAATATTATTTTTGGATTCTTTTTGCAATTTATAGTTTATTTTTTTCTATTAAAATAAAATTTTAATGTATTTTAATCTCAAATGTGTGATATTATTAAAAATTTAAACTAATAATGTTATTTTGGAATAAAAATTTAAAATTGTACTAATTTAAAGAATTGATCTTCTAACTATATTGGGAACTTAAATATAGAGTAATATTATAAAATAACATTTTTAAGTTTTTGTTCTAAATTTAGCAGTATAAATTAAAAATTTTAAAAATAATACAAATTATTTTGTGAGAATATTTATTTATTATAAATAAATTATAAAATAAAATTAAAATATTGTATTTGGATTTTTTATAATTTATAACTTAATTTAAATGATTAGTGATATATTTGAAATAAAAATTTGAAATTGTGATATTTTAGGGAATTGACCAATTCTAAAGATGTTGTGAAGCTCTAGTCATAGACATAATCTATTTCTTTCTTTTTTACAAGTTGAAAAGTAATTTTGTAGCTTTTGTTGTAGACTCTGAAAACGTTGGTGTTGTTTGTTCCAAAATTGACCAACCGTAATATTTTAAATTCATAATTGACCAACCACACGAAAGTCCATACTCTTTCTCGGAAGAATGATTTTTGTCCCCAACATGAATCGATAATTCATTTGTTAATATTATTGGAATTAATTAACATGCAAATATGCAATTTGCACATGACAGGATCACCATCCTTTGCAAAAGTATTATTAATCGGTGAGTTATTTTATAAAATTACTATTAATCGAAGGCTGCGAAGAATTGACCTTTACAAGTTTTTTGTTTTTATTTCCATTTGGTGTGGTAACACTTAAAATATATGTGTCGAGATAGATAACTCCAAAAAACTGAAAATTTTCGAAAACTTAAATCCAAAATTCAATAAAAAAAAAAACTCAAAAGAAAACAATGAGAAGATTAACAGACGAAAAGAGAAAATACAAAGGAAACACTAAAATTCAAAAACAGACAGAGACAAACCCACAAAACTATACTTCTAGAAAAAAAGGCGTTATGAAGATAACTCTTTCAGATCGAAGAATAAATGATGTTTTCGTTTTCAATGTAAAAGTAGTTGGAATTTTATTTGTTTTGATTATTTACATTTTGTTGTTTGTTTTATCATTGGTTAGATTAGTTTTAAATAGATAACAAATTACACTTTATTCTAAAACAAATAAATAAATAATTTATCAATCAATGTGTAAACAAATAAATAAACAATTTATTAATCAATGTGTAAACAAATTTAAAACATCATGTAAAATGAAAAAAAAAAAATAACCACGAAATACTGAATACATATCTACTTTTTAAAGAATTCGAATACTCAATTTAGTTATTTAACATTGCACAATATATCTAACTAGTATTTTCTTTTGACGTGAATATTCGGTAAGGCAGATTCCATTAAAAATTAAATTATAATTTGTATCGGTATTCTTAATATATTATTTAAAAAATAATTTATTAAAATTTCAAATAAATATATAAATAAAATTAAATTATTAAAATAATTATAATATATGTAATTGTTATTAATTTGGTTAAAATCTCAATATATTTTATTACACTAACAAAAAATAGTATTAAATTTATAAAATAAATATTTTTTTTTTCTTAATTTACATATATAAAAATTAATTTATATTTATTAATAAATAATATTATATAATTTATGAATATTTTTCTCCAATACATATAAATCTAGTTTTGGTTTATTCAACCCCATCAAATTTGATATCGGTTTGGATTTCCACAAACATTATATTAAAAGACAACTAATTAATTAATATAAAATAAAAGGTTAGTATTCTAAACTTAGGTTAAATTTGAAACTGTTGGAATATTTTGCCAACTACTTTCAGTTGAATAGTAATAATAACGAAAAGGTCGATGGAAAAAATTAAAAATAATACTATAAAATAGTATTTTTTAAAAAAATTATTTTAAATTTAGTAATATAAAATTAAAATTTTAAAAATATTACAAATAATTATATAAATATTAATTATTTTTAAATAAATTATATATAAATTTAAAATATTTATTTATGTTTTTCTTTCAATTTAAAATTTAATATTTTTATTAAAATAAAGTTTAATCTATTTTAATTTTAGATTTGTATTATTACTGAAAATATTAAAATTTTTAATTAGTGAAAACAAAACTTAAAAATATACTATTTTAAAAAGTTCAAAAATCAACTCAAATAAATAAACTATTTAAAAGTTTAGTTTTTCTAAAATAACTTTAGTACGTTTATAAATCTACAGTAAATTATTTTTCAAAAACAAGTAAAAGTTAATTTGTCGGTTTCTACACTCATTTGTTTGTTTTATCAATTTCGATTCGATTTTGATCTTTTTTTTTTTTGTTAGATTCTTTAGTTTCTGTTATTCTACCAGCTCTAACACAATTCATATTCCTCAGTAAAAGTAGAATACGTTATTGCGATTTTCGAAGTGAAGATCGGAACCATTATTAAAAAGCCTTACTGAAAAAAATGATATGGATGGATTTGGAGAATCATTGATGAGAAGAAGACTACAAAGCTCTTGCTAATGTATGCACTTACTACTTAATCTTCATTCCTCAGAATTTTCCGAGAACAAATACATCACAACACCTTATTGGGTAACCATAAGTACAAATAAAAACATCTTTATTGTTTCACTGATCATAATTTCCAGTTCAAACATTGTTTTCTCCGGAAAACCAAAGTGTTTTTGCTTTGGAAGAAAACAATTTGCTTTCTAAGAGGCTTTAGAGCTTTGGGGTTGCAAAGATACTAACCTCTAAACCGAAAATTCCACAAAGCTCTGGATACAAACTCTTCCTGATCGACGCATACACCTCACCGATCCATTTCTTCGCTGCCAATTTTTCCCCGAGGCGCAGACTAGCCTCCACAACTCCTTCGGCACTATCATGAACCGCCGAGTCAACGATCCCTAATGCCGCAGCTTCTTCTCCTCTTATCTTCTTTCCGCTCAGAAACATCTCCCTCCTGCCCACGCTTGTCCCTATCTTAGCGCGGACCAACGCCGCGAAGTAATCCGGCATCGAAAGCCCGATGTCAACCTCGCTCATATACAGAACCCCACGGTCCTTCCTCATGAAAACATAGTCATGGCTAAGCGCCAGCATCAATCCCGCAGCGGCAGCATGTCCGTTCAAGGCGGCTATTGTCGGCATAGGGAGATCAAGAAGCGCTGCAACCACCGGTTTGAAGGATTCGACCATGTTATGAAGCCGCTCGATGGCGACGGTTTTCGATCCAGCAGATTGGGCCCAAGAGAGATCGAAGCCATTAGAGAAGAATTTCCCGTGAGCGGTGGTGATGAGTACAGATCCACGCGTAGACTGAGATTTAGCTTGATCGAGAAGCGAGATAATGGAAGAAATCGCGTCGGGATGTAATCTATGCTCGCCGTCGCCGGTTAAGGTTAGGAAAAAGAGATCGCCGCGTTTCTCTAACGTGCACATGATGAGGCGCAGAGGATCAAGGAAGGAACGGAGAAGAGAAAGAATTAAACTTGAAATTGAACTGCGTGACAGAGTGAATGTGTGATGTTAAATAATGAGAGAGAAAGGGAGAGACATCTTATCTAAAACAGTATGTAATTTAACAAAACAAGTCTTTATATTTCTGCTGATATTACATAAAATTTCCGATAATATTTCCATGTCAAACAACTCAAGTGGGCTTAGTATTGTTGCAATTTATTTCATTAGTAGAGGCCCATGGGCCACCGGGTACGAATCTCCGAACTTGAACTTACCTCAAATTTGACGTTGATTTTTTGCAAGGATTTAAATTTGAGGAAATGCAACGGTCGGGATTATTCGTTCATCTGGAAGAGTTAATATTCACAACTGTGAGGGGTGCTAAGTTTAGGCGAAAACATTTTAAAAACAGAAAATATATTATTTGAAAAACATTTTAATTAAAATAATTATTTAATTAGAAAATTAATATATTTTATTAACCTAACAAAAAATATTATTAAATTTGTAAAAAAAAATATTTTTTTCTTTAATTTAGATATACAAAAATTAATATTACACATAATTTTAAATTTTCTTTAAATTTATATAAATATTTAATTTATATTTACTAGATAATATCATATAATTTATAAATATTTTTTTCTACATATAAATTTAGTTTTATTTTAAATGGGAGAAGAGAATTTTTGTAACAAAAAAAAAATAATAAAAGATGTAACATTTTCTAAGGTCAACTTCTATTGTTCATGGAAACTTGATGATTGGCATTTAATTAAAACAATTATTTTACTTTTTCTTTGTTCGTATTACCTTAGGAGTTGAAGCTTTGTGCTGAAGCTTTCTTGAGTTCAAGAGCTCGTTTATAAGGAGGTGCAATCGGAGGCTGAACCGGGTCCAAGCTCTGGTATGACGATCCATCTGCTTCTTTTGGGAGTGGGTAAGACCGGTCTGAGTCATAACCGGTTAAGTCCCCACATGCCAAGAATGGAATATAAACTTTGTTGGGTCCTTCGAGCCAACCACTACTGCAATCTACAAAAAGAAATAAAATAGAAATTCTCAAGAATTACGTAACAGTACAATAGATTTCCTTGTCTTGGCCACAAGATTAAATTCACATGAAGAGAGAGGATTTTAGGTGAGAGTTAGGTTCAGAAAGTGTAATATTCAACAATGCACAAATTAGTTGTGTCCAACTTGAAGAGCTTCTGATTTTGAAAGTGAAAGTAAGAGATATTCTTTTACCTAAATCGCTTCCACCTGAAGGGCTACCAACTTTCTCCAAGAGACGATGCAAATCTTTCGGGTTAAATCCTTCAGGCGGGGAGTAATTTTCGCAGACTGCAAATGCTTCTATAAAAACAAAATGGAGAAATGCAATCAGAATCTCTAAAAATGCTACTTTCTTTGATGATGATTAACCTTAAAAGTGTATGCAAATCATATATGTACATGTGAAAGTTTTACTCTTTTACCTATACTAGAATTGCGGCTGCTTTTAGGTTTCGCAAAAGTTACAATTGGGAAAAACAACTTCAGCTACATAAAAGCAAATAACAGATATCAGTAACAGCAAAAGTCAGTCAGATTAATTGGGACAATGTCTAAAACATACCTGACAGTACAAAAGACTTGTATCCTTTCCGCGGAATATCTTCGCAATAAATTTACCACCTTGTTTAAGAATATGGGTTACAATCGTTAAACCCTAATGGAAAAAGGCAGATTTGTTTTTATCAACCATGAAACACATGCTTCTGGTTAGTGCTAATATTTTTGTTCAAACATGACTACCAACTCTTGTAGACAGAAACCAAACTTACCGCTAGTATGAGCTGGGACTGGACAAATTCATCCATGTCATGCAAACCGGTAACTGCGAATCAAATTTTAGGCATTATTTTATCAAGTGGTAAAAATTGAACAGTGAAAAGGACTTAACTACTGTTTTACCATCTGGAGCACCATCACAAACAACCAGGTCAGCCTTGCAACCATCAAAGTGTCTAATAACCTTGAAAAAAAAAAAAAAATAGGTACATTAAAATAAAAACAAAATCCATGCATAAGAAGATGAGGAATAAAGAGCGGATAAATTTAAGCGATAAGAGTCGAAAATCTTGTTACCACTTCAGCAGTACGAGCATTAGTTATGTCCCCTTGAACTTGGATGACACCTTCAATTGGAGCCATAGGCTGCAAATCTATGGCCACTATAAGAGGAAGATCTTCTTCTCTGAACAATGATTCAACAGTAGTAGATCAGTTTGACTTTCTCAACTAGTGTTAATTATTAAACAAGCACAGTTAAACAATTGAAGAAGAACGATAATTATGTGACTACTTTAGACAATATGAATCTTACTTTGATTCAGCTGAGTATTTTGCAGGAAGATACAATTGACGGCTCAAAACCTACAATGAGGTGTGCAATAATAAGATTCAAAACATATATTCCTTTATTTGACCAACTGTGAATTGCAGAACAGACAATGAAGAATGAACTAAGAACAACCAAACAAAGCATCATCCACTACTCTCCTACTTCGAATATTCGATTTCCTGATACCTATCACATCCTGTTCACCTGTTTTTAACTGCCTATACTACACTAATCAAACGAAGTTTAAGGTAGCTAACTGGGATTCCAACTCAACGACAATCATATGCAAAAGATCAGAGCAGTGATAAATATACCCTGGAAATCTAACGAATAGCTCTAATTTAAGCTTTAGACTTTCTGAACAATTCTTCTTTCTTATATATGCCAACATTCACATACGCATGTGTAGTTAATTGAGTCAGTCAACAAAAGATCAGTAGATCACTATACCTGGCTCCAGCTACCAGGTGCAGCACATAAATCCACAATTCTCTTAACCCCTGCATAATATCAAAAAGACAAATCAGGAAACCTTTACATTTTATATTATATCATACTGTTCAGCTGCAAATGTTTAAAAGTGTTGCATTCATTCAATTATTAGTTTTTGACTAATATAATTTGGAGTCTATCAGTTGAGGTGTCATGTAAGACAATTCACTGGCCTGGTAATATTATGGATTTTAGAGCTAACCTTCAAAAATGTTGAATTCCTCGTCAATTTGAAGAAGCTTAAACGCACTTCTCGCACGCCATCCTTCTTCTTTAGCTTTTCGATAGTAGATATCCTACAAAACAACTCGTTAATTGCACAAAATTTACTTCTATTCTCTAAGATTCTAATAAATTACATACAAAGGCATACCCTTTTATCCCGAGAAGCTTTTCCCATGTCTTTCCAAAAGCTTGTTACATAACAAACGCCATTGAAACAACAAGAATCAGTAGCATCCACAATCGGAGAACAAAATCTTCCTACAATTGTAATTGAATCGAGAAATTACGAAGACATGAATGATCGACGGGTGATAGGAACTAACCTTCGAGTAAAAGAGGTGTAAGGAGGCGTTAGAACAAAAACGAGATGATTAGGGTTTATGTTCGGGGTTTTTTACTCAACGTGGCCTTGACCGGTATAAATTTTATTTAAAAAAATTGAGTTTATTTTCCTTTTGTACATAAATTTAGGTGATTAAACTTATTTTTATTTATATTTTTATATTTATTTTAATTATATATTTTTTATATAAACTATATAAATTTCATAAATTCTTACTATTATACAAATTATGTTAACGTTTATAAATTCAATCGCTATTAAATCTTGTTTTAATTTGAAAATTTAGTTTTAATTTCGAAATCAATCCAAACCGAAAACTCACGACTTACATATTTTCTATGTTTAATCGATTTAAATCTTTATCGTCACATAATTAATTCTATTTGATTTCAACTGTGATAATTTTTCTAGTGCAATTTCGACTTCGACTTCATTTATGATTTTGACCGATACTTAAACTTTCGACTGTGACCTTGACATATATCCTTGCCGCTTGTGCTTTAATTCGAGCTACGATCTCTCTCGAAACAAACTCTAAAATCGATTTATTTTCAAAATAATTTTTCATACGATTTCAATTTTTTCTAATCGATTTGTAATCTAATGTAATGGGTCGTTTTAATCTAGTTGCTCTGTGGTTAAATCTATTGGTTATGACTTCGGTTTAATGCGGTTTAACGTGTAAACACTAACAGATAACAAAATTTTTATAATTGCAAAAATTATATAATTTATATAATTACAAAATTTATATAATTTGTATAGTTTACAAAATAAACATAATTTATGTAATTATAAAAATTTATAAAATTTATATAATTTATGAAGTTCAAAAACGATTAACTACATTAAAAGTCAAAATTTAATATGGAAAAGCATAGGTCCTAACAGGGTATAGTATAATAGTTTTGTCAAATTTAGCAGGCATTATGATTCAATATTTGTTAGAATTAAACATATATATTATATGTTTCAAAAATAATAACATTGAATCTATTGATAATATAATTTTTTTTTCTTTCAATAATACTTTTATTACCCAAAAACATTATTGTTTACAATGTTTCTTAGAAAATTAGGAACAAAATTATAAAGTTGCCAATTAGTGTATGATGAAATAGTTTTATTGGCTAAAATATATGCTGCCTGATTACACGATCTGGGTTGATAGATAAATTTGACCGCTTTGAACATTGAAATCCATTGGTGAATAGTATCCATATAGATTTTGAAATGCAGAGTGTTAGACTGTCGGTTGATGAAGTTGTTTAATAGAAGATTATCACCTTCAAATATAATATGGCGAAAACCAAAAGAATATATAACTTGTAAAGCCCAAATCAATGCTGAAAATTCCGCATCTACAAGTGCGTGTGGATGTTGAAATTTTTTCATACCAGCTTGTAATACGTTTCCATCAGCATTACGGATAATCCAGCACATACTTGAATAAAGTGTACCGGCTTTGTGAGTAGCGTCATAATTGTATTTCATCCAAAATTGTGGAGAAGTTTTCCATTTAGTTTTCTGAATTGCATCGTTCATGGAAGATAATTGATCCACCTTCCTCGCTTGGGTAATCCATTCATCAAGAGATTCATAACACTTAAACAATAAAGTATCCATTTGAATGACTTTATTATTAAATATAAAAATAAAGTCATTCCTACTTTTCCAAAGATGTCAAATAATATAAAAGGGCATATACTTTTGAGGAGATTCACGGTCGAATGTCTTGTAACTTGAGATTAAATATCGTAGATTATTGTAGATATTACTCCGCTGATCACACAAAATAGAAGTTTGAATATCTAATCTTCGCCAAATCATTTGAGCATAAAGCAAGAGGAAAAACGTATGAATTTTTGATTTTTCAAAGCTACAACATCGATCACCTTTATTATTGATAATATTTATGTATGTTCATTATTTACTACTGATATAATTAATTTGGAAATGATAAAACCACAAATTAAAATAATAACACATCATATTTTTAATAAACATTTATAGAATATAAATATAAATTCAATAAAACAAGACAATTGATGCTAAAAACATGAAAAATTTATATTAAACTAAATATAAATTTTTTTATCAAATGATTCAAAAACTATAAAAACTATTTTGTTTTACGGTTTTTTAGAAAACTTGTTAAAAGTGATAACCAAATGGATTTTAGATTAGACCATAATCAAACCATAACATTATACTAAATGTTTGGTTTGGCGATTTTCCGGTTCAGTTTTTTTTTCTCACCCGTAACGTTCTCTCGGGAAACAAACTCGAAACCCTGTGTTTCTAGAACTGAATCAAAATCGAAAATCGTTCCCAACGCTCTGATTTCTCTGTGTTGGAGAGTTCTTGATTGGAGAGTGGAAGCGAAGAACAAACAAATGATGGTGCGAGATATGAACTATCGAAGGTTTTTTAATCTATGATTCCTTTCTCTGCATCAGATCCAGCCGTTATTTGTCGCACATGTTCACTGCAATGTTTAATCATTCTCGTGCGTGTTCGATCGAATTTGATACAGATCTGTTCAGAATCTTCAGATTCTTTCTTTCTGAAATTTTAGTTTTGCATCACCGACACTCTTCTGGTGTTTTCTTTTTTTTTGAATTACCGATTCAGAGTACGAATTAAAGTTTGTCGAGATTGATTGGAGTGTCTTCAACTATAATTATAGGAAAAAGGGATCTGATTAAAGAATCAATGATTCTAATTTTCAGGGAGAATCGTGCGTCAAGAACGTCTCTCTTCGATGGCCTTGATGGACTTGAGGAAGGTCGCTTGAGGGCTTCCTCTTCGTATTCTCATGATATCAGCGAACGTGACAATGATGAAGCTCTGGAAAATCTGCAGGACAGAGTTTCTTTTCTGAAGAGAGTATGTACTTACATCTCTGAAACCACGAATCAAACATTATATATTACAAGCAGATAATATTAAGATTTAGACATGTTTTCAACTCTGTAATCTTGATTGTGAATTTGCTGATGGTGGTACAATGGGGGCACTGATCTGAATTGATTGTGAGAGAATTTTCTTGAATTTAGCTTTGTATTGAGAACATCTCCCTTGAGCATTGCTAAGTCTAGACCCTAATTGAATCCTGACCTATGATTCTAGTCATAAAAATAATGCCTTTCTGATCATTTTTTTATGTTAGTCTCTTCTCGAATCTGTGATATCATGTTTGCAAAAGACCCTTCTCTGCGATGTAAGTTGTTAATTATATCTTATCAGGTGACCGGAGACATACATGAGGAAGTTGAGAGTCATAACCGCTTGCTTGACAAAGTGGTACGCTGAAGTTTGATTCCATATGTTTCGCTCTGTAAATCTCTGTCACATTGTTTTCTTCTAAGCTATTTGTTGCCGTATGTCTAGGGGAACAGAATGGACTCAGCTAGGGGAATAATGTCAGGAACGATCAACCGTTTCAAGTTGGTATGTGAAATAGATTCCATACTACAGTAGTGCTCACTATTCTTAAATCTGCTATGGATCAACTCTTTTGTGTTCCGCTATCAAACTTATATTTCAACATGACAGGTCTTTGAGAAGAAATCTAATCGAAGAAGTTGCAAACTTGTAGCGTATTTTGTGCTCTTGTTCTTGATCATGTATTACCTTATTAGGTAAAGTTCAAGTTTTTCATATAATTATGTGAAAGTTTTTAACCATCTAGTTCTTTGACTCGAACTCAGATTGTTTATCACCATCTGAGATCCAGGATATGGTAGTAGCATGACAATCATTTGAATTTTGCAGGTTATTAAACTACATCAAAGGGTGAAACTTTGGATACAAGTAGAAAGTATAGTGTTTTGGCTTCGTATCGGAATCTGAAACAATAACTTTATATTTGGGTTTCACCTGATGATTGATTTAGGCACAGTGAACAAAGTCAAGGGTCCCATATTGAAACAAGACAAAGAAAGAGATTGTGAAGAGACTGGTGAACCGATAGACATATGATAGATAAAGATTTCTTTGTCCTAAGCAAAATCATCTCATGTCGTTTCATGTAATGTAAAAGATTCTTTATGATTTGTCAACTATTTGATTACAAACAAACAAGGTCTTGGATCGTGTTAACAATTTTGTCTGCTAAAAGGTTAATTGATTGATAAGCTTAATTATTTGGTTTCTGTGATAAAGTTTAACATTTGTAATAAACATACAAAACTTAAAAAATAAAGTGATAACTTTGTTGTCTGAAACCAAATTTCAAAATTTTCAGACACAAATGACATCATTCATATTTGATTTACGCTGACATTTGATACTACGTAATTGTCTTTCAAAAAATTTGATAATACGAATTTGATTTTTTCCACTTTTTTGTTTAAATGTTAAGAGATTTTTTTTCCACTTTTGGTAACAAATTGACAAAAATCGACGAGTTGACATATTTCCTTTCCAGTGGTTTGATTTCTGTCAAATCATATTCACATTTACGTAAATTAAGGCTTGGAATTGTAACACCAATATAAGCACTACAAAACAAACATAATAAATGTGGTTACGTGTAATATTACTGATATCTAACAAATAAATTGAAATTAATAAGAAATTAACATATAAAATTTGAAATTAATAAGAAAATTGTATATAAAAATTGAAACTAATGAAAAATAACACATAAGCTAATTTTACTAATTGCACATTTCTCAATCCTCTTAATATTAAAAAGAGAAACGGATTTTTTAAAAAAATGATAATATATTATTATAAAAGATGATATGATTAAAGAACTTATGATATGAAAATTTTAAAAATAAATTTATTTTTAAAAATTAATTAAATCATATATATAACTAAAAGTGAATTTAGAAAAAAAAAATTTATATATCATTAAAAACTATGACACGATTAAAAAAATTATAACATGACATTTAGTCAATTGTAACATGATAATTTTAAACATAATTTTTTCGAAAAAATAAAGTAAATTATATATATTAAATTAGAAGTAAGTTGAGAAAAATGTTTAATACCATGTATGTTTTCTGTTTTATGGTTTTATTTAGTTTTTATACATTTATAGTTGTTTTAAATAATTAATTTGGTTTGATAAATTACAATGAATAATTTGTATTTTTCAATCATGGTTATTATTTTTACATGTCTATTGAATTGTTTATACTTTAATCAACATCCAATTATATAATTGGTCATTTAAGAAATTAGTATTTAAAGATAAAACTTAATTTTACAAAATAGCCAATACAAAACTATTAGTTAAAAAATTATATTATATATAAATTCATAATTTTTAATATACAATTGTACCAAAATATAGTTTAAATCTATGTTAAAAATGTAAATATATTACAAATTTAAAAATATAATTTTAATAGTTTTAAATAAATAAAACATGAATAAATTTTTATATATAGTAAATATATAATATAATAAATATAACATTTTAATCAAATGTACCAATGATCAAAATTTATAATATGTTATACCATACAAGGTGTGAAAAAATTATCTAGTTAATATTAAATGGATTAACGCGTCAGATGATTGAAATATTTGTTTTTTTGAATGATTGTACAGTGAAACATTTTACATTTTAACATTTAATGAAATAAAAATCACAATTCACTTTCACTTATTTTGTTGTTGTTAAGTTAGTCTTTTATTTATAAGAAATTTTTATAGTGCGACATTTTATCAAAAATGTATTTACAAAATTAGGAATTTTGAATCTTTGTGATAGTTTTTGACTAAAATGTCTAAAAATCTTTCTACTCCCTCTCTAATATTTCGTTACTTTAAAAATTCTCTCAAGTATTTTTACATGTGACAGAGAGAGTTTGGAAAACCAAAAAATTACAAAAGCAGAAACTATATTATGTGTTAAACTATATGTTTTTAACATGAGAAAGATAATAAAGGAAAAGGAAACTAAATTAGACCTCTAGACCTAATTAAGAACCCAACTTTATATCTTAGTCGAGAATGTAAACTAATATATTGGATTTGTCGTCATTTTCACTACCTCTAGAATGATTGCAAAAGAGATGTTTATTTCTTAATGTTCTAATATTTTTTCTATGGTCTAAATTAGAGCTTGTAGCTTTGTATGTAAAAGAAAAATGTTTTATCGTTGTCCTTAGGTGTTAGTAAAACTCATGTCAACACAACACCAACTCAAACTAAACAGGATCATTCTATATATGTGCACGAGTGCATTTGCATCGGGTCATATTTTATTTTGTTAAATATATTTAGATATGTTTTCACTTTAAAAAATTTGTTTTATGTTTCCGTAACTGGTGATACTTATGAAGAAACTTTTTATAACAATCAAAGCAACATGTTTTTTTACTATATGTTGTCCATCCTGACAATATTTCATAAGCGGGAAAATCGCTTATCGTCTATAGTAGCACGGCTTTTAGATTGAAATTTTGATTCAACGATACATCGTATGTATCAACTCTCATAGACTAAAATTCTTTCAACTCATCAATCAAAGGTCGGAGGAATATATCTATACTAGCACGTGGATGATTTGGCCTCGAATTCAGAATTGTTAGAAACAAGTACCCTTTCTTCATACACATTTCCGGTGGCAAGTTATATGCAGTGATAATCACTAGCCATAATGAATGATTACGAGACATCCCAAATGGATTGAACCCATCAATACATAAGCCAAGATAAACGTTTCGAGATTCAGCAGCAAATCTAGGATGTAGATATTGAAAAAATTTCCACTTTGCAACTTTAGATGGATGACACATTTATCCGTCTTCTACTTCATGTTCTGCGTGCCACCTCATTGCATCTGCGGTTTTTTTTATTTGATACATTATTTTAAGTCTATCGCCTATAAGTAAATACCACATACGATTGAAAAATATTCTCGTACTACCCTCGCTTGGCTTATATCGGGGGGAATCGCAAAATTTGCATTTTCCCATTTCTTATCTTCTTTCAAGAAGATCATACAATTGTGAACACACACGCACCAATTGTATAAAACGGGAGGCCTAAATTTCACATCAATTTTTTGGTTTCATAATATGAACCAGTTGTCTGATTCTCCTTGGGTAAATATTTTGTAAACAACTCCGCTCAAGAATCCATGCATTTTTCTGTTCATGAACCGAGCAGCTAAAGATAAATGTGAGTACCCTTCATGACAACCATCATACAATGGATTTTTCACAGCTTCTAACATGTTGTGAAATTTTTTGTGTTTCTTCATTAGGTCATTCTTGTTCATTATTATATTCTTCTTCGTTCTGATTATAGTACTGATCATTAGTCGTTGTCTCACAAAATGTATCCGTCACCATTTCAACATATCTATTACCGGATGTACCAACTGTTTTATCACTAGTACTACCATGCGTACCTCCCTGATTTCTTTGAACATCACCCCGACTACTCATCCCTAACTGAACATTCAGTTCTTCTCCATGTTTATACTAAATATAATAATTTGGCATAAATCCTTGAATATATAGAAGACTCCATATTTTCTATCCTGAAATAAATTTATCGTTTTTGCAATTAATACAAGGGAAAAAAAAACTTATCTCCGCTACTTTGAGCTATTGGTTGACTACTTGTAACATTCATGAACTGCTTCATGCCTTGTGCAAATTCCACCGATATATTTCTTGTTTGATTATCAATCTTTTTGTACATCCAATCTTTCGAATTATTATAATGTCCCCACATGTTTGAAGTTTTTTTCCCTTCGATTGTACAAATGAAAGAATGGGATGGGGCATATATATACAACATTTTGCCACTACTTTGCCACTACTTTGCGACTACTACAGTGTAGTCGCTTAAATGTCGATATATCTAACACGCACATGTTTTTTATGTTGGCACTTTGCCACCACTTTGTGACTAAAGAGCCACTCCAAATGTAGTCGCAAATTGGTCGCATTTTTAGCGACCAATATGCGACTAACATGTAGTTTTTCCACATGTAATCGCTAATCAGTCGCAAGCGACTGATTAGCGACTACATACCCTAGTCGCAAAACAGTCGCAATTCAGTCTCTAAATAGTTGCGTATTATGACCAATATGCGACTACAAGTTTTAGTCACACTTTTGTGACCACTTTGCAATTACATCTTCGTAGTCGTAAATTGGTCGCAAAATCGTGACAAATGTGGTCGCAAATTTTACGACTACGTATGTGGTCACAAAATATAGTGGTATTTTGGCAGTTTTGTTGTAATGATACTATATGTTTCAGTATCACGTTATACACGTAAATATAACATTCTAAAAATGTAGATGATCTAGCTATAGTTAGTTTTTGAACTAATTTTTTTAAACTTTAATTGTGTAATTAGTATATTATATATATAACTATAGATATCTAAAAATTAACACTTTCATACCCTAATAATTCAATATCTTTATACCAAAATTTAACACTATTATACGAGTGATGGTAGAGTCAAACTCTACATCTTTGGGATAAATGTAGAAGTGATGTAACCACTAGCTCACTTATTCATTCTAATGAAAAAAAAATCTCTAGAATTGATAAATATCACATTTATTATAAATTGTTGTCTTTATGGGAAAGCGTAACTATTAATTTTAGCTATATTTTTGGGTAAATTTTTAAAATAATATGTTTTTAAGTTTTTGATGCAAATTAACATTATTAGTTTAAATTTATAATAATAACATAAATTTTAGATTAAAATATATAAAAAAAATTTCAGTTTAATAGAAAAAAGTAAATATTAAATTAGAAAAAATAAATATAAATATAATAATTTAAGTTTATGTATAATATATATAGAATAAATAAGTATTTTTATGAAATTATTTGTGTTATTTTAAAAAATTTAATTTTAAAATATTAAATTTGAAACAAAAATTTTAAAATATGATATTTTTGGGATATTATTCTGTTTTTTTTAACAAAGATTCTTTCATTTCACAAGTTGGCAAATCCGTAAGACTAAATCAGATGCAAAGTCTTTTCATAAAAGAGAATGCTGAGCTGATCAAATTGTTTTCCGTTGTACTTTTGATTAAATGTCTGACTCCTTTCAATTTTCTCCGTACCGCAACCGTTGTTATTCTTTTACTTCAGTAAATAAAGTATTATCGCAATTAAAAATAGGGAATTTGTATGTTATCTTAATTTTCTAATTATTTAATTTCAAAATCACTCCTTTATTTTTGATCTAACTGAGTTTTATATTAAAAATATCTTAAAATATAAATCTAACCTCTTAAAATATAAATCTAACCTTTTAAAATTAAAATTTTTTAAAAAAAACTATAATATAAATAATTTATTTACCCTAAATAAAATTAAAATTTTAGGTTTGAATTTGTTTATAAATTTTTATAGTTTTAAAATATTTTAATATTAAATTTGTGTTATATATGAAAATTTAAACTATTGGTGTTAAATTTGAAAACGAAAATTAAAAAAAAATATTATTTTAAAGAATTATCTTTCTATATATATGTGAAACCGTCTAACCGTTAACCATTTATATGTTAGACGCAAATTCAGTTTATATTTACATTTTTGTCATCTATTTTGTTTTTATTATAACAGCCAAGTGAACACATAAATCGAATAAACACCTGAAAGTTTTACAGAAAATCATCCGAGAGTTTTATGGGAAAACATAAACTCACAAGAATTGGGAAATGATCTTGAACTCCAACGAACACACATGAAAAACAAATCGAATAATGTTGAGGTTAGATAGGAAGAACCACGATCGCTAATTAGCATAATCCACTAAGAAAATAACAAGAACTAAGACTGAAATCAACACTGAAACACATAAACTTTGAGGATCCTCGTAATCTTAAGAAAAACTCAGCATGACGATTTCTCTTTCCCATTACACTGTTCCGGTGAATGGAGCCATAAAAAGGCAAGAACGAATAATCTTTTAAGATATAATTTTATTGTCTTACATAAGAAAGATGAGAACAAATTTCCAAATTGTTAATTTCCAAATTCCATAGTAAAAAAGAAATCCATACTAAAGTTAATTTCCAAATTTGAGATGATGCAATACGTTTTGGTTATAGAGAAATCGATTTTACTGAAAATAAACCGGTCAAAATTGAAAAACGGCTGAAAAGAAAATGCTCACTTCAACGTATTCGGACAACGGGCTTTTGCAAAGCAACCTGATGACCGAAGTTGATACTTAATTATTAATAAGTTGTTGGTAATCGATGTTTTTAGGACTAGACGTTCAGATATCCATTCGGGTTCAGTTTATGTGTTTTGGATTTTCGAGTTTTTTAAGTCAGAAGTATTAGACTCATTCGGATATTTATAAATCTTCGGGTTATATTTGATTTAAATCTTCGGGTTATATTTTAAGTCAGAAGTATTAGACTCATTCGGATATTCAGAAGTATTTGATTCGGGTTTTTCGGTTTTGATTTTTTAAGGTCATAAATGTAAGATTCATTCGAATATTTATCAATTTTTAGGTCGGATTAGGTTTAGATCTCTCCGAATTTGGGTTCGGTTAAGATCTCTCCGAATTTGGGTTCAGTTAAGATCTCTCCGAATTTAGGTTTGGTTCGATTTTGAGTTCGGATTCGGATTATTGACAATATTTGAACCTTGATATCCTATTAAAGTCTAATAGTTACTAGATAATATACTCAAGTATAACATATTATAAATTTAAATCATTACTATATTTGATTATGATGTTATATTTATTATATAAAATAAATTTTATTTGTTCTTTATGTATTTAAAACTAGTGAAATTATATATTTCAATTTGTCATATATTTAAATTTTTATTTTACAATCAAATTATAAAATAAACTATATTTGGTAAAATTATATATTATAATATAATTTTTATATATCAAACCTTATTAACAATTACTTTTGTATGGTTTTGGTTATTTTTTTAAAATAAAGTTCATTTTTAAATATTTTTTTTAATAATTAGATGTTTATTAAATTATGAACAACTCAATCGACATGTAAAAATAATAACCAAGATTAAAAAATATAAATTATTCATAGTAATTTGTTAAATTAAATTAATTACTTGAAAGAACTATAAATCATAAAATTTTAATAAAACTCTAAAATTGAAAAATACATGGTATTAAACATTTCATCCAAATATTTCATATAAACTCAGTCCTAGTTTAATATATATGATTTTTTATTTTTGAAAATAAATTTATGTTTCATGTCACATTTGACTAAATTTATATTTAAAATTATCATGTTATATTTGATTAATTTATTTTTTGAAACTAAATTTATTTTTAAAATTATCATTCACATTTTTTTAATTTATTATTTGAAAATAATTTTATATTTAAATTATTATGTTATATTTTACTAATCGTTATGTTATAATTTTTTTAACAGTATCATATTTTCTAATAACATGTTATTATTTTTTTTTAAACTCACTTTGTCAAAAGATTAGAACTCTTTGTGATGCACATAATATTCCATATTTATATAAATATATTATTAGATAAGAAACTCTAATTAGTAGATTTTATTTAAAATTTTAAAATTAACAGATAAATTTGAAAACGTTTTTATCTTAGATATTTGAAAATTAATAATTTTTATGAACATTTAAAAGAATAAAATGAAAATTTTTTAATTAATAAAAAATTATTAATTTAGATTTATTAAATATACAAATAACAAAATTTAAATTTAGAGTCAGTTAATGTGAAATATTCAATTTATATATATTTAAAACAAGTTCGGTTATATTTCGGGTTTCGAATATATTCGAATCCAAAATACTAAACAAATAAAATTTATATATATATATATATATCTGTTCAAATTTGGATATTTCAGATCAAGTTCGTCTCAAATTTTCGATTCGATTAATATGTCCATTCCGAGGGAATTTAATTTTTGAGCAAAAAGCAGTTTATTATAAACCCCGATATGTTAAGCGTAACAAAGTACTTAATTATTAGATCAATTATTTGAAACTTATTAACAAATGGAAATATGTGAATAATTTATTGTAGAAATAAGGTGAGAGTTGTCGAGAGTGGTGACATTGGGGCAAGGGAAAATGACGTGTCCCCCACCACCTCAATGCTCACGCGCACTATACCCCACTTTTTAACCCTAATTTCCAATGCTAATCTCTTTTTCATAATTTCTATATTTTATCAATACAATTAATGAATATTTATGCTATGTTCCAAATACTAATACATATGTTATTGATAATTACTGCACACAAATTAACGATCAAATTAATCTTAGTGCCCAACACACAACATTCCAACACAATACATTGGTCTTATTCCCCGTTTTTTGTTGTTTAATCCAATTTTTTATGCTGTCTGAAATTATTTTCACCATGTGAATTATATAAAATATTGCACCATCCGATATATCACCAAAACAAAAATCAAAGGAAACATTCGACTACTTTAGGCAATGTTAGTAATTATTTTTTATCTGAAAATTCTGGTATAAACTTCTAAGATGGGTTCATAATAAAAAATGTTTTAAACTACTATTTTATAAAGGTTTTGTTTTTAAAATATGTTATTAGTCTTTTTATCTCAAAAAAATTCCAAAACAAAGTTAAAATAATGTGTATGAATTTATAATTTAGAGTTTACATTTTTAACTACAAAAAAATATTTATTTTAGACGGTAATTTTTTTAAAAAAATAAACCTAATTAACAATATGGTAGTTTTTTTAAATTGTCCCTCGTGATATGCGTTATGATCTTAATTACCGAGCCTAAGAATTTGGTCGTAAAATCGGTATTCCATTCAACTATATAAGTTTAAAAATAGACTCATATAAATGGGTCAGCATATACATATGAAATTGCAGATAATAGTATAGTATTGCGTTCTTGGATTCTATATAAACCCTATATTAATAATATTTGGTCTAACTTGTGAAAAATTATTGCCCACTTTCTCTCTCTGCCTCTTCTTCCTTGGAAAGGAAAAGAAAGTCTCAATAGCTTTGCATCTAATTCTCCTACCTTAGCATACTCTTCTTTATTATATATCATCAACAATTCCTAAATCCATAAAAAAACTTAGAGAAATCAAAACGAAAACAAAATTTCCAAGAAAGTCAAGCTACATACAACTTTTGACCTTCTGAATTTGGAACCCTAGAAGTCAAGACCAAATCATCAGAGATAGTAACAATTTCTTGATCTTTCTCTTTTTAGTGAATTTTCAATTTTTGGGGAAATTATATATGGCAAACCCTTGGTGGACGAACCAGAGTGGTTTAGCCGGTATGGTGGACCACTCGGCCTCCTCCCGGCACCACCAAAATCTTCTCAGCAAAGGCGATCTTGGAATAGCCATGAATCAGTGCCAAGTCAACGATCAAGACGAAGAAGATGACGACCCTAGAGAAGGCGCGGTTGAAGTGGTCAACCGCAGACCAAGAGGTAGACCACCAGGATCCAAAAACAAACCGAAAGCACCAATCGTTGTAACAAGAGATAGCCCCAACGCACTTCGTAGCCATGTCATGGAGATCTCCGACGGCAGCGACGTCGCCGACACAATCGCTCACTTCTCAAGACGCAGGCAACGCGGCGTTTGCGTTTTAAGTGGCACAGGCGCAGTCGCTAACGTCACGCTCCGCCAAGCCTCCGCACCAGGAGGCATCGTCTCCCTCCATGGCAGGTTCGAGATCTTATCTTTAACCGGTGCTTTCCTTCCGGGACCTGCCCCACCCGGTTCAACCGGTTTAACGGTTTACTTAGCCGGGGTACAAGGTCAGGTCGTTGGAGGTAGCGTTGTAGGCCCTCTAGTGGCCATAGGGTCAGTGATGGTGATTGCTGCTACTTTCTCTAATGCCACTTATGAAAGATTGCCTATGGAAGATGACGAAGATGGTGGCAGTGGCGGCGGCTCGAGACAGATTCACGGAGGCCGTGACTCGCCGCCTGGAATCGGAAGTTGCATGCCTGATCCGTCGGTTATGTCTGGATCGGGCTACAATATACCGCCGCATATGATTCCGAATGGGGGTGGTCAGTTAGGGCACGAACCGTATACCTGGGTCCACGCGCGACCACCATATTAACTGAGTGAGCCATTTTCTGTCTGAATATGTAAATATAAATATAGAGATGCTTTTGAGTTAGTGTGGTGTTCTTTTATTCCATAGCTTTGCTTGTTGGAAAAAATAAAATGTCAAAGCTTTGATTGTTCTTAATGGAAAAATAGGGTTTGAAAAGTTAAAAGAGGCGAAATCAATGGATTTTCTGATTTCAGTATTACTCCCCCATAATGATTTCAAATGAATAATTTTGGAATCAATGATATTTGTCTTTTTAATTTCTTTTTTAGCAGTGTTTGATTTTGTGATCTTTAGGTTTTTTACATTTTGATTTGCAATTTGTACAAAATCATAAGTTTGTATATATAAAGGAACATCGAGAGCATTGCCTAGCCATGAGTTTTTATATTGATTCCTATTGTATTTAGTTCTGATTCTTGAGCATTTACCATTAAGTATTCAATCGTATTATCCATCATTTCTTATTTGATAAACATTTTAAAAAAATAATGTTATAAAAATATCTACTGATTTGTTATCATCAGAATGAGTTTCAAATAAATATATAAATGATCTTAAATTACTAAAATAATATCGTATATGTCATTTTTATTAATTTTTGTTAGAAAATTAATATATTTTATTAAATTAACCAAAAAAGTACAATTAGATTCATAAAAAAATTATTTACAAATTATAAATTATAATTATATAATATTATTTATAAATTAAAATTTAGATAATATTATTTATATAATTTTAACACTTATTTATATATGTAAATGTAAATTTACAAATTATATAATATTAGTAAATATAATATTATTATTTATTAGTAGTAATTATTTTTATGCAAATTACATATACAAAAACCAATTTTAAATAAGATTTAAAATTATATAAATATATAATTTACATTTACTAACAATATTATATAATTTTTGAATATTTTTATCACGTAATTCGTAGATATAAATATAATTAGTCATTACTAAGCATAGTAATCGTTTATTAATATTTGGGTAATGATGCTACGGGAAGATCGATTATTCGATTGTTTAATATGATTTTACCGACCAAATAATTAAGAATTTTGTTGACTAACTAAAAGGATATACCCTTGATGAGTGCTAATAAATAAGTTAAATAAGGTTTGTTTTATGCAATTTAGACTTCATCTCCTATTTTATTTATACGAAATTAGAAACTTATTTTCTGATTTTCGTACTAATTATGAAAACACTTTACACGTTAAAACAAGTTAAATCCCAAACTACAAATACTGAAAACTCAAAAATATTCGTTATCTAAATAACTTTTTTCTTCTAATTTTCCATGAGTAAAAACTCCTAATTTAGAAATTTTAACTAAAACAGTTAAATTTGAGTTTATTATGAAATTACAACTCAAAATCAATTTACAATAATTATATTGATCCATATTTCTTATATTATTTTAGAAAATTTTCAACTACCAATCTGTGAGCTCTACACTGTTAACTATGACCATATGAAACATATATTTTTTTTGTGTGGGAACAACATGCATAGAGTGATCTAAAACCATCCGGTGGCTATATCATATTAAATTTGAAGTTATTATTGGTTTCTAGTTCAAAATAAATTAGCATGAATACATGCGGTACAATCTAAACCAAAATTTATTTGGCCTATCGAAAGATACTGATCGATCTAATCTAAAATCGATATGATGTAATATTAATTCAAATGATTTAAACTAAAATTAATCATATAATATGATATTGTTGATATTAATGGATAGACGACTATTATCTTGGTGTGTGAAGAATATCAAAAATTGAAAACTTATTGAAATTTAACTAATATATAAGAAAATAGGCTAATTTATTCATTGGTATTTGGTTTTAAGTTGAAAATTTATAACAAAACTAAATTTAATAAGAAAAAATTGCATTGTATGGATTAATTTTTATTTTTGGTTCATTCATTGTTTTTCTTTTATTATGTTTAAATATATTTTATTATAAAAACAAGATAAATTAACATTAAAAGAGTAATTTAGCAAACATTTGCAGAAAAAATTAGATCTAAAAAATAATAAATTACCTTTAATATAATTTTCCTTCTTCTGTTACTGTTTGAATTGAGTTTAATATTAATTACAGATAAATATTTGTATTTTCTGAATTTTTTATTACAAATACGACATGATTATCCTGACTGAAATGATAAAATTGTAATATACGATATCGTTACACATGTCAATTTTCGATTAATTTGAAACATGCTATATACTCAATATTTTTTCTAGTTTATAATATTATTTAATTTCTAATTAAATTGATTATATATTTTGGAATATGTTTTTTTTTTCTCCAACGCTTGAAAAGTTGATTTTCTTAATCCTCTTTGAGTTAATTACTAAAAGGCTAACGAAATGATTTCATTGTTTTTTGGAATCGCTGAACATTGGATTGATACTAATTACTTATCTTTATCAAATCACAAATCATTAATTAGTGAGACAAATGAAATGCACTTTGGGAGCTGGAAAAGCCGCAATTCAATCTTAGTTTCATAATAACTGTGGTATACCATAGACATCCACTAAACCTAATTAACGAATTTTGGACCACCCTATTACTATACAAATTCTATATCTTTGTATCAATTTTACAAATTTAATACCCAAAATTTTTTATCGTATTAACTAGATTTATACTCACGCCATCCACGAGAAAAAATATTCATAAATTATCTAATATTGTTTATTAGTAAATATAAATTAAATATTTATATAATTTTAATATTTATTTAAAATTATTTTTAATATTAATTTTTGTATATGTAAATCAAGAAAAGAAAAATAATTATCTTTTATGAATTTAATAATATTTTTTTGTTAGTTTAATAAAAATATATTGATTTTCTAACCAAATTAGTAACAATGACATATCCCTAATATATTTCTAATATATTAATTGAGAATCATTTTTAGAAAACAACTTTATCCTGTCATCACCAAAATGAATTTCAAATAAATATAAAAATAGATTTAAATTATTAGGACAATTACAATATGTGTCACTCATATTAATTTGGTTAAACAATCAATATGTTTTATTAAACTATTCAAAAACAATGATTATTTTGAAAAAATAATCTTTTTTATTCTTTAAGTTACACATACAAACATTATAAATAATTAATATTCAATCATAACATGTTAGCATATGCTATAAATTTGATATTTTAAAATTTGAATATTTGAGTTAAATAAGAAAATAAATTATTGTTTCTAATATTTTACGAATAAAATATATTTTACATATAAATCATCAATTATTTAAACAAAATAAAAACTATCATTATATTAAAAATAATAAAACAATATTTTTGGTAGATATAACCGGATTTTAAATCTCAAATAATAATATTTTGTAAATAACTATAATATATTTTATAACTAAAATTACATTATATTTATACAGTAATTATTTTACTTTGTGTATGGGCGGATATAAATTTAGTGTAATTATTTTAATAAATTAAATTTATTTATATATTTATTTGAAATTCATTACGGTGATAACAAATCAACATAACATTTTTGTTACTAACACAATAAAATAAAATTATTTTTTAAAAATATTTTTTAAATAATATATTAGAGATTTGTTTTGATAAAGCAAATCATTATCTAATATTTGTTTATTAATACTTAAAAACATTAGTTAATGATTCGGAGAGTCTACTTGTCACGCAACTAATCGACTTTAATCATTTTACTTTATCATTGGATGGATTTAATTGATTACTTATGCAATATTAAACAAATGTTTACCACGTAACCACACACTGAGTCACTGACACACACACACAAACAAAAGATACTTTAACACCTTAAATGCGTAAGACAGACTAATTATTCATCCTCAAACCAACAAAAAGATTGATAAAATATTGACGAGACTCCCTAACCACAAAAGAATCACTGCTTACCGAAAACATTAGTTAAATTATAATTGGTTTAGTATCTTAATTTAAATGTCTACTTAATAAGGTAATTCGTGTCATGAACTTGACATATCAATTGTATTGTTAATATATACTTATTTTAAGGGAGAAGTAAATGAACTAGTAATTGTATCATTTCTATATCTATTTCAGATGGATCGAGTTTGATTCTATTATTTCTTATACGAAAATGTTGTATCATTTCTATATCTATTTCAGATAGATCGAGTTCAATTCTATTATTTTTTATACGAAAATGTTAAATTTTCGTATAAAAAAATTAGTTTATTGAACCAATATGTTGTAGTCTAATATGTAACAAAAAAATATTAAGTAATTTTTTTAATTATTCTTTATATATTAAGAAAGAAAACAAAGTTCTATAATTAGCCCAAGTCACTTCCCATTTTGTATGTTTTCTTTTTGAATAGATATTTTAGACTTTGTCGTAAAATGTAATTAATTTTTGGCTTTTTAAAAAGCTTTAGTTAGGTTATATTGCAAAATAAAACAAAAAAAAATTTATAGGTAGTTATAGAATAGTACTATTCTAATTTATATCTAATACTCTTTATTAATAGATTTTTAAGTTTTTCACACATATTAAGAAAGCTTTAATTATTACAATCATAGTCCTTCCATTGCAATCATTAAAAAATTTAATGTTATATAAATACATAAATATATAAAAATATAAAGCTAACTATGTATAGAAAAATGAAAACATCTATCATTTTAAAACAATTTTTATTCTAGAAAATCCAGTAACAAAGAACACAAGAATATACTATAAGAAATTCCTATAGTTGATTTCTTCTTACATCTGTGCATGTAATAAAAACAAGCAGTGTCAAAAAAGTTAATTCTTTTTGTGGTCGATGCACGAAAAAAAAAAACACTTCGTTTTGTTGTTTTTCCGTCAGAGGATTTCTCACGCAAAATATATTATATATGTTAATAAAATTTTCTTAGGCCAAATAATTTTAGGGCGAATCATTTTGTCTTTAAATATATAATATATATAATTTGGAGAGTTTAATGTGTTTATTGTAAAAAGTACTGACTATGAAGTGAAATCTATTACATCTTAGAGATTTTTTATGGAATTTTAATATGGTTTTAGCATCATTTTATTATTGATATATTTTATGAAATTTTATTTTATGTGATATTAACAATATGCATAATCACTATACATATTTTTAATTTCATATTAACAATTTAATAATTAAAATTCAATAATATACTATTAAATTAAATTAAAATTTGTGATTAAAAATAGCTTTTGGAGACTGAGTATTGGAAGATAAGTAGAAAAGACATAGCTGATGATGAAAATGAATCATGTTATTATTGTTTGTTTGTTAATAGTTGGATACGGTTAATATTATGGTTGTAGCTACGGTATATCTTGTTTATTTGTATGTTATCGATAATTACGGTTATGGTTAATCGTAAATTTTTAGTCGCACCGATATTTTAATTAACGGTTAAAAAATTACAACGTATAACATTATATCTAATTATTGCGATTGATCGTAAATATTTATGATAGATAAATTAACAACAATCTATCGTACATGCAATAGAAATCAAGAGGGAGTTAGTGAAATAGCCATATCACTTAATGGAAGGTAAGGATATGGTCACGTAAATATGAAAATATAGTGAATGACCATTTCTCCCTTTTCTACAGTGAATGACTTTTTTTCCCTTTCTATAGTGAATGACCATTTTTTTCCCTTTGCCATAGTGAATGACAGATTTGAGAGATAGATTGTCAATTTAGTTGTCAATTGCACGTGATTTAAGGCAAGTAAGCAAATATAAACTATAAAATACTTTCACACCACTTTTATTACACATTTCTAAAAATACAATGAATTAAACTCACAATTGTATTAGAAAGTAATTTTTCTAATACGACTTGACTTAAGAGTTTAAAAACGACGAAATATTAAAATGTTTATAAATATACTATCAGAATAATAGCATGACTCTGAATAGAATACACTAAAATGATATAAAAAATAATATTCTATAAAGACATACTATCGTCAAAATTATGTACTTTCTAGTACTAGTGACCGATGTCATGTCGTATGTTGTTTAATTATAACATTTTAGATATGATTAGATAATTTTTAAAATATTAAAATATATAAATACTCAGTAATAAGAGAAGAAACTAAATTTTTACAATTGTGAAATAATAGTAAAATAATATGAATTTATATATAACACAGTAAAATAGTATTCAAAATAATATTCTAGACAGAAAAGAATAAATAGGTTATTTGTTGCATCACTTTTACATAGATTCCATAAGTGTGAAGTTCGATTGCACTATCCCATAGGTATCATTCGTCTGAGTATGTTAAATTTTCGTATAAAAATGTTAAAGTATTGGATCGGTTCATTGTGTTCTGACAAAAAAAATATTTTATATAAGCATACTATTTTGTACTATATATTACTTGTGGCCAATGTCAAAAAATATAAAATGTTGTTCAATAATCACATTTTAGCTACAGATAAATAACTTGAAAGAAAATTATTACATGTAACATACAAATTCTTGGTTATTATAAAAAATAACAGTAGAAAATCGAGTCAACTCTTCAATATTCTATACAAATAAGTGTTCTGTAGAATTCGTATGTTGTTAAGCATGACGAACAATGAAAACTTACTTGGATAGATAACTGAAAATGAAATGGTTTTTGTGGAGAATTTTGATCAAAATAATAGAAAGTATGAAAAAGATCTAACAGAATTTCTCGTGGGAGCAGATGCTATTAAAGATGAGCATATGAGAGAGATGAAACATTGAATGAGAAGTTAAACAGAGTGCTACAAGTGTTTTAACGAGCAGTGAACTTTTTAGTAGAATATGATGGATACCGAAAATATATAGAAGAAAGGAAGGACGTCTAAGAATTTCATGAGAAAATAAACTAAATTAGAGAGACATTCATGATATATGAAAAAACCTAATTTGAATATATTATGACATTGTAAAATAGCAGAAAATATATAAGTATATTATTGTATAAACGCGATCCAGATATTTCATTCAACCAAATTAGAAGAGTTCGAATTATTTGGGAAACATTTTCTAAACTTCTCCTTTCAATTATCGGTGAAAAGAGAAGAATATACGCGCCGATATAGTAGCAAAACATACTCGAAAAAAAACTTTATGTTTTCTTATACACTTGAATACTATACTCATTAAAAAATATCTTGGATATATCTAATCGGTGAAGTTAAAAGAAAAAGAAAATACACGATATGCCTAATTTGCAAGACAAAATTGTACATGGACATCGACACTGCTTAATTTTGGGCTTTACCGTATTGATAACGAACCATTTTGTGGTTAAAAGCAATATATTAGGCAATATTACTCCCAATATTTAGGACACGTGAATCTCCCCAGAAATATGTCTCTCCTTATCGCCAAATCCTACTTATTTATTTCTCCACTGCCCTTAACACCTACACTCTACTTACCCTCGCGTGTATCTCACCTTCTCAAATATCTTAGAGGATATTCTTTGAGAAATTCCTTTCATCTTTTATTTTCATTTTCCCTTATTTTGTTTCTTATCCAATATAAAAGTTCCATTAGAAACTGAATTTATAAATGATACTTCTGATGACATGAATTTTGCAAATTTATACACCATAAGTGTTTGACAAAATGTGTTTGTATAATTGAGTAGTCCTATGAATACCTAAATTCGAATATTTGAACTCAAACTGACAAAAGAAACTTTGATTGAATTACATTGAATTTTATAAATTATATTAAAGAATTTTGGTTTTTTATTTATTAGATTCTTGGATAATATCTGAAATTTTTAAAACTAGCTAAATCATCAATCTTTTTTACTTAGTTTTTTTTTGTTTTTTTTTTATATTTTCAGATTTTTAGATATTTATTTTACTAAGTTTGTTTGGATAGTTCAATTGCTTTCTAATATTTTTATATAATTTTTCGTGTATTTTAAATATTTAAATAATTTAGATATTTAAATCTATATTAAATAAAATATTTCAAAAATATTTTTGAGTATGAATAAATACTTTTACACCATGAATATTTTTATATAAAGTTATATGGAATTTATATTTTTTTATCCTATTTAAATTGATAAACACAATTGACAAAATAACATTTTAAATTTTTTTATTATTAATATAATATTATTAATTTAAATTTTTAAAAATAATAAAAATTTAATAATTAAATATTTGAAAACTTTTTTTGATAAGAAAAATTTAAATTATAAATTAGAAAAAAAAATTAAATATAATATTTAACTATATTTATAATTTATTTATAATAAATATGTATTTTCATAAAATAATTTCTTATATTTTTAAAATTTAAAATTTAAAATATTAAATTTGGAACACAAGATGTTTTTAAGTATTACACTTTCCAAAATTTTAACATACTTATTTCATTCATGATATTAAAAATATTTAAAATTCGAAATATCTTATCCAAACTTACGTTATCCGAAAATCCATGTCTAGGTATTGAGTTATCAGTAGAGAGTATACAAGACGCGCTTAGATTTGACGCGTGGGATATAGTTGTCAGTCAATTAAACGAGCCACGTCATCTCTACGTGCTATTTCTGAGTATCATTCTATCACCCGCCAACGTCTTTTCGACACAGCAAATATCAGACAGTCTTAAGTTTTTGTTTTCCCATTAAAATCAATTAGTCACCAAACCTAATAAATATATATAAATAAATAATACGGAGGAAATTGCTCTTCTTCTTCTTCTTCGACGATTCTTCTGTATCAAGTTATTGGTTAATGTCATTCAAATTTCTGGCGACCTTAGATTCCTATTTTTCTTCACGATTCTGAAAATTTCTCAGGAAAATATCGAAATCCGAGGAAGTTGCTTATCCGGAGAATCATTTCAACCGCCATGGATGAGACCTATTCTGATCTAATGTATTTCCTGAAGAAACCCTCTTTTACAGATACATTCGTCGACATATTGCTCTGTGCAGTCCCGATTTGGCTCGCCGTCATGATCGGGCTATTGATCGGATGGTCTTGGCGTCCAAGATGGACCGGATTGATCTATCTAGGGTTCCGTTCGAAGCTTCGATTTCTATGGACTGCACCGCCTGGATTTGGTGCTCGCCGTCTTTGGCTTGCTTTCACCGCTCTCTCCGCTTTCTCCGTTTGCCGCACCGTCTGGTCAAGACTCGACACCAGAGCCAACAAATCGACGGCTGGATCAGCTTCGTCGCAGACGCCTGCTATTGTAGGAGAGACTCCGAATCTTCAAACTGATGAAACAAGATCAGTCTCAAGGTTAGATATTACAGAGCCGAACAAATATGAATCTGTTTCTGCAATCTCCAGAGTCTCGGTTGTGTTATATTTTTCTTTGCCTGTTAGCCATTGCTGAGATTCGAGCGTTTACGATTATCCATTAATTTTGATTAAAGAAGTTTTGGCTTTAGTTAATGATAGAAATATAGTTATATGTTCAAAAACGGAACGTTTACTTCCTTTAGCTGGAAAAGGTATATCCATATTTTGATACTAATGACATTGGTAAAAGGGAATTGATTTTCTGCGTTGATTGATTATGGTTAAAATCTGAGGAAAATGGCTCATGGAATGATAGGCCTAGCGATAACACAACGGCCAGAGAGAACGATATTGTGACGGAGAATGATCTAGAGCATCTGCTACAGCTGCTTGAAGTTGGGAATACAACCATGGAATGGCAATCCATGATGGACAAGACTACTCCAAATATGAGTTACCAGGCTTGGCGCCATGAGCCTGAGGTAATATAGAATTTTACATCTTGAGTTGGGAACGTTTTCTTATGGGAAATCTGAATCATTTAACTCTAGGAACGAGCGAAGTCGTTGAGTAGGTAGCGAAAGACATTTTTCGTTGAAATTTTTTCTCTTTTTCTGAATCGCATGTCACTCAGAGACTGCTTTTAGATCATTGGTTCGTCGGAGACACAGGCTTTCCAGAAAGATTTCTTGTTTTTATAGTATGGATTTCCATGAGAGAGATAGTTTTCTTTGGGGTGGTAATGGACGATCAGTTTTAATGATAAGTTCATTGTCGTTTCTGGTAGTATTCATCCTGCTTTGTTGTTTCCTTTTGGGCACGATGTGATGCGGTGCTTCATTTACTCTGTTGTGTGGCATTTTTATGGCATTTTACTTGAAACCGGTTTTTGGTTTGTAGAACTGAGGGTTTCTTAAACACTAGCTGAAAAAATATTTCATCAAACCATATTTTTAGCCTGAGAGGAGGTTGTATTATTTGTCAGACAGGTCCTGTTGTTTATCGCAGTCGAACTGTGTTTGAGGATGCAACTCCAGATATTGTTAGGGATTTCTTCTGGGATGATGAATTTCGACCTAAATGGGATTTTATGCTTGCCAACTTCAAAACTTTGGAGGAGGACTCTCAGGCAGGAACAATGATTGTTCAATGGAGAAAAAAGGTTTTAGGACTTATGATAATTTTGTTTTCTTAATAAACCACGCCCACTGTTTTCATTACTAATCTCTTTTGCTGCAGTTTCCTTTTTTCTGTAGTGACCGAGAGTATATCATTGGTCGGAGAATATGGGAGTCTGGAAAGAAGTATTATTGTGTGACAAAGGTAATGCCATGCTTCAAACTTGTTCTTTTCCTTCCATGCTTCCAAGTGTGTGGCATATATCTCTAGGGGAAAAGAGCGCCCTATGTTCAGCTCTGAGAATGTTTTGCAGTTCTATCAGTTTTCATTACATTACTAGTGACAAACGTTGATCAATCAAGATAAATCCAACTTCTGTTTTGCCTTAAACGTCGCACAAAAGTTTTTAAGCTTAAAAGTATGCTCACAGTTCTGAACTTAGGTGCTTATCTTCTTTCATATTGCATGGAACATGCTTGATTCTACGTATCTGGGATACATTTTATTAATATAACATAACACTTCTTGAAATTGTAGGGAATCCCTTACCCAGCACTACCAAAGCGTGATAAGCCTAGGCGTGTTGAGCTTTATTTCTCAAGTTGGGTTATCAGAGAAGGTACGCCTTTGGAAATTCAAGTTTGATTTTTTTTTAAAGCTATCATATAATTTGATTTTTAAGGAATACAAAACAAATGGGCAAATGCAGTTGAATCCAGAAAAGGAGATGGACAGCAATCGGCTTGTGAAGTATCCCTAGTCCATTATGAAGACATGGGAATCCCAAAAGACGTAGCAAAGTTAGGTGTTCGTCATGGCATGTGGGGAGCCGTCAAGAAGCTAAATTCCGGTTTAAGAGCTTACCAAACCGCCAGAAAAACAGATTCATCTCTGTCCCGGATTGCCCAAATGGCAAGAATCACCACAAAATTGAACATGGATTCTATGGAATCATCCACCGGAGATGAAGACAGAAGCAGAGCAATGGACTATGCAAGGAGACAACGGGACAATTTGAGAATGGACTGGAAATGGATTGTTGTTGGAGGTGTTGCATTGGCTTGTGGTCTTCACACCGGGGTCATTGGTAAGGCTTTACTAGCTGGAGCTGGTCAGAGACTTGCTCGTAGGTGAAAAACCTTGCCATATTCTTTACTAGCTGGAGTTGGTCAGACATTGCTCGTAGGTGAAAACCTTGCCATATTCTTATCTATCTTCCAATTGACAGAAAGAAAAAAGAGGAACATATGCATATAACTAAGGGAGATGTATTTTTCCTGCAACTCTGATAAGTAGGGCATGTGGTTTTTGATGGTGAACCATAAAATTTAATTTGTTTTGAGTCCAATCTTGTAATACAGGAGAGTGAAGATATGTATTTTACAAATTTTATGAATCTACTCCTAAAAGCTTACAATCTTTGCTTTGAACAACACAGAACAAAATGTCAACTTATATCCTGCATCAATACACAGTGCACACACGCCCTTACTTTATTACCGCTTAAGCTAGCAGATGACGTTACTCGTTCTGCAGATCGACAAAGGTTGCTTCTTGTGTTGTGGAGGATGCAGGATCGTCACCAAACACATTGTCTGATTCATATGAATCCCAGTCTTCATCATTTGAATCAAATCCAACATCTGTTTCAGATATTGAACTCTTGGCCTGAATCTCACCTTCTTCCCCATCTTCTTCCTCGTCTTCGTATAAATACATGTCATCTCCTTCTCCCTACAACAACCAAAGAGCACAACAGAATGCGAGACCTCAAACACAAAAAATCATGATGGTGAAAAATACAAGACAATTATAGAGCATAACACTTCATACATCTGTTTCTTCAGTCTCCTCGTCGCTGGAAGAATAAGCCATGTCAAGCTTGTTGTATAACACTTCATCTCCCTTGTCTTTTACAAGTTCCACTTGTTCCTGACAGAATCGATTCACGTCCCAGGTTAGTTAACGTTGCAAAACAAAAAAAAACACTCTTGGATCAGTAAAATATAGAAAATAGATCCATACGATTTCAGCTCTGAGCTGCTCTGATCTCGCCTGTACTGCCCCAATGTGTTTTATAAGAGCCTGTTGAATGCAAAGTAGCCACATAAGAAACCAAATTAAGCTTTTAAAATCTAGTGTTAGCAGATTTTAAGATCAACAAACGTTGTTGCATATTTGTATTCACGAACCTGGCGCCTTTGGAGCTCAAGGGAACGTGCCAATGCTTTCCTCTTTGTCAAAAGGTTTTTAGGCCTCAACTCGGAAGGACGCTTATAGTCTTTTCCTCTATACACGATAATGGCATAGCCTTTGGAAACCTTGTCAACTGAAACCAGGATACCTCCACTCTCGGCTTCAAGGGCCATTGCCACTTTCTTGGCACCCTCAAAACTTTTAGACTTCACAAGAATCTTGATCAGCTCCCGGTATTTCCAATGCAAATGCATGTTCTCCACAGTACCATCAAACACCCCTCTTCGACCTGAAGCAATCAACTCAGGTTTCTAAGATGAGTCCACATCCCAGAGACCACATAAGTCAGGCATGCTTGAATACATAAGCCTACACATTGGAAAATATATTTTACCAAGAAGTAAGAAAGCCTTCATCCTCAATCCGAGCTTCTGGAACATAAATCTCTCTTCCTCAGTTATGCCCTCAAGGTCTGTTCTCTGCTCTGCTGGCTTCAGAGATTCCTCCACTTTAGCCAAAGCCCGTTCAGCTTTCAGCAGCTTTTTCTCAGCCTAGAAAGGTTTATTTGAAAAGTAACAATCCTCTTAATTCAAGGAGCAATCTTTTAACTGAGTATGAATATAGCTTCACAGGTATATGGTCAAGTCAGGAACTCACAAAAGCAAGTTTCCTTTCCAACTTCCTGACAAGAATTGCAGACCTCGCTTTCTCAGCCTCTTGTTTCACTTCCTCCACATGATCATTATCATCCAGATTCTTTCCCCATTTACTAGTTGCATCAAGAGTTTCTCCAAGAGTACCGGTAGAAACAAGATTTTGATTAGCTTTAATACTTGGGACAACCAGTGCAGATGATGCTCTTAGCCGTGCCTGTTCCTCTTCGTCTTGCAAAGTCCTTGCAAGTCTCTCCTTCTCCACCAATGCTTCAGCTACTTCTGGTGACAGAAAACTCTTTCCTCTGTAGAAAACCAAGAAGTCTTTGTTCCTAGAGAGCAGCATACCTCCCGTCAATCTCTGCAATCACTTACCAAGCTAATGGTATCAAACATTAAGCATCAAATGTAGACACCTAATTTCGTCTAATGATATCTACATTAATATATAGAACGGTTACAATATAGTTGCATGGTACTCAACTGTGAAACCTTATTACCTTGATGTCCTCAGCCATTCTCTCACTGGTAGTCAATTGTACACCACGTTTAAGGGCAACCTTAGCAATCAAACTCTGTTCCCATAGCTTAACCATGGCAGTTGCCAACCCTTGCAGCTGTCTACTTCGACCTTTAGATCAAAAGAAAATCTCACTCTTCAAAGACCTTATCCAGGTTCTACAAATCACAAAGGAAATCCAATACCTAAAGCAAAGTGTGGAGGAAGAACTCTGGCTAGTCTTCTTAAAGAGGTTGCCTCCTTTACTCCCAGAGTTGATCTCACTCCATAAGGAAGTACCCTAAAAGGGGGTTCATAACCAGGAACGATCCCTGGAAGCAAATCAGCATCAACAGGTAAGGGATAACCTCCCTGCCAGTCCGTGTACCGAGGACCAAGACCCTTTAACAATTCATTTATTTCATCTTCATATTCTACTTCTTGTTGAGTTTTTCCATCTTTATTCCCCACAATGGTTATATCCTTTTCTAGCTGAGGAAGATGCACTTGTTGAACACTATGATCCTCCGTTGTACTTGTACTTGTAGGTAAGGAAGATGGTGATGTATCTGCCCTTCTGTATATTTGCTTGTTCAGATTCATTGATGCATCCCGGTTGTTGTCATTTCTGCATTTGTACAAGGCCATAGATGTTCCTGACCTCCAAATCACCAAACCACCAGTTTTTCTCTGCCACAGAGAAGAAAAAAGGACATCAGAAAAAATTACTTCTAGCTTTTGTTATTCAGAATTCCTTTGACTTATCATTTCAAAACTCCAAAAATCTAGCCTCTGTAAACACAAATTTCAGTTACTGCTTTCATCTTGAATTAGAACATACAGAAAATATTTGCAGACGAGACACGAGTGTAAAGCAAAATTAATAAATTGATTTGGGGCTCATGAGAAGTACTAAAACCTCCAAAATCTCATGCATCCTTCTCATATTGAGCGCACTTGCTCCTTCGATCTTCAATCTCACAATCTCTGAGCTCTTCCACTTCTCTTGAATTGCATCTACCACAGCCTGAGTTACACCTGCACCCTTAACTCTCATCTTGCTCTTTGTTCGAAACATCACATTCCTCAACCGATTCAGCTCTGATTCCGGAAGAGTCATCTCTGCCAACGAGTATCTACTCTCCTTCTTCGCTGTCCACTCTCCATTTACTAACTCCTTCTTCTCCTTAGAACTGACCTTTTCCCAAGGAAACTTAACTTCTCCATTGCTCCCAAACACACCAAATGGTGATTCCTCCGAGAATCCACCTCTTGAATTCCGCAGATTTCCTTCTTCCACGTCGGATACATCCTCCATCGACCCTTTCTCAACCCTCCTCTCTTGTTCAACTTCCTTATCCTGAAACTGATCATCGTCCACAAATCCAAACTTCTTCAGTTTCTCCACAATCCTCTCCATTGTACTACTCCCACCACCATCACCAATTCCACTACTGTTCTCCCCACTCGTGAGCCCTAATTCTGAAAATCTCTCTCCTCTTCGATGATTTAACACCACCTTTGGAGGCTTCAACTGACTTTGCCTCTGAGTTGTATTCCAATTTTCATTAATACTGCTACCACTACCATCACATGATAATCGTTTAGCCTTTTTCATAGGAGAGAAACCGAACCTCCTCGAAGATATTAATGAACTGTACCTTAGGAATCGAAGGGGACTGGTTCCATGGAACTTGCAGAAAGAGCTTCCCAAAGAATCGACCGCACCAGTCGCCGTGACAGCTGTTGGACAAAAATGGAGACTTGAATTCATAGCCATTTCTTAGACAACAAATACTCTCATGGGTACTTCCAGAAATACCGAAAAAATCAGTTAAACTTCAATTGACATACAAAATTTCAATTAAAGGTTTCAGCTTTTGTCGACGAGAAAGCTCTGACTCTGTTATGGTGGAGATAATTAGAGTGTTGTTTGGATACGCAGTCTTTCGTAACCAGGCCGAGAACTACCTTTTAAACAAACATTGCCTGTAAGGGGAGAAAAATTTGTCAACGAAGCTTTTTGCTATCGCTCAAGGTCTGGCCCAGAAACCCATCCAGGCTTGAATGTGGAGCTGCTAAGAAGCGGGTGCAAAGCACTATTCGTCTAAATATTCACAAATTATATAATATTAATTATTATATAATAAAAATTAAAATTATATAAATATTTAATTTATATTTAAAATTATTTATAATATTAACTTTTATATATATAATTAAAAAAAAAATATTTTTTTACGAATTAAATAATATTTTTAGTTAGTTTTATAAAATATATTAATTTTTAACCAAATTAATAACAATAACATATATTATAATTATTTTATTAATTTAAAGTTATTTATATATTTATTTAAAACTATAGTTATGTATTATAATTAGGGCAAATGTCTAAAATAGCATCTTTCTAAGTTTTTATTCCAAAAATAGCATCATTAGTTTAAATTTCCAATAATAGCACAAATTTAAGATTAAAATACATTAAAACTATATTTTAAAAGAAAAAAAACTAAACTCTAAATTGAAAAAAATGAACCCAAATACAATAATTTAAGTTTATATATAATTTGTTTAAAATAAATAAGTATTTTTACATAAGTATTTGTGCTATTTTTGGGAGTTTAATTTTGAGATGCTAAATTTGGAAGAAAAACTTGAAAATGTGTTATTTTAGGGTATTACTCTTATAATTATTCTATTAATTCAAAATTATTTATATATTTATTTAAAACTCACTATAGTTATGACACGTCAGCATTACATTCCTATTAATAATTTTTATTAAAATGTTTCTTAAATAATATATTAGAGATTATCATGTTTTTAATAAAATACAAAAAAAATTTATAATATTTTTTTCTTATATTATCCATAATTGTAAATTTTTTTATAAAAATCTATTAACTATTTAAAACCTTGATCTATTTTTAAAATCATTAGTAGATGATAAAAAATAGTTTAATTTTTTTAAAATAAATAGTAAGAAATAATTGTTTGGGTAATTGTCTAAAATAGCACCTTTTTAAGTTTTTGTTCCAAAAATAGCATCATTAGTTCAAATTTCCAATAATAGCATAAATTTAAGATTAAAATGTATTAAAACTATATTTTAATAGAAAAAAATTAAACCCTAAATTGAAAAAAATGAACCCAAATATAATACTTTAAGTTTATGTATAATTTATTTAGAGTAAATACGTATTTTTACATAATTATTTGTGTTATTTTGAGATTTTAATTTTAAGATGCTAGATTTGGAAGAAAAACTTTAAAAAGTGCTATTTTAGGGTATTACTTTTATAATTATTCTATTAATTTAAAATTATTTATATATTTATTTAAAACTCACTATAGTTATGACACGTCAACATTACATTCCTGTTAATAATTTTTATTAACATGTTTCTCAAATAATATATTAGAGATTATCATGTTTTTAATAAAATACAAAAAAATTTATCATATTTTTTTCTTATATTATCCATAATTGTAAATTTTTTTATAAAAATCTATTAACTATTTAAAACCTTGATCTATTTTTAAAATCATTAGTAGATGATAAAAAATAGTTTAGTTTTTTTAAAATAAATAGTAAGAAATAATTGTTTGGGCAATTGTATAAAATAGCACATTTTTAAGTTTTTGTTCCAAAAATAGCATCATTAGTTCAAATTTCCAATAATAGCATAAATTTAAGATTAAAATGTATTAAAACTATATTTTAATAGAAAAAAATTAAACCCTAAATTGAAAAAAATGAACCCAAATATAATACTTTAAGTTTATGTATAATTTATTTAGAGTAAATACGTATTTTTACATAATTATTTGTGTTATTTTTGGGATTTTAATTTTAAGATGCTAGATTTGGAAGAAAAACTTTAAAAAGTGCTATTTTAGGGTATTACTCTTATAATTATTCTATTAATTTAAAATTATTTATATATTTATTTAAAACTCACTATAGTTATGACACGTCAACATTACATTCCTGTTAATAATTTTTATTAACATGTTTCTCAAATAATATATTAGAGATTATCATGTTTTTAATAAAATACAAAAAAAATTTATCGTATTTTTTTCTTATGTTATCCATTATTGTAAATTTTTTTATAAAAATCTATTGACTATTTAAAACCTTGATCTATTTTTAAAATCATTAGTAGATGATAAAAAAATAGTTTAATTTTTTTGGGGCATTTGCAAAATTGACCTAAAATTTATCTTCAATTGCAAGTTTGACAATTTAAATTTTTTTTTGCAAAACTATCTTTCTATCTCTATTTTATCCTTCAACAATAACTTTATTTACAACTTTGCCATTAACTTAAAAAAAACAAAAACAACACAAAGACCATTATGAACAAATTTTTTAAAAATATTACGAAAATGCCATCTTTTTCAATGCATACAACAATCATTATCGTGGTTGTTGGGAGAAAAATATTTTATTCCTATCAAAGCAGACTTCTCGGAGAAGTCTGCGACGTTTATTCCGATCAAAGCAGACTTCTCGGAGAAGTCTGCTTTGATAGGAATAAAAATTGCTTTGGCGAGAAAAACAGTTTATTCCTATCAAAGCAGACTTCTCAGAGAAGTCTGCTTTGGCGAGAAAAACATTTTATTCCTATCAAGCAGACTTCTCCGAGAAGTCTGCGACGTTTATTCCGATCAAAGTAGACTTCTCCGAGAAGTCTGCTTTGATAGGAATAAAAATTGCTTTGGTGAGAAAAAAAGTTTATTCCTATCAAAGCAGACTTCTCCGAGAAGTCTGCGACGTTTATTCCGATCAAAGCAGACTTCTCAGAGAAGTCTGCTTTGATAGGAATAAACGTCGCAGACTGCGAGAAGTCTGCTTTGGCGAGAAAAATATTTTATTCCTATCAAAGCAGACTTCTCGGAGAAGTCTGCGCGTTTATTCGATCAGCACTTCTCCGGAAATGCTGATAGGAATAAACGTGGCAGATAGAAGTCTGCTGGTGACAAAACATTTTATTCTATCAAAGCAGACTTCTCGGAGAAGTCTGCGACGTTTATTCGATCAGCAGACTTCTCGGAGAAGTCGCTGATAGGAATAAAATTGCTGATGAGAAAAACGTTTATTCCTATCAAAGCGGACTTCTCCGAAGTCTACGGCGTTTATTCCGATCAGCGGACTTCTCGGAGAAGTCGCTGATAGAATAAACGCAGACTGCGAGAAGTCTGCTTTGGTGACAAAAACATTTTATTCCTATCAAAGCAGACTTCTCGGAGAAGTATGCTTTGATCGGAATAAACCTCGCAGACTTCTTGGAGAAGTCTGCTTTGACAGGAATAAACTGTTTTTCTCGCCAAAGCAATTTTTATTCCTATCAAAGCAGACTTCTCCGAGAAGTCTGCTTTGATCGGAATAAACGTCGCAGACTGCGAGAAGTCTGCTTTGGCGAGAAAAACATTTTATTTCTATCAAAGCAGACTTCTCGAGAAGCATCGAATAAACTCGCTTGGAGAAGTTGATAGAATAAACTGTTTTTCTCGCCAAAGCAATTTTTATTCCTATCAAAGCAGACTTCTCCAAGAAGTCTGCGAGGTTTATTCCGATCAAAGCAGACTTCTCGAGAAGTCTGCTTTGATAGGAATAAACGTCGCAGACTGCGAGAAGTCTGCTTTGGCGAGAAAAATATTTTATTCCTATCAAAGCAGACTTCTCCAAGAAGTCTGCTTTGATCGGAATAAACGTCGCAGACTTCTCTGAGAAGTCTGCTTTGATAGGAATAAACTGTTTTTCTCGTCAAAGCAATTTTTATTCCCATCAAAGCAGACTTCTCCGAGAAGTTCGGCGTTAGAACTTCTCGCTGCTGATAGGAATAAACGTCGCAGACTGCGAGAAGTCTGCTTTGATCGGAATAAATGTCGCAGACTTCTCGGAGAAGTCTGCTTTGGTGAGAAAAACAGTTTATTCCGATCAAAGCAGACTTCTCCGAGAAGTCTACTTCAGTGAGAAAATTTAGTATGTGTACAATGATCTAATCAAATTCATTAATTTTTTACCGCAAATAATGGTCCAAATCGTTGTTGTTTGTGGGGAGTGGACTATTACAGAGACTTGAAATTTTTCTGTGGATAATATAGGAGGAGGAAAAATGTTTGTAATTGAGGATGATGATTACTTTGTTGATGAAGATGAGAATAAAGTTTACTCGAATGCTGAGGATTACATTCTTTAAAGTAAAGTAAAAGATGAATAAATTCAGTTTTAGTGTTGAGTATCTCAGAAAATTAAGTTACGAGTAAGGACAAAATATAAAGTCTGCTGAGAAGTCTGCAAAGAAGCCTGCCGAGAAGTCTGCAAAGAAGTCTGCGAGATTTATACAACAAAGTTTGCCGATATAAGTGTGTAGTTTCTGAAACATGTAACCAATCAATTCAATTAATTTGAAGACACAATGTTATCGATGTTGTTTTACAAAAACATCCAACACTATCCTGTTAACTTAGTATTTTGATGGAATTGTTTATACATATCTTTAAGTTCTTGTTCTTTCTTGTTATTAGGAAGTATGCATTAAGTATCTTAAATATGCACTAAGTCCTTAACTATGTATAAAAATTTATACTAATATTTGTGTTTTTAATTGTTGTCATTTTGTAATTTTATAAGTATGATTTGACTTGAGCTGATTGAAAGGTGATTGACATACAACTAATAGTTTATTATAATTCTGAAAAAGTTGATTGAAAACTGACTGATAAGGTGGAGTGATGGGAGCTAGTGATAGGTATAATAAAGTTGACAAAAATTCATTTAAAATATGGCCAAAAATACAAACGAAGTCTGTAATTATTAATGAAGTCTGCATTTGTAATGAGAACGTGTTGTGAAGTCTGCAACTCAAGTCTGCAACTGAAGTCTGCAACCTGTAATGAAGTCTGCAACACGAAAATCTATTGATTCAAAAACCAAAGTCAAATTCAAAACGTAAGAAAAAAACTCAAAAACATCTACAAAAACTGTAAAACCACCATAAATTTCAAGGAGAATTTCAAACATCTATTGAAAATCTTTAAAAAACCATCTAAAATTTTAAAAACCATTAAAAATCACTTTAAAAGCAACTAAAACAACAATATTACTTTTTGTGAATCTTTTTCCAGATCTACAACAAAAAAAAGAAGAGAAATAAGATAAGAATATAAGAACTCCGCAACTGAAGTCTGCAACTGAAGTCTGCAACTGAAATCTGCAAACCTGTAATGAAGTCTGCAACACGAAAATCCATTAATTCAAAAATGAGTGTCAAATTCAAAACGTAAGAAGAAAACTCAAAAACAACAACAAAAAACTCTAAAACCACCATAAATCTCAAACATCTATTGAAAATCTTAAAAAACCATATAAAAATTTAAAAACTATTAAAAATCACTTTAAAAATCTAGTAAAACAACAAAATTAGTTTTTGTAAATCTTTTTTCTAGATCTACAACAATAGAAAATGAAAAATAATATAAGAATATAAGAAAAAATTAAGAAAACAACAAAAAAAACAAAATCTCCAAAACAATGAAAAACGTAACAACTAGTAAAAATAACAAACTTACATCTTTAGATCTCGTGACTTCCTTTTTTAGATCTACAAAAATACAAGATGAGAAATGAGATAAGAATATAGGAAAAAACTTAAGAAAATAACAAACACAACAAAAATCACAAAAACTACAAAAAGTTTAAAACTAATAAAAGCAACAAGCTTACGTTTTTAGATCTCTTCACTTCTTTTTCCAGATCTACAACACTATAAGACGAGAAAGAGTGTTATAAAAATAACAAAAGATCTAAACAATAAAAATATTCTAAAATCACAAACCCAAAACCATATAAACAAAAAAAAACTTACCTTTTTCACATCTCATGATTTTTTTCCAGATCTACAAAATAACAAGATGACAAAGAACATGAGAAGAGAAGAAGAAAAGAAAAGAGGGGAGGTAAAACGAGAAGAAGAGAAAATTTACCTTGTAGTCATTTTTGGAGGATGGAGGCTCCCACGTTTTTTTTTGGAAATGAAATTATGATAAAATTTTAGGGTTACCTTCTTTATATATGGAGAGTTAAATTTGGTTAGGTTAAAAACTGTCAATTTCCGGTTTGCGCAGACTTCTCGAAGTCTTCGAAGTTTATTCCCGCTGAAGCAGACTTCTCGGAGAAGTCTGCTTTAATATGAATAAATCTCGAGAAGTCTGCTTTAGTGAAAAAAATAGTTTATTCCGGCTGAAGCAGACTTCTCGAAGTCTGCTTCGTATTTTTACATTACCCTAAACTCTAAATTGAAAAAAACCGGTTTAGTTACATTTAATTTCCGGTTTATGCAGACTTCTCGAGAAATCTGCTTTGTTAAATCTACGACAACATCTCGAGAAGTCTGCGTAACCCTAAACCCTAAATAATAAGATTCACTAAATGTGCAAAAGTTTTGTTAAAAATTGGATGAATATGTTGAAGATAGTTAAGTAAATGCAAAACTCAAACAATTTCTTTTAAAAATTTGTAAATCTAAATTTTCAAATTTATCACATGATATTTCAAATTCTAGCATGAATTCTCTACGCAAACATCAACTATTAACCCACAACACATAACAACAAAAACTAGCAAATATTTTATATCATTAGATCGAATCTAATCTACTTATTTTTGAATTCATTATAACTTTTACGTGCTTTTGATATGTATATAAACTATGTTAATAACAATTTTAATTTTTTTAAATATTTCAAAATTTTTATTTGATTTAGGTAATTTATTTACAAAGCAGACTTCATGAAGTCTGCTTCAGCCGGAATAAACTGTTTTTCTCACCAAAGCAGACTTCTCGGAGAAGTCTGCTTCAACCGGAATAAACTGTTTTTCTCACCAAAGCTTCTCCGAGAAGTCTTTTATTCCGACCAAAGCAGACTTCTCGGAGAAGTCTGCTTCAATAAACCTCGCAGACTTCGTGAAGTAACCGGAATAAACTGTTTTTTTCACTAAAGCAGACTTCTCGAAGTCTGCTTCAGCCGGAATAACCTGTTTTTCCTACCAAAGCAGACTTCTCCGAGAAGTCTGCTTTGATAACAAAAAACATGCAGGGACTGAAACGTAATTGACATTTCAACATTATTTTTTAGACCAAAGGAGTGTTCAGTAATTTCTCCACCCTCACAGGTTAGTTTTGCAAAAAAATGGTAAATTGTCAAACTTGCATTTGAAGTCAAGTTTTAGGTCATTTTTAGCAATTCCCCCAATTTTTTTTTAAATAAATAGTAAGAAATAATTGTTATATTCTCAGAAAAATTTCATAAACAATATAGAGAGTGATGTATAAATAATTTACTTGTTTATCATCAAAAATAAATTTAAACCTTTCAAAAAAATTTTTAAACTATTCACATATTAGCAGAAAAACCATAAATGATTCTCAATTTAATTTTACATAGCTAAAATCGTTTAGAATAGTATAAAAGAAAATACACTAAATCTACTATATATAAGAATAGTATAAAAATCTTTTAAATTTGTATATATAAACTCTAATGCTTGTATTAAATTTTTGATTACAATATAAAAATTTAATAAAATTTGACATATTTACTTGTTTAATATAAATATATTACATTAAATTAAGTAAAAGATTTTGTAACATATTTTAATTAAATTAATGAAATTATCAGTCATAGTTAATTTTGAACCAGAACCTTCGGTATATGATCAGTCATAATTTTGTTCAAAATTAATTATGACTGATAATTTCATACTTCAAAAATTTTGAACCAGAACCCTCGGTCTATGATCAAAACAACATAAGTCATGAAAGTTGGTATGAAAAAGAAGAAAGTTATGAAGAAGGTGATGTACAAGAAAATATATATAGTAAAAGATAATTATGGCATGAATAGACTATATAGTAATATAATTAAAATACACGAAGATATGACAAATGGTTTGCAATTGTACTTTGTACTATAGCTATAACCAAAATATATATTAAACCAATTTATAAATACACTTTCACACGGGTAAAAGAAAATTAGTATATGTTAAAAAGTGTAAGTTAAACTACACAATTTTGAATCAATCAGTAATTATGCTTAATTAGAAAATTTATTTACATGGTTCATAGAACGTTGATTTTGAATATATATTCAGAACCAAAGAGAATGTAAGAGTAACGAGTGTCATAGATTTTGGACTAAATGAAAAGAAAAACGCTATAATATTTAAAAATATGTTTAAGTTATTTATATGCATGTGAATGAGACTAGTAAACCCTAAATAGTAAGAAAAAAAATTTATATCTGGATTATGGTCGAATAAAATAAAAAATATAATATTATTTTAGTTATAAACTTTAATATTATTTTTTTTATAAATATTATTATTTGAAATTTTAAATGTGATCATATCTACAAAAATACTGATTATTTTTTTTAATATAATGATTTTTTTTATTCTATTTGAATTATTGATGATTTCTATACAAAATGCATTTCACCCTAAGAATTATTAAAAATGATCATTTTTTCTTAGTTAAACAAATATTCATGTTTAAAATATTTGAATTTATAACACATACTAATTAAATAAATCTATTTTTATATAAATAATTTTTGATCCTATTTTTTTTAATTGATCAAACAAAAATGATAGAAGAAAGATAATTACTAAACATAAAATATGATATAATAGAATTTCAAATATTACTTTCTCGAGAATTATTTATTTTTCTATAATTATTTATAAATTTTTGTATGTATAAGAATTAAAACAAAGAATATTGTTTCGAAATTAATAGTTATTGTTGATTGTTTAATAAAATATATTAATTTTCTCGCTAAATTAATATAGTGGTATATATATGATAATTCTTCTAACAATATATGTCCATTTGTATTAAACTTATTTTGGTGATATATGACACTCGTATAAATAATAGGATAAAGTTATTTTTTAAAAATAATTTTTAATTAATATATTAAAAATGCACATTTATGTCTACTTACACTAGTAATGAAAGTATACTAGTAATGTACAGTATTTTCTCCAAGAATGTTAATAAATTGGTCCTGATTCATGTGTTTGTTTAAAAACTTCAATTTCTATGGTCATGGCTTCCTTTGAACAATGATCATGACTAGAGACAACTATAAATCGTAAATGCACACAAAATATATTGTTTCTATGCTAATCTCTCTTGTTGTTTCATATCCATCTATTTCTGGCAATTTATATAAGCATATATATAAAGCTATTCATTAGAATAAAAACTATTTGTAATTATTTTATGGAAAGGTTTTATGAAATGATTTACTTCATCCTCCATGAACACTACAAAAAATCAAGACTTCCACATTCATCAAAAAAATTTCTTACGATTAAAAAATTGTCAGAAATTATACACAGAACTTTTACCAAATTTGTGTCTTTTAAAAAAAGAGTATTTGAAAAATGGAGTTATAATTTGTTTAAATAATCTTAATTAAATAGAAAATATTGAAATAAATCTAATGATCATATAAGAAAAAGTGATTTTAATATACAAGTGTTTAATATTAATGCAACTCACATACATGTACTTTTAAAAATAAATAAATATGAATATATAAGTCCGCATAATATAAAAAAGTACGCATAATATAGGACAAGTGATGATTATGTGTTATTTAATTGCTATGCTACTTGAGTTAAAATTTATTATTTATTTAAGAATTTATAAAAACATTAAGTGAATGTTTATAAAAATATTTATTTAATTTATAAAAATTAAGCATGTAGAGTTATTTAATTATAATATTTTATATATATATTTTTTTTAAAGTTAGTCAAATAGTTTGTAGTTTACAAATTTTTAGTGAATGTTAAATCACTTTCAATGTATTTTTAAATGACATTTATTTTACAAAATATTCTTAATATAAATACAAATGCGAAATTCTAAATTGTTATATGTAATATTATAGTTAGTTTATTTTTTCAAGTTAAAAACTTATTCAAATATATTAATATATATTTGAATTTTAAATATTAGATTTCATAATATTCATAAATATATTCTATAAAATTAAATGTTAATTTGTTAAGTTGCTATATGTATTAATATTGTTCATTTATTTATTTTTATATAAAAATTATACAAGTAAATTAACAAAAATCTGAATTTTAAATACTAGATTTCATAATATTAATGCTTATTTAACATTCTTATATATTTGGTATTTATTTTTTAAATTAGTTATTTATAATGTTATTTGATATAATATTTTATAAATTAAATATTATTTTTGGAAATATATTTGTCAAATAATTTTGTAAATATATATATATATATATATATATATATATATATATATATAGTTTGCTATAAATGATAAAAGAGATACACACAAAAAGTATAACACAAGAGTTATACCTATTGAAAACGACTAGCAAAAGCTCAAAACACAACAAAGTGATGTAAACAAAGAGAAATGATGAATCACATGTGTGGAGGCATTCCGTTATGGTTGTGGCTTGGTCAATTATACTGAAACATATATGATAAGTAAACTTCGGTTTCAACATCCTCTCAGTGTTCATTTTTGTAGTCTCTTCTCAAATTTTACGGATAATATTAACATAATATAAACAAAATAAATACTTATTTCAAGCTTCATACGGATATAAATAACTATTACTACAAACAGAAAGTCCATTTATTAATGAACTACTACAAACAAAATAAAATATTTTAAAATAATAGATTCTCTACGTAAAATTTATTTATGGAGACTTTTTTCATATAAAAAAATAATTGTAACTTGATTATGAGATAAAGAAACTTTAATTGGTAATTTTTTTTCCAAATTTAAAATTAAATTAAATCGTTTAACAAATCGTTCTGCGCGGTTTTTTCAAAAATATTATTTTGTTTGTTAAGTTATCATAAATTTAAGTTGTTCATTTTCAATTCATATGTTGATTTAAACAAGAATTGGAATGCAAAATAACATGGTGTTTGTTGCTTGTATCTACTTGCTTTGCCATTGTAGTGAAATATTTGAGTATGCAAATGGTTGCATTTTAGAGAAATTACACTACAATTTGGATAGTTATGGTTATTAGTTTAAGAAGACATACATATATTTTGAAAAAAAAAACATAGAAAAACATATGTGTGAGAAAACATATGAGCTATAGTATTTGTAACAACATATATCTTTACAAATCTAAATATCAAAGGGCACATACCTTTGTTTTCTTTGTTATTGCTATGGCTGTCTCTAGATTTACTTTTTAGCTTTCGGCAAATTCATTCAGAAAATGATATATATATAGTGTCAAATTAGAATTTTTATACAACCTAATTAATTTATAAATGCTACATTCATTTAAATTTCAAGAATATGTGTTTTTGCATTTTTTTTATAAATGGAAAGCTAATGTGCATGACGTATAAATTAAATACAAACATGAAACTTTTTTTTCCTACTAAGTTTCGTATAAATTAAATAATTATTTTATGGTTAAAGATATCATATTAAAATATATCGTCGTATACCATAGAATGTTTTTTTAAAGTTATGACCAGATTTAATTTGTGTGGTTAGAAAGTTATGAACTATTTTTGGGTAGTTAAAAAATATAAACACAATAATTGGTAAATTATTAACTTTTCTATTAAATTAAGTTTTCTATTAAATTTTTGTGTAAAATTAACAGGTTCATAATTTTTAGTTCTTAGTCAAACTTCATTAAGAAATTATTTGCTTTGATTCACATATTTTTCAATTATTCCTTGACTACATCAATGCTATATTCATATGGAAAAGTGAGGTTTTACCTTTTAATTATAGGTTAGTATAATCTCCAAAATTCATAATCATTATAAATAATTTAGGTAAACATGAAATCATTTGGACAATTGCAAAAAGATATTTACCAAAATCATCAAATTTTTATTTATATGGGTTTTGATATATATATATATATATATCAACCACATATTTGATATTTTTTTGACTAACATATTATTAATTCGTCTACCATTATATCAAAATTAAATTCTTACAAAAAAATGAGATAAAATATTTTCTTAATTTTAAATATAGTTTTGTCTAGTCCATAAAAAATATACATTAGTCAAACTTTACAACAAGTTGATTTTAGGGGAATTATGCATTAATAACCATAAAGATTAACAAATGACCATAACAAAATGATTAGAACATGTTAGTATTGTTCGTTTGCTTGTCATCGATGATTACGGTTACGCCTGCAATTAACAGTACGACTACGGTTATGATATATGATGTTCGTTTGTATGTCGTAAATGATTGTGGTTGTAGTTTATCGCACATTTTTAATCACACATCTGTTTCAATCATCGATACAAAAAATTACGATGTGAGACGTAATGTCTAACCATTGCGATTAACCACATGTAGTTGCAGCAAGTAAATGAACAATAATGTGCTATAATCGCAACCGCATAAAATTACAGCTAGTAAACGAACATAACTATTGTACATAAAACTCACTCCTTTCAAAATACATGTAAGTCTCTCTTATTATCTCTTATTTTTTCTTATTTTTATAATTTTTCTCCATTTTCCTCTTTTTTTTTTTATTTTCTTCTGGTATATTAAAAAAAATAAAACTTGAGATTCCACTGAAAAGTGTAGATTAATTTTCTACATTTCGTAATTTGAAAATTTAAAAACAGATACAAAATTCTCAAACAAATGAATAAAAAAATCAAAATAAAAATTACATATGTTTTATATAGAACACTAGCATTTTATTCAATTTATTTATGTAAAATGATATATACTTAGTTAAACTCATTTATTCATTTTATTTAATATTGTGCTACACTTTTAACTTCAAATCACGAGATCTGCAAATGGTTTTGAACTAAAAATTAAATTTAGAATAAGGAATATTTAACTAGATTCATTAATCCATTTTTTTATTTTATTTTCGGAAACACCGCTAAAAGACATGCAACAACTTCAAAACCATAGTCACCAAATGCTTCTGCATATAGGAAAAGCGTAAATTTAAATCTCTATTTTTGTCACAATTATTTATATGATATTAGTTAATCCACAAGTATAGTATCATTCAATTTCACTTATACAACATAAAACGAAGTCATTTAATAGTAAAAATGTTTATTTATACATATAATTTTCCGATGTACTTATTAATATCCAAACGTGGAACTAATAAAACAAAAAGAATTGTAATTTAATTTGCATTTTTTTATAAATAGAAAGCTAATGTGCATGACGTGTAAATTAAATGCAAACATGAAACGTTTTTACCTACTTAATTTTGTATAAATTAAATAATTATTCTATGGTTAAATATATCATATTAAAATATATCATCGTATACTATAGACTGATTTTTTAAAGTTATGACCAAATTTAATTTGTTTGGCTAGTAAGTTATTAACTATTTCTGGGTAGTTAAAAAATATGAACACAATAATTGGTAAATTATTAACTTTTTATATTAAATTTTGGTATAAAATTAACAGGTTCATAATTTTTGATTCTTAGTCAAACTTCATAAAAAAATTATTTGCTTTGATTCACATATTTTTCAATTATTCCTTGACTACATCAATGCTATCTTTTAATCATAGGTTAGTATAATCTCCAAAATTCATAATCATTATTAATAATTTAGGTAAAGAATTTGATGAAATTGTTTGGACAATTACAAAAAAATATTTACCAAAATCATCAAACTTTTATTTATATGGGTCTTGATATATATATCAACCACATATTTAAAATATTTTTTGACTAACATATTATTAATTCGTCTACCATTATATCAAAATTAAATTCTTACAAAAAATGAGAAAAATACTTTATTAGTTTTAAACATAACTTTGTCTAATCACAAAAATATATATTAGCATAACTTTACAACAAGTTGATTTTAGGGGAATTATGCCTTAATAACCATAAAGATTAACAAATGACCTTAACAAAATGATTAGAACATGTTAGTATTGTTCGTTTAATATAATTTTAACAAATGACCTTAACATAATTTTCTAAAATTTTAATATTTTTATATTGTGTTTGTCTTTTATGTCGAAATATTATGAATTCAAATATAGTATATTGTTAAATATTTGTCTGATGTCATTTTTTTAAATATTATAATAAATTATGTCTTATGTAATATTTGCATTAAAATGCTTTCCTGGTGTGACAACATACTTGTAAATCACACGTAAAAGAGAAGTTTATTTATTAAAATGTTTCTTAATTAATATACTAGAGATACAAAGGTAAATATATTATAAAACCAAATAAACTAATTATAAAGCAAATTAGTTCAGTAGTTAAACCAAATTGAAACACAAAAAGTTTGAATAACTCATTTTTATAATAAATATTAAAATTTGAAATATTTATTTGAAGAAATGATATAAAGTAATTAACCTAGTTATTTGAGAAAGAATTAATACAAGACTTGTCGATTGTTATTTCGAAAGTATGTTAGTATGTAGATATCAGCATAATCGAAATGTAGCAAACTAATACTAGTACATAATTTAGAATACATATAAGGGTCAATGTATCTTGAAACCAAATAAACTAATCATAAAGCAAATTAGTTCAGTACTTAAACCAAATTGAAACAAAAAAGTTTTGTTCAAGGGTTTTTGTGCCTTATTACATCAACCAAACTTGCTTTATTGATAAGAAAGTAGAACGGATGAAGATTTATTTAAAAAATGAAAAGAGTTCTCAAAAAATGAGAGGAAAGAAGAAAGCCACAAGAAAACTTGTATTATATTTGAGTATTTCTATCTTCACCAGATGTTGAAGAAGTTGCATCTTTTGATGCCATTGGATCCATTGTTTTTCTTTTGCCTCTCTTCGAAGTAGAGGAATTTTCAGAAGTTTCAGATTCCATCTTCATATATTCAATGTCTGTAGAGAAGAGTATTTGTTTAAACTTTTCGAAATTGTGATCATATCTGTAATTCAAAGCAAATAAATATAAGTGAAACCAAGAAATAATATGAAACCAATAACTATAGTAAAAAAAGAAAATCGAAAATGATTTAAGTGAAATAGATACCTAAGTTTTTTAAAAAGTTCAGGACTAAAATCGGCATAACAGACAGGAAAACATTTCCAATCATGTTGTGTTAGTTAATTTTTCCATAAATGCATTTGTGACAAACTGCGTACAAATATTTAAGAAGTTGAAGACAACATAAAATTCTTGTATTAAAACGTATAAGAACGTGATATGCATATAAGTATTTACTTAAAGTTGAGGACAACATAGATTTCTTGTATTAAAACGTATACAAAGTTGATATATATTGCTATAAATGATAAAAGAGATAGACACAAAAAGTATAAATAAGAGTTACACCGATTGAAAACGACTAGCAAAAGCTCAGAACACAACAAATTGATATAAACAGTAAGAAATGAGGACTCACATCTGTGGAGGCATTCGATTATGGCTGTGGGTTGGTCAATTATATTGAAACATATATGACAAGTAAACTTTGGTTTTATCTCATTTATATTTATATACATCGTCTCATTGTCCATTTTCTATAGTTTCTTCTCAATTTCTACGGATAACATTAACATAATATAAGCAAAATAAATACTTATTTTTAAAATTTAAAATATACATCATAATTTTCATCGGTTGCTATTTTTGTAGTTTATTGCATAGAAAAAATGATTACTAAACATGTTTATTGGATATTATTTTCTTTGCAATGTACAAATATATTTGCTTTTCAGATTTAAACAAAAAAATTATTATATTTTTATTAATTTCATTGATATATATTTTTTCATTTCAAACTTCATAGAGATATAAACTTCATAATTTTTGATTCTTAGTCAAACTTCATAAAAAATTATTTGCTTTGATTCACATATTTTTCAATTATTCCTTGACTACATCAATGCTATCTTTTAATCATAGGTTAGTATAATCTCCAAAATTCATAATCATTATTAATAATTTAGGTAAAGAATTTGATGAAATTGTTTGGACAATTACAAAAAAATATTTACCAAAATCATCAAACTTTTATTTATATGGGTCTTGATATATATATCAACCACATATTTGAAATATTTTTTGACTAACATATTATTAATTCGTCTACCATTATATCAAAATTAAATTCTTACAAAAAATGAGAAAAATACTTTATTAGTTTTAAACATAACTTTGTCTAATCACAAAAATATACATTAGCATAACTTTACAACAAGTTGATTTTAGGGGAATTATGCCTTAATAACCATAAAGATTAACAAATGACCTTAACAAAATGATTAGAACATGTTAGTATTGTTCGTTTGTTTGTCGTCCGTAATTACGGTTATGGATGTGGTTAACACTACGACTGCGGCTGTGGTATATATTGTTCGTTTGTCTGTCGTCAACGATTGTAGTTATAGTTTATCGCACATTTTTAATCGCACATTTATTTTAATCATCGGTATAAAAAATTACGATTCGAGACGCAATGTCTAACCGTTGTGATTAATCACATGTAGTTGCGGCAAGTAAATAAACAATAATGTGTTACAGCCGCAACCGCATGAAATTACGGCAGGTAAATGAACATAACTATTGTACATAAAACTCACTCCTTTCAAAATACATGTAAATCTCTTTTATTATCTCTGACTTTTTCTTCTTCTTTTATTTTCTTTCTTTTATTTTCTTCCGATATATTAAAAAATGATTAAAACTTGAGATTCAACTGAAAAATATAGATTATTTTCCTACATTCTGTAATTTGAAAATTTAAAAGCAAATGCAAAATTCTCAAAAAAATGGATAAAAAATCTAAATAAAAATTACATCTGTTTTATATAAAACACTAGCATTTTATTCAATTTATTTATGTAGAATGATATATACTTAATTAAACTCATTTATTTATTTTATTTAATATTGTGCTACATTTTTAACTTCAAACCACCAGATCTGCTAATGGTTTTGAATTGAAAATTATATTTAGAATAAGAAAATTATTGAGCATAGATAACAATGATCCATATGACATTAATCAAACCACGACATCCAATCAATAAGATTTTGTAATGTTAGTTACAAGAATATTTCAAAGATTTTGAGTATTATGTTCAAGGTTCTTATGCTACTTAATTTGATTTCTTTTACACAATCTGCCTTAGAGACTTTTTTGCTTTGGAGGTGATGAGATAGACAATGAATTTTTTTACTCAACTGGTCGAGTATTTCACTCCTCATGTGTTGTGAACATTATAACGTTCTTATTACGACCATATTCTATTGTTAATTACGATAAAATGAGTATAAAAAAAATATAAGAGAGTGTATTCAACCAAGTATTTGAAATGATTTGATTATTAATAAGATTTTGGATGATTTTGATGTTTTTATGTGAATCTAGGAAACCTGTTATGATTTGAAAAAGCTTTGAATTTTAAATATTAGATTTCATAATTCATGAATATAATTTGTAAAATATGAATGTAAATTAATATTTATTAATTTTAAGTAACTAGATATATTAATATAGTTAATATATTTATTTTCAAATAAAACTTGTTTAAATACATTAACAAAAATCTAAATTTTAAATATTAGATTATATAGTACTAATACCTATTTTAACCTTTCTATATATTTGATATTTGTTCTTTAAATTAATTATTTATAATGATATTTTAAAAAATATTTTACAAATTAAATGTTATTTTTTAAATGTACTTGCCAAATAATAATGTAAAGATTTTTGATTGAATGCACTTGCTAAATTAATTTTTGTATTATTTAAATATAAATTACTATTTAATTATTTCTTTTGTACTATTTATGTTATAAAATGGCGAATAAATATTTTTAGGGCAATTGAAAAAAATAACACTTTTAAAATTTTTTATTATAAATATATCATTAGTTTAAATTTCCAAAAGTAACACAAATTTAATATTAAGATAACTTAAAACTTCTTTTTAATAACAAAATATTAAACCCTAAATTGGAAAACAAAACAACCCAAATATAATATTTTATATATATCTATAATTTATTTATGATAAATATATATTTTTGAAAAATTATTTGTACTATTTTTTGGAATTTTAAATTTATAGTGCTAAATTTGTAAAAAAAATTTAAAGTTATGCTATTTTATGATATTATTCATACTTTTACCTTATTTGATTTTATTTATTATTTTTTAAAATTTTGCTATATCTTCATATAAAAGTTTTTCGCCACTAAAATATTAATAAAATTAAATAATTGAAAATATGACAAGTGGTTTGCAATTGTATTTTGTACTATATATATAGCCAAAATATATATTAAACCCATTTCTAAATACAATTTCACACGGGTAAAATTTTTAGTATATGTTAAAAAGTGTAAACTAAACTACACAATTTTGAATCAATCATTAATTATGCTTAATTAGAAAATTTATTCACACAGTTCATAGAACATTGATTTTGAATAATACAACCTATATATATATATATATATAGGTGGTGCTTTAAGATATTATTCCAAGTGTAAAAAAGAAAAAAAAAATAAACGTTTGAATAACTCATTTTTATAAACCATATTAAAATTTGAAATATTTATTTGAAAAAATGATATAAAGTACTTAACCTAGTTATTTGAGGAAGAATTAACAAAAATGAATATTATGAATGCCTTGCCGATTGTTATTTCAAAAGTATGTTTAATATGTAGATATCAACATAATCAAAATGTATCAAACCAAGATTAGTACATAATTCAAAATAAATATAAAGGTCAATGTATCTTGAAACCAAATAAACTAATCATAAAGCAAATTAGTTCAGTACATAAACCAAATTGAAACACAAAAAGTTTTGTTCAAGGGCTTTTGTGTCTTATTACATCAACCAAATTTACTTTCTTGATGAGAAAGTAGAATGGATGAAGATTTATTCAACAAATGAAAAGAGTTTTCAAGAAATAAGAACAAAGAAGAAACCCACAAGAAAACTTATATTATATTTGAATATTTTTATCTTCACTAGATGTTGAAGAGGTTGCATCTTCTGATGTTATTGGATCCATTGTTTCTTTTTTATCCCTCTTAGATGAACTTTCAGAAGTTTCGGAATCCATCTTCACATATTCAGTCTCTGGAGAGAAGAGTATTTGTTTAAGTTTTTCCCATTTGTGATCATATCTATAACTCAAAGCAAATAAATATAAGTGAAACCAAGAACTCTAGTAAAACAAAAAAATCGAAAATGATTTAAGTGAAATATATACCTAAGTTTTTTAAGAGGCTCAGGACCAAGATCAGCATAGCAGACAGGACAACATTTCCAATCATGTTGTGTTATTTTTCCATAAATGCATTTGTGACAAACTGCGTATAAATATTTAAGAAGTTGAAGACAACACAAAATTCTTGTATTAAAACGTATAAGGACCTGATATGTATATAAATATTTATTGAAAGTTGAAGGCAACATAGATTTCTTGTATTAAAACATATAAGAAGTTGATATATATATATATATATAAATGATAAAAGAGATGGACACAAAAAGTATAAATGAGAGTTACACCGATTGAAAATGGCTAACAAAAGCTCAGAACACAACAAATTGATGTAAACAGTAAGAAATGAGGACTCACATCTGTGGAGGCATTCGATTATGGCTGTGGGTTGGTCAATTATATTGAAACATATATGACAAGTAAACTTTGGTTTTATCTCATTTATATTTATATACATCGTCTCATTGTCCATTTTCTGTAGTTTCTTCTCAGTTTCTGCGGATAACATTAACATAATATAAGCAAAATAAATATTTATTTTTAAACTTTAAAATAGACATCATAATTTTCATCGGTTGCTATTTTTGTAGTTTATTGCATAGAAAAAATGATTATTAAACATGTTTATTGGATATTATTTTAAGATTGAAATGGTATGATAACAATGTCAGTCTTTACAATATTTATACATACCTTTATTTTCTTTGCAACGTACAAATATATTTGCTTTTCAGATTTCAACAAAAAAATTATTATATTTTTATTAATTTCATTGATACATATTTTTTCATTTCAAACTTCATACATATATAAACATCTATTAGTACAAAGGAGAAGTCCATATATCAATGAAATACTCCAAACAAAATAAAATATTTTAAAATACTAGATTCTCTACATAAAATTTTTTTTGGAGAATGTTTTTTCATATAAACAAATAATTGTAACTTGATTATTAGATAGAGAAAATTTAATTGGTAAGAAAATTTCCAAATTTAAAATTTCATAAAACCGTTTAACAAACCGTTGCGCGCGGTTTTTTTAAAATATTATTTTGTTTGTTAAGTTATCATAAATTTAAGCTGTTAATTTTAAATTCATATGTTGATGCAAACGAAAATTGGAATGCAAAATAATATGGTGTTTGTTTCTTATACCCATTTGCTTTGCAATTATAGTGAAATATTTGAGTATGTAAATGGTTGTGTACATTTTAGAAAAATTACACTAGAATTTGGATAGTTATGGCTATTAGTTTGAGAAGTGATTATTATATTAAGAAGACATAGAGAAACATATGTGTGAGAATATATATGAGTTATACTCTTTGTAACAACATATATCTTTACAAATCCACATATGAAAGGTACATACATACCTTTGTCTTCTTGGTTATTGCTATGGCTGTCTCTAGATTTGCTTTTTAGCTTTCGGCAAATTCATTTAGAGAACAATGATATATATAGAGTGTCAAATTAGAATTTTTATACAACCTAATTAATTTCTAAATGCTACATTCATTTCAATTTCAAGAATATGAGTTTTTGCATTTTTTATAAATGGAAAGCTAATGTTAATGAATCTAATTTCGTATAAATTAAATGCAAACATGGAACTTTTTTTTCTTTCTAAAATTCTATTTATTAAGAGTGAAGTACATGAATCAATTTATTTTAAATAAAAATATCTTAGATAAGTTAAATAATTACACTATGGTTAAATTTATCATATTAAAATATATCGTTGTATACCATAAAAGTTTTAAAAAAAATTATGACCAGACTTAATTTGGTTGGTTAGTAAGTTATTAACTATTTCTAGGTAGTTTAAAAAAGATAAACACAATAATTGGTAGGTTGTTAACTTTTTATATTAAATTTTGGTGTAAACTTAACAGTTTCATAATTTTTGGTTCTTAGTCAAACTTCATAAAGAAATTATTTCTTTTGATTCACATATTTTTAATTTTTCCTTGACTACATCAATGCTAAATTCGTATGGAAGAGTGAAGTTTTACCTTTTAATCATAGCTTATTATATTTTTAAAAATTCATAATTATTATTAACAATTTAGGTAAACAATTTGATGAAATTCTTTCGACAATTGCAAAAAAATATTTACCAAAATCATCAAATTTTTATTTATACGGGTCTTGATATATATATATATATATATATATATATATATATATATATCAACCACATATTTGAAATATTCTTTTGACTAACATATTTTTAATTCGGTTACCATTTCATCAAAATTAAATTCTTACAAAAAAATTAGGTAAAATATTTTTTTAGTTTTAAACATAGCTTTGTCTAGTCGACAAAAAAATATACATTAGTCTAACTTTACAACAAGTTGATTTTAGGGGAATTATGCCTTAATAACCATAAAACTAAAAAATGACCATTAACAAAATGATTATAACATGTTAGTTTTGTTCGTTTGTGTATCGCTGACGGTTGCAATTATTGTTAACACTACGGCTACAACTGAAACATATGTTATTCATTTGTGTGTCGTTGGCGATTACGGTTATTATTTATCGCATATTTTTAATAGTATCATTGTTTTAATCAGCGGTTAAAAAAATTATGATGTGTGAGACAATGTCTAACCGCTATGATTAACCATAAATAGATGCATTATGTAAATAAACAATAATCTGTTGCAGCTATAACCACAACCACAATAAATTGCGGTTTACAAACGAACATAACTATTGTATGTAAAATCTATTCTTTTGTAACTCTCTCTTATTATCTTTTACTCTTTTTTTAAAAAATTTCCTATTTTTTGTTTTTTTGTTTTCTTCGAATATATTAAAAAGATTAAAACTTGAATTTAACTGAAAAATGTAGATTATTTTTCTACATCGCATAATTTGAAAATTTAAAAGCAATGCAAAATTCTCAAACAATTGGATAAAAAAATCTAAATAAAAATTACATATGTTTTATATAGAACACTAACATTTTATTCAATTTATTTATGTAGAATGATATATAATTACTTAAACTCATTGATTCATTTTATATAATATTGTGTTATATTTTTAACTTCAAACCACTAGATCTGTTAATGGTTTTGAAATAAAATTCAAATACAAAATTAGATTAAGAACAAAGAATACTTAACTAGATTTATTAATCTATTTTTTTATTTTCGGAAACACCGTCCAAAAGAAATGCAACAACTTCAAAACTATGGCTATCAAACCACAATATCAACATATTAATATTGTGGAATAAGTGGGTTAATGATTGCAGCACCTCTACGTATATTCCAGAAATATAGAGTTTGATTTTATCATTTCTTGTATGATCCTACTAAACTTTCGTATAAAAATTTTCGTACATCAGTGACAAAAAAAACCACAATATCAATATATCAACGTTAACAACACAAAACGACGTCATTTAATCAAAAATGTATTTATATTTGTAATTTTTCAGTGTAATTATTAGGATTAAAAAACCAGCAACTACTGTCAAAAACAAGACCACCATGAGTTACATACGATTATTAGATTGAGAAAAACATTGCTGGGCTTTTACAATGGTTTTGAATTTGTGTGTCTCCATTTCAAGATTTCCTATTTCAAAATGCCAATTCAAATTCTCGTAAGGTTCATTGGATCCTTTTCAACGAAAGAAATATCTACAAGGTAATATTTATCGATTTTTTTTATTATTGTGTCATACACAATGATACACTGATATACTTTCTAAGCGTCACACACAAATTAATAAATTTTTATTCAAAAACGAGAGAGAAAAGAAAAAATTTAATTTTCTTTCTCGGCAATAGGGAAATAGTGTGCATTAAAATAATTTAGATGAATTAAACTGACCCATGAACATGCACATGCTCTAGTTCCCTATATTTCTCATGGGTTCTCAATTTAATAAATTCTTCCCATATAATTAAAGAACTAAAAAGTCAAATGTTATATTTCTAAATATAGGAAGGATAATTGAACATAGAGATATTCATCAAATATATTTTTTTACTATGCATATTTTTATCTTGTATAATATTTTTACTGCTCATCTATTTGTGACACATCTCATCATATCTTAAGAGCTCTATTCAAATTGTACCATATATGCAATGTCCATCTAAACACCCTATCATGTTGCAACACTTGTACAACTTACACCTTTATATTTCTGTGCTAACACCAACTTCATCTAGAAAAAAAAATAAAAAAATTCACATAAAAACCACAACTAAAATTAATGACCCATGATGTGAGTGTGTCTACCAAATTGAAAATTATGTCTATTTTCATTTAATAAAAAGTCATGTCTGTTGAAGAATAAACAAGGAATAAATCTTATTACTATAAGTTTCTCTCTTTTCTCTTGATGTCTCCATCACATTATTATTGACGAGGCCATATATTTATAGGCCAACATTAACCGACGTAGTAAATCGGTTAATGTGGATAATTATTCATTAAACTCCCCTTTAATTATCCATAAAAATATTATGTACTAATTCGTTAAAAACCTTAGCATGTAAAAACTCAACGAAATAAAAATTATGATAAAGGAAAAAAAGTGTAGATACGTAATCTCTCCCTCAAAAAAAATATATAATTTCTTCATTGATCCCGTAAATGACACATTCTAATATTTTGAATATGTTTTCTGAATGTTATTATAGGAACCGCCTTAGTGAACAAATCTGCTGCATTATCGATTGAACGAATATATTCGATGTCCAGTTTTTTATTTTTCTCTAGTTCTTGGATATAGGAGAAGAATCTTGAAGGATTATGTTTTGTCCGGTCACTTTTGATATAACCTTCTTTGATTTGAGTGACGCATGCATCATTATTTTCAAATAATTTTGTTGTCTCCTTATTGTTAGTTAGTCCATTTGTTCTTTCGATATGTTGAATCATGTTTCTGAGCCATACACATTCTCTACATATTTCATGAAGGGCAATGATTTTTACATAGTTTGAAGAAGTGACAACCAAAGTTTATTTTTGAGACCGCCACGAGATCGCAGTTCCGCCAATTGTGAAAACATAACCAGTTTGGGATCAAGCTTTGTGTATATCTGATAAATATCCAACATCTGTAAAACCAACTAAACCAAACTCAGAGATTCTAGAATAAAATAATCCTAAATCAATCGTATCTTGGAGATAACAAAAAATATGTTTTATTCCATTCTAATGTCTGCGTGTAGGTGATGAACTATATCTCGCAAGTAAATTTATAACAAATGCTATATCTAGTCGAGTGCAATTTGCGAGATACATAAGTCCACTGATAGCAATCATATAAGGTACTTCATGACCTAATATGTATTCGTTATCTTCACAAGCTCGAAATGGATCCTTGTTTATCTCTAGCGAACGATTGACCGTTCGAGTACTCAAAAGATTCGTTTTATCTATATTAAATTGTTTTAATATCATTTTCGTATAGTTTGATTGATGCAAAAATATCCCATCTTAGAAATGCTCAATTTGGAGTCTGAGACAAAATTTTGTCTTTCCAAAATCTTTCATTTCAAATACTTCTTTAATATGGATTCTTGCATCATCAATTTACTTTTGAGTTCCAATTATATTGAGGTCATCTACATATACACCAATGATCACAAAGCCTGATAGGTATTTCTTTATAAATACGCAAGAGCATATCGCATTGTTAATATAACCCTTTTTCAACATATATTCGTTTAAACGATTATACCACATGCGTCCAGATTATTTTAACTCATATAATGATTGTTGTAATTTGACCGAATACAGTTCTTTGGATCCTTTAGAGATCTTTGATCCTTTTGGGATCTTGAATCCTTTTGGGATTCTCACGTATATATCACTATCTTGAATCCTTCTGGTTCCATATAGGTATGCAGTCACGACATCCATATGTTACATTTCTAATCTTTTGGATGATGATAAACTCATTAAATATTTTAATTTAATTGCATCCATTACCGGAGAATATATTTTTTTCATAATATATTCCCGTATTTTGAGAAAACCTTTGTGCCACATGACGGGCTTTATATCTCGTGACCTCGTTTTTCTCATTTCTTTTTCTTACAAATACACATTTGCACCCAACTAGCACGACATCTTCAGCTATAATGACAATGGGTCCAAAAAAATTTCCTTTTTGTAGAGAGAATAATTCATTTCTCATGACTATTTGCTATTTTTTCCAATCAGATCTTTTTTGACATTCTGTTACAGACATTGGATTTGTGTCATCACTTTCATTTTCAATTTCTTTGGATATTATTTTATAAATATCCTCTATTTCATTTCGAACCCATAATTTTCTATTTTGGGTATAGTTAATTAAAATCTCATATTTTTCTATATCGCATTCGTCTCTTGGACGAATTTTCTTCTTCTAGACAATCTTTTTGAATTGGTTCTTCTATATTTTTTCACGAATATTTTGAAGACGTTCTTTGTGAGGTTCTTCCGGAACGCTTTCATTTTTTTCTCCCAAATATTTTTTCTTATGGAGATATTTATCTTTTGATCCTATCGGTCTCCCCCTCTTTAACTGAACTTTGGGTTCATTTATTTTATCACCATCAACATGTTCTACAGGAACATTAATCCTTGATGGAGCATTCACAGCGGGTATATATGATTTTGTCACTCATTTTGTATCTGTGAATGCATCTGGCAACTGATTTGCAATATTTTGCAAATGAACAATTTTTTTAACTTCCATTTTATGTTGTTTTGTGGGAGGATCAAGATATAACAAAAATGGTGTACACCATTTAATATCTTCTTGCACTTGTTTAATTCCTCCTCCAAACGTAGGAAATTCATCTTTGTCAAAAAATGACAATCGGCAAACCGTGCCATAAACATATCACCAGTTCGCGGTTCAAGGTATCGAATAATACTTGATGATGTAAATCTAATATATATCCATAATCTTTTATGTGGCTCCATCTTCGTTCTTTTTGGTGGGGCTATAGGAACATAAACCGCACACCCAAAAACTCAGAGATGTGATACAACGGGCTTCTGGTCAGATGTTAATTGTAATGGGATATATTCATGATATGCACTTGGTCGTATCTGGATCAATGTTGCCGCATGCAACATAGCATGACCCCGTACTAAGATTAGGAGATTTGTTCTCAAAATTAATGGTCTAGCAATGAGTTATAACCGTTTAATCAAAGACTCAATCATGCCATTTTGTGTATGAACATGCGGAACGGGATGTTCAACATCGATTCCGAGAGCCATACAATAATCATTAAAGGCTTGTGACGTAAATTTACCAGCATTATCAAGTCTTACTTTCTTTATAGTATAATCAGGGAATTACACTCTTAACCTGATTATTTAGACAATGAATCTTGCGAAATCCATATTTGGTGTGGTTAACAAACACACATGTGATCATCAACTAGATACATCAATTAAAACCATAAAGTATCGAAATAGCCCACATGGTGGGTGAATAGGCCCACATATATCACCATGTATTCTTTTTAAGAATACTGGGGATTTATTACCAATTTTGGCTGGTGATAGCCGAGTAATAAGTTTTTCTTGAGAACATTCTTTACACGAAAAATCGCGTGATTGAAAAATCTTCTGGTTTTTCAATGGATGACCATTAGAATTTTGCACAATTTTTCTTATCATGACTGATCCAGGATGTCCTATCCTTTCATGCCAAAGTTTGAATGTACTCGTAAACTTTTGGTTTACCGTAATATATGATTCAATCATATTTATTTTTGTTTAATATAATCTAGAGGACATCATTGGTAATTATTCCAATATTTGCTTCTGCTCCCATGTAATGCAAAGATATTCAATATTATTTTTGCTCATTGTCTCTATATGATATCTATTTGTACGGATATTTTTGAAACTTAAAAGTTTCTTTGAGACTCGGGGAAATATAAAGTATCATTTATTTCAAATTTTGTTCCCCTTGGCATTGAAAAACTAGTTGTTCCGGAGCCTATGATAATATTTGCATTACCTGATATTGTATTCACGCTTCCAGCAGAATTTTTCATTTTGAGATAGGAGAAAAACTTTTTATCTTTAAGTATTGTATGTGTTGTACCATTGTCTGGTAGGCATATATCTGCATTCTCATTCTTAAAAAGATACATTTTCTGGATCAAAATATTGATAAATACGTATTAATAAATGTTAAACACACATATTTCAAGATAAACTTATATTATAACAAAACTATTTTACATATATTTTCAAAACTTACATATATTTTCAAAAAGACATTAAGTTTTGTTTTTGTTCATAAGCAAACTAAATACAACTTTATATATATAACATTAAACTTAATTATCTTGTTCTTTGGTATTCTTGGAATCAACTAGAAAATCAACAACATCGAGATATGCATTTTCATTAAAAGTAGGTTCGGGTTCATCCGAGATGAAGTTAGTTTCACTTTCTTTTCCTTTTTGTTTCTGTGATTTTTGATACAAATCAGCCAAATTTTTTGGTGTACGACAGGTACGAGACCAATATCCTTTCATACCACATTTGTAACAAACATTTTCATATTGTATGTTTTGGCGTACAGTAAATACGCGAACAACTTCATTTTCGTTGACTTTATTTTTTCTCCCAAATTTGAACTCATTGGGATGAAAACCTCTTCCTTTTCTTTGTCCACGTCCACCTCCTTGTCCGCGACCACGACCACGACCATGGCCTCGACCACGTCCATGTCCTTGCCAATTACTGTAAGTGGATGATGCAACATTCACTTTTGGGAATGGAGCTGATCCAATGGGACGAGATTGATGGTTCATCATCACAAGATCATTATTTTGTTCACCAACAAGGAGAACTTGCATTAACTCCGAATAACGAGTATATCCCTTTGCTCGATATTATTGATGCAGGATTGCATTTCCAGGATGAAATGTTTGGCCTTTGGTAAGATCACATGGTAATCAAACCTATCTATGAGTGATTACCAAAGATCTGCAGGATCTTCTTTTGTGATGTATATCCTGCAGATCATCATGGATATGCTGACATAAAAATATCATGGCTTTTGTCTTTTTTGCATTGGATGTTGTTTCCAACCTATCGATGGTGCCAACAAACTCTTTGCTTTTAAATGCATTTTTGCGTTAATTCCCATGTCATGTAATTTTTTCCAGATATATCAAGGGCAGTAATCTCGAGTTTTGCCAAATTTAACATTATAACTATACACATAATAAAACAATACGTTAAACTCAGCTTTGTAAAAATCATTTTACAATTATTTTTAATAAATAATTATGATAAAATATTGGGTATAGATTTTAATTTTTATAAATATGTATGATCAAAAATTTTAGGTATGATGATGACATAAATTAATTTATAATAACACAAAAATTAAAATAATTTTAGGAGACATAGCCTTCCATATGAATAAGGAGGCAGTGCCTACCATATAAGTTTCATGAGGCAGAACCTATCATATAATATTCAAGAGGCAGAGACTACCATATAATAATCAGGAGGCATTGTGTATCATATAATATTCAGGATGCAAAGCCTACCATATAATATTCATTAGGTAAAACTTACCATATAATATTCATAGGCAAAATTTACCATATAATATTCAGGAGGCAAAGCCTACTATATAATATTCAGGAGACAGAGCGTATCATATAATATTCAAGAGGTAGAGCCTACCATGTTATATACACATATATTAATAAAACAATATTTTACCTTATTTTAGGATTTTAGGTAGATGGTAGAAACATTCGTGATGATAACGTGTTGAATAAAAAACGAGGAATAAATCTTATTACTATAAGTTCTCTTTTTCTCCTTATATCTCCATCACATTATTATTGAAGAAGCCATATATGTCTAGGCCAACATTAACGGACGTAATAAATTGGTTAATGTATATAATTATTGACGACAATATCTACTTCTTTTCCACTGTCATTATATAATCATATAATGAGGATAATGCAAAAAATATACAATGATAGAAACTGGAATGAGTTTTTTCTTTCTAAAAGTGTTCCACCATAAAACTCCAAATCAACTATATTTCACTATCTCTATTAATATTCGATTTTTAATGTATTATATATTTTTAATAAAGCAATAACAATGATCATTTATCATATTATTATTTTTTGTTATTTGGACCACACTAAATCGGTCCAATAATTTAATCTTTTCATGTAAAAATCTATCATCTTGATAAATATAAGAATAGTTGTCCACTTGTTTTTCCCTACTATAATTAATTGAAAGTAAAAAAAAATTTACAATATTATATCTAAAAATAAAAGAAATTTCTGCAATATTGTATATAAAATTTATAGAAAATTTTTCCTGTATATAATGTTGAGTGTAGGAGTATATAAAATAAAATTTTCCCAAATAAAGTAAAATACAGAATAAAAATTAGGCAATTTTATAAAATAGTACATTTTTAAGTTTTTTTTTTAAAATTAACATTATTAATTTAAATTTTAATAATAATACAAATTTAATATTAAAATACATTAAAACTTTTTGTTAATGAAAATAAATTAAACTTGAAGAATTAGTTGTTTTAAGTTTTACATACTAGAAATGAATGCAAATTGTTTTTTAACGCCTTAGAATTATCAGGCTGATAATGTTTGATGACAAAACAGATACATACAAGCATGTTGTGTAATACATACAATGTTAATCAATGGATATAAATAGTGTTATATACATGAATGTTTTGGATTCGTGATATTAAATTTAGATTTTAAAATGATTACTAATTGGAAAAAGTATCAAAAGAAAACAAAGAAAAAAACATAAAAACACGCATTATTGTGAATAAATCTTAACGTAAAAGTGTTGTTACAAAATTATATATAGTTTTGCTCTTCAGATATGTCATAATTTCACTTAAAAATGATTCTATTGTAATATATAATAGATGAAACAAAACACAGAGATTCTTAAGGGTTCGATATTTTGGTCAAATACAAAATTAAGACTTTCTTTTCGTAAACAATTCCACAAAGAGTACTGTCAAATTAAGTCTATATGTGTACTGTACCCATAGTAAAGGAGCTAAACATTTTGACTAAGGCATTAGAAAGTTCTTTGTAGCTTTTATACATCTTGAGGTCAACTTTTCGGTGGTAAGGAGCTCCGTCCATGGAAACCTTCAAAAAACCGACGGTTCCTCCTCCTCCTCCACCGTTTGAGTCTTCCTCTACTTCTGTTGTTCTGTGGTCTAAGACTCGAATGAAGTTGAGAAGAATATTTGAAGTAGCTTGAAAGAGCTAAACCGGGGAATTATTGGTTTAGTAAAGTGTTGGTACATTTGTGAAATTACTCGGTTATCAAGAGTGGTTTCACTTGTATTTAACCGAGCTAGTTCTTTTATTTTTCCTTCAGCTTGTAAGTTCTTTTTCTTGCTCTATTTCTTGTTTTGAGAACAGAGGAGATTTGCATGGTTCTCGGGAGTGTCTCGGTTGTAAGCACTCAAAGTGTTTCCTGTGAGATTAGTGAATTTGCTGGACTGAGATATGGCCCCTGAGACGTAGCCTTCACATCGAAGATGGACTCAGGGTAAACAATTTGTGCGTGTTGTTTCTTTTCAAGTTTTTTTTTACGTTCTTTCGAATCAAGAGATCGAGGCTTGAGCTCGGTCATGAGCTCAAATTAGGAGGTTCCGCGTTACAAGTGGTATCAGAGGCTTGAAAGCATCTTCTTGATTGACCCAAATTCAACCATCTCACCATGACGACAATGAGAACTGAGTGGAGCGATTTGACAGATCGGGAGATTTCTCGCTATGGAAAATTCGTATGATGGCTCACTTCGGAGTTGCTGGCCTCAAAGGTGTTATCTTGAGTGACAACTTCGAAGCTGAATCCCAGTAAAAAAAATCGGAAACTAAGAAATTTTCAGACGATGAATCGGAAGAAGAACCTAGTCAGACTAAGGTAATTCTTGACCCAATCAAACTGGAAAAGGATGAAAAGGCTCAAAACATGATTATCCTAAACGTTGGTGATCATGTTCTACGGAAAATTAAACATTGCACGACTGCTGCATCTATGTGGTCCTTTCTTGAGAGATTGTACATGTCAAAATCCCTTCCAAATCGGATTTTTGTACAATCTCAGTTTTACACTTTCAAGTGTGATGGTTCAAAGTCAATTGACACCAACATAGATGATTTCCTCAAGATTGTAGCCGAAATGAGTAGTCTAAATGTCAATGTGTCTAACGAGATTCAAGCCATAGTTTTCTTGAATTCTCTCCCTTTGAATTATGATCAGCTGAAACATACCCTCAAGTATGTTAAGGATTCTTTGACATCAGAAGAAGTGATTTCAGCAGCAAGGTCAAAAGAGAGGGAAATCACATAAAGCTCTAAGGCTGAAAAGAATTCGGCCACTGTCCTTTTCACCAAAGAAAAGGGCAGACCTACTAGGAGAGAATCACTTGACAACAGAAGTGCCAAGAGTCGCAGCAGATCAAGGACAAAGAAAGTTACATGCTGGTTTTGTAAGAAAGAAGGGCATGTAAAGAAAGACTGCTATGCGAGAAAAAGGATGCTAGAAGGAGACAGTGATGGAGAGACTACAGTGGCAATCGAGCAAGTCCCTACTGACAGTGCATTGAGCATCTCAGGTATGGAGCCAAATGATGACTGGGTAATAGACTCTGGATGCACTCACCACATGACATCAAGGAGAGACTGGTTCGTAGAATTTAACCAGCAAGAATCCAGTAGGATCCTGTTAGGTGATTCACACACTGTGGAAGCTCAAGGTTGTGGTAAGATCAGAATCAACACTCATGGAGGATCAATGAAACTGATGGAGAATGTCAGGTATGTACCAAACTTGCGTAGAAATTTGATTTCCACAGGTACTCTTGATAGGTTGGGATTCAAGCACTCTGCAGGAAATGGAGTAATAAGCTTCTACAAGAATAATAAGCTTGCCTTAAGAGGAACTCTGCAAAACGGACTGTACATTCGTGATGGAGAAACGGTAAGTGAATAAGCATGCAATGTCACCAGCACAGAATCAGCATGTTCTCTATGGCATAGTAGGCTCGGCCATATGAGTCAAAAATACATGAATGTTTTGGTTAAAGATGGTATCCTGAAGAATAAAGATATCGGTAAAGGTAGCTTCTGTGAACATTGCATCTTTGGAAAAGCCAAGAAGGTAAGTTTTGGCCAAGGTAAGCATGATACTACTCATGTTCTAGAATATATACATGCTGATCTTTGGGGATCAACTCATGTTACTCCTTCATTATCTGGTTATCAATATTTCATGTCTATAATCGATGACTATTCTAGGAAAATCTGGATCTGTTTTTTAAAAAGTAAAGATGAAAACCTTCATTAAATTCTGTGAATGGAAGAATCTGGTCGAAAACCAGGTTAATAGAAAGGTTAAAACTCTAAGGACCGATAACGGTCTTGAATTATGCAATCATCTTTTCAATGAGTTTTGCAGGAAAACAGGTATCATGAGGCATCGAACATGTGCTTACACCCCTCAGCAAAATGGGGTTACTGAGAAGATGAATCGCACAATCATGGAAAAGGTAAGATGTCTACTAAGTGAATCAGGCCTAGAAGAATCTTTTTGGGCTGAAGCAGCTGCAATAGCCACCTACATGATCAATAGGTCTCCATCATCTGCCATAGGCTTCAAATTACCAGAAGAGGTATGGTTAGGTAAGCAGCCTGGTTATAAACATATGAGAAAATTTAGTTCTTTGGTATATGTTTATACAGAGCAGGAAAAGCTGAAGCCTAGAGCTCTTAAAGGAATATTCATTGGCTATCCTACTGGTACAAAAGGATATAAGGTATGGTTACTAGACAAACAAACTTGTATAGTGTCTTGAAATGTTAAATTTCAGGAAGATAGGCTCTACAAGCATCTGTTAAACGATCAGCAGAAGAAAAGGAAAACAGAAGAATCAGATGGTGTGATGAAAATCACAATAGATATTCTCGGGAATGATCATTCACATAGCAGTAGAATTCTGGATCAAAATATAGGAAATTCTCATCAAGGTGGAGTTCAATCTCAGATTAATGATGATGAGGAACAGATTATGGAAACTCAGACAGAAGCTTCAGGTCAGAGCAGAATGGAGTTACCAAGTTACCATGTGGCCAGAGATCGCCCAAGAAGGAATATTGTTCTCCCGGTCAGATTCAGAGAATATGATCTCACCAGTGATGAAGCATACCTTGCTTTCAAAACTACAGAAATGATGAGTATAGAGGAGCCTAGAACTTATGCAGAAGCCATGTCATGTAGACAGAGTAGTAAATGGAAGGAAGCCATAAAAGAGGAAATAGATTCTCTGAATAAGAATGAGACTTGGATTTTGGTAGACAAGCCTAAAAACAGGAAAGTAATCAGCTGCAGATGGCTGTTTAAGATAAAACCAGGAAATGGTTCTAAGCCTAATCGATTCAAGGCTCGATTAGTAGCAAGAGACTTCTCTCAGAAAGAATGCATAGATTACCAAGAGGTGTTTGCCCCTGTGGTCAAACATGTGTCCATAAGAGTTCTTCTATCTCTAGTAGCAAATCAAAACCTAGAGCTTGAACAAATGGACGTAAAAACAGCTTTCCTTCACGGGAACTTAGAGGAAGATCTTTATATGACTCAACCTGAAGGCTGTGAGATTAAAGCAGAGAAGGACAAAGTGTGTTTGCTCAAGAAATCATTATACAGGTAAATGGTGAAGAGGACAAGCTTACAAGTCTTAGTACTCCTTACACATCAGCAGTAGGAAGCATTATGTATGCTATGATCGGTTCACGACCTGATCTAGCATATAGTATAGGACTTGTCAATCGATATATGAGCAACCCAGGTAAAATGCATTGGGAGGCAGTAAAGTGGTTGCTTTGTTACATAAAAGGCACAGTAAATACTCGACTGAAATATAAGAAAGATAAATCTTTTGAAGTCCAGGGCTACTGTGGCTCTGATTATGCAGCAGACTTGGACAAAAGGAGGTCAATTTCTGGTTATATCTTTACTGTAGGAGGTAATGTGGTTAGCTGGAAATCGTTTCTACAATCTGTGGTTGCTCTTTCAACCAGAGAAGTTGAATGCATAGCTTTAACTGAGGTAGTTAAAGAGGCTATGTGGCTGAAGGGATTGGTGAAAGATTTTGGTTTTGAGCAAGGTGCTGTGAAGGTTTGGTGTGACTCCCAAAGTGCGATCTGCTTGTCCAAGAACAGTGTGTTTCATGATCGCACCAAACATATCGGAGTGAAGTACCATTTTATTTGTAATGTAATCTCTTCTGGTGAGATTATGGTAGTCAAGATACATACAAATGTTAATCCATAAGTAAGTTTAAGGCAGCTTTAAGCTTACTTGCTATTGTGCAGGAGTAATTCTGCAGGAAGTATTGCCGGATGGTGTAGGTTCAGAAGTTGAATTCACTGTTGATCTCAAGTTTAATTGGAAGAATCATATTTAAAGTTTATTCGACTTTAGCCCAAGGTGGAGAATGTTGTTCTGTGGTCTAAGAGTCGAATGAAGCTGAGAAGAATATTTGAAGTAGCTTGAAAGAGCTAAACCGGGGAATTATTGGTTTAGTAAAGTGTTGGTACATTTGTGAAATTACTCGGTTATCAAGAGTGGTTTCACTTGTATTTAACCGAGCTAGTTCTTTTATTTTTCCTTCAGCTTGTAAGTTCTTTTTCTTGCTCTGTTTCTTGTTTTGAGAACAGAGGAGATTTGCATGGTTCTCGGGATTGTCTGGGTTGTGAGCACTCGAACTGTTTTCTGTGAGATTAGTGAATTTGTTGGACTGAGATCTGGCCCCTGAGACGTAGCTTTCACATCGAAGGTGAACTCAGGATAAACAATTTGTACGTGTTGTTTCTTTTCAATTTTTCTTTTACGTTCTTTCGAATCAAGAGATCGAGGCTTGAGCTCGGTCGTGAGCTCAAATTAGGAGCTTCCGCGTTACAACTTCGCTGCTCTTCTGATGAGCTATAACATTTTTCCGGTAGTTTCTCACCGGTGGCCATCCCACCACTTGTGCTCTGCATACAATATAATTAACAAGCTAGACACACACAAATTAATGTTACTATTTATTCGTTTATAAATCTTTTATTCGTTCAAGAAACTTTTATATGCATATATAGATCCCAAAAATCAGTAATGTTATGAGGAATTGTGTAAATAGAACTTACTTAGTAGGAGGCTTAGTAGGTTCTTTGAGGAGGGTCTTCTCTTTGGGAGCTCCGATAAGATTTAGATCCACAGGTCCATTTTTGTTAGAGTGAAGATTGAGTTTGAGATCAATTGTCTCAGAGAAGCCTCTCTTGTTCCCGACACCAGATTTGGTCGGAGTCTCCACTGCTTCTACGCCTCCGGGTAGGTCAAGGCAAAGCTCCGTCTTCTTAAAGTTCATTACCTGTTCCATCATCTTTTCTTTCTTTCCTATTTCTTTTTATTTTGATGAAAATTGAAATATATGTCTTTGCTCTCTCTCTCTCTTCTCATTGTAAGGGCGAGTGAGAGAGGCTATAGTGTAAGAAATTATATGGTTTTTTTTAATAAATTAGATAACCAATTCTTAGTTTAAAAAAAGAGATCAGATTTGTTTATTGTGTATTGCATGCACATGCAATCCCTACATTTTCTTGATATGTGGCCATGTGGGTTCTCAATAAGTGGCATTATAGTTGACGTTGATAGTTGATAGTTTATAGTAAATCTAACTATTTCATGTCCAACAACCATTAAACAATTGAACTTTTTAAATAATAGAGTTTGCCCCAAATAACACTTTTGATATAAAATTTGTTCTCCAAATATGGATTGATGCACATCTTTAATTTACAATCGTGACAAGAATATAGTTTGAAAGTAATTGTACCATCTATACGTTTATATCAAAAATATGAAGTTTGATTCTACCTTTTCTGGTATAAAGATGCTAAATAATTGTAGGAATATGTTAGATTATTAGATTGAACTGTTGTGGTTCAATAACAAAAAAAAATCGTGACAAATATATTATAGTCGCAATTAGGGTCTCAGTGAGGAGAAATCTAAAGTATTACTCTCAAGTACTAAATTATTAGAAATATTTACATAATAATGTTTGTTTGTGAGCTATAGTTTTTTGTGGTTGCGTTGTGTTTTACATCATACTTTTTTACCGCTAATTAAAATAATAGTAGGACTAAAATTTTGCGATCAACCGCAACCATAATCGTCGACGATATACAACGAACAATATATATCATAACCGACCACAGCCACAACTCCAACTGGTAGTGGTGAGGAAATGAACTCGAGTAATTATATATGAATTTGTTTTAGTAGAATTTTATCTAAAATGTATACTTCTATTGACATGTCTATCATGTTAGTATTAATATATCACTTCTATAACTAATGGTTTTTTTTAATTGCTTACCAATTCAATTTGCCGGATGTTGCCTCCATTGGTCAACCGTTACGAATAACATCACATGTATACAGCAAGTGGAATTTGGTACTAAAATTCCATTAATCGTATTTGGTCAACATTATTATATGATTAATCGTATTTAGTCCTCAAGAGCGTTCACATTAAATTATATTTCCTAAATTTCGAATTCAACATTATGACCAACTCGTTTAACCCTAATTAATACTTACCATAACAATCATTGATAGCCGATATTTTTAGCTACATTTTTTATTTCATTATAATTTAATTTTTTTCTTTTGAGTAACCATTTACATTATATAATTCTTTATGTTGTTAAATTATAAAAAAATCAAAAATATTATTTAATTTTTTAAAAACCTCAAAATTTTTTGTCTGGGGATATTATCAATCCTAATTTGAAAATATTTTACTTGAAGTTGGTGTAAGAACGCTATTTTCTACAATATAAACAACTAAATAATTGTGAAAAAACTATATATAATAAAATATAAAATACCGGTATAAGAATTTTGGAAAGACTAGATGTGCACAGTCGAGACACTCTTTCCTTAATTCTGAAAACGTCTCATACTGTGACGGTTGCATGGCATTCTGAAAATTCTCCGGAAAGTGATCGACAGCCACTTCTATAAAACCAAGTTCCAACAATCCCCCACATGAATAGAAATGACTCTAAACACGTGACGACTAGACTTAACAAAACTAACTATCTAGACAAGACTCGACAAGACTAGACAGAAAGACTTTCGAGAGTATAAACGAAAAATTCATTGTATATGAGTTGGTAGTATTTTTCAGCATTGAACCAATCATTGTTAATAGCTACCGAATTTACTCGACCAGAAGGTGAATATGATGTTTTGAACCCTCTGGGCTTTTATGTAAACCGAGACAATAACTATAACAAAGTTTCTTTTCTCATAGAACTAGGTTCTCTATTGTGTTTATTTTGGCCGTGAACATGTCTGGTTAATCATGAGTGAATTTGGAGAATATAGTCTTTCCTTCATTCTCCTAGAAACGGCCCCATTTCACACTCACAAGGTGATTCGCCATTAGCTTTGTTTTAAGAAGCATCATGTAATACTCCAATTATATCTTAAATCTATGTTCTAAAATTATTAAAAGCAACGCTTATCCTACACACATACAAGAAGCATTGTGCATCATCCTAAGAACTGGGTAGAGACGTAAGTCTCACAGTACTCTTTCAAATTCCGTATGACTTAGTTGTCTATTTTAACCTACATCTTGGGATCTCCAGTCACATAAATAGGGTTACCATCAAACTTAATCTTAAATCATAGGCTTTAAATCCATTCTTTTTGATGATCTTACAATTTAATCTCATGACACCTTTAATATATGAATCGTAGGTTGTCATTCAATTGGATATAATCTATTGAGATTACACCATTTGATATCAATTTTATAATGGTTTATTTTTTCTTAAAAAATAACTAAACTACTATATACAATCTATTTTTTTAGTTAGATTGTGACTGTTTAGAAAGTTGAACTACAATTTTTGTAAACACCCCCACACTTTTAGGTATTTGTACGAATGTATTTTACTTTCCAAAGATCATATGACATCTTGTCAATAACTTTATGTGGTAAGCAACGTTTCTTCCATATTTTCTGAGACAACTCAGAGTAATACAATTTTGCATTCATCATTTTTTTATGAGTTTGAGATTTTTTTCATCCCACAACTCCCTTTGATTGAGTGATCATGGAAATTTTTTTGATAAATAATGTTATTTAAAATAATACATTATTTTTCATCAAAAATATTTTCTTTTATCATAGATAACTATTTTCATAATTTTCTCAAGTTGGGGTTTATTTTCCAATTTTTTTTCGATTTTAATTTTTTTATTTTAAACTCATATTCATTCGTCTCAACAAATATATACATGTATTAAAATAGATATCAATTTTGCTAGACATACATCAACTTTTTGACATATCACACTTGTGATATTTTTCACTAAACTTCTTTTAAACATTTTATTTTTGAAGTAAGTGATGATTTTAAGAGATATCATTTAAACATTATTGACATATTCACATGTGGCTAACCATTACCAATACAAAAATGGTGCGTCGACTCACAAGACTCATGGTCAATATTACCTCTAAATCAATAGGATTCGGATATTAAGATAAACATTAAAATTTCATCCATATTGTAAACAAAGTCATTAGTGGTAGAACACTCCCAATTTGTGGTATCAACTCACTATATTTGTTGTCATCATAAAAAGTTATTGTTAACGTTTTATTTTATTTAGACTTTTTTCTGTTTTGCACAATTGCAAACCCAAAAAAGTATATTAAGAGTGAACGAAAAATTATCGTACATCCAAATTCTTGTTCTTATGACATAAACATTTCACAAAATTATCAGTTTTCGTTAGTCTAATAAACATAACGAACTTTTTAGAATTGAGATTGTAATAACGCGATTTTCTACAATGTGGACAACTGAATAATTGTGAAAAAATTATATATAATAAAATGTAAAATACCGATACAAGAATTTTGTAAAGGCTGGATTTGCAGAGGCGAGACATTTTTTCCTTAATTTTGAAAATGCCCCGTAGTGTGACGGTTGCATGGCGTTCCGAATCCCAAGATACAACTGTAACTATTCTGTCTTGCACAACCCGAGAACAGAATCCAACGAACGTTTTTCTATGTTGCACTCTTAAACTCAATATGTGAGGGAATTTTTTGTGTATTTTTACACTTTTAAAATAAGAAAACCAAATGTTTCTTTTTCTTCTTTTTTAATCTTTTTCCATTCTCATTTTTTTCATCTTTTCTTTAATGATGTATTATATGAGCTTATAAAGAGATCACTCTATTTTTAATGACAATTGATTCTCCACTAAAAATCATTATAATTTTTATGTTACAAAATAATAAACCAAATTAATTTGGTTGTAAGTTGTAACTTAACTGAATAAAAGAGATGTTGAATTTGACTTAGTTAACAAATAACAAATGAGGTTTGAACCAAACCACAATACAAATCGTACAGACCATTGGTTCATTTGCTAAGTTCCGAAAAATCAAAATTTGAGTTCGATTATCTCTTTCCACTAATACACCAAAGTGTATCCAAAGTTTTATGTTTTGTTATTGATTATCTGCTTGATATACAAGAGAGATTTCACATTTAATTTCTAATGTGGAAAAAAATTACATTTGTTCATTTTTTTATTAGCAACCTACTTTAAATACTCATTTGTCATTCAAACGAATTTCGATTTTAACGTATTCGTTAGAAAACTCAACAGAAAGTGATCGACAATCAATTTTGTAAAACCGAGTTCCAACAGTGGGACCATTTTCTCTCAACAATTTCCCTAAAAGGATGGGGAATTCTTTGAAAAATATTCTTGTTCGATTCTCGATTAACCATTGTTAATGTGTATAACTAATTTAAAATATGCTTATTTTCAGAACATTCCAATTATGTTGTTCAATTAAAAAACCCAAATGAACATATAATTAATCCAATAAAAAGGGCGTGTTAATGAGTATATTTATTTGCATGCTCAAATACATTTTCTTAGTTTAGGCGTATTATAATCAAATTTCATATATATATATATATATATATAACAATTTTGTTTAAAAATTCTTAAATTTTCATTTTAATGTTTTAAAATTTTAAAAATATATAGCATGCCATTTATTATATTAAATAAAACACATTGGTGAATAAAAAAATAAAATAAATATTTGCGATTTGATGAAATTACTATTCGAATAATCAACTCTAAACCAAACAAAAAATATAAAATTGTAAAAATATGTGAACATGAAAAGTGAAGAAAAACGAAACATATGCACTTGTCCTTCAAATTTATCTTCTCATCAAATCCTCTTGTTTTCTTCCTCATTGATTAATTAATGCGTGTCGATCAATTCTTCTCTCCATGCATATATGAATTGGGTTTTAGCATCTTATCTCTTTCAAGTTTTAAAACATGAGGTGTAAATGTGAGGAAATCTTCTTTTGTGGGTGTTGATCCTAGATTCCGGAATAAAAATGCAAAAGATCAATTTTGATATTTGTTATCGAATAGAGAATTAGGTAGAAGAATAAACAGAAGAAAAGATTATGAATATTGATTTATTGAGATCGGCTACAAATAGTTAGTGTTCGTTATAAGTTCGAACTATTAAAATTTGTATCCCCTAATTATAGCGCGAATCTCTCGTTTTATATTCGAAGTTCACATAATTTTCAATGTCATAATCATTATTAGCTGTAAATGTCATTTAATACTGACATTGTAAGGTTCGCCGCCGTCCTCGATAGTCGATGAGATCGTACGGATCTCTGACCATCTCGACGGCTCTTCGATAAAAGAGCACCTATTCTTATAGATAATGGACCTTCGTCATATTGAACTGGATATGCATTGGGCCGAGGTCGGAGTCACCAGAAGAGCGTAGCCCACCTCTAACAGTGGGTGTTATTAATATATATCGTACAATATAGTTATATAAAAAATTGGTTTGGAAAAAAGAGAGATGGTTCTTATAAATAAGAGACATGATTGTAAAAAATAAGAGAATCTGGTAGTTATAAGAGGATTCTTAATGTTGGTGGAACAAGAGACATGGTTAACTAAGACTACGAGGAGCTGACCATCGATACGCAAACTACCTTTTCATACAAATATTTCAACGTGTTATATAAATCTCAAGATAAAAATCGTACATTTTTGTGACCATATTGCTAACATAAATCAGGTTTTCATTTTTCATTTTATGTGGACAAGACTCAAGAGTGGTTTGATTAGATTCACGTAAATGCCTTCTAAAGAAATGTTGGACTTGGGCGCCTATTGATCATATGGCGTAGTTGTGTGGATGCTTTTGAACATTATTTTTCTGAGAACACATTCGATTCAAAATAGGTCATGAAATCAAATAAATCATGTAAAACTGGATGATATAACCATATATATATATATATATGATGAGTTTTAAGTAATTTCCTATTCAAAATAAAAATAATTATGATATGTAGTTTACTCAAATGTGGATATGTCAATTTTAAACATAAAATTATTTCTCAAAAATAAATTAATCAAATGTGACATAATAATTTTAAATATAAGTTTATTTTCGAAAAATAAATTAAGTAAATATAACATGACATTTTTTAACATTAAAAAAATGACTTTCCAAAACATGATAACATGTCATATAAAAGATTATATAACTAAAAGTAATTATGACATGACGTTTACTTAAATTTGATATGTTAATTTTAAAAATAAATTTATTTTTAAGAAATAAAATAATTAAATGTGCATAACAATTTTTAAACATAACTTTTATTTTTTTTAAAATAAAGTAAGTAAATATAACATGATAATTTTAAATATAGTTTTATTTGTAAAAATAAATAAAATCATATATATATATTAGGGCTATAACCACTTTTTAGAAATGAGTTTAGAAAAAAAATTTACATATTATTACAAAAATTGATATAATAAAAAAATTATTATCCTCTATCAATTAAAGGAGAAGTGAGTTCTGAAAAATAATTATTTACATATCATTACAAAAAATGGTATGATTAAAAAAAGTTAATATGACTAAAATTTATTATCTCCTATATATTAAAAAATGATTACTGAAAAAAAATATTTACATATTATTAAAAAATGATATAGCTGAAAAAATTATGATATGATTTTTAATCAAATGTTACATGGTAATTTTAGACATAAATTTATTTTCTAAAAATAAAGTAACTCATGTATATTAAATCACAAGTGAGTTTAGAAAAAATGTTTAATATCCATGTATGTTTTCAATTTTCAATTTTTATTTAAAGTTTATGTATTTATAATTGTTTCAAGTAATTAATTTGATTTGATAAATTATAATGAATAATTTATATTTTTGAATCATAGTTATTACTTCTACTTATCTATTGAGTTGTTCATATTTTAATCATTATACAATTATATAATTGGTAATTTAATAAGTTAATATTTAGAAAAGAAACTTATTTTTACAAAAAAATAGCTAATATATACAAAACTAATGGTTAAAAATATGTATTTTATATAAGTTCATAATTTTTTAATATGTAATCGTACTAAAATATAGTTTAGATATAATTTAATTCTAAAATAAAAATATAAGCATATTACAAAATAATAATTTTTAGTAGTTTTAAATATATAAAACATAAATAAAATTCATCTTATATAATAAATATATACTAGAATACATATACATTTAGTCAAATATAATATTGATTCAAATTTATAATATGTTATATTCATGCAAGGCGTGAATAAATCATCTAGTACTAGATTTATATTTACGTCATGCATGAGGAAAAATATTCGCAAATTATGTAATATTATTTATTAGTACATATATATGTTAAATATTTATGTAATTTTTATTTATTTAAATTATTTTTAATATTAATTTTTGCGTATACAAATTATGGAAAGAAAAAGAATTATTTTTTATAAATATAATAATATTTTTTAATTAATTTAATCAAATATATTGATTATCTAACCAATAATATATAATATAATTATTTTAATAAATTATATTTATTTATATATTTATTTAAAAGTTATTTCCGTAATAACATCTCATTATAATATTTATTTTAATAACACAGATAAAAATTGTTTTATTAAAATGTTTCTTGTAAATTGTTAGTATGGCACTGTGCCATTGGCACATCAAAAGTTTTCAACTTTTTCTTTGTTTATTTAGATGGCGAGAATCTTAACTCACCCAATCACTTGTTCCGCCAATTTGGGATTTGACTTCCACTCCTCTTATCTTCATCCTCGTCGCCTTCTTTTACGCCCAAATTTCACTCTTTCACACACTCAATCTTCGTAAGCACTTCTTCTTCTCAATCTCTTCTTTCGGGTTTGCGTTAGGCCAAACTGAGAATAATTGATGGTGTTGCTTTGATGGGTATCCGAAAATTCCCTTCTTTGATCGGTTTTCGTATGTTCTGTCTAAACGAATTTGAAGCAAATCATATCTGATTATATTGGTTTGTTTATTATTATGGATGATGAATCTGATTATTGGAATCGTTTTTCAATCATTAAAGATAAGCATTTTTTAGTTACTTTGTTTGCGTTATCCAAATTTTCAGTTGCAAGAGTTGGATTCGAAGATTTGTAGCCATGGATTCTCTTGGAACTGACTCAGCAAAGGAATTGCATGTTGGCTTAGATCCAACTACTGAGGAAGAGTATGCCACACAGTCGAAGTTACTTAAAGAGTTCATAAATATTCCCAGCATTGACAAAGCTTGGATTTTTAACTCTGATTCTGGTAATGTTTTTGAAATTCATCTGACCAAATGAAATGAGGATTTCACGTTCAAAATATCTGAAATGCAGGTCCTCAGGCAATGTTTGCTATAAGTCAAGCAAATCTTTTGGCTAATAAAAGGAGGAAGTTTATGTTATCGGGTCATATCTCGAAAGAAAGTAACCAATCTGTTAACTTTCACTGGGCACCATTTCCCATCGAGATGTCTGGCGCATCGGCTTTTGTCCCATCTCCATCGGGTCTGAAGCTCCTTGTAATTCAAAATCCTGAAAACGAATCTCCTACAAAGTTTGAGATATGGAGTTCTTCTCAGCTTGAGAAAGAGTTTCATATCCCACAGAAAGTTCATGGCTCTGTATATGTTGATGGATGGTACCACATCGTTTTAGTTGATTTTAAAGACAATGTTTTGCAGAAGTAGAAAAACGAGTAAGGCTTCTGTATGATGCAGGTTTGAAGGGATCTCTTGGAATTCAGATGAGACTCATGTCGCTTATATCGCTGAGGAACCATCTCGTCCCAAGCCTACATTTGACCATCTAGGTTATTACAAGAAAGAAAATTCTTTGGCCAGTGATATTGGAAGCTGGAAAGGTCAAGGAGATTGGGAAGAGGATTGGGGAGAAGCATATGCAGGAAAAAGGCAGCCTGCGCTGTTTGTTATCAATGTTGATAGGTTCATCAGTCTCTCCCTAGAAAAGTACAATGACTCATTCTCTCTTTACTTTTTTCTGATGGCTGTTACTCTTTTTCTATATACAGTGGAGTGGTCGAGCCAGTCAAAGGAATTCCAAGATCGGTAAGTGTTGGACAGGTGGTTTGGAGTCCAAACAGTAAAAACTCAGCTCAGTATTTGGTTTTTGCGGGGTGGTTAGGAGATAAAAGAAAGTTTGGTATTAAGTACTGCTACAACAGACCATGTGCCATATATGCAATCAAGTTCACAAACGTTTCATTGGGATCGAATGAAACAAAGTGAGTTTTTAGCTTCTATAATTCACTAGAGGACAACTTGATCATTCCTAATTTCCAATAAATACCTTATGGGGTTTACGTTTAATAATGTTCCAGAGATGATGCAAACGAAGCATTCCCTATTCATAATTTGACTCAGAGCATAAGCAGCGGTTTTTCCCCTCGGTTCAGGTTTACGTCTTATGAAAAAATTTCCTTGCGTTTTGAAATTATGTATTTACTAAAAGCATATGTTGTCCCTTCTTAGTCTGTTTATAATTGAACTTTCTTACACAAGATATGTTAAACATTCCCCTTATACATAACAGTGCTGATGTCCAATGTTCGTTTTAGTTATGCCCTCTTAAAAACTCTCCATTCACGATACATTTTTTCCTTCTCTCACAGCAAAGATGGTAATTTTCTTTTGTTTCTATCCGCAAAGACTGCTGTTGATTCCGGGGCGCATTGCGCAAGCGAGTCACTTCACAAGATTGACTGGCCAAGTGATGGGAAACTTCCTGAGTCAACAAATATTGTTGATGTGGTAAAGCTTATACAGACCTTTGTCTCTCTTTATATCCCTATAGAGTTTCTTAAGAATACATAAATCTTTCTATACACATATATTCTTAATTGTTATTTGATAATATTGAAAAAATTTCTTGTAATGCAGGTTCGAATTGTGAATTGTCCTGATGACGGTTGTTTCCCGGGGCTGTATGCTACCAGCCTTTTGAGTGATCCGTGGCTATCAGATGGAAATACTCTTATGCTGTCTTCCTACTGGCGCAGTTGTCGAGTAATACTCAACGTGAATTTGCTAAGGTGGCTGATGAATAGATATGAAAAGTTTCCGAATTTCCTCCTTGCTGCTGCACTAACTGATATATACATGTTGAGAAAATTACAGCGGTGAAGTGTCACGTGTCAGCCCTAGCGATTCAGATTATTCATGGAGCGTTCTTGCGCTAGATGGTGATGATATTGTTGCCGGTATAATCTTTGAGCAAGTTCTTAACCAGTTATTACGTCACAATGTCACCATAACACACCATAGTTGAAACAACATTATATTTTCTTTTTCTGAGTAGTGTCTAGCAGTCCGGTGAGTGTTCCTGAAATTAAGTATGGAAAGAAAGTTCTTGATCCAGCTGGGAAGCCTTCATGGCAGTGGTCAAATATCCAAAAGCCCATATTTAGATGCTCTGAGAAGGTAAGTCATCTGCTAAATCCTCTTGATTCAAATGACGTTAACCTTCCCTTTAATATCTTTTTTCGTGCGGCAGGTAACATCGTGCCTTTCATCTCTTCAGTTCAAAATTTTAAAAGTTCCTATCAATGATAATTCTGAAGGTCTTACAGAAGGTACACGCTAACAGTTTTCTTGTTTTTAGTCACTTACAGTTGGGGACAAACAACAACTGTCAATTGTTTGTTATTTTCATTTTAGGTTGATAAATTTCTGACTTATTTCCATATGATCAACCCATGGCAGGAGCCAAAAAACCTATTGAGGCTATATACGTATCGTCTTCAAAGTCTAAGGAGAATGGGAAATGTGATCCTTTAGTTGTTGTTATTCATGGAGGCCCTCATTCGCTTGCTCCGTGCAGCTTCTCCAAGGATGTGGCCTATCTTTCCTCAGTCGGAAATAGTCTACTGATTGTAAACTACAGGTTCGCTTATGAGCAAACAGCTCCAATTTCCACTAATTCATCAACCTTCTGAAGATCCTAACTTTGTTTTGGTGTCTCGTTTGAAATTGAAGGGGTTCGTTAGGATTTGGGGAAGATGCTTTGCAGTCTCTACCTGGAAAAGTTGGATCGCAGGTATTTTATATATGTATCTATAATGTCATTTCTCTTCCTTGTGGCTTCCAGTCTGCTTAATTTACTAGCTTCCCTGTCACAGGACGTGAAAGATGTGCTCTCGGCTGTTGATCATGCCATTGAAATGGAATTCGCAGACCCGTCTAGAATAACCGTGCTAGGTGGATCTCATGGTGGGTTTTTGACCACTCACTTGATTGGCCAGGTACTCTAATTACCTCCTGATTATCAGTCACCGGATGAGAAGTCATCATCCTTTTTATTGTAAATCGTTCTACAGGCCCCAAATAAATTTGTGGCAGCAGCTGCAAGAAATCCCGTATGCAACATTGCATCAATGGTTGGGATTACAGATATACCTGATTGGTGTTTCTTTGAGGCCTATGGGGACCAGACTCATTATACAGAAGCCCCATCATCCGAAGATCTTTCTCGGTTTCATCAAATGTCTCCTATATCACACATCTCAAAGGTCAAACAACAACTTCAGATTGTCAGCACATTTGAAAACATTTACTGATTCTTCTTGTGTATGTAACTTCTGCAGGTGAAAACACCCACTTTGTTTCTTTTGGGAAGACAGGATCTCCGTGTTCCCATTTCAAATGGATTTCAAGTAAGATCCTTTTTCGCTATTCACTCGAAAGAATCTGCAAATTTTTCAAGTTTGCAAACTAAAACTCATTGGTAATTAATTGTTGTATAGTACGTGAGGGCTTTGAAGGAGAAAGGTGTTGAGGTTAAAGTTTTAGCCTTTCCCAATGACAATCATCCCCTAGACAGGTAAAAAAACAAAAAAGTTACCCTTTCTGTTGCTCATAGCTAGAGCATCTCTGTGAGATAATTTTGATTTTTAAAACATGTTTTGTGTCTTGTGATTGCTTGTGCAGACCACAGACGGATTATGAAAGCTTTCTCAACATCGCTGTCTGGTTCAACAAGTATTGCAAGCTGTGAACATCTGTTCGAAATACTGAGTTCGTTTTCTCCTCAAGTGAATAAAAAACCCTTCAAATTATAGTCAATTTGGTTCACTGAGTTTATATATTCTGGCTGATCTTCGATTGCTTGCAACAATACCCATGAGTAAGTTTAGATTTTAGAGCAAGGGTTCTTCAGTTCATATCATAAACTTGTTGAAGATAAAGTACTTTCTGCAAACTTTAAGGGGGAAATTGAACTGTTAAATAGTATTTTGACAATCTACTTTGGAAATTTTTCTTTGTTACTTTGTGCTTTGGGATAAAGAAGAATACTCAGATGACCTTGATAGTAAATTCCCTAATCATCATAATTTACAAAATTGTATCTTGAAAGTCTTTTTTTCTCAAACATAACCTTGAGAGTTAAGTCAAGTCATTTTCAACTCGAGAAAGAAAAAAAAAACAAACAAACTCTAGATGACGTCATTATGCCATGACAGCACAATTTCTTCAAGCTCGACAATTAGCTCCGACCAGTGAGATTCCTCCTCTTCCTCTTCACCTTCAGCCACCTTGACCTCCGCCACAACCAACCCTTCCACCAACTCCACCGCCTCCACCACCAACGCCGTTCGTCCTTTACCCAATCCCAATGCTCTCGCCTCTTTCTTCTTCTCTACTCTATACCCTAACTTCTCTCCTATCGTCTTCGCCTTCTCCACCACTCCTTCCGCCGAAACCCTAGCCGTAAACCTCTTCTCCTTCCTCTTCTTCCTCTCAAACAGTCCCGATAAATCTAATCCCGACGACAGGGAGATCAAATCAAACGCTGTGATCGTATCGCTGCTCAATTTAGCCAATCGATCATCCGATTCGAAGACGGTAGATTGAAACTCGGAGATTTCTAAGGATTTTTTGAACCATGCGGTTTCAGTTACAGTTTCTATGCTCATCCTTGTTTCAGGATTCGGATCGAGCAACTTGTAGATGATAGATCGAGCTGGTTTCGAGATCCAGCTCGGGAATTTGTAGTCTCTTTTATTGATCTTCCTGTACATGGACACAATGTTGGAATCGTCGAAAGGAACGTAACCAGCGAGAAGAACGAAAAGGAACACGCCGCACGACCAGGAATCGGCTTTCGAGCCGTCGTAACCTCTCTGAGCAATTACCTCCGGCGCAGTGTAAGCCGGCGTGCCGCAAGCTGTATGGAGCAAACCCGTGCTGCTACGGTGCTCCGGTAAAGCTGATAAGCCAAAGTCGGAAACTTTGAGGTTTCCTTGCTTGTCAAGGAGGAGATTCTGTGGCTTCACGTCTCGATGAGCGATTCCATCTCGATGGCAGAAACTGAGCGCGGAGGCGAGCTGTTGGAAATAACGACGCGCCGCCGATTCATGAAGGCGGCCAAAGCGGAGGATTTTGGTGAAGAGCTCTCCACCAGCGGCGAGTTCCACGACGAGATAGATCTTGGATTTAGTTGCCATGACTTCGTAGATTTTGAGGACGTTAGGGTGGTGGTGGAGGCGGCGCATCGCTTCGATCTCCCGGATTATCCTTGGTTCCATACCGGAATCGACAGTTTTCTTCTTATCGATGATTTTGACGGCCACGAGTTCGCCAGTTTCGATAGAACGAGCTACATGGACTTTGGCAAAACTCCCGCTTCCGAGTCGGCGACCGAGTTCGTATTTACCAAGGAGAATGGTGCCCGAGGATTTTTCCGGCGATAGTGAACGTAACTTAGGTTGCAAATGAACTGGAAATTCCATAGCTGGTGGTGTTGACAGAGTGTGCCTGAGATTTCTTTTAAGAGGTTTCAGGGACGTTAGATTATGGTGGTGACTGTGTGCTTCGGTTTCTGGTTTTTATAGGCAGAGACAAAGATTTTGATTTGTGGCATATTGTGATAGTGGTAAGAAATGCGTGATGGTGGTAAAAATTGTTTTACCTTCTCTGTAAAATTTATCAGTTAAATCAAGGCAGTACAAATATAGGTGTTATAATATTGCAGCAATTTTCAAAAGTAGCATTTTAAATTTTTTTAAAGTAATAAAATATCAAAAACAAAATTAATATTTATTTATTTTAAATAAATTATATATAAATTTAAAATATTATATTTGGGTTTGTTTTTTGGATAATTGATTAAAATAGCATTTTTTTAATTTTTATTCTAAAAATAACATCATTAATTTAAAATTCCAGTAATAACATAAATTTAAAATTAAAATACCCAGAAAAAAATTAAACTCTAAATGAGAAAAAACATAAATCTAATATTTTAAATTTATGTATAATTTATTTAAAATAAATAAGTATTTTTATATAATTATTTGTGCGAATTTTGGAATTTCAATTTTATAGTGTTAGATTTTGAATAAAAAATTTAAAAAGATGTTATTTTAGGATATTATTTTTATTTTTTTAATTTAGAATTTAATTTTTCTTATTAAAATAAAACTTTAATATATTTTAATTTTAAATTTGTGATACTATAGGTAATTTAGACTAATGGTGTAATATTTGAAACAAAATTTTTAAAAAATAGTATTTTTATCAATTGTCTTTTTTATTATTATCATAGTTTGTTCTAAAATAAAATTTTACTTTAAAGATATCATCACTAATCTTTACTCAAAATTGTCATAGAGATAATAAAAAGATTTTTTAAAATATTTAGATTTATGTTTAGCAATTTAAATTTTTCACTTTGAACTATATTTTGAAGTAAAATCTTCTCTAACCCTACATTATTTTCAATAGTAAAATAGAGTCTTAATCAAGATATCATATTTAGAATCATTTTATTCGTTACTCTATTTTTTTGTTCCTTACTTCATTTTAAAGCAGAAAATGGAAATAAAATGGAAATAAACATCAAATTCATTTTGAAATGATTTCTTCATTTTAGAGTAAAAAAGGAAGTAATGGGTTATAAATGCTTTTATTTTAACCATTTATTATATTTGTCTTTTGTTGTTCTATTTAATCTATGTATGATAAATATATATTAGGACAGTGACAATTTCTTGACAAAAAAAGGTTGAGGTTCTATTTAAACATCACGCCTGACAGAAAATCAAGAGAGTATTCTCATTTGAAATTGATTTTGATGTGAAGTGTCAATTGTCAAACGGTTAGACATTTGACACGTTAAACGAATATTAGAGTTAACAACGACAATTGTCTAATACTCTTTTGACAGATGTGTATAAGTCTAATGGGTTAATATCATTAACTTAACATTTATTTACATTAGTTATTAAAGATTTTAATAAACATTAATTTCAGAAAACTGTATTGGACTTTATTGATTTTATTTTTACATCTGTTAATTTTAATTTATTATATTTTTGTATTAGCTATTTTAAAGAGATATTAAAAATACGAAAAAGGTTTCAAAATTTATTAGATGAGGATCCACTAATACTTCACCCCATGTAAAAACAATTTCTAGAAAAGAGCCAAAATCTCTTGTTTACAGAAACAATTTCAAACATTATTTCATTTTCTTATTCAAAACACATATTATCTTTTCCTTTTTTTATTTTTTTATTTCTATTTTCGCATATAATGTTTAATATTTTTCTAGTGAATTTGAATTTTTATCGTATAATAATATAATTGAATCGCAAATGTTTAGTTGTAACTCTTGTTTCTACTATTGATTTTAAGTTTGTTTTAATATATTAAATGATAATATATATTAATGGAAGACCATTTTAAGAACAATCTTATTTTGACATGTTATTTATAGTTTTGTCATGTTGTTCCTCCTAACTTCTCAAATTAAATTTAAAACAAGTCTTAATTTATTAGATAAATTACCACATATGTTAGTCAATAATTATTAATACACATAAAACTATTAATACAAATCTTACAAAATTTTCTCTACATTATCTACTACTACTAATCAATACCTAAATTATTTCATTTGTAACAAAAAAATATATATTTCATTTTAGAAAATAATGTCAGCATTCTCATTTAAATTTACTTATAAATTAATTTAATTGAAAAATAATCAAACTATATTTATATTTTTTTATATTTATCTATAACATACTTTAATTCCTACATCAAATATTTACTTATTTATTAATAGTTTTAGTATAAGCATTTACATCTTGTTTTAGTTTTAGTTAAGTTTTAACAGATTTATTCACTAGAAACAATCACAATGCCTCTTTTATATTTTGGTATATAAACTAATTGCATATATAATTTTCATAAAAAATTTATTTAATAGGCATGCTGTGGATTAAAATCTAGTTGTCATTTAAACATGGAACTAGAAAGTATCTGTAGTGTATGCGACATGGCGTATTATTTGTTTGCTTATATTATGCCAACAGTGAAATATAATAACATAACAGGAGCAATTCTTTAACACATTTGTTTGGCAAATCCCCACGTGTAGAATATTTCATAATGATAAAACTGTATACTAGTTCTATAGTTTGGTGAGACATAAAATTATTCATCCTTCCATTATACAATTATTATTCGTATCTAATTTTACACGTCTCATAAAAATCCAACAGTCTAATTGAAAACATGATACTAAATGAAAAGAGAATTTACAAAAATTTGCAGTGAATGCACGAAATCAGTGTTAATTTGATTTTTTAGGAAAAAATTTACCAAATTTCATATTCATTCATGTTTCAATTTTATTATATTCCGCTGAAATCAATAATAAAAAAAAATCATCTTTACTTATTTCTCCAATATTATTCAATTCTTTGTGTTATGTAAAGAAAATTACATTCTGAATCAAATTCCAGCCATCTGATATACATACGAGGACTTTACACCGAGTCGAGTCAGGTCTGGAAACAAACGCAACAACCTCGTCCTTGCAATTTTTCATATTTGTAAAAAAATCAGTATTTATTTTGAAAATATTATGATAAAATAATATAAAACATTTTTTTACTTGGTTTTGTTAAATTCAGGTTAGGCCCTTTTTACATGCACAAATAATTACCGGAAAAGAATAACTGGTATAGTGGTTATACCACCTCTACGTTTATTCTAGAAGTGTAGAATTCGACTGCATCTTTTCTCATAAAAAAGTATTAAATATCCGTATGAATATATTGTAATATTAGATCAACACGTTGTGGATCAATGATAAAAAAAAAATAATAATAATAATTTCCAATACTCAAGCTTGACATATAGGTAACAATGTTTTCATTAGATTGTATATAAAGAAATATCTTTTCTTATAAAGTTATCTTTAGAATAAGAATAATTCCCAAAAGCATACATAAAGTAAATTTCAGAAAATATCTTTGTTGTCCTTGTTAATCACTTTCGCTTATCGACGACAGATAAATAATTCACATGATGATGCTTAATGGAAAATAAATCACCCACCATTGTTTTCATTGGTCAACTCGAATTTTAATTATTTTACCAATATCAATCGGTCCACATCACTGGGACCCATCTATTTTACTAGTATATATTCTCTTGGAATCGCAGTCAAGACTGAAGGTTATAAACTTAGACCTCTTCTTTGCTACTAATCAGCAAATAATATTTACTACGTTTAGATCCATACTGAAATTTTTTTTTGATATTATAATTAATTTTTATCAATTAAATATAAATTATATATATATATAATTTATTTTTATTTAATTTTTTTTAATATTAATTATATAAAGAAATAAACAATACAAATAAATTTAAATTATTTCTATATTGAATAAAGAATATTATTAAATAAGTAAAAAAAATATAAACATGATAATATTTAACTAAACCAAATTTTTGTTTTATATTTTATTTTACTAAATTTTCAAAAATTTTAATATTTTATTTTTATATTGTGTTTGTTATATCAAAATGTTTTTCTATGTCGAAATATAGAAATTAATTTATATATCTATTTTTGTAAATATTTAGTAAATAATTTCTTATATAAAATTTATTTTAAGATTTTCTGATGATGTGATATGTAATTGTAAAACATTTGTAAATCACACATAAAATTGTAGATTAATTTTTAAAATACTTATCGATTAATATATAAAGATATCAAATAATATTTGATACAAAAGATATTTTTGTGTTATTTAATTTTTTTATCATTGAATCACTATAAATCGATTTAATAATCTATCATTTTTATACTAATATTTAAAAAATTTCAGTAATATTTAACATTTTTTTACTAATATTTAACATTTTCTTACGTACCAACCATACTCGCTTACGTCATTTACTTATGAGGCTCCCCAAGTATTATAGAGTCAAATACCAAACTCACCAACATGAGAGACTCTGTCTCCACCAACTGTCAGGATTGTTTGGCGATTGTCGAGAGACACCGATCAACGGTACTCTTAAGCCACGTCATCGAATGTTCTGTGTGGGTCATGTGGAAAACAAAGCATGCAAAATGATTTTACATTATTCTTATAAAGAGACTTTGAATTTTGTTTTTCCTCACTCGACTTGGCATATTCGTCCTAACGTAACCGCACTATTATGAGTCCATATTTAAATAATTATATTAACATGGAAAATGTTTTCTCATATATTTTTATATGGAATCTTTTCATGTAGTCAAAATATCTCCGAAATTGTATTATATTAATAGTAAATTTAGTAATAACATGTGAATTTTTAAATATGTTTTTTGGTTGAATTGGCCGAATTAACGTTGTGGTTTTGTATCGGGAAAGGTTGCTCTATAATCATGGAGCCAAAATTGACAATAATATAAAATATATAATTATGTTCGGTTGTCACTCATACTTTTCTACAAATACAGAAAATTATTGTTCGTTTATTTACTACAGTTATTTGCGATTAATCACAACGATCATATGATGCGTAATGCATCATAATTTTTTAAATATTGATTAAAACATTGGTATGACTAAAAATCTGCAATCAACCGTAATCGTAGGCTCGCAATTGTCGGTTGCACACAAACGAATAACATAATGTTGACCGTAATCGTAGACTCGCAGTTGTCGGTTGTAATCGTAATGTTGACCGTAGTCGCGATCACAATCTCCAGGAGCAAAAGAACAAGAATATAATCAAAATATTATAAACAAGTAGTTTAGTTTTTCTAAAATAAAGAGTAATTTTTTAAAATATCAATCTTTTAAATTTTGTTCTTAATTTAATACCGTAAAATAAAAAATTTAAAATAACATAAATTTTAATAGAATATTTATTTATCTTAAATTAGTTATAAATAATATATATATGGAATCTTTTGATCTAGTCAAAATAACTCCGAAATTGTATTATATTAATAATAAATTTAGTAATAACAAGTGAATTTTTAAATCTGCTTTTATGGTTGAATTCGCCAAATTCACTTTGGAGTTTTGTATCGGGAAAGGTTGCTCTTATAATCATGGGGAGCCAACATTGACAGCAATATAAAATATATAATCAAAAAATTGTTAACAAATAATTTATTTTTGGACAATTGATTACAATAAGACTGGTTTAAGTTTTTATTACAAATATAACACTAATCATTTAAATTTCCAAACATATCACAAATTTAATATTAAAATAATTAAAAATCTCTTTCTGATAAAAAAATGAACCCAAAAATTATATTTTAATTTTATATAGTATATTGGAGATAAGTATATAATAATTTATGCTATTTTAAAAATATTATTTTTAATATGATAAACTTAAAAAAATGATATTTTAAAGTATTACTCTTAATTTTTCGAGCATGATTTAAATAAACAGTAATATCTTAAAATACTACTTTTTAGATTTTTGTTCTTAATTTAACACACTAAAATTAAAATAAAAAATAACATAAATTTTTATATAAAATATTTATTTATCTTAAATCTAAAACAAAAACATTATGCTTGAATTCCATTTTTTAGTTTAAGATTTATTTTTCTTACTAAAAATATGTTTTAGGGTATTTTAATATTAAAATTTGTGTTATTGTTAGAAAAACAAACTAATGATTGTAAATTTAGAATAAAAAATTAAAATAATACTATTTTAGAGAATTTATTTTAATAAATGGCATAATAACATAAAATATTTGTTAAAAACATGTTTGATATCTATATACTACTTAGGAAACACACCTATGACATATGAATTAAATAATTACGATTTTGGTATCCATCATTTTTTCAAAATTATAGTAATTTACTACAATTACAAGACTTTTGCAGGTAAATAGTACAGTATTTGGCTAATTACAACCTATAGGAAAGAGTTATATAGACATAATTTAAAATAACATAACTTTTTTAAACATACACATTTCCAAGTTTGAATCCAAATTATGAAAAAATCAATAGCTAATATATATTAAATAAAAATCGATATGAATTAGGTGGACCATATGCTTACTAGAAAGATTAAGAGGGAATTTAAATATTGATTCCTCACCAATACAATATGGTTGTATGGTGTGTGTTGTCCTATCTCAAATCATAGAGGTGATGAAGGACCAGAAGGTGAAACGTAAGGCACTACTAAAATCGTAGTTAGGAATATAAAATTGTTTATTAAAAAGAATCATTTTTAATTATTTGTGATTATAATTTCATAGACAAGTTAGGTGAAACTGTTCATGGAATTCTGGACATTAGCACCCAAAAATTGGGCTCAAATTTAATTGATGGGATTCAATAGAATCATTTATCTTACTCTATTATTTACGAGACTTGAATATAGTCTTTTCGCTATGCATTTGGCATATATAACTAATTCAATTTTTATTGGGTTGACTTCGTACATTATACGAATATATACGAATAATTTTATTTTCATCCGCACTTGTTAGATTTTTTTTAACTATATAAATTGTGTTTTTCTTTCGTAAACTACACAAATTTCATAAATAATTGATATTATATAATTTTTCGTTAATTTTTATACGATAAATCGTTATTAAAATTTATTTTAATTCGAAAATCTGACATTAACTTCGAAATAAACTTAAGTTAAAAATAGATTTTTGAATTAAAAATAGATTTAATAGGGATTTAACGTGTAAATATTAACGAAATTTGTATAATATGAATTATTTATGAAAAAAGTTATTTCTGATAATATTTTAATTGTTTAAGAATCTTTTGATGCCTTAAACAAGAAGACTAAATGACAAAAGAGTATATGACAATCAATCAGAAATATGATAAAAACATATGAAATCATTGAATGGAGTTCTTAAAAGCTTTAATGGGAAAGATGATCTTTAAGGATAAATGACTATCATGGATTATGTTTTGTGCAAGATCAGTATCTTACTGGATTCTCATAAATGGTGTTTTGAAAGGCAGCATCAGACCTGGCTACGGGTTAACGCAAATCTTTTATATTTTACATGTCCTTAGTACTAATTTAAAAGAAGTAGAGGTTGCTAAGGGGATTACAAGTTTACTGATTATGGGAGAACTGGCTTAATGAAGAACTTAATGAAGTGTGTCTTGCCAAACAGTTTTGGCAAATTGAAAATAATCTATCCTCATTGGTTGCTAGAGATTTGAAAGCGTGTTACTTCTGAAAAACACATCCCTTTGAGGCCAAAAAACCATACATATTGTCTTATGGTTAGAAAAGCATTTGGATGGCTAAAGGATTAGTGGATAGAGGGGAAACGGGAATCATAAGATTTAATCATCAAACGAATGGTTTGGGAAGACCATTGGTTGGTAGATGAATATCCTTGACCAACCACAAGTATTTTCTTCCCACCAAATCCAAATTTACTTCTTATTGACTTAATCTTACCTTTGTCGAGTTCTTGGGACCTTATGGAATTGAAATGATGCCAAGGTGATACCTATTTTGGCATTGTAACACCTTTGGAATTTATACAACTAGTTCTCAAAAGCACTCCCAATCTCAGGACTGAATTCTTATTACAAATTTCGTCAATAACACACTGAAGTAAGCATTTTGGACACTCTAAAAAATGCTAGATATATCTCAATTTAGCCAGCATTTGCTAGTGAGTTGCAAATTTTCTTGTAATATGAACAAATAGAAAATAATAGAAAAAGACAAAAAAAATATCAAAAGAATTGAACGAGTCTTTTAAAAAGGGCTTCGTTCCATATTAGGAATTCTACAATATCGAATTCATCAAAGACTAATCGAAGGTGATAAAGAGATGTATATTTACAACGTCGGTTCCACCAATTTCTTAAATTGCATAGATTAATTGGTAAAATTTTATGCGTTTTAATTATTTTTATCATTTCTGGTTAATTTTTTATTAATAACTAATATTTTCGATGTTTTTATATGCAAAAATTTGGAAGTGTGCATCTAATCACCTTCGGTTAACGGAGGATATGCACACCAACAATAAAATCAGTCAATCATTGAGATCATCGAAAATGTGAATTGTTGGATTTTAGAGTAGTTTTGAATTGGTTCTCAAACTGGTTAGTGTGAGAAACGAATGAACTTAAAACTTAAAAGCAAAACATCCGAGATTTTACGAGTTTGATTTAACCGTGAGATTAAATCTACGTTTCGCCGGAAAAATTTCTTCTGGAATCCACTATCTTCAAGAAAATACACGGATAAGTTTTCTTACAAACTCTCTTGCTCACCACTTCTCTTTGTGCTTTGTTTTTAAACTTAAAAACAAAATGTTTTTTATACTTACAACACTACTCATTTTTCGATACAAAATGAGAGAGAAAACCATTGACTTTTTGCTCGTCCTTCTTCCCTTGAAACTCGTTGAACTGTTTTGAGCTGTCGGAGGGGAAGAAACATTGTCGGAGAGCCGTTTCCTTCATCCTCTTTTCGTGGAAACATCTCCTATTTTGTCTGAGATTATTCAGACTCCTCTTTGAGAAACCTTCCACAACAACAAGAGTGTTTCGAGCACTTTGCCTTCCTTTTGTCGAAAGTGAGACTCTCTTTTCTTCAAAAACTTTTGGTTCACTTGAATCGAACCAACTTGCTGAACCGGAAACCGTATTAGTCACATTCAACAAACTTCCCTTTGACTAATAGTTTCTGTTACTTTTCTGTTTTCTTCCTTGTTTTCTTGAGTGGATTCCTCTTCCTGGATTCTTTATCTCATCAACTTGAGATGAGATTGAGCAATCTCAATGCATCCCGAAGCTTGCTCCCATTGACTATCTTGGTCAATACATCAGCTGGGTTGTAGATGGTGCTGATCTTAACCACTTTAACTTGTCCTTCCGCAATTAAGTCTCTTATGAAGTGCAGTCGTGTTTCGATATGTTTTGTACGTTCATGGTACACTGAGTTCTTTGCCAAAGCTATGGCACTTTGAGAATCACAGTGAATCTGCACTGACTCTTGATTCATTCCAAGCTCTGAGCTCAAGCCTTTGAGCCACACACCCTCTTTAATGGCCTCGGTTAGTGCCATGTATTCAGATTCAGTGGTAGACAATGCTACCACTTTCTGAAGCCCAGAGTTCCAGCTGATTGCAGTACCCCCAGCAGTGAATACGTACCTAGTGATAGACTTTTTCTTGTCCTTATCAACAGCAAAATCAGAGTCGCAAAAGCCCTTTATCTCAAACTGATTCTGTTTCTTGAAACAAAGCTTCTTTCCTGTAGACTGTTTCATGTATCTGAGAACCCACTTAACTGTCTGCCAATGCTCCTTAACAGGCTTTCCCATTTATCTGCTTATCACACCTACTGGATATGCTAGATCAACTCGAGTACCAATCATGGAATACATCACCTGAGCCTACTGCATTTGCATATGGAATTGTTCTCATATTGTCTGCTTGTTCTTCTAACTCTTGGTTTGTAGCAGCTCTGAGTTTAAAATGTGTTCCTAAAGGGGTAAAAACTCCTTTAGATTCCTCCATATTGTAGGATTTAAAGACCTTACCTACATAGTCTTCCTGTGACAGCTCTAAGATCCCATTCTTGCGATCTCTACTGATTTCCATGCCAACAATCTTCCTTGCTTCTCCCATATCCTTCATTTCAAATTCAGATTTCAGTAGTTCCTTTAGTGCTTTAATCCTCCTTTTGTCTTTACAGGCAATGAGCATATCGTCCACGTAAATTACCAAGTAAATATACGATCTTTCTGTAATTTTTTTATAGTAAATGCAGTGGTCATATTTACTTCTAACATATCCTGATCTTATCATGAATGAATCAAATCCCTGATTCCATTGACGAGGTGACTATGTTAGACCGTACAGTGACTTCTTAAGGAGACAAACTTGATCCTGTTTGTTGCCTATCTCAGATCCCTCCGATTGTTCCATTAGGATATGTTCTTCCAAACTTCCATGAAGGAAAGCAGTGGTGACATCCATCTACTGTAATTCCATGTCTATTTCGACAACATACACTACAAGAAAACTGCCTATTTGCGACTGTAATTTGCGACTACATACGTGGTCACAATTTTTGCGACCACATTTGCCACGGTTTAGCGACTAATTTACGACCACGGCGTAGTAGTCGCAAATTGGTCGCAAAAATGTGACGAATAAGTGTGGTCACAAATCAGTCGCAATTTAACAACCAATTAGCGACTGAAATGCGACTGCCATGAGACTGACCGAGGTAGTCGCTAATCAGTCGCAAAATAGCGACTGATTAGCGACTACATATGGAAAATCAGGTGGTAGTCACTTATTGGTCGCTAAAAATGCGACCAATTTGCGACTACGCTATGTAGTGGCTCTATAGTCACAAAGTGGTGGCAAAAAGCCAACATAAAAAACATGTGCGTGTTAGGTATAATGACATTTAAGCGACTACATAGCTGTAGTCGCAAAGTAGTGGCAAATCAGTGGCAAAGTAGTGGCAAAGTAGTCGCAAAATGTTGTATATATATGCATCATCCCATTCTCTCATTTGTGAAATCAAAGATAAAAATTTATGTAAAATATGTGGGGAAATTATAATAATTCGAAAGATTGGATGTACAGAAGAATTGATAATGAAACAAGAAATATCTCGACGGAATTTACACAAGGCATGGAGTAGTTCATGAATTTTGCAAGTAGTCAACCTATAGCTCAAAGTAGTGGAGGTAAGTTTTTCTGTCCTTGTATTAATTGCAAAAATGATAAATTTATTCCGGAACAAAAAATATGGAGTCATCTATATAGTCGAGGGTTTATGCCAAATTATTATATTTGGTATAAACATGGAGAAGAGCTGAATGTTCAGTTAGGGACGAGTACTAGTCGGGGTGATGTACAAAGAAATCAGGGATGTGATTGTAGTAGTGATGAAACAGTTGGTATATCCGGTAATAGATATGTTGAAATGGTGACGGATGCATTTCGTGAGACAAGGACTGATGATCATCATCAGTACTATAATCAGAACGAAGAAAATTATAATTATAATTATGAAGCAGAACGGCCTAATGAAGAAGCAGAAAAGTTTTACAACATGTTAGAAGCTGCAAAAAAATCCATTGTATGATGGTTGTCATGAAGGGCACTCACAGTTATCTTTAGCGGCTCGGTTTATGAACATCAAGTCTGATTTTAATTTACCAGAAAAATGTATGGATTCTTGGGCGGAGCTATTTACAGAATATTTACCCGACGAGAATCAGGCGACGGGTTTATATTATGAAACCGAAAAATTGATGCGAAATTTAGGCCTCCCGTTTTATACAATTGACGTGTGTGTTAAAAATTGTATGATATTTTGGAAAGAAGATGAGAAATGGGAAAATGCAAATTTTGTGATTCCCCCGGTATAAGCCAAGCGAGGGCAGGACGAGAATACCTTTCAGTCGTATGTGGTATTTACCTATAGGTGATAAACTTAAAAGAATGTATCAAAGCGAGAAAACCGTAGAGGCAATGAGGTGGCACGTAGAGCATGAAGCAAAAGACGGCGAAATGAGTCATCCATCTGATGCTGTAGAGTGAAAAATTTTTCAATATTTACATCCTAGATTTGCTGCTGAATCTCGAAATGTTTATCTTGGCTTATGTACTGATGGGTTCAACCCATTTGAGATGTCTCGTAATCATTCATTATGGCCGGTGATTATCACTCCATATAATTTGCCACCGGAGATGTGTATGAAGAAAGAGTATTTGTTTCTAACTATTTTGAATTCGGGGCCAAATCATCCGCGTGCTAGTCTGGACATATTCCTACGACATTTGATTGATGAGATGAAAGAATTATGGTCTATCGGAGTTGATGCAAATTTGCGACTGATTTACGATCACATTCTAAAAATTTGATGTAAAGTCGCAAATCAGTCGCAAATGTGCGACTGATTTGCGACCACATATGGTAAATTCACATTTCCCCTAAGTATTTTCCACATTTAAAACTTGTATTTCTATTCTAATAAGACTACTAATCATTATTAGTGATAACATATATTGAAAACCATATTTGTAATGATTTCATATTTAGATAACATTTGGAATGTATATAAGAAGTATAAGGTTAAGGAAATTTGTTAAGTATTTTAGGTAAGTTATTTGAAAGTTTGGGAAATGTGATTGTTTTCATAGTAATTGAAATTTTTATAACTTATAATTAATTAATCAATCTTATATAATTATATGCATTCAGCAAAATTTCAAAATTTAGGGTTTAGGGTATTATTAGTGACTGATTTGCCACCACTTTGCAACTGCATTGGCAATGTGGTCGCATTTCAGTCACAAAAATTAAATGTGGTCGCAAATCAGTCGCAAATTTGCGACTGATTTGCGACCACATTCTAAAAATTTGATGTGAAGTCGCAAATGAGTCGCAAATGTGCGACTGATTTACGACCACATATGGTAAATTCACATTTTCCCTAAGTATTTTCCACATTTAAAACTTGTATTTCTATTCTAATAAGACTACTAACCATTATTAGTGATAATATATATTGAAAACCATATTTGTAATGATTTCATATTTAGATAACATTTGGAATGTATATAAGAAGTATAAGGTTAAGTAAATTTGTTAAGTATTTTAGGTAAGTTATTTAAAAGTTTGGGAAATATTATTGTTTTCATAGTAATTGAAATTTTTATAACTTATAATTAATTAATCAATCTTATATAATTATATGCATTCATCAAAATCTCAAAATTTAGGGTTTAGGGTATTATTTGTGACTGATTTGCCACCACTTTGCAACTGCATTGGCAATGTGGTCGCATTTCAGTCACAAAAATTAAATGTGGTCGCAAATTAGTCGCAAATTTGCGACTGATTTGCGACCATATTCTAAAAATTTGATGTGAAGTCGCAAATCAGTCGCAAATTTGCGACTATTTGCGACCACATATGGTAAATTCACATTTCCCCTAAGTATTTTCCATATTTAAAACTTGTATTTCTATTCTAATAAGACTACTAACCATTATTAGTGATAATATATATTGAAAACCATATTTGTAATGATTTCATATTTAGATAACATTTGGAATGTATATAAGAAGTATAAAGTTAAGGAAATTTGTTAAGTATTTTAGGTAAGTTATTTGAAAGTTTGGGAAATGTGATTGTTTTCATAGTAATTGAAATTTTTATAACTTATAATTAATTAATCAATCTTATATAATTATATGCATTCATCAAAATCTCAAAATTTAGGGTTTAGGGTATTATTTGTGACTGATTTGCCACCACTTTGCCACTGCATTGGCAATGTGGTGGCATTTCAGTCACAAAAATTAATCGTGGTCGCCAAATCAGTCGCGCAAATCAGTCGGAGACCACATTTAAAAATTTGATCAGTCGCAAATTTGCGACCACCAATTAATTTGGTGGGAGTTTGAACGTTTTCGTTTCCCACCAAATTAATTGGTAGTCGCAAATCAGAAATTTGCGAGTCACAAATTTGCTACTGATTTGCGACCACATCTGTGGTCACAAAAAAAAACTATAAATACACGAAGGTTTGCCCTCATTTTTCACAAATCTCTCAAAACTTCATAATCAAAATCTCTCAAAACACTTTCTAAACACTTTGTAAAAACACTCTCTAAAAATGGCAAGTAGTGGTAGGTCGTTAAGAGGTCGTGGAAGACGATCTTTCGGATCGTCTTCCGGCCGAGGAACCTCTTCGGCCTCCTCGAACCCTTCACCATCCGCTAATAGAGCGGCATCGCGGCTCCCTCCGCAATACAATTTTGTTCCTCACTCCGTTCCTGAAACCCAAACACCTCCACGGTTTTAGGAATCGGATGAACATGAGGAGGAACAAATTCCCGATTGCGAAACGGGAACGGATGAACAAACTATCACTCTTGATAGTTTGTTACAAACTCCGGGCCGTGAGCAGTATTTGACTGTGCTTTCTCTAGAAACGGCTCTTAATACGATGTGGTAAGAAGTTTTATAAATAATAAATTTTTTTAATAAATATTTATTATAATTCTAATTATATTAATATAAAATTAAATTTTCTCTGTATATTTGAAATACTAAGTTTGACCACGATAACGGGGCTATTACTCGTCAAATCGCAAAAATTTTGAAAAAGAAATTTGACGTTCCGTACTACAGTTGGACCGTCGTACCTCCTGAGAGGCAGGAAAAATATTTCATAGAGTTTGCGGTAAGTTTTTTTTTTTAAATTGTGTATATATTTTATAAAATATAAATAATATATATTAATATTTTCTAATTTAATTTCAAGCAATCGTACACCTGAAATCCTCTGATCACCCCGGTGGTACGAAAAGAGTTCGAGACCGTCTGCATAAGGCGGATGAAAGGGATGGTGAACACGGTTCATACAACCGGAAAACGTCCCAGATGGATTTCTCCAAGTTTGTACAAAATTATGACAGACTATTAGGGAACAGAAAAATCTACCGAGAGGAGTACGAAATCCTCTCATAACCGCAACTCTACTCGGGACGGTCTTGGCCCGCATAAACATTTATCGGGTCAAAAATCCTATATTCAGGTCCAGTAGGAAATGGTAAGTCAAAATTTTTTTTATTTAATTAATATTTTTGGTAGCAATTAAATAATATTTTAATATCTGTGAAAAAACATATTTTGGGACGATCAGTCTCAATAGGTGAGATCTTTATAAAGACTCACACAAGACAAGATGGTTCGTATGTAGATTTGAAAGCAAAACAAATCTGTGAAGCATACGAACGAAACATCCAAGAGAAGATGACGATCGTGGAGGTCGATCCAACAAAAACATCCGATGGAACCTCCCGTCCAATTGAGCTGACTCAAGCACAGAAGAATGAGATCTTCCTTCAGGTAAAAAAAATTTTCAAAATTTTTTCTTTTAACATATTTTTGTAATTAATTAAATAATTAAATTTATTATTTAAATTACGTTTTTGTTATTTTGTAGTCATCTGTTCCGGATGAACGAGGCCGTCTTTATGAACTCGGTAGCCTCAGCCGCGTACAGTCTACGGGTAGAAGTACTGGGGTACAAACCCATTCACCCGAGTACGTAATGCTTCAAGAACAAAACGTGTTGATTAAAGCACAAAACGCACAGATTATGGAAAGAAATGAGAAGATTGAAGAGCTCAATAGAGAAAACCAGAAGAAGATCTCGAGCTTGGAGATGCTCCTCGGATATATCCAACGGACGGATCTCGCATTCGCCTCCTATATGCGGGATAACGATTGCACAGGGGAACCATCGACGGCTCCGCCCACCACCCCATTTTGGCCATCAGATTTCCAATTTCCGTCACCTAACAATTAGATTTTTTTTCATGTATTAAATAATTTTCAATAATAAATATTATAATTTTAAATTTGTATATCTTTTTATTCAATATTTTATATTAATTAGTTCACATATTTTTCATTTAATATTATAATATTTTTAATTCATTAATAAAAATTAGTAATAAATAATATTAATTTTAAACCAATTATATTAATATTTAATATAAATTATTTTATTAATATTTCGAATTTCAAAATATTAATTTTATTATTGAAATTAATTTCCAAAATTATTATTGAAATTTAAATTTACAAATATTATTTTACATTTTTTTAAAATAATTTAAATATTTCGAAATTAAATTTAAATAATTAATATTATATTTTTTCCAAATATACGAAATTATTTCAATAATAATAAAAAATATAATATATTTTTTAAAATCTAATTACGGTGTAGTCGCAAATTAGTCCTAAATCAGTCGCAATTTTTGCCACCGATTTGCGACTCCTTCATACATGTGGTCGCAAATCAGTCACAAAAAATTGCGACTGATTTACGACTGCGGTTCTCCTGTAGTCGCACATCAGTCACAAATTTTTGTGACTGATTTGCGACTACGGTTCTCCTGCAGTCGCAAAACAGTCACAAAAAACTGTGACTGATTTGCAACTGCGGTTCTACCGTAGTCGCAAATCAGTCACAAAATTTTGTGACTGTTTTGCGACTACATATTTAGCAACCACAAACGTAGTCGCAAAACAGTAGCAAAATTTGTTACGGAAATTCAGTGGCAAATTAGTCGCAAAAATAGTCACCACCTTGTGGTCGCAAATTAGTCGCAAAAGAACCACTATTCCCGTGGTCGCAAATCAGTCGCAAATGTGCGACTGATTTGCGACTACTTTTTTTTGCGACTAGTATTTTGCGACCACTTCACGTGGTCGCAAAGTAGTCACAAAATACAGTTTTGCGACTACTTTGCGACCACAACCGTGGTCGCAAATCGCATGTTTTCTTGTAGTGATAAGAGAGGATTAATCTGATTGATACGTGCTTGACCACAAGGGAAAATATTTCTTGAAAGTTCACTCCTTCCCTTTGAGAATATCCCTTTGCAACGAGTTTAGCTTTATATCTTGGTTTCTCAGTCCCTTCTATGCCTTGTTTCCTTTTATAAACTCATCTGCAGCCGATGAATCTTGAGTTTGCAGGTCTCTTAACTAGCTCAAAGGTTCTATTTTTGATTTGTGAATTCATCTCTTCATCCATGGCTAGTTTCCAGTTTTTCCAATCTTTGTCTATCCTTGCTTCTTGATAACTTCTTGGCTCTAGACATCCACCATCCTCTAGTACTGTGAGAGCAAAACCGACTATATTTGAGTCATGGTACTTTGGTGGAGGTCTTATAGTTCTCATGGACCTATCTCTTGCCAGAAGATAGTTATCAAGATGATCTGCAGTTTCCTGTTCATCTTCTGATTCTGATTCCCATCTCTCATTTTCTGTGTCAGTCGTTTCTCTGACCTTTGTAGAGCTTGGTTCTGCATTTTTTTCTTTGGTTTCAAAACTTAAGGTATCCCTTGAGATTTCTTCTCTTGTTGGAAAGTCAAATATTGTTGTTTCCTTTTCAACATCTCCATCTTCTGAAACATTCAGATGCTTATAGACTTGATCTTCATGAAATGTTGCATCACGACTGATTGCACATTTCTTTTCATCTAAGAGCCAGAACTTGTATCCCTTTACTCTTGGAAGGTAACCAATGAACACAGCTTTCTTGGCTCTAGGATTCAATTTTCCTTGATCATTGTGGATATAAGCATCTGACCCAAATACCCTTAAGTCCTCGTATCTTGGCTTCTGTTTTGTCCAAAGTTCCTCAGGAACTTAATGTCCTACTGCAGACAATGGGGATCTATTTATTTGGTAAACTGTTGTACTAGCAGCTTCAGCCCAGAAGCCCTTTGGAAGACCAGACTCACTTAAGATGCTTCTGACTTTTTCAAGTATCGTCCTGTTCATTCTCTTTGCAGTACCATTCTGCTGAGGAGAATAAGAGCAGGTTCTGTGTCTCATGAATCCTTCTCTCTTACAGAAATCGTCAAACACCTTATTGCAATATTCTAACCCATTATCTGTCCTGAGAGTTTTAATCTTCTTCCCTTCTTGATTTTCAACCAGATTCTTCCACTCCACAAACTTCTAAAAGGCTTCATCCTTTCTTTTCAAGAAGTAGACCCAAGTTTTCGGCGAGTAGTCATCAATAAAGGATATGAAGTATTGACACTTACCTAGGGAAGTAGGTACACTTGGAGATCCCCAAAGATCAGGGTGGATGTAATCCAACTTCTCCTTTGTGTTCATTCTTGAACTCCCAAAGCTTACACGGTGAGACTTACCAAAGACACCGTCTTCACATAATTTTAATTCAGAGACTTTGTTCTTGTCGAGATAACCTTTCTTCAACAAAGTCTGAATACCCTTATGTCCCATATGTCCTAATCTTCTGTGCCAAAGTTCAGTTTCATCTTTGGAGATCTCTAAAAGTTTTGCTTCTCCGGTGATTACAGTACCACTGAGAACATAGAGAGTATCTTTCTTTTGTCCTTTCAGAAGAGTTATACATCTTCTATTTACTCTAATTATTCTATTTGTGTATTGGAACCAACATCACTGATCCACTACGGTAACTAGAGAGATTAAGTTCTTAGACATAGAAGGAACATACCTTACATTTGAGAGAAGAACCGTGGTGCCATCATCATTCTTTATTCTGATCTGTCCAATTCCTTCTACTTCGGAATAGGAGTCATTTGCCATTCTGACCCTACCACCTTGTGCCTCATCTAGCTTGAGGAACCAGTCCTTTCTTGGGGTCATGTGAAAAGAGCATCCAGTGTCCATTATCCAGCTCCTTGTAAGGTCATCCGACAACATACATTGAGCTTCAAAGACCATAAGTATATCAACATCATTGGTCTGGTTCATCACATTGGAGGATTCTCCTTTTTCATATGATGATTCTCTCCTGTTTTTATCTTTCCAGACTTGACATTGTCTCTTAAAGTGGTCCTCTTTACCATATATCCACCACTCTCTCTTCCCTTTGTCTTTGGACTTCGATCTGGATCTCTGCTTGCCTCCATCTTGTTGTTTCTTTTTATCTGTTCTTCCTATGGTGTCTTTTGCATACAGACTTTCTGCTACACTCTTGTTCTTCTTTAGATTCTGTCCAAAACCCAGTTGTTTCGAGTGGATTGCACTTATAACATCATCTAAAGAGAGTGTATCCTTACTGTACTTCAAGGTGTCTTTTAGGTGATCAAAAGTGCTCGGCAAAGATATGAGAAAAATTATGGTTTGGTCTTCATCTGGGATAGTGACATTAACGTGTTCTAAGTCAGCTATCAGTTGGAGCAAATCATCGGTTCCTTCTTCCACAGAGGTAGATTCAGAGATCTTGTAGCTATAAAGCTTTTTTTATTAGATAAATACGATTTGGAAGAGCTTTGGACATGTACAGCTGATCTAGGACCCTTAACATCCCAACAGTTGTCTTCTCTTTTATGATCTTCCTTAGGACATGGTCTCCAACACTTAGAATAATTGTTGATCTGGCCTTACGTCTTTTCTCATCTAGTTGCAGCTCCTTTAAAGCTTCCTCCTTTCTTTTATCCCTGCCTGGAGAAGTAGCTTTTTCTTCTTCTACCTCACTGCCAGCTCTTACTTGCCTCTCAGTCTCATCAACTTCTGTTAATCCTTCCAGCAGACCCAAAATTTTCAGATGAGCCAGTGTCTTTTCCTTCCATAGTGTATAATCTCCTTTGCCGTCAAACTTCTCTAATTCTACCCTCCCTATAGTCATTCTGCTACAAATAGATTCGACTGTGCTTGTCGATACTAGGTGGCTCTAATACCAGTTGTTGGGTTTTAGAGTAGTTTTGAATTGGTTCTCAAACTGGTTAGTGTGAGAATCGAATGAACTTAAAACTTAAAAGCAAAACACCCGAGATTTTACGAATTTGATTTAACCGTGAAGTTAAATCTACGTCTCGCCGGAAAGATCTCTTCCGAAATCCACTATCTTGAAGAAAATACACGGACAAGTTTTCTTACAAACTCTCTCGCTCACCACTTCTCTCTGTGCTCTGTTTTTAAACTTAAAAACATAGTGTTCTTTATACTTAGAACACTACTCATTTTTCGATACAAAATGAGAGAGAAAACCATTGACTTTTTGCTCGTCCTTCTTCCCTTGAAACTCGCTGAACTGTTATGAGTTGTCCGAGGGGAAGAAACATTGTCGGAGAGCCGTTTCCTTCATCCCCTTTCCGTGGAAGCATCTCCTGTTTTGTCTGAGATTATTCAGATTCCTCTTTGAGAAACCTTCCACAACAACAAGAGTGTTTCGAACACTTTGCCTTCCTTTTGTCGAAAGTGAGAGACTCTCTTTTCTTGAGAGACTTTCGGTTCAGTTGAATCGAACCAACTTGCTGAACCGAAAACCGTATTAGTCGCACTCAACATGAATAAACAGACCAACATTTTGATCCAACAATTTGAATCAACAAAAAAGTTAACCGATTAATTTTGAGATAATTTTATTTACTTTTTTATTTAAATTATATTATAATTTTGTTATCTTTTAATTTGTTTATGATTTCCCAAAATAACGGTTACAAAAAAGTTGTCTACGGGATTGGATAAATTTGTGGTTAGCGATAGTGCAATCAATAACTTGGACTTACCAATTACAATGAAGACATCTTGTGGATGAATGAAGAGCTCAACAAAAAATGTATACATTGGAGGTATCCAAATCCAAGCCAGAAGAGCAATTGCTCACTGCAAAAGAAATATGTTATTTAAATCCGTAGAAAAAATTTTGGGATACCATCAAAAACAGTTTCGTAGAAATCTTTTTGAAACTCTTCGAAATCTTTTTTGGCACTTTTCTTTAAAAATTCATTGAGACAAAAGTTTTGACGATATTTCAAAAAATAATATGACCAATGATAAAATATCAAATATTGGTCAAGCAATTCTACCCTTTAAAAATTCGTTAAAAATTCTCAAAAAAATTTCAATAGATTTTGATTTTCGACGAAATAATTCTAACAAATTTTATCAAAAATATATTAAAAATTCTATTTTCTTCATTATTGACCACAGATTTTGTCGTCCGTAATAACATGTTTTGTTTATTTGTGCATCGCTATTAACAATTTAGTTATTATATAAAAGTTTGCCCATAAGTCCATAACTAATACCATACAATTTTTGTTTGATAGTACCATACATTTAAATGTAATTAAATTGCTTTACGAATACTTTGGTCGATTGGTCTCTTCTACTGGCCAATGATAATACGGTCGGACGAGAGCGATGTCTTTCTTTTGTACAACAATTCAATTATTCTTTAAATTAATAAATTGAGTATGGCTTCATTGGCATCGGAACCAATTACAAAACCCTCTCCACTTATTCTATTCTTGTAGAAACAAAAGATATATTTAATATTGGCCCTTCTTAATATAGATGTGTATTTATTAATAAATGTTAAGGTGCATATGTTTTTGGTAAATATTTTCATACGAACTCAGATCATATGTATAAACGGTCGGCGAGATTGATAAATCTTGTTAGTTTTGTCTTCAAAATTTGAAAGCCATGTATAGATATAAACTTTTTGGTCGTAAATGTTTCACATTCAAATCAAAAGATTTAAGAGTATAGAAGTCATACTTTAAAAGGCAATTTTCAAATATATCAAAAAAAAATTTCTACAATATTATTATCAATAGTTTTATTTTTTCAAAAATTCTATCAAAAGTTTTTTATTCCAAAATACCAAAAAATTAAAATTAATTACTAAAATCTTAAAAACTACACCATAAAGCCTAAATGCATCCTAAACCATAAAACTAAACCTTGTGGTATTCTCGGCTTTACAAATAAATGTCTACAATTTCCAGTTCAAAACCCATTAATGATGAGTGATTCATGTTAAATGTTAGGTGTTTTCTCATTTTATCTAATACATCATTGTAAGATGATGGATTTATAATTAAGCCATTTAATTTTGAATTGATTCTTACTTACTACTTGCCATTTAAATACCATGTGAATGCATATAATATTATAATAATGGTATTGAATACACTAACATATAATATCAAATAATAGGTTATGGTGTAAATCGTTATTTAGTATTCAATCGAACATACGAAAGGTCGAGCAATTCACAGGCGAGGTCGGGCCGAAGAGGTGCGAGATCGCCATCCTGAAATTTTAAGAGTGATACATAGATATATTATATGACCCCCAGTTAAAATAAAAACTATTAAATTTTGTATTTAATTGTATGTTGTTCTATCAATTACCATGGCAATAAATTTTATTTAGTCATATCGAATAAAATCCCATCTTAAACCCGAAAATAAATTTTAATCGGGTCTTTCACAAATGATTGACAACACTTCTAATACTATGATATTTTTATAGAATAAAATATTACTGAGTTGAAATATATTAATTATGATGGGTGAAAAGTCTAATGTTTTTTGTTCGTTTTTAATTTTATGTAATAAACAGTTAATTTAAATAAAATCATAATTTTTATGGAGTTATTTTAAAACTAAAATAAGTGGATATAATCTTTAAATTTTAAAAATCTAAAATTTTATTATAAAATAATAATAAAAATAATTTTATTATAAAATAATAAAAAAATAATTTTATTATATATTTTGAGTATTCTTTTATGAGGAAAAATAAGGGAATGAATTGGAGTAAAATTCAAACTCATTTTAAATTCAAAACCATTAGAGATGCGTTTAAAAGAATTGAGAAATTTGTTTCCTCTCATTATGAAAATACTCTTACCACATAAAGAGATATAAAAAGTAATTTATTGACATATATATTGGTTCTCAGTTTGTTTTCAATTGAAAAAATATCATTGTTTTAAGTTTTTATTCCAAATATAATATCATTAGTTTCAATTTTCAAAAATAACACAAATTTAATATTAAAATACCTTCAAATTTCTTTCGAATAAGAAAAATTACATCTTAAATTGGAAAAAACCCAAACATAATATTTTAACTATATTTGTAATTTATTATGATAAATGTGTATTTTCAGAAAATAATTTGTATTATTTTAGAATTTTAAATTTTTAGTGTTAAATGTAAAACAAAAACTTAAAAATTTGATATTTTAAAGTATTACTTTAGTATTATTGTTGATTACTCAAACTTTAACCCGTTTTATATTGATGTCAAACATTATACTTTTTGTCAAATTATATCAAAAGTATGGAAAATTAATTGAAATATGTTTTTGTAATACAAAGTTAGCGGGACATAGGTCCTAACTCCGAAACTAGAAACCAATTTCAAAATCTAAAAATCAACAGAAAAATCCAAAAAGTGTTAAAACAAAAAAAAACCATTAACACTAAATCTGAAAAACAACAATGGAGATACTCCAAAACGTTTTCAAGTAATCTGGTAGTCAAACATAATACTATAACATGTTAGTCTTAAGTCTAGTGAGACTAAGTTATTGGTTTGTTGTTGGTTTGGTCAATAAGGTGAAGTTTTAGGAATTGAGCCACATTTGAATTAATTTGCTTAGTTTTCCTGGTTTTTCTCTATTTCAGTTTGGGTAAAGCTATTTAAAAGTCATCCTGATTTCAATAACAATTATCAGAGAATCATGTTTAGAAAACCTGCAAGTATTACTTTAACATTGTGGTATCAGAGCGCTCCCAAAAGGGATCTGACGGAATGAAACACGTGAGCTAGTAAGAAAGAGTGAAGCAAAGACAAGTGTGAGAGAGATAACTGCTGAATCAAGCAATTTTAGTGCCCCGTGTGTGCCAAAATTTGAGGGAGATTACGATCATTGGAGTTTACTTATGTAGAATCTGCTGCGTTCAAAAGAGTATTGGAGTGTGATTCAGCTAGGCTTCAAGGACCCTAGAGCTGGTGAAACGCTATCAGCGACACAACAAAAGGCTATGGAGGAAGCAAAGTTGAAGGATTTGAAGGCAAAAAAATTATTTATTCCAGTCCATAGACAAAACGATTTTGAAGACTATCAGCCAAAAAGAGACGGCAAAGCAACTTTGGGATTCCATGAAAATTAAGTACCAAGGTAACGAAAGAGTGAAGTGTGCTCACATACAGACTCTTAGAAGAGTGTTTGAAACATTGGAAATGAAGATGGGAGAAACAGTGACAAAATATTTTGGAAGAGTTATGGTCATACCGAATGATATGCGAAACTGTGGAGAGGATATGGAGGATGTGAAAATTGTTGAGAAAATTCTTCGAACTTTGACGGAGAATTTTAACTACGTTGTATGTTCAATCTGAGGAGTCAAAGGATATTGACCAAATTACCATCGACGGGTTACACAGCTCATTACTTGTACACAAGCAAAATATACGGCGTAAGAGTGTCGAAGAACATGTACTAAAAGTCGAGTACGACTACAACTCCAGGCGAGGAAGAGGAAGAGGTAATTTTGGAAGAGGAAGTAGCAGCGGTTCAAGAGGAGGGGGAGGAACCATATCAAGTCTTAACAAAGCCAACATTGAATGTTTCAAATGTCACAAGTTGGGACACTTTCAATATGAGTGTCCAACTGCTGAGAAAGGTGTGAATTATGCTGAGTTTGATGAAGGAGGGGAGTTACTTTTGATGGCACATACAAAGATCAAAGAGGTTGAGTGTAAAGGATTATGGTTTCTCGATTCTGGTCGTTCCAATCACATGACAAGGAATAGAGAGTGGTTCATGGAGGTCAATGAGAATTTTATACATGCCGTGAGGTTGGGGAACAGTTCAAGAATGGAGGTGATAGGAAAAGGAAACGTCAAATTTGAGGTTGAAAAAGTGACTCAAATTATAAGTGACTAGTGTTTTTTTGTTCCAAATTTAACAAATAACCTCTTGAGTGTTGGAAAACTATAAGAGAATAGTGTGGATGTTTTGATTAGCAAAGGAGCGTGTAAAATTTATCAAAGAATAAAGCTTGATAACAGAAGTCGTAAATGTGTTCTTCTTGGAGAGAGTGGAGAATCAAAAGCATATCGACTTTATGATCCAATCTCAAAGAAAGTGGTCATTAGTCGGCATGTGATGTTTGAAAAGGAAGAAAAATGGGATTGGAATGCATATGAGAAAAGTTCCGACGACATTCTGGACTGGAGAGAAGAAAATTCAACCATATGAAAAAACTAGAAGAAATTGAAACCATTGAAGAACATGACATTGGGGAGGATCATTTAATTAATGATGAAAACACAGAAAATCTTGCAAGTTTCCCACAGCCAGAGATACAACAGAAGAGAGGCAGAAGAGCACCAACGTGGATACAAGATTATGAGAGTGGAGAGAGGATCTCAGATGAAGAGGCAGAAGCAGAAATGGCGTTGGCACTCTTTCTGTCTCATGATGATCCAATAACATTTGTGGAAGCAAGTAAAGAAGAAAAATGGATGGAGGCAATGAAAAGTGAAATGCAAGCCACTGAGAAGAACAAAACTTAGGAACTCGTAAGTTACCATCATATGCAAAGAAAACTGGAGTCAATTTGGTTTTCAAGACTAATCTAAATGAGGATGGAAACGTTGATAAATAAAAGGCAAGGTTGGTTGTGAAAAATTATGCACAAGAAAAAAGTATTGACTATGATGAAGTTTTTGCACCAGTAGCTTGTTGGGATACTATAAAAAATTTATTGGATAGAGCTGCGCAAAGAGGTTGGAAAATGTATCAGTTAGTAAAGAGTGTCTTTCTCTATGGAGAATTAAAGGAAATGGTGTACGACGATTAACTAGATGGATTTGTCAAGAAAGGTGAAGAGGACAAAGTGTATCGGTTGAAGAAAGCGGTGTATGAGTTAAAACAGGCTCCTAGGACATGGTTTAGTCGGATAGAAAGATACTTTAAGCATGCCGGATTCAACAAAAGCAGCCATGATCACACTCTATGAAAGCACTAGAATATAGAGAATACCAAGAACTTTGTATAACACACACAAATTCTATTAGAAATCACTTAAACACAATTCTACAATAGTGTTTAATCAGATTTACGCACTACTAACACTTAGCATGCCACTGACCAATTCCTAATCTACCCAAAACTCACCCACAACAACAGTTGTGTACACTCTTTGTTCACTCACCAGAGAACGTGTGCAACGCCTTGCACACAGAGCCACAGTTTCTTTTTCGGAGCGACAACCTAGGTGCCAGTCGACATCTTCTTTTTATATGTCACTTGCACTAGGGTTTTCTTTTTTCTAAATGAATATTCAGCAATATTCTTCACCACGAACTTGCCTTCTTTGAATATCCTTTCTTCCTTACACAGTTTGATATCTCCTTTCCAATGAGATCGCACCACGTCAGCGCTTTCAAACTTCCCGCGTCCAAATTTACGTGTTGCACACCGCTTCATCTGTTTAGCCACAATCCTTGTGCTAACAATCTCCCCCTTTTTGTCTAAATGTGAGATCTCCAGAAACCTGCATCATCATTAACAACCTCTACATACACACAGAACATGCATCACACAAGTAGTCTTAAACCTATCAGATTAACATCAAGGTTAGTCTCACACAAGGTTCAATGCTCTTACACAACATCACACATGTTCCAGAGATTCCCAAAGAAACAGAGCATAACTAGCAAAAAACAGAGCCAAGAACAAAAAAAGATCACATTATGATAAACACAGTGGCTCCTCCTATCTACTGGATCCTATGTAGGGTCACGTTAGCCACTCTCCTCTCCGGACTCATGTCCTCCTTCAGACGTATCCTCACCATCTTGGCGTTTACCGCCAGCCGTGTATTCTCCCCCTTCTTGAGATCACAATTAGACAAAAACACACATGAGAGAAACACATTAGAGCACAATGCTAATACAGGGAAGAGAGAAATACCAATAACCCTCAGTTGCATGGCCTTAACCAATCTTCCAAGTTCTCTCAAGTCATCCAAAAGTCGTGGTGTAGATGGTCCGGCGTCCTCTTTCTTCACACTTCTACCTTGTTTCGGATCAAGCACCATTGGAAGTGGAGGCCGAGAGGAGGTATCACTACGATGACCAGGGACTTGTCGTTGATACATAAGAAGATTATGGATCAAGTTGGGAAAAATGAGCCGCGTGGTTCTGTCCGGAGTGTGACCAATTTTCAGAATCTGGTCATAGACAACTTTACCAAAGTCGAAGGCTTTCCCTTGAAGCAACATGAGGAGAAATTGCACTCGGCCTTTGATCATTGAGGTCTTGTTCGAGGTAGGCAACCAATTGCGACAACAGAACTTGTACAATAGCTGCATCGGAGGAGTCATATGTTTGGACCAGAAGCCCTCCCAGCGATTCCACTTACCACCCGTGAGTGTATTCACCGCGGCATCCAAGTTTTCAGTGAGCCAGCCATTCGAAAGAGCCGAGCTCTCTGAATTAGTTAGTGAATACATCTCATTGATGATATCCGGAGTGAAATCATACATCAACCCACAAACATAGACCATATTTGTGCCAAGCCTATACTCCATATCCCCTAGATTTGCATAAAATTCCTTCACAATTTCTGGTACATAGGGACTTACATCGAGTACGGTGTAGATCAGTCCGGTTGTCTCAATGAGCACCTTCACTTCCTTGAGATTCTAGTCTTCAAGCTTGAGGTACTTCATGTCAAGGAACTCCCGAGTACGATATTGCTTCATCCGGTCAGCAACATCGGCAGAGGCAAAACACTGGTTGAAAGCGCGTGTCATGGGCTTCGCAATCTCCGGATTTCGCCGAAAGACCTCAGCAACTTTGGCCCGTTTAGCTTCAAATCGGGCTTCGATTTCAAGGTAGGGATAATGTCCTCCAGTTCGTGGATCCTCGGCATCCTCCATCTCGGCGTCAGATTCGGGAGGTGAGGGAGTGTCGGTGATGGGTTGTTTCCCAGAGCGGCGCGAAGGACGAGAGGTTGTTGGAGGTGCCGGAAGAATGAGGAGTGCAGGAGAAGCAGGGGCTCTGTCGTCGAACATCGCAGCGGCAAGTTCTCGTTCTCGGGTTGCCGCACGGCGTGTGAAGGGCCTTCTCGGAGTTGCCATGAAAGTATTTGGGGTGTTAGGGTTTCGGCAATCGGCGCCTTTGAGAGGTGGGATGCACACGAAGGTGAAAGGGCTCCTCTTTTATACGTCCGAGGTGTTAATGCTCATCCCGCGTTCAACATATAAAAAAATAAAATTAGTGTCACAAATAACAGAACGCATTTAACTGTTGCACACCTAGAAATGTGCTAGTGCTCCAATAGCAAAGAGAAATTTTAGACACTCAAAGCATAGATAGTTTGACTCAGGAAACCGATGAAGAGATATAGACTGTCACAAACTGCATATCACATTAAAAATTAAAAAATAAAATTTTAAAAAAATAAGAACACAAATTACTTAACCAAACCCACAGAAATGTATGAATTCAAACTGCACTATGCACAAATGGGAATTATAGTCACATAGGTGATGCGGTCACGTTGAAGAGGTCAATCCAAATAGTATACCAGAATATTATACCAACTAATCATTTCATTAATCTTGAACACATAGGGAAGTTACCTTTCCTCCACTTGAATAGTCTTATCTTTTCCTTTTTTTTTCCTCAGAAGGAACTTAACCTCGAATTGGATCTATTTCAGTCCAGATTGTGGTAGCAACTTGACCCGAAAACACCTTTTCTCGATTAAGTACTACCTTCTGCCCAATCCGGACAGTGATCAAGCCTAGAATAAAATGTAGTAGCATCTTACGCCAAGTTGAGTATCCTATCATCTCAGGCCTTTGTATGTGCCATCACCTCTCCTTTTTTTATTATTATTATATCTTGTTTGTCGAGTATGCATGGCACATCACTATCTACTCCCTTCCCCGAGTGTTCATTTGTACCTAGAGACTCATAATTATCACAATCTACCTGTCATACAACTGGAAATCCCCTCTCTAATTATTGTGACATACATACACACATTTGGAACTTCCTTCCCCACTATTGCACAGGCAGTCATAGTTCACACATTCCGAGTGCCTTTCTTAAGGAGATAAATGTGTTTGCATCTAATGCCTTAGTAAAAATATTTGCAAGCTGTTTTTCAGATGCAACATGTACAATTTCAACAGTCTTATCTTCCACCAGTTCCCTGACAAAGTGATGCCTTATATCTATATGCTTAGTCCTAGAGTGTTGTACCGGGTTCTTAGATATGTTTATCACACTCATATTATCACAATGTATAAGCAAGGGTGCAGTATTCATACCGTAGTCTGCCAACATGTGTTTCATCCATAGTAGTTGAGTACAGTAGCTACCCAGGGCAATGTACTCTGTTTCTGCGGTAGACAATGTCACACAATTCTGTTTCTTGCTATGCCAAGAGATCATGTTATTTCCAAGAAAAAAACATCCACCTGAGGTACTTTTTCGATCATCAGTGCTACCCGCTCAATCTACATCACAGAAACCAGCTAAGTTAGTATTTGTCTCTTTCGTGTAACACATACCTAGGTTTGTTATCCCTTTCACATATTTCAGTATGCGCTTAACAGCCAGCAGATGTGATGCACGTGGATTGCCCTGGTATCTTGCACACACTCCCACACTGTAGCACAGATCCGGCCTGCTCGCTGTCAAGTAGAGTAAGCTTCCTATCATTGCTCGATATAGCTTTTCATCAACTAGTGGTCCTTCTTCATCCCTGGACAGCTTGCTGGTAGTGCTCATAGGCATGATAGCAGTTTTACTCGTCTGCATATCAAATCGAGACACAAGGTTTCGTGCATAGGTACTTTGTGACACAAAGATTCCTTCTGATGTTTGCTTCACTTGCAGTCCAAGGAAGTAGTTGAGCTCTCCCACCATACTCATCTCGAATTCCTGCGTCATATTCATCACAAATCGGTCTACAAGTGCCTTACTTGTTCCTCCAAATATGATATCATCAACATAGATCTGAACTATCAACATATGGCCTTTTTCTTCTTGAATGAACAGAGTCTTATCTACGTTCCCCCTTCTGAAGTTAGACCTTAACAAGAATTGAGTGAGATGCTCATACCATGTCTTTGGTGCTTGCTTAAGTCCATATAGAGCTCGCTTGAGTTTGTAGACATGTGAGGGAAACTTAGGATCTTCAAACCCTTTAGGTTGTGTCACATACACTTCCTCCTGGAGTAGTCCATTCAAAAAATGCACTTTTTACATCCATCTGGAATAACTTGATGTCCATCTTGCATGTTATGCCGAAGAGTAGTCGGATCGATTCCATACGTGCCACTAGTGCAAAAGTCTCGTCAAAGTCCACTCCTTCTATCTGACTGTACCCTTGAGCTACCAATCGTGCCTTGTTTCTAACAATATTTCCATCTTCGTCGATCTTATTTTTAAAGATCCACTTTGTTCCCACAACATTGACATTGCTTAGTCTAGGTACCAAATCCCATACGTCGTGTCTGGTGAACTGCTCCAGTTCTTCATGCATTGCTGCCACCCATAATTCATCTTTCAATGCTGCACTCACATCCTTCGGTTCTATAAGTGACACAAAAGAAGCAAGCTTAACCATATTTTTGAAATCAATATGAACTTTCCTGGTTCTTCTATCACCATGGATGTCTCCAATTACATCATCTACTGAGTGATTACGATGCACTTACAACTGACTGTCTACCCGTGTTCTTTCCTCTGTGCCCTCATCTTTAACTTCCCCCTCCTTTGGCAGTGATACGTCAGCTCTGTTCTGATTACCTTGCACATCTTCTTCCTGTGTAACTCTTTGTAAATTATATATTTTTCAAATCATATATATATATATATATATATATATATATTTTAGAATAAAATGTTTTTGTGTAGTAAATCTTACAAATTGATTTCTTAATCTGTATAATTTTTTTTATTATAAGTCAAACGACGTCGTTTTGGTCAAAGTGCAAAACGACGTAGTTTTAAACTGCATTTTCGTTCATCAATTGATATGCTGAGTTAGCTGCCATGTGTCACATGAGTCAGCAGTTTTTCACGGTTCATTGATGATGTTAAAAATTTTGTTGAAAAAAGCACTCTCGATATAGTTCGTGTATAAAGTTCAAATTATATCATTGTTTATGTGGTTTAACGCACTGCTACTAAATTCAGGTTAAAATGAGTACGACCAAAATTGTTCACGTTGATTTTGGTTCTTTTTCCTGGTGGTGGCAAAGAAAGTTTTGAGTTATTTAATAGGAACATTAGAACTTTATTTTATATAAGAGAGGGTTTGAACTGAAAGTAAAAACATACACAGATGGTGACTATGCTTGGAAATACATTAGTGGAAAATTGAAGATGGTTCTTTTGTCATTCGTGATTAACACGTGTTTAAGACCCTACCTAACACCGTAAGACCAAAATTATCATAACACACATATACAATTAATAAAAAGAAATAAGTATTAATAAAAACAATTTTGGTACTGATGATGAGTCCGGCAAAAGAAAGCGAACATTGAAGAAGAGAGATTAGAGAAATAAAGATTGTCTATCCAAAATGACAGGAAATTACGATTTTCGACTTCATAATCTAAAACACTTTTATTGCACACTAAAAAGCCCATCAGCTGGCCCCTTGCCCGCCCGCTTACAGAATTCAGATATTACACAAACGACATTAGGTGTTGTCGCTTAGAATCTGAAAGTCAAAATTAGAAACCAAACCCCAAGATTTTCCATCAAACTTGCTAAACAAATTTGTTGCCCTGACCAGTGTCATGCTCTAAAACAAAATTAGAAAGGATTTTTCATAATTAAATGTAATACACAATTTTATATTTTTTAATAATGTTAAAACTTTTATTAATCGAATTGTTAAGATTTTATGATTGTTTATGATTGATTCTTATTATTACTGTTTTGTATTGATTAGATTAAACATACACGATTTGATTATAAAATTCTTATTTAAGATATTTTTCAAGTATGATCCGTTTATTACAAATTTTCACTATTAATCGAATGAAGATTTTTACAACGATCTTGTGTTTCAAAAACACTTAGAAGAGAAAACAACAATGAATAGAAAATCACTTAATATCTAAATCAATACTTTTTGATCTTTTAATATTTGTAATTTTTGGATCTTTTTATTGTTGTGAATAACTCGTATTTGTATCCTCTTTGCCCTTATTTTCTATTAGGTTTTGGAGCTCTATTTCCATTAAGGTTAGAAAAACCCTAGTTTTAGCATGAGTCATGCTAAAATTCGTATTGGGTCTTAATACTAAGGTTCATTATTTCACACAATGATATTTAAATATCGAAATTCGATTGTATATTGAAATATTAAATATATTTAAATTTGATAGAATTATAAATATAAATCCAAAATGTTAGTTATATTTAGTTAAAATAATTGAAATATTCAAAATAGTTAAATAACTAAAAATTTGATTATATATGTTAAAATTTAATCAAAATTTTATTTTTTTCTTGTGTATTTCGATTATTTTTCTTTTGTGATTTTTTGAATAATTTTGATAAAAAATGACCAAACAAAATCCAATTTTTTTTATTTTATATTGGATCTCTAATCAATTATCCGAGCTAATGCACAACTGTATACAACTAAATCGAACCGCTATCAAAATTCTAAAATATCAAAATGTACCACATACCTATACTACTGATAGAAATATCTAAAATTCAAATTATTGTTACGAAATATCCAAATGTCTAGATGTAATTGTAATTAATGGAGATGTCAAATCAAAAGAAGTTAAGTAGGTTCAATAGTAATAAAATCATATGCATAGAAAAAATATTAAACATGGGACCCTTTTCGTGCGCTTTGGAGAGAATCACAAATGATAGATATATTTTTTAATGTAAAGATGATAGATTGTAATGGAAGATTGTTTCAGTCAAAATTTCGATCAATAGATATTTGTTTTTTCATGTAACGTCGATTACCTCTTTCAAAAAAAGCATCACCAACGATTTTGCATCACTCAAAAAAGATTTTCGTCATTTGCAATTTCGATAGTAGTATGGTCATGAACTCTAAGAACATTCTATAGTGCATTGCAACGAAGGCATTTTTCATAACTTTAATTTGGGAAGTTGCTAGAGAGGTTAACTAGGTAGTTCCTTGACCTTATGAGTTGTTTTCGTAAAACTCGTCCTTCAAAAGCATGGATTTGCAATCCAAGTTTTTCATTTATTGTCCTTGTTTGCACTCTTTTAAAACTCAGAATCCGTTATGCATTTGATTTTGAATCACGGAAACATAGACCATTAAGAATCTGAACCATACACAATTTGAGTTGTGTGCCTTTAATGATAAGTGATAGTAGTCGGTCTTTTTTTGGGTCTTGAGCCTCTACCGGACATTCTGCAATGGTGATTTTTTAGTGCAATAGAGGCATTCTTTGACTGCAACAATGTTAGCTAATTTGTTGTGCCACGTTCATATGTTTGAGTATCCCGAAGAGGCACCCAGACCTCCTTTTTGTGTTACTGTTATAGTAAATTACTCTGTGTAGCAATCGACAATAAAGTTGATTCTTTTAAGGTTAAAAATTGAGATGTACAACTAAAGTTATAATAAGAAAGATAAAACTTTTATTTAGTTACAAGAACCCTAATTATATATTTTTATGGTCCTACACATCAATGAATTATTGTATTTTCTAATTTATTACATAATCAACAGAGTATTTTGTACATTGAGACAAATTAACTTTGAGCTAAAGTCGCTCTGAATTCCGGATTACTACAAGTTTAAAAATGTATATAAAATTTGATTGTTAGCCTCTAACCTAACGAGATAAGTGAATCAATTTGAGGTAGATAAGAATTCTAATAAAAATAATAATATATGTAAAAAATAATAATTTTAAGTTCAGCAAATTCATTGTACTTGCAAGAATTTTTATTTCCGCGTACTGAAGATTCTGACTTCTATTTGTGGGTATTTTTTATATTTATTTCGAAACCAAGTAAATTTTTTCTTATGGATAAGCCTCTGAATGCTATTAATGGCGTCATCATCTTTTCTTAGCTGTTAGCTGTCACCTGTCAGTGCTTTTGCTTTTTTATTTGATCATAGATAATTTTAGAGCTTCACAAATATATATATTCGTCGTGTAAATCTATTTTATTTTTTTATTCAATTTTTACATTATAAAAGTAATCAAACCAACTATATATTAATAACTATCATTTGAGAATATCATCTGTTTTTACTTTTTAGAATTCTTATTTTTTCTCCTATTTTTCTAGTTTTTCGTTTTAATTTAACAGCAATCAACTAATCTAACGTTATTTTAAATTTTTATTCTAAATATTATACTAATTATTTAAATTTCCAAAAATAATATAAATTTAATATTAAAATAATTAAAAATTTCATCCTAATAAAAAAATTTAAAATTTAAATTAAAAAAATAAACTCAAACACTATAAAATTATAATGTGGGTGTTGTTGCTTACTTAAGCAACACTATGTATTATATAATTCATTGGTATCTGTTTACGAGCTTTCACTTTTACCAAGTAAAAGAATTTATCAAGGGAGGAAAAATCATTATAATGAAAATAATAAATACTGAAGAAAAAGTATGGAAGACAACAAAAGAAGAAAGACCAAATTGCACCAAATATTCAGAGGTATGATGTCAATGCGGATAAGTCTCTGTATTTATGTCTTCTACAAATAGATAAACCTCTCAACTTTTTCACTGTCTTCTGATCTCAATTTTTTTATTTATTAAAATCTTCATCCATCCCTGCACAATACTTGACTAAAACTCGATTGATTTTTCTATATAAATAAAATAAGTTTCATCTAATGTATTTTCATGCCATTTTTTTAAATATTTGGATAATTTATTATTTTTTCCATAAGTATTACAGATGTGTAAATTAAATTTGTCAAACAACATATCCGTTTCATCACAGATATAAAATAAATATATATGAATAATTCTAACCCATAAAATCTACGAATCGTAGATTTAAAATCTGCACCTACTCCGTATTAATTAGACGGGTTTGACTCATTTAGCAGACGATCCGATTCGTTGATTAAAATTTTTTAAAATATTTAAAATATTTATTTAAACTAAATTCAGATAAATTTTTAGACCAATCTCAAATGATGAAATAACAACAAAACAAATACTAATATCAATATACCAAATAAATCACAACTCAATTTTTAAATTAGGTTACCTATAGATATCTGTAGAACCTGTTAACTAAAAATTATCAGTTTGCATCCACCCCGCTTTATATTAGATTCGTCCTGCACCTACTCTATTTTCAACATAGTTAATTTTTTATAATCTGCACTCGCCTTGCAGCGTGAAACGACATTATTTCTTTTATAAATTTTCTCCATTTTAATCAATTATGTTCATCAAGCAAAATTCGTAATTTTTTGTAATTGTTGTTGTCTAATTCAAAATAGGAAAAAAATGAGAGGCATGTAAATAACAGAAGAAGCCCATGAGCAGACGTCATAATGATAGTCACACTATATTGGCTCTTTGTGTATTTTGAATTTAGGTCAATAATGTTAGTAAAGACTTTATGTCTCTTTACCATTAGGTTCACCATCTTGCAGAACACGCTATGTATCTGTCGTTTTTTTAACTTTACATAATATCTTCAAAACTCTACAGATATTTATTATGTATATGAAATGTTCAGCGAAACGGGCGACAACGTAACAAAGAGTTGGACTCCATTATTTCGCCTTACCCAAGGAGTGGGCAAAATTCCCAAACCAAAATTTCGAATAGAAATTTTTGAAAAATAATACTATAAAATAATTGAGAACACTAAAATATAGAAAATACCAAAAAATTTGTATAACACATAACTTATATTAGAAATCACTTAAACACAATTATATAATAGTGTTTAATCAGATTTATGCACTACTAACACTTAGCATGCCACTGATCAATTCCTAATCTACCCAACTCACCCACAACAATAGTTGTGATCACTCTTTATTCACTCACTAGAGAATGTGTACAACAGACTTACACACAGAGCTATCCTTTCTTCTTAAGAGCGACAATCCTAGCTGCCAGTCGACATCTTCTTTTTATATGTCACTTACACTAGGATTTCCTTTTTCCTAAATGAATATTCAGCAATATTCATCACCACAAACTTGCCTTCTTTGAATATCCTATCTTCCTTACACAGTTTGATATCTCATTCCCAATGAGATCGCGCCACGTCAGCACTTTCAAACTTCCCGCGTCTAGACTTACGTGTTGCACACCGCTCTATCTGTTTAGCCACAATCCTTGTGCTAACAATGTCTCCCTTTTTGTCTAAATGCGAGATCTCCATAAATCTGCATCATCATTAACAACCTCCACACACACAGAGAACATGCATCACACAAATAGTCTTAAACCTATCAGATTAACATCAAGGTTAGTCTCACACAAGGTTCAACACTCTTACACAACATCACACATGTTCCAGAGGTTCCAAAGAAAAAAATAGAACATAACAAAAAAACAGAGCCAAACTCAAACGAGGTCGCATTATAACCAAAACAGTGGCTCCCCCTATCTACTGGATCCTACATAAGGTCACGTTAGCCACTCTCCTCCCCGGACTCATGTCCTCCTTCCGACGTATCCTCACCATCTTGGCGCTTACCTCCAGCCGTGTATTCTCCCCCTTCTTTAGATCACAATTAGACAAAAACATTAGAACATAAGAGGCACGGCTAACAAAAAATAAGAAAAGGATGTACTACCAATAACCCGCATCTGCATAGCTTTAACCAGCCGAGCTAGCTCCTTCAGGTCGTCCAAGATGCGCGGTGTAGATGGCGTCGCATCATCCTTCTTCACACTTCTCCCCTGTTTAGGGTCAAGAACCATCGCTAAGGGAGTCCGAGAGGCGGAGTCACCACGATGTCCAGGTACATGACGTTGATACATAAGCAGGTTATGAATCAAGTTGGGAAAAATGAGCCGCGTGGTTTTATCCGGAGATTGTCCAATCTTCAGTATCTGGTCGTAGACAACTTTCCCGAAGTCAAAAGACTTCCCTTGAAGCAGCATAAACAGGAACTGCACTCGGCCTTTAATCATCGATGTCTTGTTGGATGTAGGCAACCAGTTTCGACAGCAAAATTTATACAGTAACTGCATCGAGGGCGTCATGTGCTTGGAACAAAAGCCTTTCCAACGAGTCATTTTTCCACCTGTGAGAGCATGCACAGCTGCATCTAGGTTCTCAGACATCCACCCATTAGACAGCGCTGATTCCTCCGAGTTTGGAAGCGAGTACATCTCGTTGATGATGTCCAGTGTGAAGTCGTACATCAAACCTCGAACATAAATCATGTTTTTGCCTAGGCGGTACTCTAGATCTCCAAGGTTTGCATAGAATTCCCTCACAATTTCAGGGACATAAGGACTTACATCAAGTACGGTGTAGATGAGGCCAGCTTTCTCAATGATATCCTTCACCTCCGTGAGGTTGGTGTCCTCGAGCCAAAGATACTTCATATCCAGAAATTCCCAAGAGTTAAATTGCTTCATGCGAGTAGCGGCATCGGCGGAGGCGAACCGTTGATTGAAGGCCCGTGTCATCGTCTTGGGCATCTCGGGATTAAGTCGAAATGTCGCTACAACCTTAGTGCATTTCTCTTCGAATCATACTTCAAGCACTGTGTAGGGGTAATGTCCTCTGGTTCTGGGATCATCGACATCCTCCATCTCGGCATCCGAGACTGAGGGTGGGGAATTTGCAACAGGGGCCTTACCAGGTCTACGAGCAGAGAGCGATGAGGATGGCGGAGCCAGAAGTGCAAGAGGTGCGGACTGGGTTTCGCGTTCGGCAGAGAGTGCAGCAGCGAGTTCGCACTCAAGGGTTGCTGCGCGTCGGGTGAAGGGTCTCCGAGAAGAAGAAGCCATGGAGGTCGCGTGAGGGTCTAGGGTTTCTAGAAGACGAAATCGGCGCCCCTTTTTGTGTGGAGAGAGAGTATGTCGATGCATAAGGGAGTGAGAAAGACACTCTTAAATACACCCGTGGAGAGAGCAAGTGCAAGGGGAAGAGGCACCTCGGCAGCATAGTTTTGCAAAAAAAAACTAAGACATCACACCGGTTAGTGAAAATGACTCAGAGTAGTTTAATATTTAACTACTACACAGGTGAAGGTGTGCGAGTGACCCAAGATAAATAATCAGACATTCTTAACACAGACAATTTGAACCAAGGAACTGGCATAAGAATTCGGTCTATATGAAAGATAGCATAACATACACTAATAGAGAATAATTAAAAAGAAATAAACCCACAAAACATCTGAATCTAAACTGTCCAGTACTCAAATGGGAAACCATAGCCACATAGATGATGTAAGCACACAAAACAGACCAACCTGAATCGCATAACAGAGTTTCATGGCAATCAGTCATCTCATCACTATGAACACCCAAGAAAGATACCCTCTTTTTTCTTTTGTTTTTTTTTGTTATTTGTTTTTCAGAACAAGCGGTCATAGCATCGAATTGGATCTATTTCAGTCCAGATTATGGTAGCAACCTGACCCGAAAACACCTCATCTAGTCTAAGCGCTCTGTTCCTCCTAATTCGGACAGTGATCAAGTCTAGAGCAAAATGTGGTAGCATCTTACGCCAAATTGAATATCCATCATCTTAGGCCTTATTCATCCATGTCCCCCTCTCCTAATTTTTATTCACATGGTTTTGTTCTCTCCCTTTTTTTGTTAACTTAATGTCTACTCCCTTCTTCAGATGTTCATTTGTACATAGGGACTCATGACTGCCACTAACTACCGGTCATGCAACTAAGCTGACCTCATTCAACATGTGATATACATATGCACGTTTGTTGCCTGTCCCCCCCCACTGTTGTACAAACAGTCACAATTCACACATCCCAAGTGCCTTTCTTAGTGAGATAAATGTGTTCGCATCTAAAGTCTTAGTAAAGATATCAGCAAGTTGTTTTTCAGAAGTAACATGCACAATTTCAACAATCTTATCTTCTACCAGTTCCCTGACAAAATGATGCCTAATATATATGTGTTTAGTCCTAGAATGCTGCACTGGGTTCTTAGATATATTTATTGCACTCATGTTATCACAATGTATAAGTAGAGGTGCAGAGGTCATACCGTAATCAACTAGCATATGTTTCATCCATAGCAGTTGAGTGCAACAGCTGCCCAATGCAATATACTCTCCTTCCGCAGTAGACAAGGTCACACAGTTCTGCTTCTTACTATGCCAAGAAATCATGTTGTTTCCAAGAAAGAAGCATCCCCCTGAAGTACTTTTTCGATCATCCATGCTACCTACCCAATCTGCATCACAGAAGCTAGCCAAGTTAGTATTCGTCTCTTTTGTGTAACATATACCGAGGTTTGCTGTCCCTTTCACATATTTCAGAATGCGCTTGACAGCTAACAGATGTGTTGCGCGTGGATTGGCTTGGTATCTTGTACACACTCCCACACTATAGCACAGATCCGGCCTGCTCGCTGTCAAGTAGAGCAAACTCCCTATCATTGCTTGGTACAATTTTTCGTCAACCGGTGGTTCTTCTTCATCCTTGGACATCTTACTGGTAGTGCTCATAGGTGTTATAGCAGCTTTACTTGTCTGCATATCAAATCGAGACACAAGATTTCGCGCATAGGTGCTTTATGACACGAAGATCCCTTCTGATGTTTGCTTTACTTGTAGTCCAAGAAAGTAGCTCTCCGACCATACTCATCTCAAATTTATGCGTCATATTCATCACGAATCGGTCTACAAGTGCCTTGCTTGTTCCTCCAAATATGATATCATCAACGTAGATTTGAACTATCAACATATGTTCCTTTTCTTCTTGGATGAACAGAGTCTTATTTACGTTGCCCCTTCTGAAGTTAGATCTTAACAAGAATTGTGTAAGGTGCTCATACCATGTCCTTGGTGCTTGCTTAAGTCCATATAGAGCTCGCTTGAGTTTGTAGACATGTGAGGGAAACTTAGGATCTTCAAATCCTTTAGGTTGTGTCACATACACTTCCTCCTAGAGTAGTCCATTCAAAAACGCACTTTTCACATCCATCTGAAATAACTTGATGTCCATCTTGCATGCTATGCCAAAGAGTAGTCGGATCGATTCCATACGTGCCACTAGGGCGAAGATCTCATCAAAATCCACTCCTTCTATCTAACTGTAGCCTTGAGCAACTAATCGTGCCTTGTTTCTAACAATGTTTCCATCTTCATCAATCTTATTTTTAAAGATCCATTTTGTTCTCACAACATTGACATTGATTGGTCTAGATACTAAGTCCCATACGTCGTGTATGGTAAACTGCTCAAGTTCTTCATGCATTACTGCCACCCATGATTCATCCTTCAATGCTACACTCACATCCTTCGGTTCTATGAGTGACACAAATGAGGCCAGTTTCACCATATTCTTGAAATCAATCTGAACTTTCCTGGTCCTTCTATCATCATGGATATCTCTAATTACATCATCTACTGAGTGGTTACGATGCACCGGTAACTGACTGTCTGCCCGTGTTCTTTCTTCTGTGCCCTCATCTTTAAATTCCTCCTCCTTTGGCAGTGATACATCTACTCTATTCTGGTTGGCTTGCACATCTTCTTCCTGTGTAACTCTCTCAGCTGTTAATATACTTTGATCATCAAACACTACATTTACTGATTCAACAATCATCCTAAGGTTTTTGTTATAGACCCGATAAGCCATGGAGTTATTCGAGTAACCCATAAACAACCCCTCTTCACTTCTAGAGTCAAATTTCCCAAGATGATTTCTCTCGTCAAGTATGTAACATACACACCCAAAAACATGAAAGTAACTCAAATTTGGAGTTTTCCCTTTCCAAATTTCATATGGTGTAGTCTTGGTACCCGGCTTAACATAAACCATGTTGATGATGTAGCACGCCGTGCTTATTGTCTCAGCCCAAAACCATGTAGCCACATTGTTTGCATGCATCGATGGCTCTTGCCATCTCCTGTAGGGTTCTGTTCTTTCTCTCCACCACTCCATTTTGTTGTGGAGTCCTTGGTGCTGAGAATTGATGCCTAATTCCATACTTGTTACAGAAACTTTCAAACATCTCATTCAGAAATTCTCCACCATGATCACTTCTTATTTGACCAATGCTCATTTTATCATTGAGCATTTGTAGTGTGAAGATCCTGAACTTCTAAAATGCTTCAGATTTCTCCCTCAAGAAATTCACCCAAGTAAATCGTGAGAAATCATCTACCATGACTAGAATATATTTCTTACCTGCTATGCTTTCTGTCTGTATTAGGCCCATTAAATCCATGTGTATCAATTCCAAAACTCGTTTAAAGCCAATTTCAAGTACTTGTTTATGTTACACCTTTATTTGCTTTCCCTTGCAACACCATTTGCATATGTTCCCGATTTCTTTTTCAAGCTTGGGAACTCCACGAACCACTTCTGCTTGTACAATTCATCGAAGCCCATGTATGTTCATGTGTCCGAGTCGTCTATGCCACAGCTCTAACTGAGATTCAACCACTGAAAGACATTTAACAGTCGCATTCCACATGTAGCAATTATTACTCGACCTCGACCCATGTAATATCAGATTTCCTTGATTATCCATCGCTTGACATTCATCCTTAGTGAAGAACACTTTTAGCCCTTCGTCGCATAGTTGGCTCACACTAATCAAATTCGCCTTGAGTCTTTCTACGTAGTAAACATTCATCAGTGAGGGTTGTAAGTCATCTCCAATCATTCCAACTCCTAATATTTTTCCTTTTGCGTCACCTCCAAAAGTTACTTTTCCGGCCTTGACTTCTGTGTATGATTTCAAAATCTCCTGATTACCAGTCATATGCCATGAACAACCGCTATCAAAATACCATGGTGTCGACTCTTTATCACTTCCTGAGATGTAAGCCACTTTACCACACACTCTTTCGTCATTTGTTCTGTTCAGGCAAGGAGTCTGTTCCAGAACACTGCACTGATTTTCCCTGTTCAACTCAGACAAACTAGAGAAATGCAAGTAATTCTTGTCAATTCACACCTTTTTAAATTGACTAGGTTCAAGAAAGCACCTACCTGACTTCTAAGCTTGCCTTATGCGATTCATCATTCTGTAGCAATTGCGTCTAATATGCCCACTCTTCCCGCAGAAGTAGCACCCCTTAAATCTTGGATCTCTAGCCCTTTGGATTTCATCTCTGCCACTAACTGTAGGTTTCTTGTGCTCAGAGTCTCCATTTTGAACTTCTGCAACTTTTACCTTCTTACTCTGAACGAAGTTCTTGAGATTCGTGTAGTCAGGACTTTCTGTGACACAGCCGCTCTCTGTGTATCCTCTGTAACCAAGACCCCATGTACGTCAAGTGGGTGTTCCCATCTCTAGAAGTCTATCCAGATCCTTTGAACCCTAATTCAGCATCCTAATCTTTTTGTAGTTCTCTGTCAAGTTGTGTTCTAACGTCTGATTGTGTTCCTTTGTTTGAGTCAAGAGATCTTTCAATTTGATCATTTTTGCTTCAAGCGTTTAAATCCTCTTGGCATCAGATGGTTGTTCGCTTAAGCTAACTGTTTTTCTTTCATCAGTATCGCACTCAGATTTACAGCTCCTTTTATTACCTGACTCCATTTCCATGATGTTAACCTTCGCTTCCAGCATGGCCTTATCCTTGAGAAGTCGCAGGTTGGTATTGCTCAACGTTACCCAATTATCATAGAGACGTCGATATTCAGCCTTTGCATCAATTTCACCATCATCATCTGAGTTAGTGTCTTGATCAGATTCCTTGATTACTTCACTTGTGAATGCTACAAAGTTTAACATCTCATCATCCTCTTCACTATCATCCGACTCGGTCTCACTGAAGCTTAATAGTGACTTATCGTTACGCTTCTGAAGATTTAGACATTCTGATTTAATGTGGCCAACCCCTTTACATTCATAGCATTTCACTTCTTTGCGCTTGGTGAGAGGACACTCAGCCTTGAAATGTCCATATCCTTCGCACTCATGGCATTGCACGTTTTGTCGTCTACTTGATCTTCCAGCTTCCATCCGCTGTGGCTTATTGTTGGAGCGATTTTGATAAGTCCCCTGTTCTTGACTGTGCGACTTTGCTTGTCCCTTCTCAATGCGCTTAAGTGCCTTCTTGAAACTTCTTGCCAGCAGACCCATGCTCTCCTCTAGTTTCTGACTCAAACTGTCTTCAATCTTTCTCATTCGATCTGACTCTTGTTCGGCAGTGAAAGCTATCCCTTTTCCTAGCTTAGATGGCTCTATAGCATTCTCTATTTCTTCTGCTCTTAGTATCCCTATCAATTGTGAGAACTTCATGTCGTCTGTGTTCATAGCGATTTTCAATACTACCTTATGTGGCCCAAACTTTGCTGGAAGACATCGCAACAGTTTCTTGACGAGCTTCTTATCCTTGTACACCTTCCCCCAACACAGCTGCTTCATTCGCAATCGAACTTAGTTTTGACCCAAAGCTCGCTATACATTCATCAATTCCCATTCGCAGATTTTCAAACTGGGAAGCTAGATGATCAAGTCACGTCCTCTTCACATAAGATGTACCCTCATACAAATTCACATGGATATCCCACGCATCCTTCGCGGCTGCACATCCCTGGACAAGCTTGAATTGATCAAGGTCGATTGCACAGAATATTTTTGTGAGAGCCTTTGAGTTGAATTTAGACGCGTTTTTATCTGCATCTGTCCACTTCTCTTTGGGTTTTGGAATTTTCTCACATTCCTGGTTCAATATCCATGGTTCTTCCCAGCCGTCCTCTACTGCTGTCCATGCATCCTCATCTATTCCCTGAATCCTCTGTCGCATACGCACCTTCCAATGCCCAAAGTTATTTTCATCCAGTATTAGTGGTTTTTGCACAGCAATGAGCTCCTTGGGTGTCTCCATACTCTGTCTCAGGATCTCAACATATTGATAAATCTCAGATTTATGCTAGGTGACCCGCTCTGATACCAATTGAGAGCACTAGAATATAGAGAATACCAAGAACTTTGTATAACACACACAACTTATATTAGTAATCACTTAAACACAATTCTACAATAGTGTTTAATCAGATCGCATGCCACTGACGCACTCTTTATTCACTTTCTCGCGTCCTAGAGTCTTATATGTCGGGTAAATGAATATTCAACAATATTCATCTTAATATCACACAGCATTCCCAATCTTTTCAAAATTTATTTTGTGCTAACAATAACAACTTTTCAAGTTTTTATTCCAAATTTAAAATTTTAAAATTAAAATTTCAAAAATAATACAAATAATTATGTAAAAATATTTATTTACTTTAAATAAATTATATATAAAGTTAATGTATTGTATTTAGGTTTATTTTTTTTATTTAAAATTTATTTTTTTTTCTATTAAAATATAGTTTTTAAAGTTTTTTAATCTTGAATTTATGTTATTATTGAAAATTTAAATTAATGATGATATTTTTGAAACAAAAACTTAAAAAACTGCTATTTTAGAAAATTGTCCATTTTTGAATTTAAATACGAATTGAATTATAATATAATTTAAATATTTTTAAAAAAATTAATATGAGTTAACCAATTTCACATCGAATCGAATCCGAATTTTAAAATAATATCGAATTAATTAAAATTTATAAATATAATTAATATTTTAACTAAACATATAAATTTTTTAATATATATTAAAATCTTTAATATTAATTGATATTAGTTAATTAATTTTGTTATTTAATATATTTGGTTAAACTCAAATTGAACCAAAATATAATATAAAATTTGAAACAAATCAAAGAAAGACCGAACTATAATTTAAAAGCGAATAAAATTTATTTATTTTAAATAAAAAAACTAAACTAAACCAAACAATGTCCACCTCTAAAAATGACCATTCTGAGACAAATAGTCTACCTTCATTAGTTTGATAGGCATGAGTTAGAAGGATTACTTCGAATATTGTACAAAGTATGACCACATCGAATTTTGAATCAACCGTTTTGGATTTGCTTTTGCTTGCATTGTTCTTTCCAACTCTAAACTTTTACAATTTCAATTTCTAGGTCTTTTAATCTTTAATGAAATTTAATTTTATCAAAAAGATATATATAATTTTCTTATACTGAAAATTTATGTGTTAGTTATATTTAAATTAAAAGTACTTATTTTATTATATAAATTTCATTTATTTTTGCAAAAATTTGCAGTAATTTTTGGGTAATATGCGTAAGTCAACATATCAACCTGCAATTCTAAGTGGACATATCTTGTGAAATTTGTTTCTTGAAAGTGTAATATCAAAAAAATATTCCTAATATATGTGCAAAGTATAGGTTTAACCTACAAATAAACATAACGTTAATGAACGATTTCTTGTTCCTTTGTTTTGAAATTGAGGAAACACCAAATTAGATAAAAATAACATGTAAGAGAATGCAGAGTAAGAAGAAAACCCGACCAATCAGAATCACTCAATGCGCAAATTCATAGAAAATGTATAATTAAGAAAACCAATCTTAGTAATGATGTCAAGTATATATATATATATATATATCCTTGAAACTCTATAAGATCTCAATACCCAAAAAGTATTTTAGAACTCTCAAACTTTTTATACAGACAACAAGAGCTCACATAATATTAAGAAATTTGAATTAACTCGAAGAAACTATTGGTAGTCACCAAATCGCCAACATAAACCAAAATAATAAGTTAAATTGTCACGGTGATATGTCAGTTGGCGTTAATAATCAAAGTAAAATAATATTGTCAAATAATTGTTGAATGGATTTTGTATAGTAGAATGTTAAATCATTAATCTCAATAAATAAATAATTAATGAAACTAGTTTGTAGCTACAATAATTGAATTTTATCAGTATTCAAACTCAAATCGAATCTTTTATGTGTGAACCATGGAAATTAACATCGTAATTAGAAACCCACCTAGAAGAATATAATTTATGGAATTATTATTATTGTAACAGTATGTCATGAATAATCTTCAAGAAATTAAAGAAGAAAGTGATTATAACTTTGTTTTCGATCCTATTTTCTACTCGTACAGCTTCTGAATATTATCGTAAACAACCTTAAATCATTGCGAATAATAATCAATACTTTTTAAAAACGTGTGTGTTAGAAAAATAATTATAATGGTGTAATTTGACATCAAAAATTATGATAATGATTATATTTATTTGTCAGCCGCATCTCAGAAACATGCGATTGTGATAGATTATTATTTGTTTAGTTACGATCAAATAATACGTCATATGTTGTAATTTTTATTACAGAAGATGCCGTTCATGGTAAACAAATAAATAATATCTATTGTAGACACAATTTGATCCTAAATATAACCACAGTCACTTGTACTGATCAAACAAATAAAACTAGTATATATTATCCTCTACTGGTGGTGGCTCCACGTAAGCGATGCATTACAATAATGGGTTGACGTTTGTTTACAAGGGATTGATGACTATGTAGTTGTTGTAATCGATATTACTTGATTTTAACTTAAAACGTAATTTCAATAAAATTACATTTAGGAGTTTTTTGTTTTTTTGTTGAACTTTATCATTATACAAATTTTGTACACCTTTAACTGAAAATTCAAAACACACGTTGAATTGTTAATATAATTTTATATGTTCACAATTTTTATATACAATCTGAAACTATTTAAAGAATTCGTTAACCTTTTTTTGTTTTTCTATTTTTACAAGAAACTAAAAAAATATTTTTTTAAAAATTTCTGTCATTTGTGTTCAGCATATACAATGCTCAAACGCCTATATATATACACAATAACTATTAAGTTTAATTCTAGCCAATTTTTTTATAAATAGATAGAAAACTTTAACAATTTTTCATATTTTTTATATTCTCTCCATCTATATCAGTGACAAAATTATTTCATTTTTCCATTTTAGCTCTATGTCACTATAACCTCTAATCACGTTTCTTTGTATCATTTCTTTGTACTAGTTCTTGTAGTACTCCAAAATCATCATCTTCATCTTCAGTCACAACTTCACTTTCCATCTTCCTCTTTGTTACTCGGTTTTAAAACTCAATCACTCTATTTATCTCTAAATTCTCCTTTGCTCAAATGGTAAAATTTAGTAAAACCTCTAAAATATCACATTTTCCAAAACGTTGTAACCATCTCTCATGTTTTTTTTTTATAGACACTATCATCAATTTACCAAGAGAAGTCTAATCGGAGTCCAAGATGAAATCTGAACCGGTTTGGATTAAGAAGACTTCAAATCAGAAATACAAACCGGTCGCTGCAACACACGACAAAATGGTACAAGATTCAGAACCTGCAAATAACAGAAATAATACTCTGCAAACAAAGCCTCTGGAAATGAAGACTTTCACCCAAAACATTTTACTGAAGAACAGTTTTTCACCACTCCAAAGTTATGGGCAATGAGATACGTGGAGAATTATGATTGCTTGTAATTGTCTTTATAATAGTGCACTGTAACAACAAACAAGTTAAGTGAAATAAAAATGAAGTTTTGAATCTTGAAAGCTTTTTGTTTTTCTCTCAAAATCACATGGTATGAGAGCCATGGAAGAAACTTCAGACCCTCTTTCAGCTTCCTCTTTAACGATTTCGCAGTGTGTTATATACCTTGAAACTCAATGCGAAAAACTACCTCCTTTGGAAACTACAGTTTGAGCAGTTTCTTTCCAGCCAAATGCTGCTAGGTCTTGTCACTGGTGCTTCACCTCGCCCACCCCCCACAATGACAGTGCACAATGGAGACCAAGTGACAGAAGCAGCAAACCCAGACTTTCTAAAATGGGTGAGATCAGACCAGCTGGTGATGGCATGGCTCTTTGGATCTCTCTCTGAAGATGCACTCAAAGCAGTTTATGGTCTCAGAACTTCTCAAGAGGTATGGTTTTCTCTTGCAAAGAAGTATAATCGAGTATCTGCGACTAGGAAACTCGAGTTACAAAGGAAAATACAGACTACCACAAAAGGGAACAAATCTATGTCTGAGTATCTATCAGAAATAAAATCTTTGTGCGACCAACTTGACTCCATAGGTTCCAACATTTCAGAACAAGAAAAGATCTATGGAGTGCTCAATGGTCTTGGAAAAGAATATGAGTCAATCTGCACAGTCATAGAAAGTTCAATGGATAGCTATCCAGGCCCCTGTCTAGACGATGTCATATACAAACTTACCGGTTTTTACGACAAACTTCAGGCATATGACACTTCTACTACAGTCACGCCACATCAAGCGTTTTACACAGACAGGGGAGGTTATTTAGGCCGAGGCAGGGGACATCTTCGTGGTAGTTTCAGAGGGAGAAATAATTTCTCCAACTTCTCTACCCAAGGTAGAGGTTTTTATCAACAGTTTGGACAAGGCAGAGGTCGTGGAAGCTTCGCAGACAGCTCGATGAAACCAACCAGTCAAATTTGTCACAAATATGGACACACTGCTTTAAGATGCTTCAAGAGATTTGACCAAAACTTTCAACCAGAAAAGGTACCTCAAGCTTTAACAACCATGAAAGCGTATAAACAAGTAGACTTCTCTGGTGCAGAATGGTATCCTGACACTGGAGCAACCCATCATGTCACTAATACAGCCCAAAATTTTCAGAATATTCAAGCTTATGATGGTTCACACTCGGTTATGGTAGATAATGGTGATTTTTTAACAATAACTCATGTGGGATCAATGGCATTACTAACATTATCATGTACCTTAAATCTCAAAGAAGTTTTGGTCTGTCCTGACATTGCGAAGTCTTTATTATCAGTCTCAAAACTCACTGATGACTATCCATGTTCATTCACATTTGACTCTGAAAATATTTTTGTTAAGGACAAAGTAACCAATCGCCTTCTCAGCAAGGAAAAAAAGCTTGCAGGATTGTATCGCCTGGAGAATCCTAACTTCCTGGCATTCTATTCCTCAAGACAGTGTGCAACCTCTGATCTCATCTGGCATCAAAGGTTGGGTCATCCTCACTCCCAAGCTCTGCAACATCTATCCTCCACTAAGGCGATTTCTATGAATAAAGTTACAAACTCAGTTTGTGAGGCTTGTCAACTAGAAAAATGTTCTAGATTACCATTTTCTAGCTCAGACTTTAAAGCATCAAGACCACTTGAACGCATTCACAGTGATGTTTGGGGCCCTGCTCCGGTGAAATCTGTTCAAGGCTTCTCTTATTATGTTGTTTTTATTGTTAACTATTCAAGATTTGCATGGTTTATCCCCTCAAAGCTAAATCCGATGTCTTTGTGGTGTTCAAGGCATTTCAAACTCAAGTTGAAACACAATTTGGACAGAAAATTAGTATTTTTCAGTCGGATGGTGGTGTAGAGTTTGCTAATACATGGTTTCTTACACACTTAACAAACTGTGGCATCAAACAAATTTTTTCTTTCCCACATACACCCCAACAAAATGGGCTAGCTGAAAGAAGACATAGATATATAGTGGAGCTGGGAATGACTATGATGTTTCAAGGAAACATCCCACAAACACTATGGGTTGAAACCTTCTTTACGAGCAATTTTTTGGGTAACTTGTTACCATCCTCAGTAAATGAAGACATGAAAAGTCCTTATGAAATTTACATAAACAAGCTCTTGTCTACACGTCTCTCCGAGTATTTGGGTGCTACTCTTATCCTTATTTGAGACCTTATGCAAAGAACAAGTTCGATCCTCAGTCATTGCCGTGTGTCTTTGTTGGATACAATGAAAAATTTAAAGGCTACAGATGCTTTCATCCACCAACTGGTCGAGTCTACATCTCAAGGCATGTCATATTTGATGAATATAAGTTTCCATACAAAGAATACTACAAGATGTACAACTCAATTCCAGTCACTCCTCTCATGAAAGCCTGGCAATTCAGCTACCAAACAGAGCTTGGAGAACCTGAAATATCAGCTCCACGGGAAATACCTCCTAGGCGACATCATCATCCTCCTGCTGCAAGACATTCTCCAACTTCTGCAGTAGTACCTGCTTCTCCTATGCTGTGTAATGGTTCTCCTATAGTCTCTTCATGGGATGATACTTTGGTTGAGGTAGATCAGGCAACTAGAACAACAGCTTCATCACATGCATCATCAGCCTCATCACCTACAACAACTACTGGCAATGTATCTCTTGGAGTGAGTAACACAATGAACACTCATCCAATGGTGACTAGAGGAAAACGTGGCATTGCAAAGCCCAATCAGAAATATGTATTAACTCTTGGTATAGAAAATCCAACAAAACCAAGAACTGTGAAATCAGCCTTGAAATATCCTGGTTGGGCAGAAGCTATGACAGAGGAAATTCAAACATGTTGGGATACAAAAACATGGACATTGGTTCCACCACCAAAGGGCATCAATCTACTCGGTTGTAAATGGGTATTCAAGACAAAGCTACAAGCAGATGGGTCATTAGACAAACTTCGAGCAAGACTAGCAGCAAAAGAATTTGAGCAAGAGGAAAGAGTTGATTTTCTAGACACCTTCAGCCCAGTTGTAAGGACAGGTACAATTCGATTGATTATACATATAGCTACAACAGAAAATTGGGAAATCAAACAGCTAAACGTTAAAAATGTTTTCCTACATGGAGACTTACAAGAGGATGTTTACATGAAGCAACCACCTGGATTTGAGGATAAAAAACATCCTCATCATGTGTATAAACTACACAAAGCAATTTATGGTCTTAAACAAGCACCTCGAGCTTGGTTTGATAAATTCAGTGCCTACTTACTCGAGTTTGGATTTCTCTACATCACAAGTGATCCTTCATTGTTTGTCTACAAACGAGACAAGTCTATTCTTATCCTTTTGCTCTATGTAGATGACATGATTGTCACTGGAAATGATCAATCCCAGCTCCACAGATTGCTATAGTCCTTGCAATTTCATTTCCAAATGAAAGAAATGGGCAGATTGAAATACTTTTTTGGGCATTCAGGCTGAGTTTACAGAATATGGGTTATTCTTGCATCAAGGGAAGTATGCTGCAGATCTTCTTAAAACAGCCAATTGCAACACCACTCCCACTGTCCTCAAACACTCCAAATGATGCAATTGAGGACTTTTCATATCCAACACATTTCATAAGCTTAGCAGGTAAGCTTCAATATCTCACATTAACCCGTCCTGACATGCAATTTTCAGTTAACTTTGTATGTCAGAAAATACATAAGCCATCCACTTCAGATTATGCTCTTCTAAAAAAGATTTTAAGGTACTTAAAAGGGACATTACATATGAGAATTACCTTCAGCAAGGTCTCTGATCACACCCTTAGAGCATATAGTGATAGTGATTGGATAGGCTGCAAATTCACCAGGCGATCCACTAGAGGTTTTTGTACATTTCTGGGCTTAAATCTGATTTCTTAGTCAGCAAAAAGACAACCTACAGTCTCGAGGTCTTCTACGGAGGCAGAGTACATGACCCTTTCAGATACAACAGTTAAACTGTCATGGATGTCAGTAATTCTTAAAAATATTGGTCTACCTCAGCAAGACATTCCAGAGATATATTGTGATAATCTCTCTACTGTTCACCTATCTGCCAATCTAGTGATGCACACAAGAACCAAACACTTTGATACTCACTTTCATTATGCCAGAGAACGTTTTGCTTCTGGTTCGCTCATCATCAAACATGTACCATCATCATTGCAACTAGCATATATATTCACGAAAGCTCTGTCTTAGCAATCCTTCTATGAATTGAGGTTCAAACTCGGTGTGGATTTTAAACACACCTCGAGTTTGCGCGGGGATATAGACACTATCATCAACTTACCAAGAGAAGCCCAATCGGAGCCCAAGATGAAATCTGAACCGGTTTGGATTAAGAATACTTCAAACCAAAAATACCAACCGATCGTTGCAACACACGACAAAATGGTACAAGATTCAGAACCTGCAAATAACAGAGATAGTATTCTGCAAACAAAGCCTCTGAAAATGAAGACTTTCACCCAAGATATTTTACTGAAGAACAATTTTTCACCACTACAAAGTTATGGGCAATGAGATACATGGATAATTATGATTGCTTGTAATTGTCTTTGTAATTATGCACTGTAACAACGAACAAGTTAAGTGAAATGAAAATAAAGTTTTGAATCTTGAAAGCTTTCTGTTTTTCTCTCAAAATCATATTTTTAACAGTCACACTTGTATTATTTTACATTTCATGAAATTTTGAACAACGAATCATAACTAATATCACCATAAGTAAAGATGCATAACTAGTATCACCATAACAATCAGATTTCTTTGTTCAAATCCTTGAATATTTCACAGTTTTTAAATCATATTTATTGCTCTTCTACATTTGATCCACACGTCTTAAAAACCAGTAATAATTAGCTTCGATATGACTAAAATTTTCGCAATAATAACATTTTGTAGATCGATACTAATATTGCTGCTTTTTTTGTTTTCACTCTTGGTGCATCACCATTTGCCCCAACAACCGATATTTCCATTGGCTATGTAAATGTGTTTGATCTTTCTTCGTGTTATTGTTTCTTACTATAGAAAATACTACAACAATTTCAAACATATTTGTTATTCTCAGCCTCTGTTTTAGGTTTTTTCTCAATACATGCTTGAGCAGTATTACATTCTATCTTATTCCATGTACAAATTTTTGCTCTAATTGTTGTTTTTTTAGGTTGCTCTCTTTGTAACTTAAACTCAGTATGTCTCCTTTGTTTTATCCATAGTCAAATCTTGAAACCTGATCTAGCTTTTGAGTCACACTGTGAAACATTTGAATGTTTTTAATCTTCTCTTCCAATTTGTTTTCTAATGCCCTTGAAAGTTTTTTCTCAGAATCAACTTCTTTAACTTTTTCAGTTATGGTGTTTAACCATATTTTGTTGTAAATAATTATCTACAGCCGACTTATGAAGTCGGTTAACACCAATATAAAAAGGTGACTTGTAGTGGTAAAGAGGGTAGAATAAACAATCTTCACTTCATAAAAATTTCTTTCTCTCTCTCTCTCATCTTTTTAACATTTCTTAGCACGTTATCAGAACGAACATTTCTACCATCTACCACAAATATTAAAATAAGGTAAAACCATGTTTTATTAATACATATGTATATTCTATGGTAGGCTCTGCCTTCTAAATATTATATGGTAGGCTCTGTCTTCCAAATATTATATGGTAGACTCTGCCTTCTAAATATTATATGGTAGGCTCTGCCTCCTGGATATTATATGACAGGCACTGCCTCCTCATTTATATGGTAGGTCATGCCTCCTGAAATTATTTTAATTTATGTGTTATTATATTCACTAATGTTTTATAATTTTATCATAAATTAATTTATGTCATCGTTATGTTTAAATTCTTAAAACTGATTATACATATTTATTATATATATATATATTAATAATAAATTAAAATCTATATTCAAAATTTTATCATGATTATTTATTAAAAATAATTATAAAATTATTTTTATAAAACTTATGTTTAACACATTATTTTGTTATGTGTATAGTTATAATGTAAAATTTGGCAAAACTCGAGATTGCTGCCCTTGATATATCTGGAAAAAATTACATGACATGGGCAGTAGCTGCAAAAATGCATTTAAAGGCAAAAGACCTTTTTGGCACTATCGATAGGTCGGAAACAACATCCGATGAGAAAAAAAAGCAAAAGCCATGATATTTTTATGTCACCATATCCATAATGGTTTAAAAGATGAATATATTACAAAAGAAGATCATGCAGATCTTTGACAGTCACTCAAAGATATGTTTGATCACGAGAAATATGTGATCTTACCAAAAGCCAAACATGAGTGGTTAAACCTCTGGTTTCAGGATTATAAAAGTGTAAGTGAATATAATTCCGTATTATTCGGAATCACTTCTAAGATGATATTATGTGGAGAAAAAGTAAGTGATTATGATATAATTGGAAAAACTCTCCAAACATTTCACCATGGAAATGTAATCCTGCAACAACAATATCGAGCAAAGGGATATACTCGTTATTCGGAGTTAATGCAAGTTCTCCTTGTTGCTGAACAAAATAATGAACTTGTGATGATGAACCATCAATCTCGTCCCACTGGATCAGCTCTATTCCCAAAAGTGAATATTGCATCATCCAGTTACAATAATTGTCAAGGACATGGGCGTGGTCGAGGCCATAGTCGTGGTCGTGGACGTGGACGAGGAGGTGGACGTGGACGAGGAAAAGGAAGAAGTTTTCGTCCCAATGAAGCAAAAAAAATATTGGAAGAATTACCAATGATGTCATCTCGATTATATTACACAAAAATAAATATAATTGAATTGTATGTTACGGTAAACCAGAAGTTTACGAGTACATTCAAAGTCTGGTATGAAAGACTAGGACATCTTGGATCACTTATGATGAGAAAAATTGTGCAAAAATCTAATGGCCACCCATTGAAAAACCAGAAGATTTTTCAATCACGCGAATTTTTGTGTAAAGCATGTTCTCAAGGAAAACTTATTACTCGGCCATCACCAGCCAAACAATCTTAGGCCATTGTGATATATGTGGGCCTATTCACCCATCATGTGGGCCATTTCGATATTTTATGGTTTTAATTGACGCATCTAGTAGATGGTCATATGTGTGTTTGTTAACCACACGAAATATAGCCTTCGCAAGATTCATTGCCCAAATAATCAGGTTAAGAGCGCAATTCCCTGATGATACTATAAAGAAAGTAAGACTTGACAACGCTCGTGAATTCACGTCACAAACCTTTAATGATTATTGTATGGCTCTCGGAATCGATATTAAACATCCGGTTTTGCATGTTAATACACAAAATGGTATGGCTGAGTCTTTGATAAAACGGTTACAACTCATTGCGAGACCGTTAATTTTGAGAACAAATCTCCCAATTTCAGTATGGGGTCATGCTATATTGCATGCGGCAGCATTTGTCCAGATAAGACCAAGTGCATATCATAAATATTCCCTGTTACAATTAACATCTGGCCAGAAACCCGATATATCTTATCTCCGAGTTTTTGGGTGTGCGGTTTATGTTCCTATAGCCCCACCACAAAGAACAAAGATGGGGCCACAGAGAAGATTAAGGATTTATATCGGATTTACATCATCAAGTATTATTTGGTATCTTGAACCACGAACTGGTGACATGTTTACGGCACAATTTGTCGATTGTCATTTTGATGAAAATGAATTTCCTATATTAGTGGGAGGAATTAAACAACTGCAAGAAGATATTAAATGATGTATGCCATCTTTGTTGTATCTTGATCCTCTCACATAACAACGTGAAATAGAAGTTCAGAAAATCATACATTTGTAAAATATTGCAAATCAATTGCCAGATGCATTCACAGATGCAAAACGAGTGACAAAATCATATATACCCGCTGTGAATACCCCATCAAGAATTAATGTTCCTGTAGAACATATTGATGGCGATAAAATAAATGAACCCAGAATTCAGTTAAAGAGGGGGAGACCAATGGGCTCAAAAGATAAAAACCCCCGTAAGAAAAAGTATTTGGGAGAACAAAATTAAAAGGTTCTGGAAGAACCTCACAAAAAATCTCTCGAAAATATTTGTGAAAAGATTATAGAGAAACCAATTCAAACGGAATGTCCGGAAGACATATACAAACAGGTTTTTGAAAACCGTGAAGAGGAAATCCGTCCAGAAGACGAACGCAATACAGAAACATATAAAATTTCAATTAACTATACCCAAAATAGAATATTATGGGTTAGGAATGAAATAGAGGATATTAATGGAATATTCTCTTTTTCTGTATCCAAAGAAATTGAAAATGAAAATGATGACGCAGATCCAATGTTTGTAACAGAATGTCAAAAAGATCTTATTGGGAAAATGGCAAATAGCAATGAGAAATGAATTATTATCTTTACAAAAAAGAAATGTCTTCAGATCCATTGTTATTACACCTGAAAATGTAGTACATGTTGGGTGCAAGTGGGTATTTGTAAGAAAAAAAATAATAATATAAAGCCCGTCTTGTTGCACAAGGGTTTTTTCAAAGACCGGGAATAGATTATGAAGAAACATATTCTCCGGCCATGGATGCAATTACATTTAGATATTTAATGAGTTTATCATCATCCAAAAGGTTGCACAAGGGTTTTTTCAAAGACCGGGAATAGATTATGAAGAAACATATTCTCCGGCCATGGATGCAATTACATTTAGATATTTAATGAGTTTATCATCATCCAAAAGGTTGGAAATGCACCTTATGAATGTCGTGACTACATAACTATATGGAACCCTTGATAGTGATATATACATGAGAATCCCAGAAGGATTCAAGGTCCCAGAAGGATCAAAAATCTCTAAAGGACCCAAAGAACTATATTCGGTCAAATTACAGTGATCATTATATGGGTTAAAATAATCTGGACGCATGTGGTATAATCGATTAAGTGAATATCTGTTGAAAAGAGGTATATTAACAACGCGATATGCCATTGCGTATTTATAAATAAATCCCCATCAGGATTTGTGATCATTGCTGTTTATGTAGATGACCTGAATATAATTGGGGCTCAAAAGGAAATTGATAATACAAGAACTCATATGAAAGAAGAATTTGAAATGAAAGATCTTGGAAAGACAAAGTTTTGTCTAGGACTCCAAATTGAACATTTCCAAGATGGGATATTTGTACATCAATCAAATTATACGAAAAGAATATTAAAATGATTTAATATGGATAAAGCGAATCCTTTGAGTACTCCAATGGTTAATCGATCGCTTAATATAAACAAGGATCCATTTCGACCTTGTAAAGATAATGAAGACATATTAGGTCCTGAAGTACTTTATATGAGTGCTATCGGTGGACTTATGGATCTCGCAAATTGTACACGACCAGATATAGCATTTGCTACAAATTTACTTGCGAGATATAGTTCATCACCTACACGTAGATATTGGAATGGAATAAAACATATTTTTCGTTATCTCCAAGGTACGATTTATTTGGGGTTATTTTATTCTAGAAACCCCGAATTTGGTTTAGTTGGTTTTGCAGATGTTGGATATTTATCGGATCCATATAAAGGTCGGTCTCAAACCGGTTATGTTTTCACAATTGGTGGAACTGCGATCTCATGGCGATCTCAAAAACAAACTTTGGTTGCCACTTCTTCAAACTACGCAGAAATCATTGTCCTTCATGAAACATGTAGAGAATGTGTATGGCTCAGAAACATGATCCAACATATCGAAAGAACAAGTGGACTAATCAACAATAAGGAGCAAACAAAATTATTCGAAGATAATGTTGCATGTGTCACCCAAATCAAAGAAGGTTATATCAAGAGTGACCGAACAAAACATATTCCTCCGAGATTTTTCTCCTATATCCGAGAATTTGAGAAAAATCAAGAAGTTGACATCGAGTACATTCGTTCAAATGATAATGCAGGAGATTTGTTTACAAAAGCGCTTCCTACAACAACGTTCAGAAAACATGTTCAAAATATTGGAATGCGTCATCTTCGAGATTTATGAAGGGAAACGCAACTATCTTTTCGAGGGGAAGATTATGTATCTGCACTCTTTTTCCTTATCATAATTTTTATCTCGTTGGGTTTTTTCATGATAAGGTTTTTAACGAAGCAATACGTAATACTTTATAATAATAAATAATTAAGAAGGAGTGTTGTAAATAATTATCTACAACCGACTTATGAAATCGATTAACACCAATATAAATAGGTGACTTATAGTGGTAAAGAAGGTAGAATAAACAATCTTCGCTTCATAAAAATTTCTTCCTCTCTCTCATCTTTTTAACATTTCTTAACATATTTTTTTTTAGTAAAGCCATATTTTCCCTATTGACTTAAATAAAATCTCACGGAAATATCAAAAATCAGTTTTAAAATCACCTTTTGCAAATCTGAATCATTGTTTACGCTATTTCCTTTATCATCCAAATTTTCAAAAAATTTGTAATGTATTTGTTTTTTATTCTTCTTGCTTTTTGTTGTACAATATATTTTCAGATGTCCAAACCATAATACAAATAACATTAAATTTCATCAATATTTCCTCCAAATTTTGCTTTGTGCGGACCTTCCTCGACCATTTTTACAGATAAATTTGTAAATTTTTTTATTTGATGTTACATATTTTTCTCTTTACTAATTAAGAACATATTGATTTCATTAGAAGACAATTTCATCTCATAAATTTGTACATAACTATAATTTCCTAAAAAAATATCATCTCTACTGCGATTGCAACTTTTATCTCAGTCTTTTAAATATAAAATCTCTCTTAGGTAAATATTTTAATAACTTTTTAAGAATGAATACTTTATAGAACTATTTTCTTTAAAAAACTGACTTTTAAAAAATGGGCTAAACAATATGTAATGAATTTAAATTTAAAGAGAAGTTGTAAAAAGTAAAAACAATCTCGAAGGAAAACAAAATGCATTATTCACTATTGAACATAACTCTGTTCCGAATCCTATTTTCTATTCGTAGGAATAATGTCAAATCACGGAAAATGACTTTGATAGTATTAAGAAAGGGAAAGTTAAAACCAAAAAAGAAAAAAAAGGGAAAATGCCCCACAGGTTCTGAGTATTTTCGAAAACGGCCCCACCAACTTCATTAGTCATGACGTTATTATTTAATCGTAGTCATGATATTTTTAAATTTAATTTAATTTTAAAAATGGTTATAGTTAACTTTGTTGTGTTACCTGAAGATTTTGATCAAATAAGTTAGAATTAATATAAAATTAATATTTTTAAATAGTATTTTTAAATATTTTCGTTTTAAACTTAGTATTTTAAATTTAAAATTATAAAAATAGCATAAATTATTTTTTTTTAAAATATATTTATCATAAATAAATTACAAATATAATTAAAATATTATATTTAAATTATTTTCCAATTTAAAATTCAATTTTTTTATGAAAATAAAAATTTAAAGTATTTTAATATTAAATTTATGTTAGTTTTAGAAATTTAAAATAATAATATTATATTTAAAATAAAAAATTTTGAAATCTTAAATGAAGTGAAAGATTTGGAAACAGATATTTGTCAGAATTATATTGGATTATTTTCGTTTACCGATTTTGTACCAATAAATAATCTAAAAAGGTAGCAAAAAATAGAGCAAAAAATACAGTACGAGAATATTACAAAAAACGAACAGATCTTGAATTTTCTTAATTTTCTTCATTCTTCTGGAATGGTGCCGTCATCGTAAAACGATAATTAAATAAAATTCTGACAACTATTTAATTATGTATTTTTCTGACATCAATAAATACTTTTTTCTTTAATAAATTCCAGTGAACTGATAAATGCTTATGAAAAAAATGAGAAATTAAAATTGTCATAAAGCTTCTGTTCCTTTTGCGCCAACATGTTTTTAAACAGAGTCGCAGTAAAAAGTAATTATTTCCGAATTACATTTTCCAAAGATAATACTATTACTGTTACTTTTACTTAGACAAAAGTATTGCCCCCTCGAAAATTGCGGGGAAAAACGAAGAGGTCAAAAAGCGACGAACATATTGTTTTTATTTTACAATGTTTCTCGGTTTCCTTAAAATTGGTTATTCAAAAAAATATCAAAATCTTTTTAGGGATTTTCTTTGAACAGTGAAGCTAATCCCGTGATGGCTTTCACTTTTCTCTCCACCGGCTCTGCCGCCATGTCAGTATCATCATCTCTACCAGACGGAAGTGGGGAGGAAAGAGACAAAAATTTCTCCTCGAAACTCAGCTCAATAATCGAACAATCTGTCTTCGATTCAGCCACGACGGAGGAAGAAACCGCCGGTGGATCATCAACGTTTTTGCTGGAGATTCGAGTGTATGAAGATAACCATTTAGCTTGCATGTAATCAGCTTTTCTCCATGGAGGAAGATGCATACCTTTCTTCTTCAAGCTCTGTTTCGCCGCTTCTGAGACCATTGTAACGATCTGACGAATCCTATCAGATTTTCCGACGAGAATGAACGGTAAAGATTGTAGCAACAATTTGTAAGCATTTGTCTGCCGTGCGATCTCGAACTCTGAACGAAAATCTACGTCAATTAGAAACCTTTCACGGTTCACAATCACATCTATGTATTCATATTCACCTGGAAAAATTCAAAAAAATCCAAAATCTGTGATAAGCATGCGAACCGATAAGTGGAAAAAGAAGAAGTAGAAGAAGTAAACCGGTTTATGGAGAATCTACCGGCTGGTATAGACTGATTTTTGTCCCATTTCGATATACAGATTGAGGAATCATAACCGAGCGATGAGAGACCATCAGTGACGATCTTCCTCAGACCATCTTTCCGTTTGACTGATTTGTTCTTCTCTACTATCTTCGTAACGTCGGATAACAGATTCTTCTCAGCTCCGCTTGCGCATGGAATCAAGCTCTACAAAATCCATCGATGATCCGTTAGATAAGACCTCGGTTTTTTGTTGTTGCAGAGATTCAAAAAAACAAATTAAGAGAGGTCGAGAGTTACCTTGAAATGGTCATAAGCGTCGTCGAAAGAATCGGCAGAGCCACCGAACAAATCGAATTCATCGTCGGAACTATCATCGTTGTTCCCGTTGAAACAGTTGCAGCGAAGATTGCGTCCATTTTTAGCTTGCTTCTCGTTGTTTTCCTCCATATAGTTTTGAACCATATTCGCTAGAACGACGGAGCTTGGCTCGAACTCCGTTCCGACTCCGTATTGAGCTTCTCCGGAGACGGGGGTCAATGATTTATCTGAGTTTGAGCTCCTCAAGACATTTGTGAACGGCCGATCTAACAGACGTTTGAGGCGAGACTTGAGCACTGGTTTGCTTGATTCGACTCGAGCTGAGTCTCTATTCGCCGGAAAATCGTTGTCAATCGGCTGGATCTTCATCGGAAATGGCATCGCTATAGTAAATAGAAGATCTAATTTGATTTCTCTTTCCACCAAGTCAATTCCCGTTCAAACAAAGCTAAGACAAACAAATATATTCAAAATTTTCACAGGAACTCCACAGATTTGAGATCTCTCTCCTGTAAACAAAAACTAATAGTCAAAAATTCAAAACCAGAACCTCGAAAGCTCACATGAAGAAGAGACGAAGAAGAAGAAATCTAGTAAAACCTCAGTTACTAGTACTACCAGAAAAAACCTATACTGTCTTCAGAAATCAGTGGATCATCTTCACAAACGAAGCAAAGAAATGGAGAAAATTAAAAAAAAAAAACAGTTTAAGAGACGGAATCGTTTGTTCTTAACGCCGATGATTTTCACGGAACACATGACGGCGGTTGTCGGAAACAGCGTTACTAGGAACGGTAACAAAGGATACAGTTACCGGAACATTCATATCCTAGGCGAGATTCAAATCGCCGGCTATTGCCTCAGGTTTACGAAAAATCTAATGAGGAACCTTTTTTTTAACAGAAACGAATTTGCAAAAGTTTTTTCTCTGGTTCGCTTAAATCGAGATTGGTTGATTTTATAGGTACAAATGTAGACGAAGCTGAAGAGGCAAAAGAAGAAAGAGGTGACTAGACTAGACGCGGTGATGCCACGTCATATGACGTGATAGTATTTGGTTTTCGTCAAATTATTACGTGATATTAAAAATGACCGTTTTAACCATCTTAGTGGGACGGTGTGGTTATTCTTTTTTACCGATAGTAGTAATTGTGGTAGGTTCCTTTTTACGGAAAACTGTGAGCAAGTAAATTGCAATGATGAATTTACATTATTATCCTTGGCAGGTTCCACTAGTAATATCGGGCATATCTCTCAGTCATCATCGCGATTTTCGGTAAACTTATACTTTACTAATAAAAAAAGTTTCCACTACTAAGGAGTATTTTTTTTGTTAAAAGTTTTTATTTATTTATATTTAAGATAAATAAAACTAAACGAGACAAACAGTTTTCCACGTTTGGATTCAAGATTCTCTTTTCGAGTTAGAACACATGTAAGAAAGATTAAACAAAAACACTTTTCCTTCGACAAAATACTCCCGATCCGATGACCTCTTTAGAAATGTTTCTTTACAAAAGATAGCATGCATGTACTGATATAAAAAAACTTTAGTTTAATAACTCATAGTTCTATTTACATGTAAACATTCTAATTTGATAATTTAATGATATCAAATTTCTTTGTATAGTTTACAAAATCTCGCATGTTGGAAATTGGGTATGGACTTATCCATAACAAAATTCTTTCAAAAATATGAAAAAACAACTTTATAACTTTAGTTCTATTAAATTGCTTAATATCTATAAGTTTCATTAACAATATGCAGCTGAAAAAAATAGCGGTTTTTAAGTTTTTATACCAAATATAACATCACTAGTTTAAATTTCCAAAAATATCATAAATTTAATATTAAAATACTTTAAAAATTTTTTTTAATAAATAAAAATTAAATTATAAATTAGAAAAAAAAACTCAAATATAATATTTAAATATATTTATAATTTATTTATGGTATATATGTATTTTTAGAAAATAAATTTGTGATATTTTTGAAATTTTAATTTTAAAATGCTAAATTTAAAATAAAATTTTAAAAATATGTTATTTTAGTATATTATTGTTTAATTATTAGTTATGATGAGATGGACATGTATACTACATAATTTATGCAAACAAGAAAAATATTTCTAAAAGATTCAATATCGAATACGATAGTATATTGTACGAGACATATTCTAATATTTTAAACCAATCATATGCTTCAAAAAGCTTTTGATGAATGAGCTAAGTTTTCCAAGAAAATTTTCATCATTCATATTAGATTATTGATATAAAAAACAGATAATTTTGTAATGAATGTTAGTTTAAAATGAGCTAAAACTTAGTCAAACAGAAAGAAAAAGAAATGAATGAGACAATCGTAAAGAAGTTCGAATAACAAGTTTTCTAGAAAAATAACAAGTAATGAATATTCCTTGATTGGAGAAGTTAGAATAAAAAAAGTATGAATTGTTGGTTTGAGGGTTAGAATCCTTAAATCCATAGCATTTCTATTTACTAAAATATAGAGTTTTAATTATGTGGTAATTTTTATTTATTTATAGTAGTAAATAACAATATAAATCTCACATGAAACACGGAATATTTATTAATCATCATTTCATATTAGAAATTTCGTGCGAATTGCGCATCACTAAATAGTAACAAATAAAAGTAAGTCCTAACAAAGGTTGGAAAAAAGGTAACAAAAGGTGACTTAAAAGAAAGAAAAGCAAAGTGAAATTATATAATAAGAGCAAACATAAATTGTGGGCACGTGTAAGAATCAAGTAGTATAAGAAGAGGGAGTCCTATTTTTTTAAAGATGAGATATATATATTATCTATAAATTTTCACTATTTTATTAAATATAATTTTTTGTTATAAACTATTATAAACTTATCATAAATTCTTTTTTTACAACGTAGTTACCTGTAAAATAAACTATTATAAAATATTCCAACACTCTATGCACATAATGTGCTAATGAATAGATATTAGGAATTATTTCGTATAAAATCTTGGTAATTCTCAACAATAAACATTGGAGTTTTGATTATAGTACGTAGATCAAGAGAATGTAGGATGGAATGAATGAGAATATTATTTACAAATGCAGAGAAAATAAACTAATTTGATTTTGTTGAACATTTTGGCTTAAGTGGTTTTACATTAAATCTTGACAAGCTTAATTCGCCCTTTCCGCCATTATCCTTTTGGTAGATTTATAGTATATACTGTACAATATTAATTGGGCCAACCCAAATATACACCCAATCCCATTTGGTATCCGTAAATATACATTATAAAAATAATTTGAGAAATATTCATTTGTTTCGTTCTAGGAAAAAAACAAACGAAACAATTAAATTCTACTATCTTAAGATAGTCCCATAATAGTTTTCCTTTAATTTCTTCAATTTTATTATATATGGTTGCTATTTCATTTCTTAAAAATCTGATAATGTACTGTAAATGGATCATTTTTGAGTCGGCATGATGAAAAATTAAAAATATTTTAATCCTATTGAAATCACCTTTTTAAAAATTATAAATAGGAATCTAAAGATTTGTAATTCAACCATCTATAAATTATGAGGAAATGACATAAAATAGGGAAACAATCACGCAATGAGATTATTATAGAATATGTTTTCCAAAAAAAATTTATATTATAAATTATGTGTTCCATACGGTCGATCCACTTAGGAATGACATTATTTTACAAGATAGAATATAACTGCTTATAGTTTTTTTTACCTAAACTTTCCACTTTTCTTTTTTTGGGTTAGACAACACAAACTATTAATGTGTACGTAAACTATTAACATGTCTATACAATTCCACAAATCGTTATTTTTAAAATAAATTATGATCAATTGAACCTAATTATATTTATCATATAACCCAAAAACCGACCAATTAACTAACTGCAACAGGCAATTTTATTCCGTCTGACCAATTGAATAAACGCAATTATAAAGACTCAGATTATGTGGTAAACACAATTAGTTTCAATTGATGGCGATTTATCTAAAAAAATAACGATTTTTACAATTGTAAAAACATACCAATAATTCATGTAAAATTATAATACGTGTTGTTAGTTTGTGTGGTATAATAGAAAGGTTTAAAGTTCAGATAGAAAAACCGTGAGCAACTATAGTTTAGGTGGTAAAATAGGTTAAATTTATATTTTTACTTTTTTTTAAACCACAAAATAAAATAAAAACTTTTAGTATAATGGACGTGTAATTATTTTTGAAGAAAATTAATGATTGGTATTTTTAAACAAAAAAACTATTAGGTATTTTAAAATATTTCTTTTTGTTAATACTTTAGTACCTTTATTCCCCGTACTTTTTTTTCTTGTTATCCGGATTGATAAGCAACCTCCGGAACTAAAGTTTGATTTATTATTTTTTCATCGGGAGTCGAGAGTTTTTTTTCTTTTCTCGTCGATTCAGGTCAATCCAGACATCGCCGTTGCCTCCGCCCCCGTCAAGCTGAATCCAGGTTTGATCTCAGATCTCATTGATTTTTTCTTTTCGGTAGAACATGGACATTTTGGATCTTTTTTATCCAAATCCGATCTGGGTTTCATCGGATGAACATAATCTTAGTCTCGCTCTCTTACAATTCCAATTTGATCAAATCAAGACTGTATCTTTAGGGTTTCGTGAAATTCCACTTTACGTCTGTCAAAGTGAGATTTTTATTATTTACTCCGATTAGGTTTTTGTTGTTGTTTGAAAAAAACAGAGACATGGGAGCATTCGCATCGAGGTTTTGGTTCATGATGTTCCCTGCAAAAGAGTATAAGATAGTTGTTGTTGGTTTGGATAACGCCGGTAAAACGACGACGCTTTATAAGCTTCACTTGGGTGAAGTTGTCACCACTCATCCTACTGTAGGAAGCAATGTCGAAGAGCTCGTTTACAAGAATATCCGCTTCGAGGTACCCAAAACTTTCTTGAAAAAAATCATTAGTTCTTGATTTTCTTGAAAGGACTTAGATATGGAGGTTGATTCGATTTGTGTTGAATTGGGAAGGCTCAAACTTTGATTATATTGGCACAGTTCTTATGGTTTCTAGAATTTGCTTATCCTTGTGTAAATTCAATTGAAAGAAAAAGAAACATTTGGGCATTTCTATGCTTTTGCATTGCTACTTGTCCATAAGCCTACGGTGTGAAGCTTGGCAAAACTTAAGTTGATGCACTGCTTCTTTTTCAGGTTTGATTTAATTTGAAGGACATAGAAATGGAAGTTTGAACTGTTATATAAATTCGACTGTTTCTATGTGTTCCTCTGTTGAATTGGATGACAGCATCACAAGCTCAATGTTTTGAACTTTTTTATTTTGGTACGATTCTTATGGTTTCTGTTAAGAATATGCTTATGATTGTGTATGGTGTTCTTGCATTTCTACTTTTCCATAAGTGCTTAGCAAATTTTAAGGTTGAAGCATTGCTTTGTCCTTTAGGTATGGGATCTTGGTGGGCAAGACAGATTAAGAACATCATGGGCAACGTACTATAGAGGAACGAATGCTGTAATCGTGGTTATTGATAGCACAGACAGAGCGCGAATCTCTCTTATGAAAGATGAGCTTTTCAGATTACTGGGCCATGAGGATCTTCAGAACTCGGTTATACTCGTGTTTGCAAACAAACAGGATCTGAAAGACGCTATGAGCCCAGCTGAAATAACCGATGCGCTTAACCTTCATAGCATCAAGAACCATGATTGGCACATTCAAGCGAGCTGTGCAGTAACTGGAGAAGGATTGCATGATGGGCTTGGTTGGATTGCACAGAAAGTTACTGAGAAAGCTCCAAGTTAAAGAGGAAAAAATCAGAAAGTCAATCATATATAACCTTCCCATTTTGTTTTTGTGTTTCATCAACAAATGACTTCATGGTTCAACGTTTTCCCTATGATTTTTAAGTGAAGAGATATACTACAAATACCTAAATTCGTCACTATTTGCATCCAAAGATTACTAATGAAGGAAAATTTCCATACTTTTATGTTTCAAAAATTCGAAATTCAAGTAATGAAAAGTTGAATCGAGTTATTATCTAACGATCCTATGATATGAGCTAATTGTACGCGAAGTCAGAAAAATGCAAAGAGACATAAGATTCTTTAATATTTACAAGTTATTCACTTCTCATTGTTTCCTAATTGCTGCTCTGTTTATTAATTGTTTTTTTGGTTAAGTTTCATTTTCATGATCTTGCTTGTTTAATTTCATTGCTTTCCATTATAGCTTTTAAGTTTTAACTATAATTATAGCAAAACACGACTCTACAAATACTTCAATCAAACCTTGAGGTCTCTCTTCTCTCTCTTCTTTCTCTGCTTTCTGTTTATCTCTCTAAACAAACTTCCCAGAAAACAATGGAAGGGACAACACTGACAAAGATCAGATCGTTAAGTTCAACGTGGCTTTTTGTCTCTTCGACAGAGACGGCGACGGTGTTTTCTGTTTCTCTAAATATATGTGATCATATATACAGTAGAAGACTGATATTTGTTGTGATATATTTTCTTCTTAGTGCGTCGTGACATTTCTTAAATAAAAATTGAAATCCAAAAATATATAGGTTGTATAATAGTGGAAGAACTTGCAACAGTGATCCGTTCATTGGATCAGAAACAGAACAAGAACTTCAAGATATCATCATTGAGATCGACTCTGATGGTAACAGCACCATTGAATTTGCTGACTTTCTTAGCCTATGACCAAGAAACTCCAAGTTCAACCTTCTCTCTTGCTGATCTCTCCATACATTCATGCTTAATGTTGAACTAGTGTTTTTCGATTAGGAACAAATAGAACAACTTGAATTTAGGACATACAATTGATATTGAAAGAGAGTTAAGGATTGCTTCAAGTTCGGCTGAGGAAGGACGCTCTGAGTTATTTAATATTGTCTCTCCTAATTTTCGGATCTTAAGCTAGTGACCTTTTTTTATACACTCTTAATTTATCAAATTTTTTGATATCTTCATCATAAATGTTGCATCTTAAGACACCAAATCCGTTTTCGATATTTGGTGAAATTAGACGTTTTGAAAGATTTTCGGCGATTTTTTAAAACCAATCAAGATCGTCTGTACTGCGAGGTTTCGAGCTCGAATCATTAGACCGATTCCCCTTTAGGTCAGGTTCGGTACTGGGGATGGGAAACCCACCTTGATTACCTACACATTTTGTTACACCAAAGTGAAAGACTTCTTCTCTATAACGTAACGGTTTCAATTTAAAAACAAAACAAAACCAAACTAGAAACATTGATTCAATGCTATTATTTCCTCTTTTCTATATATGTTTTTTGTCTAGAAAAATAAGTCACTTTGTTATTTTTTTCGAGTACTATATTCTTTTTGCGTTGTTCTAATTAAGATACATTCAATGCTATTTACTAATGTAAAAGACTTCTCTCAATGTTTGATTACGTTGTCACAGGAAATATTATATTAAAGTAATATATTAAAATAACACCTTTTAAATTTTGTATTCTAAATCTAACATCTAAAATTGAAATTTCAAAAACAACACAAATAATTATATAAAAATATTTATTTACTCTAAATAAATTATAAATAAACATTATATTTATGTTCATTTATTCTAATTTAGGATTTAATTTTTTCATTTAAAATAAAGTTTTAATATATTTTAATATTAATTTTTTGCTATTACTGAAAATTTAAATTAATGATACTATTTTTAGAAAAAAACTTAAAATGTGCTATTTTAAAAAATTGCTCAATGTATTGTTGTTTAATTTATTTTTTGTAATAGATATATTTTGGTAATCTCCAAAATCAGTAATTAATCGGATAAAATATATTAGGTAATTGTATAAAATTATATTTTTTTTAAGGTTTTGTTTCAAAAATAGCATCATTAGTTTAAATTTTCAATAATAACACACATTTAAAATTAAAATACATTAAAACTATGTTTTAATAAAATCCTAAATTGGAAAAAATGAACCCAAATATAATGTTTTAAATTTATGTATAATTTATTTAAAATAAATAAATATTTTTACATAATTATTTATGCTATTTTTGAAATTTTAATTTTATGGTATTAGATTTGGAAGAAAAAATTTAAAATATACTATTTAAGGGTATTCCTCAAATATATTTGTGTTTTATTAATTTCTATTTTTGTACTTTGTTTTCTTATTTTACGATTATGAAAAAATAAAATCTATTAATAATTTTTCGGATAAGAATCTTTAGAATTTTCATCGATAATAAAACAGAAAAATACATACCCATATTTATTTAGTAACTAATAATATAAATAAAAACTACAATCAGTAAAAAAAAATTCAAACTTTACCAAAACTCCAAACAGAAAACCCATCTCAAGAATACAAAAAACTCAATCCACACTTTCATTTAGTTTCCTCCCAATTTCCCATAATAAATATTTTTAGAAAAAACCCATCAAATCACGAAATCAATAATCTTATTTTCTTGCAATATTGTTCAATTCATGGCAACTGCGCAACAGAGGCATGTTCCGAACAGCGAAGACTTGCTCCGTTTTCTGACTCTGCCTTTCATAGAATCCCAAGAAGCTTTGTTGTCGAGCAAGTTGTCTCCTGAGTCCTTCGTTTCTTTGAAACTACCTTCTGCTTCAGAGCTCTCACTGGGTTTCATCGACAACCCTAGAGACAGCTCAAAGCCTCTTGATTTCTCTGAAACACTTGTTTTAAGCATCACACTTTTCTTTTCCACATCGATTGGAGCCTCATATGTTTCTGTCTTGTCTTGACAGAGTACCGCAGTTTTCTTCATAGACTTATCACTTATTTCTTCAATTCTTAAGCTCGGAGATCGCATCCCAAGTCTAGCTTCTTTGTTGCCTTCAGTTATCACTTCAGCAGTTTCTTGCGGGTTGTTGTTCCCTACGCAAGAAACAAGAAGAGTATCATATGTATTAGCCTTCTTGTCCTCAAAGCTATCTCCTAAGCCCTTGGTTTCTTTGAAGCTATCAGCTGCTTCAGATCTCCTACTAGGTTTCATTGACAACCCTAGTGACAATTCAAAGCCTCTTGCTTTTTCAGTCTCAGTTCTCTTCAGCATCACAGTTTTCTCTTCCACATCAATAATTGCCTCGTATGTCTCAGTCACGTCCTGACAGAGTATCGGAATTTTTTCTGTAGATTCATCGCTTCTTTCTTTGATCCTTAGGTCACTGCCAAAGGTAGGAGATCGCAACTCAATTATAGCTTCTTTGTTGCTTTTAGTTATCTCTTCAGTAGTTTCTTGCGCTTTGTTGCTTCGTACGCAAGAAACATGCAGAGTCTCAGGCATGTTTGTTGAAGGAAACACAATCTCTGAGACCAACGTTTGAACCAGCGAACCTTCCATAACTCTAGTATTTTGGCTCACTGAGAGCGATCTGCATCGAGACATGTGTTTCAGACTTGCTTCTCTTTCTAACTCCATGCCCCTCCTCTCTTCCTCATAAACTTCAAAACCGGTCTCTAGAATCGCGTTTGATTCTTCTGGATCAAGTTTAGATATTTCCTGGTCGGCTTGTCTTTCATTTGTAATAACTTCATCATCATCAAGAACGCTATAGTCCAGATTTAGAATCTCCTGTGGCTCAATCCCAAGAAACCCTGTTCTCTGTTCCATACCAATCTCTTGATCAAGCTTTACAACTTCCTCTGCAAGAACAATTTCTTCCAGAGACTCATTGATCATATCTGCCTCTGTTCCAACAGTTTCATTGGAGCTTGGAGATACAAAAACAATCTCATCAATCACACAGGGCTTCTCATCATTACCAAACTCTGTCGTATTCAATTTCCTCACAACACTTTGAGTTCCAATCAAAGATAACTCTTCCACTTCTGTCGCTTCACACACAGTCTCAACACCTGATGATGAACAAAGACAGTATTTAAGAAAAATATCCAGAAGCATAAAGGATTTCTTTTCGAAGTTAAAGAGAAGAGAGATATAAAATTAACATCAACCTTTTGCAACTGATGTCTGTTTCTGAAGCTTCTCATCGATTTCCATTACTGAGCTCTCCAAGTGACTTATATGCATCTCTTCTTCGACATTTTTCACTTTCAGATCTTCGACTAACTCCTCCCTTTGTGGTTCTCTTTCTGGACTCTCTTTACATATATTTCCAACATAAACAATTCAAAAGTGAGCTAAATAATGTCACGTATATATGGATATAAGTGAAACCATATACGAAGAAAAACCTGTAACACCATCAGTAAAGTTCTCTTTCTCTTTATCTCCATCTTTTCCGTCACCTGCAAGAAACACCTGATCTTGCGTTGTCCCTATGGGAACAGACTCCAATGGAGACATTCCATTAGTTTGCTTTGAGCTCTCTTCTTCTGCAATTACAGAGACAAATATTCAGTGAGAAATATTAATTTTTTTAAAAAGAGATTATGTTGCTTAACCTGTTAAGTTGGCGGTTGCGTTGTTGTTTCCCATATCATCTCCTTTGTTCAATTTCTGAATAAATCTAAGAGATTGAGAGAACAATAAGAGGTTTCTGATCGAAGCGAAGGGTTCTTATTTTTTTGAGAGAACAATAAGAGTCTTTTTTTAATTAAAGCATGTTTGGTACTTTATTTTTTGTTTATAAGTTAGTGAAATGCTTATTAGTTGGCGTCACTTTGTTGGGACCCTAAACAAGTAACACAATATTATGAGACCATATGCTATGTAGCTGTTTCATATAAAACCGTAGGGCTAGTTTCCAAGCTGTAGGCAGGGTAAATTAAAATGAATCCTTAATATATTATTAGTTTCTACTTTCTAAGCTGGAGGCAAAGTAAATAAATTTTTAATATATTATAATTTTATTTTAACGTATTATTAACAAAAATATTAAAATGATTTATTATCATCATAATAAATTTTAAATAAATATATAAATAAATTTAAATTATTAAAATAATTACAGTATATGTTATTGTTATTAATTTGATTAAAAAATAATATATTTTACTAAACTAACAAAAAATATTATTAAATTCGTAAAAAAATTATTTTTGTTTTTTTAATTTATATATACAAAAATTAATATAAAAATAATTTTAAATAAAAGTTAAAATTATATAAATATCTAATTTATATTTACTAATAAATAATATTATATAATTTACGAATATTTTCTCTGAATATAAATCTAGTATCATCTTATCAGATATATTTTAAATAAATACATAAAATCAGGATGAAAGTTATTATTAATTGTGATACTATAAATAATAAAAAAAATTAATAAATTTTAAAATCATAAAGCTTGTAACAGCTCCAAAAGAATCCAAATTAAACTTATAGCCATGTTTGGATCCAGCTGGATTCTAAAACATAGGTCCAAATTTTTTATTGTCGAACTAGATCACACTTAAATTTATACGGTTTTTACGAATTTCAGACAAAACCAGACAAAGTTAATCTATTTGGTTGAGGCAAAGAAAAGCTAGAGCCACATGGTTTCAAATGGACAAGAACATAGCCAAATGGACTCATATTGCTTTAAATCTGATAAATATACTGCATTATGACTAAAAACCTTCTTCAGTTTTGGATCTTTTGCAATGATAACTTAACTTTTGAAAGTATTCCATTAAAAATGTTACGGATGCTAAATGTAAAGATGATTGTTGTAAAAACATGTTGAAGAGAAAGTTACCAAAATCAGCTGGCGTTGTTGAGATAAGTAAACAGTAGTAAAAAATTCTAAACCAGTGGAATTTTAAATGTTTAGAATTTCGAAGCAAATATTTTGTTCTTTGTTCAACGAACAAGAGATCGACTATAGAGTGATATGTAAGAGTTCTATGGCCCAACCATCATTTCAACTATTCTTTTGGCCCTTGAAAACATATTCTGTGCACTTAATTTATATCTTTATATTTATATAATCCAATGTTTAGTGAGCAGTAAGACACTAATATTCATAACAAGGCACTATTGGTGGTGGGTCAATATGTTTATTGCATGTCAAGTGAGGAAATAATTCATATATATATATATGAATAGATTTATAGATATTCATAAATTAAATAATATAGTTTATTAGTAAATATAAATGAGATATTTATATAATTTTAATTCTTATTTAAAATTAATTTTAATATTAATTTTTTGTATATAAATTCAAAAATAAAAATAATTATTTTTAAAAATTTAATAGTATTTTTTTATTAATTTAATAAAATATATTATTTCTTTAACCAAATTAATAACAATAACATATATTGTAATTATTGTAATATTTTAAACTCATTTATATATTTATTTTAAATTTATTGTGCTGATGACACATAAAATTATACTTTTGTTAATAACATATTACGATAAAATTATTTTATTAAAATATTTTTCAAATGATATAAATATATTTGACAGCTATGTTTATTTCTTCATAAGAAAGTGTTAGGAGCCATGGGCCTAATCTTTAATCATTTTCGGTGTACTCTCTAACCTTTATTTTGGATATAAATTAATAACTTGAGCTACAAATATATAGCTCATAAATCATAATTAGCTTTCACCTTTAGAGAACTCTCTCTCTCTTTTTTTTTTTATTATAAAATAAGAGGACTTTTTGGTTGGATTCCTCAAACTAATTTTAATATTCCCTCTATTTCAAAATATAAGATATTTTAGAAATTATTTTTTATTTTATATTATAAGATGTTTACACATTTTATATAATTTTAAATAATTATCAAATAATATATGACCGGTTATAATATGTAGTTTTTATGATTGGTTGAATTCTTTTTATTCATATAGTAAATGATCTTTTTTATTCTTGTACTTTACTTAAACATCATATTTTATAAAACAAAAGTAGTATTAGATGCCGAAAAAAAATTAAATAGTATGATAAAGTACAGATAGCATTTTAGTTAGTTGATATGTAATTATTGGTTAGCAATTAGAGTGAATTCGGCGGTTTTATTATGTAATCATTACAAAAAAATTGGTTCCTCTTCTTCTTTTATTACTTTCAAACTTTTCGAACACATTTTCCTTTTATTTAAAGTAGGTGTTTAACTTTAAACAAAAAAAAATAAAAAAATTAGAAGTTTAAAATAAATTTAGAAAGAAAACTAAAATGTCGACAAAGAAAAACTACTATATAATAAAACATAATAATAATAATATAAACAAATTGATTTTGACTAATATCAACGTTTACTAACTTGACAAATTTATATCAACATATAACACTAACTAGATTTATATCTATAATATCCATCTGGAAAAATATTTATAAATTATATAATATTATTTGTTAATAAATGTAAATTAAATATTTATATAATTTTAACTCTTATTTAAAATTAGTTTTAAATATTAATTTTTGTATATATATTAAAAAAATAAAAATAATTGTTTTTTATGAATTTAATAGTATTTTTATTATTTTAATAAAATATATTAATTCGCTAACCAAAGTAATAACAATTTCTAGTAAGTTAAACCTATTTCTATATTTATTTGAAATTCATTGTGATGATAACACATTAACATAGTATTTCTGTTAATAACACGTTAGAGTGAGATTATTTTATTAAAATATTCCTCAAATAATATATTAGCGATGATGGAAAAAATCAAACTACAAATATTTGAAGATAAAATTAGAGCTTATAGTTAATTATCATTATCTTTATTATCACATATAATATTAGATGGTTTTGTTTCTCAAATTCTCTTTGGATTTTAGAGTTCTATAATTTAATAAGTTTCATAATAATATAAGAATATGGAAAATTTCCAAACATTTTCTCAAAATATAAACTTATATATAATAAGAAACGTATGGAGATGAATGTTTTCATATTTGAAATATAACAAAACCTGAAGTGAACATCAAGCATAGCATGGCACCATAGAGAAAGCAACCAAGCTCTAAGATTTGTATGCCTACAAATCAATAGACCATACCAACTACATGCATTGGGCCGGGCAAAACCAATAATGAGAGGATGATATCCACATATATGTATGTTAGATTGATAATTGATCATCAAAAATATAATTTAAAAATGCACAATGCCTACCCTGTTCCCTTTTATGTATCTGTTGGATCAAAATGGAAACTTCACCTCATTGAGCGATCCTTTCATCAGGTATTTATGTTTTGTGACTTTATGTCACGGTGAAATATACGGTTTGAATGCAAGTAATGCAATGCTTTTACCTAGATTTTTTAGAAGTTTGGACATTGTCTAATGAATTACAAAATTGGGAAACTAGATATGGTTATAAGAGGGGTGGACAAAAAAACCGAACCCGGATTTCGAACTAGTTTCTCAAGAATATCTTAATTGGCTTTAAGGAAAATCGAATAATTCATACTCATAGTTTTGAATGATGTTCGATTTATATATGAATTATATGGGAGTGTAAAAACATATTGTATTTATTGATAAATTCAATTTTCATATATATATATTTTTATGTTTGTGTTAATTTAGACATACGGATTAGCGGGGTTAGTTGACGTATTGATGATGTAGACATCACCTATTACCAACATAAGATTAATTATTAAATCGTAATAATTATTCAAAATAATATCGTTTTGAAAACTTTCAAATGATGTCGTTTAATGTTAAACCGTTTAAAAAAAATGAAAACGACGTCGTTTACAAACAAACTATAAAACAGTCATTTTTTTTCTTTTATCTCAAATGAAATCGCACAGAAAATTAGGGTTGTCTGATGTGAAATTGTTAAGGTTATTGATTCCTTGAATATTATGTAACTTCGGAATTAGGATTTCTTCTTTTAGAAGAATTATAAAAAAAAATCTTCTTAGTTTCCAACTGTTTTCGTGATTTTCGTTCATAGACTGGTCAATGTAGTTTAGGTTCTATATTATCACACGATCAGTAACGTTGTCAAAATCAAGATTATTCAAAATCAAGCAGACGTTTGTTTAGAATGGTTTACACACCAATTTGACCTCTCAAATGTGTTGTTCCATAAAAAAAAAAAAAAGGTGATCTGTAACTTGTGATCAAACAAGTTTTGTGTGCTCTCTATAAAAAATCTTTCAGAATTCAGCACTTAACTCTTACGACAATATACCAAATCAAACCCATTTCTTCAATCAAACCCATTTCTTCAATCAAACCCATTTCTTCAATCAAACCCATTTCTTCAATGACCCCTTCAATGGTTACATTGAATTGGTGTTTTTAGGTCTTCCAATAGTTATTTTAGGCTTTTTTAACATTAGGAAAACTAGAAAATCCTAATTATCTGGTTGATTTTGTCAGAGGTAAAGGAAAAAAATGACTATTTTATAGTTTGTTCAAAACGAAGTCGTTTTCATTTTTAAAGTATTTTAACATCAAAACAACGTCGTTTTAGAAATTGTCAAAACAATGTCGTTTTGAATAATTACTGCGATTTAATAATTAATCCCACATCGGTAATAGGTGGTGTTTTCATCATCAATAATTTCCGAGAGACTAATCCCGTTAACGTAAATTAGCACAAACATAAAAATTCATGTATAAAATTTAAATTTATCAATAAATATAATATATTTTTGCATCTCCATATAATTCATGTATAAATCAAATTTCGATAAAAACTATAGATATGAATTGATCGATATTCCTAGGCCTTAAAAACTAGATAGGATGCAAACCTAAATCTGAATTAGTACTTGAAAAATCAGAAAATAACTAAACCCATTAACTCATTTTTATATAGGTTCCAATTAATTCACATACTTTTCAAGTATTTTGTGATAGTTTGAATATTTTTTTCTTCTCAAATAATTTAGATACTTTAAATATTTTGAATAGTTTGGATAAAATTTTGCGGGTTTTAGATAATTTAGATATTTTTGAATATTTAACATATTTTTAAATTGTTTTTCTTAAAAATTTTGATTAATTCTGATTTCGGATATCAGAATAAAATTTGATCAAAATGGAATCCGAAAATAATCGAACTGAATTCGACCATAAAATTAAAAGTATCCAAATGTAGCTTATGAACTTGGTATTGAAAAAAAAAACCCCGATTCGAACCAGACAAATATCCATTGCTATTGAGGTTTCAAGCAAGACCTTAAATTCGAGTATTTGATTAATTGGTGAACATTGTAACCTGTTATAAGTTAGTTCGCGACTAGATGATAAGGTAAAAAAGTGAAAGGTGAAACAGATATGGAACAATTCATAACAAATAGTTGAATATTTCAAAATTTTCAACACCCTTGTTCATATAAGCTTTCCAAATCTTACAATAAACATAATGTATGTTGATCTTGAAGAAACTACCATGAGACAAAAAATAAAACAAAGAAATGGGTTTAATCGGTCTTAAACCGGAACCTTTTCAGGGAGTCTGGTATTCCCGGTTAGACTCAAACTGTCATAGTAATCAACAAGCACTTTCCAGCCTCCAGGGCACATAAATCCATCTGGAGGACTTTCTTTGTTCTTTGCCAATCCTCTCATCTATTAAAACCAAACCAAATTTCAGTTTTAATTAGGAATTCAATACTTTAATACTTCGATTATATTATCTACCAATTGGTCTGAGAAGTTAGTTGTTAATACCTTAGTTCCTGAGATGAACAAGAAGTCCTGAGCCCTCGAGGGGTCGAAGAAAGCCATCTTGCCTTGTGTCTTATCGTAAGCAGCAACCTAAATCGATTGAAAACACAAAATTAGAACTCAAAAAAGACTAAATCATTGAAGGAGATGATACTAGGTTGAGTATGCAGTTTTTAATATATATATACCCTGAAAGGAAGAATGTTGAGTCGTTCGAGTCCAGGAGCCATGCTTAGTACTTTCTTCCCATGATCAGCATCATACAGATCGCGTTTCTCCACCGGATGACCCATTCCAGCCGGATCCCTACCCACAATGTAGAAGTTAGCACCGGCATTGATCCTAGCCTTTGCATGCCATTGCACTTCGGTTGGGCCAGCATAGAGCATTGGAGATGGGAATATGGAAACCACAGTTGTCTCCGGATCAAGAACACCATCCTCTAGCACCTAATTGAGGTCATAAAACCGTTTTAGCTTCTCGTATAAAAAACCAGGTTAACACACAAAACCAGACTTGGTTGCATTTACCTTCTCGTGCTGTTTCATTCGCCAACTTAGAGGAACATCATCCGCTTTTGTGAACCCGCCAAGTGGGTGAAGCAGAAGGATTGGGTTTTTGTAACCCATCTCTAGAAGTCTCCGACGAGTGTCCGTCATGAGAAGGGCGTGCCCGTTGTGAACCGGGTTCCTGAGCTGGAAAGCAAAGACAGCATCCGCACCACGTTTCTCTAGCTCTTTCCGGAGTTCGGATGGTGAAAGCCTGAAACGATCAAGCCCATCGTTGTACTTGACAGGTTCAAGAACCTCAAGATCGCCACCAATGAGCCAGTTTCCAGCATTGGTTATCGCCTCTTCCACATAAGGCAAGCCCGGTGCGGTCGTGCCCCAAGTTCTAGCAATCCGTTCTTCTTTGGGATGTTTGTAAATCTCAATGCTAAGGAAACAGAAGCGGAGCAGTCACAGATATATTAAAGCAAACCATAAAGAAACTATTCAGTAATCTTTACATGCAAAGTTTGACTCCCCAAAATGTCTCAAGCAATAACGGAACTACAAAATCTAAGTTTGATTCTTCGATCCTATGGAGTTTTCAGTTTCAGGCCATTTAATTGATTTGAAAACCTAATGAGCAGGAAACAGAATCTGGGGAATGAACTTACTCGCTGAGGATGGCGATAGGATTATCATCAGAATCAACAAGTGCGACTCGTTTGGAGTCGGAGATTAGGGCTTTCTGTTCATCATCAATTGCAAGAACGATTGGAACAGACATATTTACGACGGATCCGTCATCTAGATGGAGCAGGTTGAAATGAAGAGTTTGGAGGAACTCAGATTCCCTCATAAACCCTCGAAGCGGACTTGCCCAGCCTTCACTCAATACGTGCATCCACTGTAAATCGATCGCCGTCAGTTTCACTCTCGGCAAATCTGCCGCCTCGTGCTTCTTCTCCCGTCGTCGCGGCTCTGACACCACAAGCTCCACCAGCTTCCCGCCATCGGGCTCGATTAGGCCAGCTCGTACTCGGAGGGATCTTAGGCTACGACCTCTCGAATTCGAGGGAAATGACACAGATGTGGCTACGGAATCGGATTTGTGGGATTTGGTGAGAGGCTGAGATAGGAAAGAGGATGTTTTAGAGAAGACGGTAGACATGGAAGCCATTGAAGGACAATCAAAAGGAAACAGTGAAGGAATGTGATTGCTGCTTTCTAGCTTCTGTAATGGAGAATGAGAGTCTGATCTGGTTTGGTTTGATTTCCCAGATCAAATTGAAATAGAAGAAGAAGCGAGTGAGCTTTTATAGACCAAAACGATTAATCTGACCCTCTTGCAAATAAAATGGACACTTGTTCTTTATTTTTATATAAACAACAAAGACCAGATTTTATATAAAATATGTTTCTTTCCTGTTTATACTAACTATCATTCAGTACATTTTATTATAAAATCAGTATCACTTAAATTTTTAATATAATATTTTGAATCAAACTTTTATTTAAGTTAATTCTAAATTTTTTTTAAGAATCATGTTGTAATTTGATTATAACAAAAAGTTTAATATTTTTATTTATGTGAAAAGTATTAAAGCAACAATTATTGTTTCCTCTTTATACTAATTATCAAACAATATATTTTTAATAAAAAATAAGTATCACTTTACATTCTTAATATACTGTTTTATAACTTTATTTCTAAACAATTTTCAAGAAGCACTTTGTAGTTTAGATTATAATAGTGTTAACTTATGTAAAAAGTGTCAAACCAACACTTATTTTAAATGTTTCAAAATCAAAAATATCAAAACTATATATATATATGTATGTATTGAACACTTGTTTTAAAAGGTGTCGAAATGACATTTAATTTGAAAATATTTTAAAATTTTATTTTTGGTTTCATAAGTAATAAAATTTAAAGATTCTAAAATAAATTCAAATTTTATATTATAATCAATACTAAAAATAATAAAACTAAAACATTAATAAAAATTATAAATGAGCATTAAATAAATATTTTATTTAATAATAAGTAATATTATAAGTTTTATATCTATCTATTACAGAGTCAAAACTTACAAATATAATTTTATATAGTTCGAATTAAAATTTACATCAAAACAAACAAAATAAATTTAAATATAATTCAGTAACAATTTCGTATATTCATTTAAAACATTTAATTCTAACATCTAAAATATATTATGTCCAAAAGAGTAAATAAATTTGTGGTTACATTACATCTACCCAAATAATATTCTGCTTTTTAGAACATGATTGCTTGTATTCAAACATAGTCCAACAAAAAAAAAATATTCATTATTGTGGTACAATTTCAAATGTACCATTTTGTTAATTTTGATATGACATATATAATGTTATATTCGTTTAGGAACAACAAAGAAATGCTAAAAAAATAAAACGATTATTTGAATGTTGTTTTGTGTTTTTCTTTTTGAGATAAAATGATTCAAAATAGAAAAATAAAGGTTGCTTTTGAACTTTGAATGACATTTCATGGACTCATATGATTTTCTTATAAATAAAATTATTCAATTATGTAAAACAATAATCTAAAAAAGAAATAAATGTTACCTCACTAGAAAAAAAAAGTGCGTCTAATGAAGTTTTGAATCACATTTTGGGAGCTCACCACTTTTGACTTGACCTCATTCTTCACTCATACAGAATCTTTCTTACTTTTTTTTTGTTTCCTTTCTGACGGCCAAATATTTAATTATTATTTTTTGTCTATCTTTTACAGATAAAATAATATAATCAATAGGGCAATAAGTTAATATTACATAGATAATATCGCAGTTGAGTCCGTTTATTTGGTGGCTTAGGGCTCACATTTAACATGTGCAAATAAAAATTCACAGCGTCTGCCTAACCCTCACATTCACTCATAACATAATAGAAAGATTAATGTTAATTAATTATAAATTTCAAGAAATATTAACTGAAAAGATTTGAATTTTCGAATTATTGTTTATATTTATAAAAAATATTTCTTATTCCAAATTATATTTATTTTTATATTAATTATTTTTAATATGTGTGAAAGGTTTAAATTTTTGAGTTTTTGAATTATGTGCGTCCATTTTTACTGATGTAATTATACTTTAGTTTATAAATTCATTAATTGCATTAGTCAAAGTATTAGAACAAACTAATATATTTACTTATTTTCGTTTCAAATTATCAAAATGAGCATAAAATATTGTTTGTCGCAAAATATTTTCAAGGATATTTGTTGTTCTTTCGATATATAGATAATTATAAATATAAGTAATACTTTAAAATATTATATTTTTAATTTTACATTCCACATTTAACACTTTAAAAATAAAATTTGTAAAATAACATAAATTATTATGTAAAAATAATTATTTACTTCAAATAAACTATATATAAAATTAAATTATTATGTAACAATAATTATTTACCTCAAATAAATTATATATAAAATTAAAATATAATGTTTGTATTCATTTTCTCCAATTTACTGTTTAAATTTTTTTTTTTTTTGAAAATTTAAATGATTACTGATATATTTGAAAAAAAACTTGAAATAATGTTTTTTTAGATAATTTCGTTTGCAATATTTCGTAATATATTTTTATATATTAAAATATTTATTGTAAATGTTAAAATTAGACTCTTTTCCCATTCCCTTTTCATTTAAAAAGTAATCACATAAAAATGCTCTAAATGCATTTAATCACATTAAATATTTTAGATTTTTTCTATCAACATTTGAAAAAAAAATTAAAACAATTATACGATTTTTATTTATCTTTTCTTCTAAAATGATGTTACATATTTAGTTAGTCGCAATAAATGTTTAAGACAGTTTTGAAATAAATGCATAATATTGCATATATGTTTTTTAAAATTATCAACATATTTTAACTAAATTTTGTAAGTTGTTTTTAAATTTGCATAAAACGCATGTGCATATATGCATAATGCAAAAAGAAATTTTTTTTTTTTTTGTCACTTTATCATAAGCAATACAATTCTTATTTGATCAGAAGACACTTAACATGTCTTCGAACCAGGGCGGTATTGATGTGCTTATGTATGAGAAGATAGTGTTCCTTTTCCGTGCTTGTTTGCATAGTGTGTCCGCTTGTATGTTCCTCTCCCTTGGTTGGAAGATGAGTGCGAACTCTGGATAGTGTTGTTGAAGCTCTTTGAATTCATCTATCTCCGTTGAAAAGGCTGGCCATTTGTCCTGATTGTTGATTAAATTGATAAGATCCAAGGAATCGGTACAGAAAATTCCGCAAAATCTTCGCCTCTTATGTAGGCTAAACATCGCCCATCGAAGGCTAAGGAACTCCGTATGTAACGGGGATTGCCCTCTATACGTGCCTCGCATTCCCAGCAGGTCACTCGTCCCATCCTTTAGTTTCAGGATCCACCCTATCTCTGATGTGGTATTGTCCTCTTTCCATGAACCATCGACGTAGCACGCTACCGGTGACGATTCCAGTGATGTCTCATCTCTTGGCACCTGTTCTCCTTTGGCACTAGCTTACATGGCCAATTCCCAGAGCTTGCTTTCATTCTGGGCTTTTGCCAGGATTTCCATGGGAGTATGGTCAATGTTGTTGTATACTTTGTCGTTGCGAGCCTTCCAGATGAACCAAAGAATCCATGGAAAGATGGTGGAATCTGGTTCTGTCCGTGATTCCGCCTGCAAAAAGAAAATATTTAGGTTTGTAATTTGTTAGTATAGTAATTATATATAAAGTATGCATACGATACAAATCACATTTAATTATAGATATGTTATACCTATATGAATAATAAATTTGTAGTTTATATAATATCACGTAAATATTGTTATACTGTATATATAATTATAATTACTTTTTATGAAATTAAAATATATAATATTAAAATATAACTAAATTAGTTTTATGAAATATATAGTCCGACATTAGGTCTCAACTAGTAATCTAGTAATATGAGAAAGGAGTGTCTCCAGCTTCTGCCACATCACCACATAAGAAACGGACACGCAAGACTTTTTCTGGCAAGAATAAGATTTTTTTTTACTTAAGAGAAAAAAATAAGAAAATAAATTATAATAGTATTTGTCTCATTTATCATAAAATTTTAATCGTATTATTATTTTAATAAATAATTTAAAAAATTATAAAACAAATCGCATCAGTTAGATATTATGATTAATCGCAGCAAATAAATAAATTATATTACAGTTACAATCGTAATTTTGTGATTTATAAACAAATATGACTAATATTTTTGAACTTGTATGACCATTCTTTCTCATTATGACTAATGTGTTGGAACTTTCAATTCGCCATGGTACGTTCGTTTTGATCTGTAGACATGTTTTGGTTCATCAGGTTGTATTTCTGCTGATGTCTGATGAAAATGACTTTTGTACAGTGATTATATTGGTTCATCCGGTTGAGAAAAAGAAGTTACTTGTTGGGCATGATCAATCTCTCTTATGGACGCAAATTCATGTTCCTTTTACAAATCTTGGATGCAAAATTTTTTATGCGACCTTCGAGATGGTGTAAGAGGATAATAGGAAATGAATGGCATATAGTGTCGATAGATGTCTTCAAAGTAAATATACAAAACTTGTCTCCGCTCAAAGTTGCTACCTTACTCTATAATAACTGTGAAACACACGCAACATTATTATTTTCACGGAAAATGGTTAAATGCAACATCACAAAATGAATCATGTATTTTATAATATAGAGTAATACCCTAAAATAGCACAATTTTAAATTTATCTTTCAAATTTAGCACACTAAAACTAAAATTCCAAAAATAGTATAAATTATTATGTAAAAATAATTATTTACCTTAAATAAAATATATATAAAATTAAAACATAATGTTTAGGTTTATTTTTTCCAATTTAGGGTAAATTTTTTTCATTAGGAATAAATTTTCAATTATTTTAATATTAAATTTGTGCTATTTTGGAAATTTAAATGACTAGTGCTTTATTTAGAACAAAAACTTGAAATGATGTTATTTTAGTCAATTGCCCTTTTATATATTTACATATAAAAATCCGTTCCAATAATTCAATATTTATATATAAAAATTTAACATTCTTATACGAATGATGGTGGAGTCGAACTCCACATCTCTTTAATAGACGTATACATGGTGGAATCACTAAATCAAATGTCTTCATTTATGTCGACAAAATAACTCGTTATATAAGAAACATACTTTTTATCCACTCATATATATGTTTTTCTTTCAATATGTGTGCGCACAATATGTGTGCGCATATATATATATATATGTTCTATATATATATATAGATCTTGATTATGATTTTTGGATTGACTATCTATTTTCTCTCAAAACTATCAATATATATCATTTCTACACATATTTTAAAGGTAGTACTATTTCCACGCTAGTTGAAATTTAAAAACCCTTGTTCCACAGATGCTAAAAGTTCGAAACTATTTTATCCATGACTACGATTTTGTCAGATTATATCTTTAAACTATAGATCAAACTAACTCCAGATGAAAACCGAAACCAATATAAACTCGAGTTGACTTAAACCCAACCAAAATTCGATCCAAAAACAACTCACCGCATAACCCAAAACCCTTTTACGAAAAATCGATCTCCAAGAACCTTAAAAATCAGGTCTATGAAATCGAGTCTCATGGGAGCGATTTGCCGAATCGTTAACATCATAGCTGGTGAGGATTGAAGTTTTGTAGGTAGGTTTGATGATTTCATATCCGATTTTAGTCGATTTTGCGTTTTGTAGTAGTGAGTATGAGCAATATCTTGGGAACGTCAAGTAGAACTTCGAGTTACAAAAGATGAGTCTTTGGTGTCCCTAAACGATGTTGGTTTAGCAAATCATGGCGAAAAATTCCAAATCAGAAATAAATCCTTGTTATCGCTATTTTCGTTATGCGTTTGTTGCAACACATAAGATATGTTCCCGCGATATTAGTTTGTAGTTTTGATTGTAGAAGCTAACTACCCTGCAAATTTTCATGTTTTTGTAGTTTAGCAACGACAATTATGTTTTTCAAATAGGTTGATGAAGCTTTGTTTAATGAGGTAGAGACATTAGAATCGAAAATTGATAGGTTTCAACAAGAGATGATTGATCTTAATTACAGGAGAAAAAAATAGAACTCGAAAAGATGGTGTATGAGAAAATGCAAATAAAAGTAGAAAAAGAGTTATGTGAGAGAGTGGAAAATTTGTTGGATGAAACGATTGCAAGCATGAAAAGTGTTTGTTGTATTTGGTTGTATGAGATTTCTAAAATAAGCATGGTTTAAATGGTTTAATTATGATTTATTTTTTGGTTTTTCGGTTGAACTTCGATTTACAAACAGCAACTGCAGTAAACCATGATGTTTGGGCAAATTAGTTTTTTTTTGTCACTAGACAAAGTAGTTTAAAAGATTAATTTTATGTGTAAAATAATTTCGAAATTTTCATGTGTGGAACAAGGGTTTTAAGTTTCAAATAGTGTGGAAATAACACTATTTTTAAACTTTGTGTAAAAATGATGTTATATTGATAGTTCTGAAGAAAACCGAAGATTTTTATGTACTTCTCAAAAAAAAACTTGTATTAAATTAGTAGAAAATTAGTTTTGATTACCGTTCCAATTATGAACAAACAATGCACGTAGGATAATTGAGCACGTATGAACATAAATGGTAAAACAGAAAAGATCAAAGCAAGGAGTCATAATGGACCTCCAATATTGTGAAGTTCAGTTCCAACACGAAACTAGATGAATACGACCTCTCTCGATCGAAACTACTAGAAGAAACAAAACATGTGCAGAGTGAATGTGAGCCATTTGTTTTAAATAACTTTTTTTATCTCGACAATCTTTATTAATTTTTACAAGCTATTACATAAACCCACTTGGCCTAGATGGGTAGATCAGAAAACGACAACGAAGATGTTTTTGAATGTGTGTGTGTGATGAAGGAAGAAACCACGTCATCAATACAATTAACACTTTTCAACAAGACGTGGCTCATTGGAGATCCTCAACCTCACTTTCCTCTCTTTTTCTCAATTTTTCCTTCAACGTGTTTTTGTGTGTACCGTTCAAGTCAAATTCTTTTCTTCTTTTTTATTTTACCATTTTAACGTTCTCATCTACATGGAAATAAATCGATTTTGTTTAAATCTATATAAGTTTCTGGATCTTTAATTCGTTTTTCTTTAATTATATACTTTTAATATTCATAATAGAATTTTCGCACAGATTTAAAAATTTAATTTTAATTATATAAAATATTATTTATTATCCAATAAACTAATTCAAACAAGAATAAATGGAAACAAATCTCATAACTAGGAAACTTCTCCTTCTTTTATCCACACTCAAGTGCAGTAAGAAATTTAACTCTAATGCAATGGTTTTAATATATATTTTTCTAAATTGGTTTCATTCTTATTTTGATCAAAAACTCTATTAGTGCAAAGTGTGGTTCATGGTAAACAGGCTGTTTCAAACTATTATGATATCATGTGCAAATATAATAAAAGTATGTATATTTGATGTGTCTTATTATATATATTACGGACATTAAAACCAAATAAAACATAAAATCGGGTTTCTATTCGAATGCACAAATTGCATATTTTAACAAACAATATTTCACACCTACAAAGAAAAATTTCGAAATTTTCGGAAAGTATATTTTTCTTGAACCTATTTTTCAAAATATAATTAAAGAATTTTGATTGTAATAATTAATTTTATAACATATTTTACACATTTTCGTTTGAAAATTAACAGAAAATAGTGGTTTTTCTAAAACAATAATATTTTTAAAAACAAACCGCTAAATATTTTCCATTATTTATTGGCTCAAACATTTTGTTGCAACTTATAAGAAGAAATAAAAATATAAATATTTAAAGGATGGTGAAAAATAATTAATAAAATTATTGAGTGGTGAATGGTGATAGTAGTACAAATAATTAATTAAGAGGAAAAAGAATATCCCATATATAAAAGGTAAAAATAAATAAATAAAAATTCAGAAAATAACTTAGACCTATCATTCATCTTCACCCACTCTATATATAAACACATACATGACCCTAAGTAAAACCAGAGAAACCAGCTTCATCTCATTGCTCAATAGCCTTTTATTATTAATCCATTCTTCATCTTAATTTGGCGTTTAATATAAACCTAATCAGAAATGGCAACGGCGTCGTTTAATATGCAGTCAGTGTTCATCGCTCCTTCCGGTGGATTGAGTTCTCGCAAAATCATCAGAAACACGAATCCACTCTTCTTCAAGAGGAATGCTTCGATGGGAGTTAGGTGCATGGCTCAGGTACATGCTTCATGCATATACATATCTTCTTACTTTCTTACGGTACTTGTTTAGTATGACTTTAATCTTAACCGTTCGTTGCGTTGACTATCTTTATGAAAGGACGATCCTGTCGAGAAAGACTCTTCTGCGCCTTCGACCTCGGCCGCACAACCGCAAACGCCGTCGTCTCCTCCTCCAGTCAGAAAGGCTAAGGTATGTTCTTATGAAATCCACTTCATCATAAAATCTATGTTATTTTTTTTTAAATATAATTAATGCAAATACGAGGTAAACTTTTCACTCTGTTAATTATTTAGGTGAGTACGAAGTTTGGAGATTTATTAGCGTTTAGCGGTCCAGCGCCGGAGAGGATTAACGGAAGACTAGCGATGGTGGGGTTCGTGGCGGCGATTGCGGTGGAGCTGTCGAAGGGAGAGAATTTGTTAGCTCAGATCTCCGACGGTGGCGTGGGGTGGTTTCTAGGAACGACAGCGTTACTGACGGTGGCGTCGATGGTTCCGCTGTTCAAGGGAATAAGGGCAGAGTCAAAGTCCAAAGGTTTCATGACGTCAGACGCGGAGATATGGAACGGTCGTTTCGCGATGATCGGCCTCGTGGCCTTGGCCTTTACTGAGTACGTTAAGGGCGGGACACTCATATAAGTTTTTGCCCTATAGTTATGTTTTAGGGGAATTTGGAGAATGATTTCGATTATCATATATTCAGTTAAAGAATTGCGAGCAAACACAATCGATTTCATGCGTTATGTTTTATATTTTTATATTTGAATTTTTTTTTGTTAAAATTACGTCTTTATATCTTATTTAGTTCTAACTGGTAGCTATATATTCACATGGAAATTGGACTGTTGAAAATGACCAATTTTTAAAATTACTGCGAATGAAATTAGGTGAGATTGGTTTGTGTAGTTTAATGGATTTAAAAATCCAACTATTTGTTCTATGAATTTTAAAATCTATATTAACATGGAAATTGGAACACTAAAAATGGTCAGTAAAAGGCTTACTACAAATGAAATTAGGTGAGGTTTATTGGTTTGTGTAGTTTAATAGATTTAAAAATCCAACTATTGGTTCTATGAATTTTAAAATCTATATTAAAATAATATGTTATTGATTATATAATTTACAAATATTAATTTAAAACACATATGTTTACATATTTATTTATAGAACTTATTTGAAAATGAATTTTAATAAATTTGAAAAGAATATGTTAAAAATACAAAATTTGAAATTTTTACAAATATACAAATATCAATTAAGATCCACACTATAAATTTTTAAAATCAATATATTTTGTAAATATTTGTAAATGCCAAATGGATTTACAAAACTTTTACAGCTAGATGTGTTTCGAAAATGTTGAGGTCTTGGGCTAAAAAAACTTAAACAAGAGCAGAAACATCTCCTGATTTTCCTCCAAATACTACAGAACATATATAGACATAAAGCTGGTAATTAAGCCATGAAACATTACAACAAAATCATAATGTCAAAGCCACACGAATCAAAAGTTTCTTCACTTTTAGTCATGACATAATAAACCATAAAGACAGCACCTGAACACATATGTATTCAACAAGAGACAGAGATCTCTCTTTATTGTATGCTTAGTTTATAGAAATCTGATACATTCGAGGCCTCTAGGCTGAGGTGTCTATGACACTGTCTCCACTCACCTTCACGAAATTATCAATGTACTCTTTCCTGTAAAATAGTCATTTCAATACTCAAGACTCAAAAAATCCAAACAAAATATAGTTATCTAGGCTCTTTGCTTTGATATACAAAAAAGGGAAAACAGGACACTACCTTGCAGGAAGATGGTCGTGTGGGCGATTGTATGGAGTCCACACCGGGTCACCCACAAAAAGCCGCATTGCCTGTTTCGAACCAGAATTTTTCTAAGTAAGCAAAAACATATGATAAATTGACTAGAAGAAGCTAGCAGATATGTAGTTAAATAACCTTGATATAGTTGTCTGAATCCACGGTGAACCGATGATATATTCCAGCAGGCAAGACTATCATGCCCCCCTTCTTAACCCATACTCTAATCCAAGCTTCATTGCGATCCCTCACATCAAAATAACCTTTTCCCAAGGAAAGCAAACCATGAAGACTATATCGATTTTTTTTCAACTAAAGCAGTCAATAGAAGTACTTACCACTTCCTGCAACGCAATAACGGATCTCTTCGTCAGTGTGCAAATGTTCTTCGAAAAAGCTCTTTACTTTATCTTCATAGTTTGGAAGCTTTTCTCGGCATACCTCACAAAAGTCCTGCATATATAAACACTTTTCTATTGTCAAACCAAGACTCAAGCTTAGAGGCACTATTAAAAAAGAAAATTAACTGGGAGTCATCAACTGGTAATCATAAACTACACACAAAGACATCCTTACAAACCCAGTATTTTACTAACTGTTGTCTAAGCAACTCACAAAAGCTATAATCTGCTACGTAGACTAGACATAGTAACCTAAAGATAAGGCTTGAGCAGCTGAAATTCTTTCGAGACTTAGCCGTGTATCTTGCTTCATCACAATAATACATTTAGCATTCGAGTCTACAGAATAACAAGCAAAAGAATCAACAGATAAAGGTCACAAACCATGTAGGAGTAACCACGTGATTCACGGATCTTTTTCAACTCCTCATCGGTTTCATAGTTATCCGCATCAAGTCTCCAGCTAAGTACTCCCAGCTCTGTAGAGAAACATTAGATGTGCAAAAGGACAAAAAATACAATAATAGGAAGCAGAGAGAACAACATGGAACACACACCTGCAAGTTTGTCCAAAGATATAAACTCCTTAGGATCCTTGTGGTGAGGAAGTCTCTGATCTTCTTCACTATCATCCATGTACCAAGCCTGAATCACTTCCTCTCTTACATCCTACGCAAAAAATGCGAAACAAGAAACATAAGTTTTTGCGAATCCGAGATGAGGATAACTAAAATACTGTATGAATGAAACTGTTTGAAACAGGAGCAGAGAAGTTCGACCGAAACATAATACAGTAAATTACAAATCCGAAATTAGTTGATAACAATCGGCGTTTCATATTTTCATTTTAGAAACAAGAAATTTCCAATTAGCTTTATCCAAATCAGGATCAGAAACAAGAGATTTTCGATTACCTTGACCGCTTCTCCCATGATTTGTTCCCTGCGTCTCTTTCGTCGTCTTCCTCCTTAGGCCCTTATTCCTCTTCGTCTTCAAAACTACGCGATTAATGAAAATCTTTCATAAAAAAAACAAAATCCATTTTTCAGTTTCTTTTGGGTCAAAAATAGTATAGGGTAAAAGACTAAAGTACCCCTATCATCTATTCGCCGGCGAGGGTATTGCCGCCTCCACAAAGATTCGTTTCCGACTATTATTATTGCATTTTGAGGTGGTAAAAGCTAAACCAAACTGTCAATTAGAATTACGGTTTGAGAAGAATGAAAAAATCTTTATCCTTCAATTAAATTCATGTATTTGGGCTATGCAATGTCCTGAAGCACAATCGGTATTGTCACTGGTTTAAGTCAACATATTTAGTTTAAGAGATTGGTCGGCTTTTGGTTCCGAGACAGGCCCGAGGTTAGTTGACGGTATTAGGATCACCGGTATTTTATAAATTTTGAAGGTTATCAATTTTTTGTTTTATTATGAGTCTATGACCACCCTATTTATAAATATAAATCTCTAAAATATTATATTTTTAGACCAAATAGAAAGCATCATCAACACTTCTTCGGAGTTTTGACTTGGACTCATATATCTCAATATGTGATTGGTCTTGACCACAAAACCTCAAGATCTTGTAGTTGTCACCGGAGACATGGTTGTATCCAAAATTGTAGACATCAAACATTCTGTAAGAATTCGAAGGTTCAATCCATTGAATCTCATTCGGCTCAATGAAGGGTTCCAAACTGACATAGCAATAATCCAACGCAGTGCACCATTGTATAAATATCAACAGATAAGGTCACAAACCATGTAGATACTTCTTTTTATAAAATACGAAAATACCCCTAATTCATGTCCTACTCCATTAGAGATGCGTTTTCCTTTTTTTGTCGGCCATAGATGCGTTTCCAATCATTATTTTAAGGGGAAAAAACAAGAAAAAATGAATTCTCATGCTTTGGAGTTTAGAAAAAAATAAAGAAAAGTAGCAATTCTCAGTTGTATTTTAACTAACCAAATTAATTTCTCATATATATCACAAAGTCGTGTTACTTCGAGATGAGTTTCATAGAAATGGAAGCTCAAATGTGAGTATCAATAAGGTCTTTAATTAAAAAGTGTCACATAATATAAAACAGCATTTACATAAAATAGAAACTCTCCCTCATTCTCCAAGTCTCTCTTTCTCTTGTCTCTACATGAAACAAGAACATTTCCGTCACTAATCTACTCAAAGCTACAGACCAAAAACAAAAGATGGATGCAAATACGCCAACTGATCGATCACAAAGACTTATCCATCTCAATCTTAAGCCATGCCTTTCTTCCACAACTAACAAGAACATTCCTCATCTGCTTTTTATTCCTTTTTTTTTGTACATGGCAAATTTGTTAAAAAGAACCAACTGTTCTTCTTTCGACATCATCTCCAGTTTACAGTATCTTGTTAAATATCTACAAAACGAAGTGATGAGTGTGTTGAGGGAAATCATTGGAACCATTCAACAAATGTTCTTCGTACCTTCACTGTTTAGGTCACTGTTTAGATCAACCGAGAGATTGGGACTTTTTGTTTGATTTTCAGGTGACTTGCAGATCATCTGGTGCTCTCCTGTGCTGCTAAGGTTTTGTGAATATGCAGCGTTCATCCGTGGCTGACGATTAATAAACATCTCCAAGCTAGAGGATGCAACTCCTGGAGCCTTTTTGGTCTTAAATAATCTTCTTCTCAGAAAGAAAGAAAGGTAATTACACTAGTATTCAACAACTTGGAATAAGCGTTAATTACATGGATAGTTTCTTTATAGTACCTGTCCTTCCGCTTTTCAAGATATCTTTGCAACGACACTTTTCTGTTCGCCTGACCCTCCACATCTTCAAAAAAAAAAGACCAACAAAACACACAAGAAATCAACAGAATTTCCCAGGTCATATATCAAGCAAATAAACAAGTAATCACGATTAGCATAGCATGTGCAGGTAAAAGCTGGTGGTGTGGATCATATTTGCATCTCATGTATTTTAAGCATCATTAGCATAACATGAGTATGTATCTTTAAGATAACAAGAGAACTGTTTGTACCAGAAGAATTTGCCTTTTCAAGGCCAGATTGGGGAAGTTCCACTATCTTTTCTGAAATCACAATTTTAATTTGATTATTGATTAGTTCAAATTCGATTCAAAAAACTGAAAGTGGAATTTCAAACAAGATGAGTATTTGGCGCAACAAAGAGGTGCAAGATGTACTCCATCTGTCAGAGATGCAGCTCCATTCACTCTTTCCATTTAGATCATACACTTCAAACAAAATCATTTCAAGTTTGAAATATCCATCTATCAACTGGAAAGCAAATCAGACACTTTAGCAAAAGCTTACCTTTACTCATGGGCTTCGAAATCATTCTACTAGAGCCAAAAATACCATTTTCAGGCAAATCAATTGGATTGGCTGCAAAGTGCATGATTGACCGCGCCTGCAAACGAATTTAAAGGATACATAATCAAAACCGTGACATCAAAATTTACATATTTCCAGGCTGGACAAAATAATTTTATTCATTTACCTTTTGAGGTGGTACTCCATCATATACGTTCACTCTTCCACTATAGAATATCGTCATTTGCCCAGCCAGAGCACTTGCTTCAGCTGGGCTTCTGATGAAACATTACAGATAAGAATGTTGAAACAACTTTTGTTAACAGCATTGGAGTAATTATTCATTTATATAACAACAAGCACAGAATAACAAAATCGTGTTTTAGGGCTACTCAAAAAAACTCTCATTAGTTCATAACTCAGGCGCCAATAACATCAAGCGGTTGAATAAGTAACCGATTTTTCCACTGACTACCAATGATCACATAAAGTCATACTAATCCTTATTTATAGTCATTTCATATGAGCCCCAGAAGATCTGGAAACATCAACTACCGGTATTCGTGGAAAGGATGTGATTTCAGAGTAAATAAAGTAGGACTAATATAATTTCTATTAAACATGTGACACTGAACCAAACACTTCTAAGATCAAACTGAATGTCACAATGCATCGCACTCCTCTCGGCCTAAACAACATACCAAGCGCATAGAAGCAGAACAAAAATATATATCATGAACTCAAAATAGTATTATAGACAACCTGGGAGAAACAGTTTTGTAGCTATCTTTCTCCGCTAAAAACTGACTAGAATCACCGGAAAATTCAGCTGATCTTGGAGAGTCCCTTCTGCGGCATGGGCCATCATCTTCCTGAAAAGGAATCCGACCACAAACTCCGACCTCTCTGCTTGGCTCAATCGAAGTTGTTGTAACCTGTGGACAGAAGTAGGCAGATCAACAATTTCCTAAAATCAGCAGCAACCAAGGAACGATTCTCTACTAGTTCGGAAATTAGATTTCTCTTTGGCGATTTTTCTTATTTACTGTGCGCAGCGACGAGAAACAGAAGCGAAATTGAAATAAATAGCAATGCCAAGTGGAGAATATCGCTCACGTGAGGCGGATTTGCAGGTTGGGAAACGAGGATCTTGCGGAGGATACCGGCGCCAGAATCGTCGCCGGGTTCAAAGAGAGCTTTGAGGGAGAGAACTTGCTGGATCGCTTGAGATTTGTTCCAAGAAGGCCTACGCATTCCTGTGTAACGATACGTGTCACCCACAATTCTCGAAAAACGAGAAAAAAAAAAGCAAGAAGAGAGCACAAAGAATTCAAAAATTGACAAAGTATGATGTTCCCCTGGAAAATCCAAGAGGATCTTCCTGTTTCGGAGAAAGAACTGGAACAGGAAAAGGAAATGAAAAGGTAGAAAGAAGACCTTTCTCCTTGAGGAATTTCCGGCAATCCTCGCGGGTGAGCTGAGAAATGTCCTCTTCAGTGAGTAGCTTCAGAGGCTTCTCAAGTATAGACTTGGCAGAAGACACTCCTACTACATCCATCTCCTTGTAAGATTCCGGTAAAACCGCCACACCGGAGCTCCAGCAAGAGAGCAGTGGCGTTTTTAGTAATAATTGAAGGGTTTGGGGTACAAAATTAGGAGAGCGAGAGAGAGAGAAAAAAAAAAAGAAGAAGGGAAGAAGTCTGTCTATGGGCTTCAATTTGGGGGAATGGTTTTGGGAGGAAGGAAGCTCCCTAGACTGCCACGTCAGATTCATGTCTTTGTGTGTATTATAAGCTAATCATGGCTCCTAATTATACTTCTATTCTTTCCAAATTATTTTTATTGTTTTTCGATTATGTTTCTAATGCTGATTAGTTGTTCGTCAAACGGTGGATTTAAATAAAGCTAACAACTTTATGTTAAAATAATAGGACGAGTGAAAGTGAAAAAATGATACAGTAGGAGCATAGTATACAAAAACTAACTTGTTTTTTTTTTATATCGTCACAAATTAATATTATATGGGACAATCCTCAAAACCTAAGATCAACCGGTGCTTATACAGTTTCATCATACACAAACTACAAACGAACTTGACAATGGACTCGCCATGCTCAGACTTGACCCCTACCCAAATCATTGTATCTCCTCCAAACGAAACATTTGAGCGAAGTGTGAAACCTACAAAAAAAATCACTAAGATAACAAACACCACGTCAGCCACTCGAACCAACAAGGGCTGACACGCATAGACCCAACGTCATTATACCATTTAATTCACTTGTAAAACCATCGACAGTACCTAATTTTTATCTGTAAACTTTATCAAAACTATGTCAATTTAATTTATTTATTTTCGAAAATCATATTTATAAATATAAAAAAGAAATATTTTTATTAAACAGGTGTTTAATTTTTGTCAAACCAAAATGACGCTTAGAGGCTTCTGTCGCTTCTCTATATAAGAAACTGGCTTAATTTTATAGTTTTAATTCAGAAGATCATTCGCTCATTTTCATTCGATCAAATCACTTTAGCTTTGTTCATTCATTTACCATTACACAATTATGGTTGTGGTTGCAGATGTGATTGCAACTGTAGTCAATATTGTAACTATAATTATGATATATATTGTTTGTTTGTTTATTATCGATAGTTATACTTATGATTAATTGTAGATTTTTAATTGTATTTTTGTTTTAATCACCAGTCCAAAAACTATCCATTATATACATTCCTTAAACACTTGCATGAACAAATTTTATATTATTAGTTGATAATTATAGTAACATTAAATTTTATAACATTATTTCAAATAATATTAAAAATATATAATTATAAAAATAATAAAATAGTTAAAATATTATAAAATTTAATATTTAACAATTATATCTTAACTAATTCATTTGAATGGTTATTTTAATTTGAAAACAAAACAAATTAACTACAATAATATATCTAACAATTTAATAAAATTTAATTATTAAATTTAGATATATATATATATATATAATTATTCTATAAAAAATTCATAAAAATCAATATTTTCAATCTACTATAAATCTAACAATATAATAAATTTAAATTCTTATTTATCATGTGTAAACGATAAATATTAATATTCATATAAATTAGAATCTTATAAAGTTACTATTATATGTACCAAATTTGTTATTTTCTTTAAAATATTTTATTATACAAGATGTATTAGCAATATTTTATTTAAAAATATATAATTTTAAAATAATAAAATTTCACACGATCACAATTATTTTTAAATTATCACAAAACAATTAATTTGCTAATTCAAACCAAACTTTTCAATTAGCTGTAGTTTGGTTCGACTAATTTGAATCGAAATTTATTTTAGATATATTTTCATTACATAAATGAACACAAGACACATTTATATTGATTTAACATTTCTAAAAATTGATAAACTAAAAATTATTTAACTAAAATAATAAATAAAATATTATAAAATGTAACCCACACATTAAATCTTAATATATTTACGATATACGATTCTTCGTACTGTTAGGCTAACATCCATCATTTTAAAAATACTTTATGCCAAATTCGTGAAAAAGCATAGGTTCATATTCTATGCCTCTACAAAACGAATTGTGACATATGTTAATGATATTGTTCAATGAAATGTTACTTTCCTCTATTTTTATGTTATCAATTTTCTCCAGTATCACAATTTAAAAGCTATTGAAAGAACAAAATTTCAAAAAAAAACAAAAATCGATGTTCCATTCAAATGAGTCGACGTCAAATTTATGAGAGGAAAGTATGTTGAGTTATAACCTCTAATTAGATTTATACCTACGTTTGGTTTGAAAAAAATATTCATAAATTATATAATATTTTTATTAGTAAATATAAATTATATATTTATATAATTTTAATTCTTATTTAAAATTATTTTTAATATTATTTTTTTATATATAAATTAAAAAATTTAAATAATTATTTTTTATGAATTTAATAATATTTTTTAGTTAGTTTAATAAAATATATTAATTTTCTAACCAAATTAATAATAATGACATATATTATAATTATTTTATTGAGTTAAACACATTTATATATTTATTTAGAATTTATTCTGGTGATGATACGTCATCATAATATTTCTGTTAATAATATTTTAAAATGAGTTTAATTTTTAAAAATATTATTTAAATAATATATTAGAGATTATAATATTTTTAATTTAATTTAAATATTTAGTAAAACAAATGTAATAGCAAAATACTACATTATAATAGATTAACATGTTTATAAAATATTTAATAAACAAACTCTAAATATTTTCTGACTAATCTCTAATTTCTTTTTGATATGGAATATATTTATTTTGATCGTCAGACTAAAGCTTAGTAAAATTTCAAACAGATATATATATGTCTGAAATATTTCAACCCAAAAAATGAGGACTAGTCATTTTCAGAAATTAATATAAAAAACTGAAATTAAAAAAAATAAGAGTAATAAATTGACAAGACAGGAGGAGAAATAGATTTTCACATGCTAAATGCTAAAAGCTCTGAGTCTAACCAACATGGTCTGGCGTGACATCCCTTTATTATCCATACCTTGCCTATTTTTTTACTTATCAAATAAAATATAAAATATTTTTAGATATTAAGTTCCTAATCCAATATATATTGATTTTTACAAAGTGATGAGACATGCAATTGTACTCATGTAGTTGACAAGACATGCATGCATGAATTTAAAGCGATCAGTTAACAACTACTAATTCATGTTTTAATTTTCTTCAACTATTTAATATTTTATTTTAGATGTGTTTAATATGAATGCGACACATATTATTAGATGTTGACATATGTTAATCAAGAAAATACGAATAAAAAAATTAATAGATAAAATTATTATAACTTCATTAGGTTATGATATTTATTTTTATTAGCTTAGATTTGACATATGTCAACATTAATAATATGAATAAAACGATTTTAATCCTTTTCAAAATAATAATAAAGAAAATAAAATGTAAATATTATATAAACATCTATAAATTGTAGACAAATCAAACATACGTGGAAAATAAAATTAAAAAAAATATCAAAAAGAGAAAAATATATATAATAAAGATATCGTATCATATGATGCCATCAACGTGAATGTTCACACAAATTTATTTATAATTTGTAAGATTTCAACAAGTTTATTATTAATTAAGATTTTGAAATAATAAGAATAAAAGTAAAGCTAATACGTAAAATAATCAAACTAGTTACATGTAATTACTTAGCATGTATTTTACATAAAACCAAATTTCCGATTGAGCTAAAAATATTAAAATATATACTATGTTTGTGTTTTTATATCATTTGGGCACACATATCTTCATATATTAGAAAAATGAAATCAAACTCTACAATTGTAAAATGGATATAAAATTGTTGTAAACACTGTCACATTTTATATTTTCACAGTGCTTGTGTTTACTGATGTTAAATGATCAACAAAATTTAAACAAAAACACATACATCTAAGAACGAATCAACACAATAATTGAAATTTATGTACCATTTTGGAAAAGGGATCCACGTTGGTACTATATATGTCCTTTCAATCTATAAAGGATTCATCTATCATTTTCTAACCAAAACAGTAACTTATATATTCCTCACCTTACCAATTACCATACTGTAATTTTTTAAACTAAAAATATTCATTTCTTAATGGGTCACGAATATAACATCTTGGAATAAATATATAGCTAAAATATTATGAATGATTCTATAATTTTTGTTTATGATTTGTTACGTATTGGTCATACTGTTCGAGGGATAATAATTTTTTAATATATTATTTGATGAATATTTTAATAAAATAATTTTGTTATAAGGTATTATTTATAAAAATGTCATGTTAACGTATAATTACCATAATGAATTTAAAATAAATATATAAATATTATTAAAATAATTATAATATATGTCATTATTATTAATTTAGTTAAAAATTAATATATTTTATTAAAATTATAAAAAATATTATTAAATTTCATAAAAATAATTATTTTTATTTTTTTAATTTACATATACAAAAATTAATATTAAAAATAAATTTAAATAAGATTTAAAATTATATAAATATCTAATTTATATTTACTAATAAATAATATTATATAATTTGTGAATATTTTCCGTAAGTGGTTAGTATAAATCTAATTTATAATTTGTTTGGTGTTCCAAATTTATGTTTCTCATATACTGTGCTGTGTTGTAAGTTTCAAATGATAAATTATAAATAAAGGAAAATATTTACTATATGAATATGGTTTTATTGACTAAATAATAATAAAAGAGTGATTGAAGAATCGTACAAGTTTCATTTGTGCAGGTTTGAAGGGTCGTGAGTGAGTCAGTGAGTCAGTGAGTCAGTAGTTGTTTCCTCTTTGTAGGGACACTCTCACTCTTCATTCTTATTAATGGGCCTCATCTTCTAATAAGCCCATTTACATTTTTCATTATGAAATTTGGGCCTGATTTTTGGTTAAACCACAATTAATTTAATTCAAACAAATAAAGAAAACAAGTCAACAACCCATGTTCGACGTACTGACATACATGCACATAGTCAAATATTTATTCAAAGCTAATTTGGACTTTATCAATTAATTTTACAAACCATATATAGTCAGTTTCAATATCTCGAAAATGTATATGATATATTCAGTGGTAATCCGCGTTTTTATATATTTTCATAATTTTTTAATATATATGCTTATTCCAAATATTTTTTTATTAAATGATTTACCACATAGATCCAATAATTTTTTTTTAAAAATAATTTTATTTTAACATGTTATTTATTGTTATCATTATAAAATAATTATAATATATGTTATTCATATTAATTTGATTAGAAAATCAATATGTTACATTAAATTAACCAAAAACAACTTTTTATTTCAAAAAATAATTCTTTTTCTTTAAATTATACATACAAAAAATTATAAATAATTAATAGTCAATCGTAACATATTAATATATGTTATAAATTTGATATTTAAAAACATGAAATTTATTTTACATACAAATCATTAATTATTAAAATAGAATTAAAATATCATTACATTGAAATAATAATCAATATTTTAGTATATATAATCAAATTTTAAATCCTAAATAATAATATTTGGTAAATAACTATAATAAAATTTTTTAATTAAAATAATATTATATTTATTTAATAATTATTTTACTATTTGTGAATATAAATTTAGTATATATATATATATATATATATATATATTTGAAAGAAACAAAAAATCATATATTCAACTCCGAATTTGTGCATGTCTACGTAGCTTCATACTAGAGCACCCACATCTACACATTATGACAAAACAAAAAGGGGAAATATGGCATTGAAAATATATATATATATATATATAAATGAAATTAGTTTCTAAGAATTAGAGAAACCTATCAAGAAATACACATGAAAAAAAAACGAATAAATAATTGTAACGTATGACTGAAAAGCTAAAAGAAAAAGAAACATCAAATGGTTGTCTAACTGAAAAGAAAAAACCTGACCAGTAATTTCCATAAAGCTTATAATCTATTTATTTTGCATACGCCTTTAGCCTCTACTTCATTAGTTGTTCAAATATTTACTTGTCATAATAGTAATCTATTAGATTTATACCCCGGTGGAAAAATATTTATAAATAATATAATATTATTTATTAGTAAATATAAATTAAATATTTCTATAATTTTAACTTTTATTTAAAATTATTTTTAATATTAATTTATATATATATATAAATTAAAAAATAATTATTTTTTTATGAATTTAATAATATATATTGGTTAATTTAATAAAATATATTAATTTTCTAACTAAATTAATAACAATGACATATATTATAATTATTATAATAATTTAAACTAATTTATATATTTATTTGAAATTTATTATACTGATAACACGTAAATATGATATTTTTTTAATAACACATTATAGTAATGTTATTTATTAAAATATTACTTAAATAATATATTAGCGATATTATGTTTTGTCAAAACTTTCACTATTCATAATTAATCTAAATTTTCACTATTAAGGACATGCAAATATTCCATTTATCTATTGAGCATATTCATAGCGTATTTTGTTTTATAATTTTTTGAGTATTTTAAGATTATATTAAATCTAGAAGTCGGTATCTAAACAAGGATTAAAGCTGGTAAAGATTCTTTTTTAAATTTATAAAGATGTTCTTAAGTTTGAGGTATCTTGAAATTCATTTGTTTAATGGATATAACTGAAGATAGAAAAAAGAGGAGAAAATAAGTTACAGTAAAAAAAAGAAAGAAAGAAAGAAAGAGATGGCAATTTGAATTTAATATTTGGATTCCAAAGCTTCATGAGTCTACTCTATGTATACTGTTCACACATCTACACTAGTTTCTTTTTGACATAAGACCAAATGAATGACTCCAAACCCCAAACACACAAACATAAACCCAAAAATATCTCTCTCACAAAAAATAATATATATATAGAAAACAAATAACCAAACATTCGTCTCTGCTAACGTGCACATCATCGCCATTCTTGCTAATGGGCGCCCTCCGTCGCCGCCGTCATCGTTTTCTCTTAGCTGCACTCGTTGCGTTTACTCTCCTCCACCTCTTCTCCGTAGTCTCCGCCGGTAAGACCCAATAATCTGATTTTCTCTTTGATATAATTGCAACTCAAAGTCATAACTTTCTTGAAGTAAAATTTGTGTGTGTATTTTGTTCAAAGTTAAAATTTTAGTTGATTAGTGAAAAAGCCAACCGGTTTACACAAATGATTATATGTTTAATGGAGAGCGAGTTGACTCGGTGGTTAAACCAGGTGGATGGCTTGGTAGGAGGACTGGGACGGATTTACCGGGTCAGTTAATGGTGAATAAGCGGTTTAATGGACCGGGTTCGTCACCACCGACGTGTAGATCGAAATGTGGAAAATGTCAGCCGTGTAAACCGGTTCACGTACCGATCCAACCAGGTTTGAGTATTCCATTGGAGTATTACCCAGAAGCTTGGCGGTGCAAGTGTGGCAACAAGCTCTTCATGCCCTAAGATTAATTATTATTCAACGATTTTTAAAAAGGTATTTAATTCTTTTTGTTTGGGTTGTCTTCGTTTCTCGTCCTTTTCCTTGACTAATTATTGTAATCAAATCTATATGTTAATATATATATATATATATCAAAAGTTGGTCATGTGAAGAAATTGTGGACTTTGGGAAAATTCAAAGTTTTGGGAATGGAGAAAGAGAGAGAAAGAGAGAGAGAGAGAGGGAGAGAGAGAGTATTCATTCATCTTTTTTTATTACTCGAATGACAGTTTCTCCATTGTAGAAGCAATTAATCTTACAGTCGTCTGATTTAGATAATGTATTTATCTTCTCTTGCTACGAAAAAAATTGTTTTAACGAGTAAAATAAAATGACAAATGGTTTAGTCAGCCTTGAATAGTACATTACCTGAATAGTATTGTTATTTTAATTATTTGTTTAAATACTTACATATTATTTAAGTGAATTATTTTTAAAAACATGAAATTCTGTAAATATTTTTGAAAGTAAAAAATTGGTGGAATCACTTTTTGTAAATGCGAAAAATAAAAATATGATGGTGAAATCATTTGAAAATTTTAATCAGAATATATAACATAAATGATGTTCATTTGTTTAACACAATCAGTTACGATTTACGATCATAATGTTGACCTAATAACTTAATACTAGATTCATACCCACGTTGAGGAAAAATATTCGTAAATTATATTTTATTAGTAAATATAAATTAAATATTTATATAATTTTAACTTTTATTTATAATTACTTTTAACGTATATATAAATTAAGAAAAAAATAATTATTTTTGACGAATTTAATATTATTTGTTGTTAATTTAATAAAATATATTAATTATATAACCAAATTAATAACAATGATATAGTTCTAATTATTCTAATAAGTTAAACTCATTTATATATTTATTTGAAATTTACTTTAGTGATTATACGTCGGCATGGTATTTCTGTTAATAACACATCAGAGTAAAGTTATTTTATTAAAAGGTTTCTCAAATAATGTATTACGGATTACGGTAGTAACTTAAATCTATTTCTATTTATTTGAAATTATTTATAAATTAACGTATAAAAAATTTAAAGAAATAAAAAATATTGTTTTTGCAAATGTAATAGTATTTTTTTGTTAGTTAAATAAATTAGTTGAATAATATCTATATTTTTGAGATATACGTTGAGATGATATAATTATTAGTGCATTTACTTTTTCAACTAGCGTTTTTATCTTAGTATTGAATTTTATCAACAAACAAAAAAATATGATAATGTTTTGAATTCTTTAAAAAAAATCTGTTATGAAACTTGTGTGATGAAGTTTGGTTATTTTACTATGTGTTAAACAGAAACGTGATTTGCTCCTTATTTTGGAACAAAACCCCTTTAACAAAACAATAGTTATGGTACTTTATTTGTTGGTTAAGCATGATTGTTTGGACCCATATAGGGTTTGTCCCTCGTCGACAGCTATGTAGTTTACATTATTGCTCTTTAATGCAAATTTTCAAATTTATCAATATAAATCATGATTAATATTTTTTTTATCGTACTTGCACGTGTAACGGTGTAACTTTACACTATGTAAAAATATGAAGAAATCATAAATATCATAACGAATGTAAAAAAAAAGTAGTAAAGGCATTTATGGTTTGGATTTTTTCCAAATTTCACTACAAAACCGCATGTGTACTCGTCTCGTACTGCCATACTCTGTTCCTTACGTATAAGTTTGCAATATCTGAATTAACTTTCTTTTTTTTTTTATAAATTTATCTGAACTGCTTTTTTTTCCCCAATGAGATGTCCCAATAAACTTTATTACATTATTTGGAGAAATGTTTGTACTTTTGATTTTAGTGTTGAGAAAAGAATCGACTGATCTCATATTTAAACTTGATTGTACCCTTCAAAGATTGATGGGAAATAAAGCACCACTTGGCTATAAAGGATAGACAATAATAATGTTGTGTGTTTTAAATGCCTAACGAACAATAATTGGATACGTTGGAGAATAATGCTTTACCTTATATATAGAAAAGTTATGATAACTATTAGAATATCGTGACAGAAAAATATAATTATTAGAAGGTTGTTTTACGTCTAGATACATGGTGAAGTGTTAACAATTTTGTATTTTTTGTTCAACAAATAAATTTCTTTGTGAATGAAAAATATTTTTTGACGTAGAATTTTTTAGCATATTCAATGGTTAGATATTTGAAAATCTTTTTCAAAAAATATAGTAGTAATTCTGTATATATTTTAATTATGCAATTAAATTTGAAGTGAAAGTTTTGACATAGTCTTTCAAAAAATAATGTCTCATGAATTTCTCAATTGGGAACCTATTTCCTTATATTCTCTCCATAGTTTTATAAATTTTCTATTTCCTTTTTAATAAGAAAAGTAAAAAAATACCCATTAGAGATGCACAACAATGAAGAAAGTTACCTCTTGAAAAGAACAAAAAAAAAATATTTTGTTTACAGAGATTCTCCTACGCAAAGGTCTGCATTATGATGAATTTCCTATTGCATTTTTTATGTATGAACATATATAAGAAACTTAGAAATATAATTTAACATATATAGTTTTTTTAATGTAGACATAATAAAATAATGTATACTATAAAATCGTCTAAATATATTTTCAAGAAAACTCCTAAGTTCAGATATAATGAATAGAATTTATATATACAAAAATTACAGTGAGTTTGATTATAAGCTTTGAAAATATAGAAATATACATAACCATTTACTAAGTTCTAACAACTGTCCTATGAGTCGTGTGGGCCTTTGTACACTATCCTAACGTTGACTAATAATAACAACAACAATTGCATGGCGTTAAATCATAACGAACATCTTTGTATGATTTTATACACTTTCTCTTTATTTATTTTGTGTTATTGAGAGATTCATAGTATTTCTTAATTCTATATGATGTTACGTTCTATGTGAAAAAATTGATATTCCACCGACGAAGGAAAAAATAGAATGGGCCAATTACAGAACTTTCGCATGTTCTTATGCATTTAGAGTAATAAATCCAAGTAAACAGAAACAAGACTAAAATAAAAGTTTTCTTTACCAAGAATATAAAGTTAATGCAATGGTTGAAAGTTAGAAAAACGAAGAAAGGGGTAAAACAAAGAGTTTTGAAGCAGCTATGTGTCTGTATTGTCTTGTATATTATTTTTAGATACTATTATTTGGTTTTACATTGCCCAAATTAATTCTAAAATATTAGTTTTAGTTATAGCAAATTTTAGTAATTAACATTAGAAAAGTTTATACCAGTACATATAGTTTGTAATTGTTTGAATTTTTTCATTACAATTTAATTATGGTTACTGTTAGAAAAAATACGACACAAAAGTGATGGAGAAATTCCAAGTGTATGTGCCTCGGTGGATATTTATTTAGTGCGTAGCAATCAGTATGCAAGTGGAATATTTTTTCTAACTATTTTTATTTTATTACAATATTCTAGAAAATAAAAGTTTTCTTTACCAAGAATATAAAAGTTTTAGAAACACAAACGCATAAAAATGAGAAAAAAATCTGAAATTCTGAAAACATTAAAGAAAAAATAAATACAATATTGCACAAAAGATTTTTAAAAAATAATTATGTACAATAGCACTAATTTAAATCTTTGGTTTACATATAATTTAAATTTTCAAAAATACAATAAATTTAATAGTAAAATAATTAAAATTTTGTTTCTAAGAAAAAAATTTACTTTAAACTAAAAAACCAAATATAATTGTTTTAATTTTATATATAATTTACTTATGGTAAATAATTTCTTTTACTATTTTTCAGAAAATTTACTTTTAATATGATATATATAGAATATAAACTTAAAATATGTTATTTTATTGTATTATTCATTTTAAATTAGATAAAACATAAGAAACAAATAAAATTGAGCAATACTTTGAAATAATATTTTTGAAGTTTTTGTTTTAAATTTAATATTTTAAACCTAAAATTTTAAAAATATCATAAATTATTTTCTGAAAATACATATTTATCATAAATAAATTAAAAATATAATTAAAATATTATATTTGAATTTCTTTTTCAATTTAAGATTTAACTTTCCTTTATTAAAAATAAGTTAAAAAAATTTTAATATTAAATTTTTATTGATTTTGAAAATTTAAATTAATATTATTATATTTAAAAAAACTTAAAAATGCTATTTTTATCAATTGTCACATAAAATTTAAATCTTAAAAAACACAAACATATATATGCTTAAATTTAAACATTAACTCATGTATACATGTCGAATGTAGATTTGAAGATAGAATATTACTGAATTTCAAGATAATAATTTTAAGCTAAATTTTGTATTGAAATTATCTGACCATTAAAATAAACATGCAAAAAAATGAAAGGTCGATTATAAATCGCAATGTTTGATTCTGACTCGTATATAAAAAATGCAATATATGTTAATTATGAAAAGAAAAAACTGTAAAAATAATGTCAAAATGAAGGAAAAGAAAAAATAATTAAAAGTGGTTTTACAGAGATGTGACTGATGTGATGGGTTTTGTTGGGTTGGTGCTGGACTCTACAGACTTAGCTTCACTTTATTTTCTGTAAATTATTTTCACACTCTCTCTTCTCTTTAGAATAACTTTGTTTGTCCATTGGCACATGAAAATTCAATTTATTGTTCATACTAAAAATGCTATAAAATATAAATATGTTTAAAATGCTATAAAGTGGAATTAATTTGTTTTAGGAAACATAAAATATGGTTAAAATGATGGTAAATATAATTGATAAAAATGAGCAGTTTAAGAAAGTAATAGAGAAATGAGAAGTGCATTGTCAAATCTGTCGCATCAAATACTTTACTAATATAGTTTTTAGATAAACATCTGAGAACAGTGCTTGTGTAGGTTCATAGGCTTCGGTCCACACTTGGAAACTTCAATTAATTCTTCTCTACTCCTACTTTTATTATTTTATTAATTTCTAAATACAATAAAAAAATTTCTTTCTCATATCATATAGTAAAATTTGGGACGATTAATTCATATTACGTTCAAAATTAAGTTTATAGCCAACTAAATTTTAAAATACAATAAATAATCATTTAAAGTTTACGAAATTTACTATATCACTATATAAAAATTTCATGAATCAAAATAATCTTTTATTATTTTATTTACTATATCACTATATAAAATTTGTATTTATTATTCTTTAGAATTCATCTACATACGTGTTATTTTATTCATCATCATATATAAACTGTCAACATATGTTCTAAACTTTCATATTACACATTTCTTTTCTTAAAAATTACAAAATCAAAATTTGAGAAAGAAAAACTAGAATCGTCATATTCGTTTGTTAGTCGCAGTTTTCTATGGCTACGGTTACGGCAGATTGTTATTCGTTTTATTGTCACAACTATCTGCGACATACGCATCATTCAAATATTGTATCGTACATCGTAATTTTTTCGATCGTTGATTGAAATATCACTACAACTAAAAATCTATGATCAATCGCAACCGGAATCGCCGGCGACAGACAAATGAATAACATATGTTGTACTGTTGATCGCAGTTGTAACCGTAATCGTAGTGTTGATCGCAACCGTAACTATAACTATATTTAGCGACCAAACGAACAAAAATAATATATAGTAGAAATGATGGGAAAAACTCTAACCAATTTTTTCTCATAATTTCCTTAATTTTGGTAGGTATTATGAATATGTAATCTCATTCCCCATAAAATTTCAATAAATTCACTCTTACAACTTTTCTGGAAAGAGTCTAACGGCTTTGGTAAGCCCATATTTGAAAGGAATGGGTCAAAATATCAAATATGATAGATGAAAGAGCCTAATGGGCTTTAGTAAGCCCGTAATTCAAAGGAATGGGTCAAATATTATAGATTTGGTCCATCCATTCTATTTTGTTTTGAGATGGTTTTACAGAATTCGATGAATGAATGCGCAAAAATATGTTACATCTTTCTTATTTACAAATGTTAACTTAACTATTCCCTAGATATCCGGTATACTCTTTTCTTTACAACCTACGCGATCTTCGCAATCTCGACAAATTTTAAATGAGTTAATCATTAGACTTTTTATCTTAAATGAACTAGTATGCTGGATGTTTATTGGGCCTTTTATCTTAAATGAGTTGTAAATCCAACTCCAACATTCTATAGTTAATTGATGTTTTAATCAATCAGTCAATCTAGGTTGGATGATTTTTTATAATCATTTTGTGTAACATCGAGTCGAAGGGATAAAAATCACCGATTAAGCGACCATTAAAAGATTGTTGATGGCTTGAGAAAAACACATTACACTTAAGTTGTTAAGTTACATGTAAAAATAAGATTCTTTTTTCTTTTGTCTTCTTTTGTTTCATCTCTTATCTTTAATGGAATTTTCCAGCACTAGTGGGACAAAAACGAAGCATATTTTGAGGTTCCCAATAACTATGGAAAATGGAGACATCAATTTTAAACTATATCTTTTACTTCCAACTTTCTTTTTAAATACAAAAAAGACCCACCAACAATAAAGAAAAACCCTAATAAAAATAAATACTACAGAATCACCCCTTAAGTTTTGTTTAACACAAACAAAACCCTACCCCACTTTTGTTTTCAAACCTTGACTGATAGACCCATTTCATTCTATACCCAACAAAAAACCCCTAAAATTTCTCAAAGTTTAAATTTGACCCCATAAGTTATTAAAACACACCCAAAACAATGGCAGGTCTTTTTAAAAGTTTATTCACATCCTAAACCTCCTCTCAGCAGCAACAACAAGAAGCCTTGAGACACCTTGTGTCCACATTTCATATTCCCTTTGGCTCTTGCATTCAAATTCCACATCACCTCGCAGAATCGTCTTCAAACCAAAGTATCTCAAATCATCTCCTCCCTCTAGCAAGTGTCGGCCGGGCCAAGCAGGGACATTCTTGATCACATCAACCACAATGTCTGATCAAAATTGGAACACAGTTCAAATAATTAACAAAGAGTCTTCCAATTCACATTCAAAAGAACAGACAAAAAGTAAAATACTGAGGGCCTCTTTTGGTTTGATCTTTTAGTTACTTTAATCAGACACTTTTGCTTTTTTCATCTTTTTTTTTCCTATTTCTTCTCTAATCCCAAAATCCAAAATAGACCCACATCAAATTATCTCTACTAGATAGTGACAAAACATAAAGCTTTCAACTTTGGTACTATGAGAGATATCAAACTAAATAGTAATCTCTTACTCTTTTTCTTCTTGGTGAAGGTTTTTCCAACATGCTTGCTCTTCATCTTTAACGTAACCTTCAAGTTCAATAATCAAAACAAATTTGTCAATTGTGATCCTCAAAGAGATGCTTAAACAAAAGACAAAAGTGTATTCCCATGACTTCATTATCATCATCATTGGGATTTGGGATAACAATGCTTTTCTAGCTTTAGCTTTGTTTCTGCTTTCTCTTCTTTTCCTGCCATTTCAAAACTCCTTTTTTCTTCTCATAACAAAGTTTAGATCACATCCATGTTGAAGTAACGAAAGATTCCCACTGATCTCTTTAATCTTTTCATCAGATCAATAATCATTTTCTAAAGTGAACGAAACTCGAGACATTAATCTTTACCTGATTCATCTTGTTGATGTAAACAGAAACTATTTTCCAGTGGAGATCACCTGCAAAAGCCACACAACATTAAACAACAGATCCAAGACCTAAAATGTAAAATAAGATAGAACTTTTGTTACCTTTGCGAGTGCGTTTGAGGAGTTCACAACCTCTAGCGAGCCATTCTCTGCTACAAGTTCCCAAGAAATTCTCCTGTTGTACAAGTTCGCCACTGTGATTACTACTCGAGCTTCCATTGCTACCATTATTAACATTGCTACATCCTCCTGTAGAAGTTAGTCCTTTGTCCATTGGAATCACCGATGCAATGTTCCACACTTCCTTCATCGCCCTCGCCTTCAATGTTGCCACTCCTCTTAACGCTGCACCAAAGCGATCAAATTACACAAACTGAAAACACGGATTCCTTCAGAAGCTTCCAACTTTTAAGTCCCTAGATTAATTCTTTCGTTTTCTTCATTAAAATCAAATCTTGATCAAAACCCATTTACATATTCATAAGAAATTACTAAACCTGTGGCTGCTCCGGCCGTGAGAGTCATGATATCTCCGGCAGAGCGAACATTGACGGCGGAGCTCACAACGGAAGCCAAATGCTCTCTCTCAGCTCCCATTACTTCTGCAGCCTCCACACACTGAGCAGCCACAAGTGTCGCTGCGGAAGCAACCGCCATATCGGTTTTTGCCATCAGTTCATCCTTCCCAGAGCTTGATGATGCCGCGGTGGCTGCTGCGATGGCAGCAACAGCTGCAGCCACGCCGGCGACGGAGACAGCGGCGTGAATCTGGGCATTATGAGCCCGAGTCTCCTCTTTTTTCTTCTCCCTCCGATCCTTAAGCCACCGTCCCACCGTCTTTGACTGCGTCGCTGTGGCAGTTATAGGTCCCGGAGTTGTAGCCGTTGAACGGAACTGGGAGTTTATGTTGTTCAGTGAATTGTTGTTTGCTCGGCAAAATTGCTGCATTCCAATCAATTAAAATTTTGGGATTCGCCAAAACTGGATAAACAAAATAGTGAAGCAAAATCTAGAAAAGGTAAAATCTTGTAAGAGTGATGAACAAGAAAAAGACAAAATCAAATCAACTAAAGAGGATTGCTTTAGACCAAAGTGTAACTAAAATAATAATTTAAAAGCAACCCAGACCCTGAAATTCAATCTCCAGAAATCGGATACCTTAAAAACAATTAATTAAGGAGTTTTATTCTAATAAATAATTGTATTGGTACCCAATGTTTATTTGTAAAAGTAATGATGAATAATCATCAGAATGATCTCTGGGGTATACTTGGATAAAGAGAAAGGTAATGAGATTTTTTTTTTATTTCACTGTCACTCATGTACACAAAATTGTCAGTGACGCAGTGAAAACTGAAACATTTACATGGGGAGAGAAACGCAAAAGCTGCATAAACCCGGAAAATGCTTTACTAATAATAATAAAACCTGAGAATTTTATTCAAATTTCTGTATAATAAAGTAAGAAAATTGAAACCTTAATGTCGTCGGGTTCAGGCGGAGACACAGGAGGACTGTCGGTCAAAGAACCGTTGAGAGGACCACTACTGTGTGAAAGCCGACCAGATGTTCTTGGCGATACTTCTTGCTGCAAAAAATGTTTATTAAAAAGATTATGAAGAAGATGAGACAAAAGTAGAATCATAAAAACTCTTGTTTGAGAAATGATGACAAATACCAAAATCTTGTGATTATTAATTATTTATAGGGACCCAGAAAGTGAGTGTGAAGATATATATAATCATAAATTTTTCTTTTTCTTTGATTGATAATTATAATTATTGCGCGTGAAAATTCCAACATTAATCACACACAAGGAGAGATTCGTGAACAATTCTGCTTAAAAATTAAAAATGAAACTCGATTTGGTAAATTTTGACGAATCTGAAAGAGAAGAACAAAAAAACTGAAACAGAATAAATTTGTCAGCATCTAAGAAAAGGAAATGCTAAGTTTTGTCAGCTATTGCTCTGTTTTTATCTGCAATCATAAAAAAAGAAAAAGAAAAGAAAAGAAAAGAAGAGACTTACAGAGTGAGACAAGATCCGATCCATCACCATTTGAGAGGTTTCGGAAGAAGCGAAGGAGAAAGGGTTGCCGGAGACAAGTCCGTTGTCATCCGGGTCGCCGTCGCCGGAGATGGGTTCCTCTTCGGTCTTGGAGAGGAGAATCTGAGGATTAGGATTTGAAGGTGTTAAAGCCTTGGAGACTTCGAGGGCTGAGACGCTCCAGGAGCGAGCGAGGAACTCCATCGGCTCAAACGGCGTCTCCGGCGGCCTGTAAACCGGGTCGGATCTCCAGGTCGGAACCATGGGCTTCTCCATCTTGGACAGAGTGAAGGACGAGAGAGTAGGAAAAGAGAGTGTGAGAGAAAGAAAGAGAGAGGTTTGATGGAAGTGAAAGATTGTCAATGGAGTGTGATTTATAGAGTGACAAGTGACAAGGAAGCTATTATATCTCTCTGCTTTTTCCCTTCCGTTTTATTACTTTTTCTTACTCTCTCTCTCCCTCTCAAAATTAACAATTTGCCCGTTATTTTTATTCCTTTTTACTAAGATAATTTTCTAAAATATTTTTTTTTTAAAATATAACATTAATTATTTAAAAATAACATAAATTTAATATTAAAATAATTAAAAATCTATTTTAATAAAAAATAAAATTTAAATTTAAAAAATGAATTCAAATATTATATTTTAATTTTATACATAATTTATTTGAAATAAATAACTATTTTTATATAATAATTTGTGTTATTGTATAAAATTTAAAATATACTAGTTTAAGTTATTACTCTTTTATTATTAATAAAACAAGAAAAGTTCTCAATATGAAGAGAAAATATGGTATATTTTTAGAAGAAAATATGGTATATTTTTAGAAGAAAATTACAAATGAATTAATTTGATCGAGCATAAACTCTCTAATATTTTACAAATTGGAAAGACTATCAATTTTCTTTTTATCAAAGCATAGTAATTTTGAATTTTTGTTGATCAAACTGTTTTGATCCCAAAATTAGTAAACCATAAACAATGTTTGAGTTAAAAGGGATTGAAGATAAAAAATTGGAGTTTTCTTTGTCAATTGGGCTAAAAAGTTGACTGTTTTATATTTTTTCCAAAACTTGAATGAAAATAATTAAAACTATTTTTCTAAAAAGTCCCTAAATATCTCAATAGTTTTATTGTTATATATATTTAAACGATTAACATGATTTTTTTTTACTTAATACTAACTAAAATTGAGTACTACTAAATTTTTATGTTACTTTTGCCTTCTTTTTTTATTATTGATGTTGGCTTGGCATATTATTTCAGTGATCTTAGTTTATTTTCTGGGACTTTTAATTTTGATAATGAAGAGAAAAAATAAAATAAAATGACCTTAAGTAGGCATAAATATGGGCATTTCTCTAATGTGAGGATTAGGATCGATAACAACTATTTTTAGAATTCAATATTATCCATATGATATCTATACTTCAGCAATGCCTTTTTGTCATTCATTTTGAAGTATTGTTTGCTTTTATGGAAATGAAATGAAGTTTATATATATATATATATATATATATATCTTTTATCTAAGGAAGTTTGATTGCGGTAAATTATTTTTTTTATAGTAGTTATTTACATTCAATCGCAATGATTAAAACAATGATGCGATATATGTTGTAATTTTTTAACCGTTGATTAAAATAATGATACGATTAAAATTTGTGATCAACTACAACTTTAACTTTCAACGACAGACAAACGAACAATATATATTATAGCCGTAGTATTAACCACAACTACCCATTATAGACAAACTAACAAAACTATAATACATACAATTTGCATTTATAATGGAATGATAGGAAAATAATTTGAGTTAGAATGACAACGATGATTCATATAAGAAATTAATAACTCAGGAACAAATGTAAAAATGACTTCTAAATTGAAAATATATATATATATATATATATATATATAAACTTTTAATTGAATTTGGTAAGAGTGTTTGAGGTTTAAAGACTTCATCATGAGTAAACCTAAAAAACATATAAGAGAAAGCTTCTCTTGTAAATCTCATCTACCAACTAACAACTTGGAGTAAATCAATTATATACTAATTGGATCAAGTGCTATTTTTCTGGACTTTCATTCGGTTACACAGTCATCTTTTTTCCAATAATATTTATATAATAAAAATAGTGTTTCAAACATTATACTAAAAATCATGGTTGACATTTACAAATCTTTTAAACACACAGAATATTTTATTTTTGCATAGTTTTGGATCTAAGATATTAATTTAGGTCCAAAATATTCTTGTGTAATAAGAAATCACACATTTCATAGGGTCCGTCACTCGCTATAACTTTGTTTATATATTTAACCAAATTCTCATATCTTTTCTATTATATATGCAAAATTGTTACAACAAGTTTTTTTTGGGATAAAATGTGAATTTTATATATCAAAAAATGGAACGGTTCCTTACAATATTGGCGTAGCAGATACTTTGGTTAAAACCCCAAAAACGTGTAAAAAAGCTCCAAAGAAACAAAAGTGGATATTACTAACCGAATACTAACTTACCTAACTAAATGTAAATCAAATCGAAAGCAAAGATGTAGGCTTGTGCTTGTTCCTTGCTAGCAGAATGTCACATATGGATTGGTCAGTTCGTCTGAATATTGCTTTCGGAGTAGAACCAGTGCTTGCGTGAACTCTGATGTTCCTTTCAAGCCAGAGATAGTAGATAGTACCATGAACATCGAGTCGCCTCAGGATTTTTGTGGACAGATTGCTTGTCCTACTCAACCAAGCAATAAGAGAATTCCAATATGCAAATACCGTATTTGGATAACCGAGCTTAGTGAAAATCTTTTCCCAAACTTGGGTAGCGAAATCACAGTGCAACATGAGATGATCCCTTGTCTCCTTATGGAGATTGCAACAACGACAAAGATCTGATGTACTGGCTCCCATCGCATTAAGCGAGACATAACAGGGAGACGGCCACGGTGAGTGATCCAAAAATAAAAGGCATACTTGGGTACAAATCACTTAAACTAGACCACTTTCTCCCATGTAATTGAGGCTGCTGAAGGCTTTATCGCATCCCACGTTTCCGAGAAAGAGAACTTTTTTCCATCAACGGCTCCACATTTCCAAAAAAATGTGGTTGGGCTCCTTGTATCATCCGGAGGAGCAGTTACAAGCATCAGACATCTAACCTCTTGCACCTTTGGAGACCTAGTCCTTTGGTTAGGAAGATTCCACTTTCCTCCCACACAAACGTCTCGAACCTTGCTCTCAATCGGAATACCCATTTGCTGAGGCCCATTTGGTCCTGTGAAATCTAATAAAGGACCAAGATCTCCCTAGTTATCATGCCAAAAACTGATTGAGTTTCCATCTCCAATTGTATATCATAAGAATCTTCTTGCTAACGGCCGAAGTTGGAGCAAGTATTTCCATATCCAACAGGACGGGGACTTATCATTACACGACCAGAAGCAAGTACCTTTTAGATAGTGCTCATTTATCCAAGCAACCCATAGAAGTTACAACAAGTTAACGATGCTATAGCATTTATACACAAAAATAAGAATTTGTTTTACTAGTTATTATTATAACATGGTATAGGGGTTTTAACATTATTGTTTACAGTCCAGATTTTGAAAGAAAAGGTTTATTTTAAGTGAAAATCAGCAAGAGATATCATTATTGAGTAAATAGAACTTTAATTTATTGTGGAAAAATCCATCTGAAATGAGTTGTGAGAGAGACTCAGAATCATCTCATCCCTCTATCATAAAAAAAACTTCAAATAGCTTTCTCTAGTTAACTGTAATATGATGCTTCAAATGTTAGTTCTAAGTTTGGGTATTGGATGGCCTTTAAGGAGTGAATGGTTAATCTGAAGTGGTTTAAAGAGTCTTGATTTTGGATAGCGTTGTTATTAGAGTATATTGTTGGTTTAGTTAAACCATGTAATTTATGTCATAATCGAATGTAAACCTCTCTATATATAAGAGGATATGTAATGTAATAGAAGAACAACGAGAATAACAGAAAGCTTGAGAATCATTTTTTTTCTGCATCACATTCGATTCTAACATGGTATCAGAACGCTGAAAAATGAAATTCTCAGACGATTCCTGCTTGTTTCCAATCTTTCTATCAATCTCGAACGATTGGTGAATCTCCCAATCGTTCTTTTTTTTTTCTTTTTCTCGTTTTTCATTAGCGATTTACTCTGTTTTCTGAAAAAATCGAGCTGTTAGCTGTGATTTTTCCCGAGAAAATCGTTCTGAGTCTTTTCTTTCAACATTTCGATTTTTTGATCAAATCTTGTTCGAGATATAATGGTTCCAGCTCGCAAAGTTAGTCGCCGTTCCATTCGTGTCGCATCTTCAGCTCGAAAAGGCAGAAATTTAGAGGATTCTTCACCGAAAATCTCAGATTCTCCGATTGAATCACCAGATAATATTCACTCTCCCTATTACTTAACTAATGGTGATAATCCTGGTCTTTCTGTCATTTCTGAAATTCTTGATGGTTCCAATTATGATGATTGGCGAATCGCAATGACAATAGCCTTAGATGCGAAGAACAAACTAGCTTTTATAGATGGTTCCATTGCTCGACCAAAAGAATCAGATCAAATGTTTAGAATATAGTCTCGATGCAATAGTATGGTGAAGTCCTGGTTGCTAAACTCAGTATCCAAACCAATTTATAAGAGCATCCTTAGATTTAATGATGCTTCTGAAATTTGGAAGGATTTGTTAGCACGATTTCACATCACAAATTTGCCGAGATCATATCAATTGTCCCAGCAAATATGGGCCTTGCAGCAAGGAACAATGGATCTTGCTACATATTATACAACTCTTAAAACACTGTGGAATGAGTTAGATGGAGCAGAATGTATGGAAATATGCCAGAACTGTAATTACTGTAAGACCATAAATAAAAGAGTAGAACATGCTCGAGTGATAAAATTTCTGGCAGGTCTGAATGAATCATATGCAATCATTCGGAGTCAAATAATCATGAAGAAGCATGTTCCAAATCTGGCTGAAATATACAACCTGCTCGATCAGGATCACAGTCAAAGAAATATTACGCCCATTCAAAATGCAGCCGCATTTCATTTAGCCAATTCTGATGCAGCACATCAGAATGCTTCTGCCAATGTGGTGAAATCTTCTTACAATAACAAGAACAATAAACCAATTTGTTCTCACTGTGGTTATATGGGTCACACTATTGATAAGTGTTACAAACTACATGGATACCCACCAGGTTTTAAACCGAGGAATAAACTACAGGCTGACAAGATGAATTACACACAGAAAAACAACTCTAACACTCGCCCTATTGCAACTCAGCTTGCACTAACAGAGGCTGGTTCGAATGATGTGGTTGCAAGAATGCATAAAACTCTTTCGAAGGATCAAATCCAAGGAGTTATTGCATATTTTAACTTTCAACTTTCAGTTGATCGTGATGGAGTTGCATCAAACACCATAGACTCTACTGGTATGGATATTTCTCATTCAACTCAGCATTTCATTGGTATTCTGAAAGCTACTCAAATAATCTATCATCTCAATCTTGGGTTATTGATAGTGGAGCCACACATCATGTAGCTTATGATAGAGATATCTTTCAGAATCTTTCTGATGCTCAGAATTCCTCCATAATTTTACCCACTGGTTTAGGAGTAAAAATTGCAGGAATTGGAACAATTCAACTGAATGAATACATCAAGTTGAATAATGTCTTGTTTATACCAGATTTTCGTTTAAATCTACTAAGTGTCAGTCGACTCACTAAAGATTTGAACTACAAAGTCATGTTTGATTGCAATGGATGCATGATACAGGATCGTATCAAGGGGTTGATGATTGGACAGGGTGAAGAAATCTCCAATCTATACATTCTTGATTCATCGATCAAATGTATGGTTTCTGCTTCAAGTATTGTAGACTCCAATTTATGGCACTATAGACTTGGTCATCCCTCTGTCAACAAGACTGATATTCTCAGAAATGTTCTTGAAATAAAAGATAGGCATAAGGGAAAGTTTTTCTGTGAAATCTGTCCTCTTGCTAAGCAAAGGAAATTGCATTATGATTCTCAGAACAATCTCTGTAAAAATGCCTTTGATCTGATTCACATAGACATTTGGGGACCATTCTCTACATCTACCATAGAAGGATATAAGTATTTCCTTACTATTGTAGATGATCATACTCGAGCTACCTGGATATATTTGTTAAGGACAAAGACTGAAGTTCTTTAGGTTTTTCCTTCTTTCCTACAAATGATTGAAACACAATATAAAACAATCGTGAAAGGTGTTCGTCCATACAATGCACCAGAACTTAGGTTTCACGATTTGTTTAAGCAAAAGGGAATTATATCATATCATTCTTGTCTTGAAACTCCACAGCAAAACTCAGTTGTGGAAAGGAAACACCAGCACATTCTAAATGTTGCTCGTTCATTAATGTTTCAATCACGAGTTCCTATTCAGTTTTGGGGTGACAGTGTCCTTACGGCAGTCTTCTTAATCAATAGACTTCTGTCTCCTCTTCTCCAAAACAAGTCGCCTTATGAACTCCTCACATGCAACAAACCAAATTACAATGCTTTAAAAGTTTTTGGATGCCTATGTTATCGTTCCACATCTTCTAAACAACGAACTAAGTTTCAACCAAGGTCAAAACTTTGTATATTCCTTGGGTATCCAGCAGGCTACAAAGGATACAAGTTATTGGACATTGAGACAAACACATTTCATATATCCAGGGATGTGGTATTCTATGAAGACCGGTTTCCTTTCTCAGAACATTCTGGTCCTCACAAGGATAACGGTTTTTACACTAAAGCCTTCTCTACAAATGATGATTCTATTGCAACAACTGAATTACCTGCAAATTTGAATAAGGGCATTAGTGAGCCAGTTGGGAAAAGGTTCTCAAAACAACTTGCTTACCTTCAAGATTACTACTGTAATCTTGTTAATTCAGATATCAAATATCCTCTGTCCAAATATATGAGGTATGACAGATTATCACCCTCATTCCGAGCATTCATATGTTTAGTAACAAAATATCCAGAACCGACTTCTTTTACTCAAGCAAAGAAATCCAAAGCATGGATTGATGCAATGAATGCTGAATTAAGTGCATTAGAGAGCACTCATACTTGGGATATCTGTACATTACCCATGAACAAACATGCCATCGGCTGTAAGTGGGTCTTCAAAGTTAAGTTGAATGCTGATGGAACCTTAGAAAGATACAAGGCATGACTTGTTGCTAAGGGATACACACAGCAAGAGGGTGTTGATTTTGTTGATACCTTCTCACCCGTGGCAAAGATGACAATAGTTAAGACTTTTGTCGCTGTTGCAGCCGTCAAACGATGGAAATTACACCAATTGGATATTTCAAACGCCTTCTTGAATGGTGACCTGAATGAAGAGATTTACATGAGTCTCCCACCTGGGTACACACCAAAGCAGGGGGAAATCTTACCTCCAAATCCTGTTTGCCGGCTCAAGAAATCCCTTTATGGGTTAAAGCAAGCTTCAAGACAATGGTTTATGAAGTTTAGCCACACTCTACTCACATTGGGATTTCAAAAATCTCAAACGGACCATACACTATTTGTAAGAAACATTAATGGCAGTTTCATTGCTGTCTTGGTGTATGTAGATGACATTGTTATCGCTAGTAGTGATGATGTTGCAGTACAGAAGTTAAAGACAGATTTGCAGAGAGTTTTTAAACTTCGTGACTTAGGAATGTTACGCTATTTTCTCGGCCTTGAGGTTGCTTATTCTCAATCAGGCATCTCAATATGTCAGCGAAAATATGCCCTGAAACTACTGGAGGAAACAAGACTATTGGCTTGCAAGCCGAGTAATGTACCAATGGACCCGAATACAAAGTTACAACAACACGGTCCAGATCCTTTGCTAAAAGATCCTGAAGTTTATCGTATGTTAGTTGGTCGATTGATGTATCTGACGATCACCAGACCTGACATTACTTACGCTGTCAACAAGTTATGTCAGTTCACCTCAACACCAACAAATTCTCATCTTCAGGCAGCTTACAAAGTGGTACGTTATCTCAAGGGAAATGTTGGTTTGGGTCTCTTTTATTCAGCCAACTCCGATTTAATTCTGAAAGGTTTCACTGATGCTGATTGGGCATCGTGTATTGACACAAGACGATCTACATCTGGTTTTTGTATGTTTCTTGGACCTTCTTTAATCTCTTGGAAATCCAAGAAACAACCTACGGTTTCTCATTCGTCTGTAGAATCTGAATACCGAGCTATGCAACTTGTTGTCCGAGAAATACAATGGCTTGTTTATTTACTTCGTGAATTGCAGGTTGAACAGACTCCCTCTTCCGTTTTATTGCAATTCCACAGCTGCTATTCACATAGCTAACAATCATGTTTTTCACGAACGGACCAAGCACATTGACCTTGATTGCCACATGGTTCGAGACAGAATTGCTAGTGGTCTGATCAAAACATTACATTTCAAGACAGAACACCAGCTCGCAGACGTTTTTACCAAACTTCTATATCCTACTCAGTTCCACAATCTCATTGGCAAGATGACCTTTCAATCAATTTACATTCTATCTTGAGGAGGAATATTAGAGTATATTGTTGGTTTGATTAGTTGGTTTAGTTAAACTATGTAATTTGTGTCATAACCGAATGTAAATATCTCTATATATAAGAGGATATGTAATGTAACAGAAGAACAACAAGAATAACAAAAAGCTTGTGAATCATTTTTTTTTCTCTGCATCACGTTCGATTCTAAAAGTTGTCAACTTAGGAAGAAGATAGAGTCAAAACATCTGAAATTTTGGTGATGTAGTCAATTATTCCTTTCATTCGAAATGAAGTATGTTGTGCATTTCCATTCTAGTAGGGTCGCAATCTTTTAATATTGGGGCTTCATAGTTGTTGCATGTTGAGCAAAATTTGTTCCCAACAATAAGGTAAGATCCGATATTTTTTTAAAAAAAATGTTTTCTAAATAGTCTACCTATAAAGCACTCAAACAACAAGTGTAATAGTCCTGTTTGTGAAAAAATAGTGATGCATAAAAATAGTTTAAAATAATTAATTTTGGTACTTACGATTATCTTTACTATCACTAAGTGACATACATAGCGCACGATATTTTTTTATTATTATATTTTTTTTAACTATTTAACTTAAAAATATTTTTATTTTTTAGTCATTAAAACATTATTTCTTACTTGAGTGATTTATTCTCAACCACAATTTTTAGTTAATTTATTATAGAAAATAGATTAAAAATTCTATTTTTTAAATATTTTAAAAAATTGACATATAAAATTTATATTATTTTTAACTATTTCAAAATAATTTTTTTAATCTATATATTTCTAAAATAAAATATTTCACATTTAGATATATTGTGAATATTGTATTTTTTGAAACCTTTTGTTAAAAAGTGTTTCAAATTATTTCAACAATGATAAACAAAAAAAGGCATTAGTTTTACCACAAACAGACATTATAAAGAAGAAATCGAATTGAGGAGAAAAATATTTCAAAGTTTTGTAAACATATCTCTTTGTCGAGGAGAACTATTTTTAAATCCATAAGTGTGTTGATTTTGTTAAAATTCCGGACTTCACAAAACTGAGTAAGTCTGACTAGTATTTGTTCTTTACAAAAATCTCTATCAAAATCGTCGAAAAAGACGAAAGTATGAGTATGAAAATAAATTTTTTGATATCATGATTAATTTTTAATGTTAGTAACTGAAAGTTATTATTAAAATAGCAGTGGACAATAAAATATGAGATGGTAGTGGCTAATAATAAGTGAGTTAGTGCAAATAAATTTTAATTGTTTGTGCAAATATAAGTTTATTCGTCAAAAATTATTTGAACTTTTAATAATTTAGAAATTTAATTTTATACAAATTATTAATAAATAATTTTTATTTAAAATAATTTAAATAAATTTGGTGATATGTTATTTTTTTAAAACTTATTTTTTTGTTTACAAATCTCAATTAGCCAGTTTTATTTAGTAAGATTTGTTACCACGGAATTCTAGAGTTAAGTGTGGTTGAACTGAATGGAGTCTCCATCGGTCCTACACAGAAACGTCTACTAAATTTGCTTTGTATTGATTTTGAGTTTTGAAGACCATCCAATGTTTAAAAATGATGCAAGTTTCCAAATAAGGACGAGTTGTCAAACCAAAACTGGCAACTCATTTTATTACCTATTTCAACTTTTCATGTTTTTAAATATAATCTTGTAATCATACACATTTCATGTCAGCTGATATTCACATGTATCAGCTTCATGTTTTTTTTATATAATCTTGTAATCATACACATTTCATTTCAATTGATATTCACATTTATCAGAAAACGTTCGTTTTAAAATTTGACAGAGTAATTGACCCTTTTTAAAAAAAAATTCAAAACGAGTAACCAACCACTGAAATATAAGTTAGTTACAACCCTAAATCTAGTAAACTAGTTGTAACATTTAAAATTATTTTGAAAAAAACTAACCTTGTTTAGAATTAAAAAGAGAATTACTAGTTTCAGAGAAAAAAAAAATTTAGGATTCTGAGAAAATGAGAAGATGTTTTATTTATAGAAAATTTGTGACAAAACATTATTGTTAGAAACCCATTGAAAATAAACTTAAAACCTTGGTGTTTTGGCGATCGAAATTTTGACCCATCAAAAGTAAATGTTAAATAATTAGTTTTTGGGTTTTTAAATTCGTCAAAAACCATTAAGTTTTTTGAAAAAATTAATAAAACATAACAAATAGAAAATGTATTTTGTTTTATTAACATTTCTAATATATTATTTGAAATTTTTTTTAATAAAATAATGTTATCCGTGTTATTAACAGAAATGCATGTTGACATGTCATCATCATAATAAGTTTCAAATAAATAAATAATTTTAAGTTATTAGGATAATTATCGTATATATCATTATTATTAATTTGATTAAAAAAATCAATATATTTTATTAAACTATATTAAATTCATAAAAACAATTATTTACAAATTATAAATTATAATTATATAATATTATTTATATAAATTTAACACTTATTTGTATTTGTAAATGTAAATTTACAAATTCTATAATATTAGTAATTATAATATAATTAATTATAAATATTTAATTAATAATTACTAACAATATTATATAAATTGTGAATATTTTTTTCCATGTAAAATATGGATATAAATCTAGTTATTTTTATGTCTTTTGACGGTGGTCTTTGATTAGGACGAAATATCTGTCTATGTGTGGTCATAGTTAAGCATCGTATATACTAATTAGTTGATTTCGATATATAAAACTCGAATTTGTAAAACGAACACGTACATTTAACTACTGATATAGAAACCAATGGAAGAAAGAATCAATTGAGTAAACAAAAAAGAAGCAAAGTGGTGTTGGAATTGGAACACAACTGCATTTCAACTTATTTGTACTTTAGATTAGATTCTCAAACTCGTGATCTCCTTCTCCATTTTCCATGCACTTAAACTGCATGCGTACGTACATCACTTTGAATATAAGTCTGATATTTTGTCCGCTTAAATTCTTTTATCTTACCGAAAAGAAAAAGACTTTGCTCTGAATTTTGTCGGTTCTATTTCTTGATATATTCTGGACTACATTTGGTTGTGTGGGCCTGGGCCTAGGCATAAGTACAAATACAACACGTGGCAAAGATTGAATGGTTGTGTACTGTGGAAAACATAACGATCGTCTCAGGAGAAATATGGTCCACATGGAACAACAGACACATACAGACTCAACAGTTTTGCAGGACCGTTCTGATTTCATGCGTTTCTGATTCTGTGGTTATGTTTCTCTCATTTTCAACTATTAGTTAAACACTAATGACCCTTCATCTCTTTCATAATTAAACCTAATTAATTAATCCAATGTGGAGAAAAAAGTGGTATAATGGTGTCCTAATTGCCACTAATGATTCCTCTTCCTTTTCCTATAAAATATTTCCAAAATATGACATATTCAACTTAGTTATTTAACATAGAAAAAAGCTAAGAATACTACTCACATAGAGTAAATATTTCTACATTTTGTCTTATATACATAAATGATTTATTTATAATACGAACATTCCGCATTGATATCTCCCGTGACACATATATAGAAACGTTTGATATGAACTTAAATGATGTGACATTAAATACAATTAGAAGACACCATTGACATTAGAGAATGATAAATGTATTGGGACTTATCTTCATTCATCATTAATTTTTGACACTTATTGTCTCCGATTTTTAATTAGTATCTTTACGAGATAATCCTATTCAAAAGATTCCTCAAAAAGAGAATTTAAGTTATACATTTCTATTTATTTAAATGACAGAATTCCAAAAATCCGCTAAATATATTAAGAGTAATACATTAAAATATCATTTTTAAAATAATTATTCAAAATCTAGCATATTAAAATTAAAAATTTTAAAATAACATAAATAATTATATAAAAATACTTATTTACTTTAAATAAATTATACATAAATATAAAATATTATTTTTTCTAATTTAGGATTTAATTTTTTTCTATTAAAATGAAGTTTTAATGTATTTTAGTATTAAATTTGTGCTATTATTAGAAATTTAAATTATTTTTGGAACAAAAACTTAAAATAATGGTATTTTGTGAATTTCCCATATATTAATTAAAATTAGTTAATTGTTTTTATTATTATTACTTTTACCTAAATTAACTGAACCAAAATATATTTTAATTTCAAATTGGATTTATTTTTTAGAATTCAAATAATTTAAAATTTGAAAAAGAAATGAATTAAACAAAATTGAATTCATTCTTAAAAGATAATAAAGTATTTATTTTATACACTTGCATGTATAGATATATTATCATTACATATAAATTTTCCTAAAAATAATAATGTCAAAATCCGGCAATCATTACGTTCAACGCCACTGAAGAAAGGAAAAGTCCGAGAGATTCCCTCTTTGGTCTTTACTAACACAACGCAAATGCATTGTACAATTGGTCAATAAAAACCAAACTAACCGTCTGCTTATTTTTTTTTATAAGTTAAGAAATTACATATAATTATGATTAATATTATTTTTACAAAATAATGTTTGTCATATTCGTTTGTTAGCTGCAAAAAGTTATGGTTCCGATAAATTATTGTTTGTTTATAATCACCGTTATGTTCTATATCACAATTTTTTTTACTATTGATTAAAACAACGGTACGACTAAAAATCTAACATACAAACAAACATATGATGCAGTTTTAGCCGCAATATTAACCGCAGTCGCAGTTTCAACCGCGGGCAATGAGTAACAAGACTAATGTGTTTTAGACCGTCTTAAAATAATATCATATATTGTTATATCTTAGTAATTACTTCATATTTTCTAAAATATTACTTTTAAATATTTTACATAGATTAAACAATAATTAATATTCAACAATAAAGACATTTTCATGTTATAAACTTTTTATAGATATAAACCAGTAGTAATTCAAATATTTTCAGTTAGTATTTCGTGAAGTTTATAGTTAGCTAATAATTAATTTTTAAAAGATTTATAGAAAATCTTAAAAATCGATCTAATAAAACAATGCTAGTCATAATGCACGTCTGTTAGAGGTGGATTTGTACAAATGGTGTAGAGAAAGTTGTACAAACGCAAAGATCTTCATCTCTATTAGGAAAGGAAAGTCAACATCATCAGTACTAATCATTCTTTTGTTTTGCATGTAAAGAGAGAGAGAGAATGTTGTCTGTGTCTCTCCATTGATGGCTAAAAGTGAGATAAACACAGAATTGCTTGAATTTTAGTATTTTTGAAGCTGGGTTTTAGTTTAGAACATACCCTTTGTATATATATATATATTTTTTTTTATCTTTTTATCTTTAAATGCGTGAAATTCGCTAAAAGAAATCGTTTTAGTTTCATTTTAAAAGAAGAAAATTCTTATCTTGTAGTCGTTGTTGCTTGCAGTTTCCTCTCCTGAAATTACCTTATATAGAGTTCTTAGGGGAAAAAGAAAAGATTTTTCTTTGAAAATGTTGTTACCCATTTCTTTTTCTGGTAATTTCATATAAAAATTTCAAAAAGTAACTTTCTTACCCTGTTTTGTTTGTGTATATAATTTGCTGAAGAATCTGCCTCTGTGATATATTTTCGTGAATTCTACAGTTTCCAGTTTCAACGAACTCAATACTATTAAGCAAAAAAAGATTGGTTTTCCCCCTTTTATCCCAATTCTGAATTTTGGCTTTACTGATTAACATTGTGTTATTACCTGGTTTATTGTTTATGCATCCTGGTAAGATTTCTCTTGTTTTCTATTGTTCTTTTTGCCGAAGAAGATGTAGAGTTTATGGTGAATGCAAGTGTTCTAAAAACTGAATGCAAGTGAACTTCTTTGTATATGCCTTGTTCGAAGATAATTTTGCGCTTGTCTCTCTGAAAGTTGTTGTTTCTCCAGGAAGATATAAGGACCAAAGTGATTATCATCATTTTTCACAAATCCATAGTGCAAAGGTTTGTTTGCATCAGGAAAGCACCTTTAAATATGGTGTAACTTACTTCGATTGTTAGCTTGCTTATAAGGCCACATTGTTTCAGTTTTTTGAAGAATTTCTTAGTTGCTAGAATATTAGTAAGGGGATCAAAGGGATCAAGAAGTTGTCTTGCGCTTGCTCACTCGCAGAATTCTTTCTACCTCTTTCGGCCGTGGTGAAGGACAATGTGTTGGAGTCAGAATCCAGGCGGTTGTACTCGTGGTGATTGTACTCGTGGTGATGGGATAGTCACATTCCCAAAAACTCGAAATGGATTCAGGATAATCTTGTAGGTCTCTTATATGTCTTCTTGACTTCTCCTTTGTGTCTTTTTTTTTTTCATTCTAGTAATTCTGATTTGCGTGTTCAAACATGGTTATGGTGATGATAGATACGAAGCTATGCATCCACCGGTACTCTACACTTATGCAAAGAGAAGAACCAAGAATGATCAAAGTGGCTAGGAGGAGAGCAAAGAATCAACAAGCAAAGTGCCAAGTTGTTTGGGCTGGGCACACGAGAAATAAGAGCTGGACTTTCTATAATAATTTGAGTAGTTTATAATTATCGTTTTAGCTATAAATAGAGAGGGGAATCATTGGGAGAGGTTTATTGATTTTGTAAGGGTTTACTTTTGCAAAGTGGGGAGGGGAGAGACTCCCAAAGCCTTTCTCTCAAACTCTGTATTTTCTTTGAGTAATATTCTGCAAATATTCCTTTACAACAAACTCTAAATCTCATTCTAAAACCTTAACAACTTGGTATCAGAGCACACAAATCTTGCGACCAAGAGAGATGCGACCAAAAAAAGATTCCATGGAGAAAGAAACGTGGGAGAGAGTGATCGAGCATTTGCACCACAATGATGAGCGTATTTCCACATTAGAGATGACAATGGACGACATGAGTAGGCAGTTAGGGAAGCTTGACGTATTGGAAAGGTTGGAGAGGAAGTTCGACGAGGAAGATAAACGAGCCGGAGAGAGGGGAAAAGCTGTTGAAGAAAACACCCAGATTTCGGGGATGGTAACCCATCGAGAAGGGGGAACAGCAACCAGTAGCAGAACCATGGCTCGTCGGCAACAGTTTCCCGAGACGTCGACGGCAGAAAAACCAGAAGCGGTAGCGCGAAGAGTGGAGTTACCAATTTTTGCAGGAGAAAATGCAGCAAGTTGGATCATCAAGATGGATCAGTACTTTGAGCTGTGAGGATACACAGAGGAGGAAAAGCTCCACACGGTGAAGATGAGCTTCGATGAGGATGCTCTGCTATGGTATCGCTGGGAGCGTGACCGGAATCCGTTCCGGAGTTGGGAAGAGATGAAAACGAGGGTTTTATCCAACTTCGTGGGTCATCAATCAAACCCGTGTGAATGGCTCTTGACGATTCAACAGTGCGGCTCCGTCCGTGACTACAACCGGGAGTTCATCACTCTTGCGGCCAACAGTCAGAATCTGCCAAAGCAAGTATTAGAGACGGCATACCTCATAGGCCTTCGTCCGGAGGTGCGCGTACGGGTGAAGCTCCACGAGCCGAAATCTCTAGAAAAAATGATGATGTTGGCTCTTGGAATCGAAGATTGTCTGTTAATGGAGAAAGATTCTGCATCAGGATCGTATGGGAAGGTGAGGACGATCTCCCGTACTACTGTAGCTGGACAGATGGCGCGTGACGTGGCAAGGGGGGACCAAGCAAAATCAGGAGGGGCAATTTTGTCTTTTTTCAAACCACTTAAACCCACTGAAGGAAGAACAACACCGTTTGAAGAAAGGGGAAAACCCTCTTTGCCGAGCTCGCGAATTTTGACCAAGAGGACCCACTATCGGCGGCTGTCACCGGAAGAAATGGAGGAACGCAAGAGAAAGGAGCTTTGTTTTCGGTGTGACGAAAGGTACAACCGAGAGCATCGATGTCAATTTCAAGCCCTTGATGTCTATCTCGTGCAAGATGACAGCACCGAGACGCGGGTGGAGAATCGAGAGGAGGAGGAGAAGGATCCAGAGGAAAACGGGATGGCGGAGATGGCGGAGCTATCCATGAACTCCGTGGTGGGAATTACATCGCCTAAAACCATGAAGGTTAAGGCTACAATACGAGGAGAAGTCGTCGTCACCCTCATTGACTCCGATGCATCATACAACTTCGTTTCTTCGGAGCTGGTGAGACGTCTATCACTACCCACCAGCAATACACAAGGATACGGGGTGATTATGAGAACCGGACTCATGGTGCGAGGTGAAGGCATATGCCGAGGGCTGCGGTTTCAATTACAAAATTTGGAGGTAGAGGCTGACTTTTTACCATTGGAACTGGGTAGTGCAGACGTAATTTTGGGAATATAGTGGCTTGAGACGCTTGGAAATATGGAGGTGAACTGGTGGCTACAAGTGATGCGTTTCCAAACGCCAAGAGGTACGATCACCCTCAAAGGGGTTCCGAGTCTTTGTACATCGCCAATTTCGCTGAAATCGCTTTGGAAGGCGATAAAAAAGGGGAAACAGGAGTAATGATTGAGCTAGGAAGCATGGAGCAGATGGGCCTAGCAAGCCAAAGAACAAGTCTCAATTCCGACTTACAACAGATTTTACACCAGTTTGAAGATGTGTTCGCGGAACCAGAAGGATTGCCCCCCTCAAGAGGTCGAGAACACGCGATCGTGCTTAAGCCAGGAGCAGCTCTCGTCAATGTGAGACCATTCAGGTACCCGCATATATAGAAAACAGAAATTGAAAGACAAGTTTCAGCCATGTTGGCAACCTGGATTATCAGATCGAGCGGGAGCCCGTTCTCGACCCCGGTACTTCTAGTTAAGAAGAAGGATGGAAGATGGAGGTTTTGCGTTGATTATCGTGCGCTTAACAAAGCAACAGTCGCAGATAGTTATCCCATTCCCATGATCGACTAGTTACTGGATGAGCTACATGGAGCCGTAGTGTTCTCGAAGCTCGATCTACGTTCCGGATATCACCAGATTAGAGTGCGAGCTGACGACGTGCCGAAGACAGCCTTCAGGACACACGACGGTCACTATGAGTTCGTAGTGATGCCCTTTGGCCTCACCAATGCACCGGCAACATTCCAATCTTTAATGAACGACGTGTTTAGACCGCATTTGAGGAAGTTTGTCTTGGTTTTCTTTGATGATATTTTGGTCTACAGTCGGACAATGAAGGAACATCGGGATCATCTGGTTAAGGTTTTGGGAATCTTACGCGCGCACCAACTCTATGCCAACCAAAAGAAATGCTCATTTGGATGTGCAGAATTGGAATATCTGGGACATGTGATATCCAAGACAGGAATAGCAGCGGATCCAGAGAAGATTAAAGCCATGGTGCATTGGCCTACGCCACGATCAGTTCGTGAATTACGAGGATTTCTAGGTTTGATAGGCTATTACCGGAGGTTTATTAAAGATTACGGCATTATCGCCAAAGCTCTCACAGATCAATTGAGAAAGGACATATATTTGTGGGGACCCGAGGCTGAGACCGCGTTTGAGGCTCTGAATACAGCCATGACTTCGGTTCCTGTGTTAGCACTACTTGACTTTACAACACAGTTTGTGGTGGAGTCTGATGTGTCGGGAACAGGTTTAGGTGCTGTTTTAATGCAGAATTCCAGGCCAATTGCGTATTTCAGCAGAATTCTCAGCAAGCGGGAGCGTCTATGATCAATTTATGAACGAGATTTAATGGTAGTAGTTCTAGCTGTTCAGAAATGGAGACATTACCTGCTAGGACGACGATTTCTTGTTCGGACTGATCAGAAAAGTTTGAAATTCTTACTGGAGCAGAGGGAAATTAATATGGAGTACCAACGGTGGTTAACGAAGCTGCTCGGATTTGACTTTGACATACAATACAAGCCTGGGTTGGAAAATAAAGCGGCAGATGCACTTTCCCGACAAGGAGCGACTCACTGGTTACTAGCGCTTACCGTTCCGGCTGCATTGCACTTAGAAGATATTTATAAGAAGGTGGAAAATGATCCAAAACTCAACAAGATTATCACGCAGCTACGTGAGGGCACAGCTGAACCGAGCAAGTACGCTCTTATCCAAGATCGCTTGTTGTACGATGGCAGGTTGGTCCATCCCCGCAATTCTTCTATCATCAGCGCCATTCTCAAGGAATATCATGATGGAAAAATTGGTGGACACGCGGGGGTGCTGAAAACACAGAAACGGATTTATGCACAATTCTTTTGGGAGGGAATGATGAACGACATACAGCTTGCGCAGAATATCAAAGACAGAAGTATTCTACTCTTGCTCCAAGGGGATTGTTATAACCATTGCCCATCCCAAACAGTATATGGGAAGATATTTCGCTTGATTTCATTGAGGGGTTGCCACGATCACAAGGGTCTGGCGGGATTATGGTAGTTGTGGACAGGATGTCCAAATACGCCATTTCATTGGAGTCCGCCACCCTTTTTCAATGCCGGATATTGCTCTGTTATTCATCCGGGAGATAGTAAGGCTACACGGTTTTCCGCGGACGATGGTTTCCGATCGCGATAAGATCTTTCTCAGCCAATTTTGGAAGGAATTATTTTGGCTAGCAGGAACCGATCTCTGATTTAGCACAACGTATCACCCGTAGTCTGATGGGCAAACCGAAGTCGTCAACCATAGTCTGGAGACTTATTTGCGATGCTTTTGCAGCGACCAACCGAAGCAGTGGGTGCGTTACTTACCCTGGGCCGAATATTGGTATAATTCTTCCTTCCATTCAGCCATCCAAACCACCCCATTTCGTATTGTGTACGCCCGGGATCCCCCACATCTCCTCAAATTCGAGACCAGTTCCACTAACAACACGGACTTGGAGCAGCAACTGTTGGAACGAGACGCGATGTTGAACTTGATCAAGGAACACCTTCAACGGGCACAACAGAGGATGAAACTCCAGGCTGATTCGCATAGGCGAGACGTGCAGTTTGAGGTTGGTGATAGAGTTTTTCTTAAGCTCCGACCCTATCGCCAACAGTCGTTAGCACGTCGTCGGAATGAGAAACTGGCCCCACGATTTTATGGACCGTTTCCGATTGCTACTCAAGTTGGACCAGTGGCGTACCGTCTAACGTTACCTCCGAAGGCAAAAATACACCACACCTTTCATGTATCTCAGCTTAAAAAGGTAGTGGGCGATTTATCACCTATTTTCCCTCTTCCTCCTCAACTCCAGCGTGATGGAATACTTCAAGTCGAACCAGTAGCTGTATTGGAGACCCGAACTCATCCAACAAGCGGACACGAGGAACTATTGATTCAATGGAAAGACTTACTGGCTTACGAATGTTTTTGGGAGCTAAAAGAAGTTATAGCCAAGCAATTTCCTCACTTCAACCTTGAGGACAAGTTTGATTTCGAGGAACGGGGTATTGATAGATATGAAGCTATGCATCCATCGGTGCTCTACACTTATGCAAGGAGAAGAACCAAGAATGATCAAAGTTGCTAGGAGGAGAGTAAAGAATTAACAAGCAAAGTACCAAGTTGTTTGGGCTGGCACACGAGAAATAAGAGCTGGACTTTCTATAATAATTTGAGTAGTTTATAATTATCGTTTTAGCTATAAATAGAGAGGGGAATCATTGGGAGAGGTTTATCGATTTTGTAAGGATTTACTTTTGCAAAGTGGGGAGGGGAGAGACTCCCAATGCCTTTCTCTCAAACTCTGTATTTCCTTTGAGTAATATTCAGCAAATATTCCTTTACAACAAACTCTAAATCTCATTTTAAAACCTTAACAGGTGACAGGGGTTGGGGTTGTTGACAAGCTAGAATTATCTACAAACGTCGATGACAAGGCAAAGAATCTGGAAAGACTTTTGTCTAATTCAACGGATTAGCCTAATAGATCTGAAAAAGAAGATGGAGATGACCGATAAACAAGGCAGAATTTACAAGGCTGATGTGGTTATGGCGAAGAGACAGTTGAGATAAATGGAAGAAGCTATCTTGAAGCTGACAAACGCAAACAAGAGTCTCTAAAAAATTGAGGATATCAGAGATGTCAGAAATATATACAGAAAGTATTAGAATGTGTGAAAGACCCACATTGGAAGTTGGGACTTTCTACACAAGTATATAAAGGATATGGGCTACTCCACTCATTGCCAATTGGTTTTGAGTTGGATGCCCATGTTTCCTAATATGGTATCAGAGCCCCAGGTTAGCCCGACATGCAATTTTCCACAAAAATGGTTTCCCACATTGGTAGTGGCCCGTATAAGTGGCCCGTATTGTCGTAGTATGTTCGAGATGTTGGTGCGTGTCTCGCCCACATCTCGAGGAGGCCTATTAGAATGTGTGAAAGTCCCACATTGGAAGTTGGAGACTTTCTACACAAGTATATAAATGATATGAGCTACTCCACTCATTGCCAATTGGTTTTGAGTTGGATGCCCATGTTTCCTAATAGAAAGGTTATATGGAGAATTCAAGAAATGGGTTTGAGAAGATAGAGCAGCTGCCGATTAATATGCAGAACATTGAGGAAACACTGATGTTTCCAGCGTGTAGGACAGTGATTCTTTTGAGAGACATTATTCAGAAGGGCTGGAAAAGGACTGCAAGAAAGAAGAAAAACCGGTTCTGTGGGTGCATAAGATCTTCCACTAACGAAGAGTAGGTTGACTCATAAGGTAATAACATCTAGTATTTTACAGATTGTCCATAAAGATATTCGTTGAACTTACTCTAAAAGTATTTATATGGTATGATTTATGAAATAATGGAACAACTAGCCTTAAGATGTATTTTTCAGTGGTTGTTACTCTAGATGTTTCCATTCATGGCTGATCCAGCAACTCAGATTTTTCAGAGCGAGGTTTTGATAGCTCTTCTAGATAAGTGGATAAGAAACCTATATATCACACGAAATGTTTGGGTTTTGTTGTGAAGAACATGATGGATTGACATCTTTATTACACAACCACTGAAGTACAGACGCTAAGTGTGCTAACTTACTACCAACTAGAAGTTGACTTTTATCATCTCTCACCTTAAAAAAAGATTCAAAGAATTTTCATAGCTACATCACATGCTTTTCAGTGTTGGGGAGTGAGAGAAGGAAATGATGGAATCGAATGCAATATCAGTTTCCGTCCGCCATTTCTTCTCCCTAAGATTGACCCTGAGCTCGATGAGTCCAGATGAGGAGGAGAGACCCTCTTACCATTGGGAGAGACAGCCTTGATGTTATCTATAGGTGAGTGGCTGAGAATCTCAGGCATTTCTTCAGCTACATCCTCTGCAACTGTCTCGAATGACTTCTCAGTCTGGGATTGAGTCAAATTAATTCCCGGTTTTCTTAAATGTTGGCTGTTAAACTTCCCTGAGGAAGATCCACCTCCAAGAAGAGACTGTGGAGGAGGCATCTTGTTCTTAGATGATGAGAAAGGTAGTGGAACCAGCTTTTGTCTGAAAGTAGCAGAAATACAGCGATTCAGCTGATTTAGATTCACATCAAAACTCCTTTAGAATTTTTTTTATTGTACCTGTAGATGGACAATGGTGTCGTAGGTAGAGCAGAACTCTCCTCCTTTCTCATTAAAACTTCAATGTCCTGTTGGGTTTTGCTTTTCTCAGATGTTTCATTTTCCTCTTCTTGTTCGGTTTCCATGTCAACAATGGAAGACCCTGAGATATTCATTAAGTAGAATCAGAATCAGATAGAGAATATTTGATCATTAGTAATGAAAATTCAGAAGCAGAGAAGCTAACCATCTTTGCGACCGAACGCGTTCTTACATCCTTCACATCTACAGTTTATGGAACACCCCACGCCACCCTTTAATGTAACATCCGACCAAATAATAGGAATCAGACGAAAGGAAGTTAAGCACATTGTTCCATTAGAAGTACATATATGAAAGCAACAAAACCTGGTAGCATTCACAGTATTTCTTCAGACAGTTCGATTTCTTGCAGTTGCAGCCACGTTTATGGCGCGCAGAAGCTGGAGTTTTGCTTGCATCGTCCTGTGGCACAATTTTGTTATTCCTTCAAACAAGATAACAAAGAAAAGGATGATGGAGAGGAATAAGAGAATGGGGAAAAATATCATACCCCGGTTTCTAGAACTGAATCAGAGGTCCTAATGACTTTAGGAGCAAATGCAAGTGGATTCCGAGATTCGATCTGTTTGCGAGTAGCCAAGACGGTATCTTCATGAATAGGCTTGTTGAAGCAATCTATACATGAACATGGCTCTATGCAATAGACTCCAGCAGCAAAGCATTCACAGTAACTGCGCACAATCATTAAGAGACTCAACACCAGACCTTTTGAAGAGCCAAAGACCAAAAAAATGGAACCTGGAAGCTTACAGTTTCAAACACTTGGACTTTTTGCAGTTGCATCGCTTACATGACTCTCCTTCTCCAGCTTCCAACTTAAGCCTGTGTGTTTACAATGGCAACGGTCATTAAAACAGAGAAAAGAATATATATGGAGGACATCAAAAGAGACTTACCTCTTCTTCTTAGGGCTGCTTAAATTCAATTCTTCCAAGGCTGGTTCAGCAGGAACATCTTGAACTGCATCTTCCCTGGTTTCATTTTCTGTTTGGTCCAAAGTTTCTTGCAGTGTAGAGCTTGAGCCTTGTAAACCGACTTGTATCTTCCCAGAATCCGAGTAATCATGAGTAAAATTGGTTTTACAGTCCATTGAGGACATTAAAATGGCATTCAGATGAAGACCAATACTGGGTACAACACATCTCAACGAGGATTCACAAGCCACGGTGTTATTCTCACTCGCTATTTGCTTATTCCCCGGCATCTCAAAGTCCAGGCAGCGTCTTCTTATACCGCGGTGCAAGAATGAAACAGCCTATCACAGGAAGAAGACGACTCTTTCAGTGATCATTTATAAGACACTGATGATAAACTAATTGGGATATTATTCCTGATATTACCTCATAAGGAATCGTATCTGAAGACTCTGGTTCTTTGTTTGAATCAGGCTGCATTGTTGGCATCTCCACACCAGCAAAAAACCGTGCTTCGGAGGTTGATGCTCTCTGCATCATAAGGCATCTAAAAGCCTCTGAATCATTAGGTGAGTCGAAAATAAGAAGTTCAGAAGCATCTGAAATGAAACTTCCCCAATCCGGGGTTTCGCTTTTCCCCTGAGCATTATCATACATCTTCTGCAGCACTATTCCTGCAGCATCCTCAGATGAATCATTCACTCCTTGAGGAGGAGCGTCTGGAACAAGCGAAAGATCGGTGGTATCTCTGCCAATCGGTGAAGCTACGGAATCATCATGATTTGTTCCGCTACCTTCATACTTTTGTGGCAGCTCCATTTGAATTGAAGCTTCTTCTCCCATGGAAGCATCTCTATTGAAATCTTTAGTATCTTCTGCTTCTGCTGCAACTTCTTCGTTAGAAATAGACTTGCCTCGGGATTCCTCCACAGGATTGGTAGGATCAGAAGAAGAATTATGAGTTTTGAAGAATCTGGATTCTTTGTGAGAAGAAGTTAGGTGTGGTGAGGTGAAAACAGAGGGAGGGGAAGTGAAATTCAGAGAGCTAAAATGGTGGGGAATTGGAATAGATTTCACAGGTCTTATGGGAGACAAACTGTTTATGTAGTTGAACACTGGAGAATCCTGCATTTTCGGACAACAACAAAAAGGGGGAAATTATGAAACTTTTTGTGCTGAAATTAAGGTAAGAGCAAAAGATAACAGATTCAAAATTAAGAATCTCAAGAAACAGTACAGACAACAAAAAAAGTACAGATTTTGCAGTGAATTGAGGATGGTTGATCATATTTGTGTTCGTTGGTTAAAGTGTGAACAAAAACCGTCAAAGTAGAACAAATCTAAAACCAGTTACAATTGTGTGTTTGTATCTAAGCTAACTGCTTTGACTTCAAATAAAACCAGAAAAAAATGAAGGAAAGTTAAGACAATAGTTCTCTAATTTGTGTATCCATTCAACCTCTGAAATCTGGATTTTTTTTTCTATACGAAAAAGTTGGAAATTTCAGAGACTCCATAGAAACCTGAACAGAAGAAGAAATATAAAAAAACACTGAAGTTTGACCAAAAACAGTAAATGAGTTATAGAGAAAAACCTCGAATTTGGATATGGAAATTGGAGTTCCGGTCTGGGTAATGCTCTTCTGAGGCGTATTCATTTTTCAACACACAGACAAAACTCACATCCACACACACACTATCTCTCTCTCTCTCTTATCTCTGAAGAAAGTCTCACTCTTTCTCTCTCTCTCTCTCTCTCTCTTTCTTAGTGGAAGAAGATGGAGGAGATTCAAACAAGAGCAAAGGCGGGAAAATGGAGATATTGTCAGAAGAGACCCACCACTGACCACTCGCAACTTTCCCTAACACCTGTCTTTCTTTCTCTGTATATGTATACACAAATGTATGTACCTACGTATCTCTCTCTCTCTATGTATATGTCTATGTGCAAATATAGTGAATAATGAATCCTTGATGCTTTGCTTTGTCTACAATCAAGTCAAGCCAAGTAATATTTTTTCTCGATTCTTTCCTTTTAATAAAGTAACGGACACTTGTATTTTTCTTTTCTTTTTCTTTATTGGAACAAAATATAACAATTCAATAAATACATTCTAAAATTACAGTTTTATTCACTGTTTCTCTTTTGTTTGCATGCAATATTAGAAAAATTTCCTCTCTTTTTGTTAAGTGCTGATGTATCCATTTAGTCACTAAAATAAAGACCATGTCTTTTTTATATTTTTTTTATTTTATTTTTAAAAGACTGGCAAAGTATTGTTAAAAAAACAAATAATGAAAAGGAGCACATTATAAGGCTAAATAGAGGAGAATTTATCTATTTATATCTAATCACGAGGAAGCACTTATCATGAAAATTAAACTGAAACTAATTGTTCAATTATTTCAGAATAATAGTAATTAATTCTGATCAAATTAATGAGTAATAACGTTCGATAAAATTAATAGATTGCTGCATAAAATGATTGCCTCGGCCATTTCTTGTTATTAACATTCTTGTAATTACCAAATCTATTTAATTAAAATAGTTTATTCTCTATCATTATATAATTAGATATATTTAACCTACAATACTATTAATACAAAATCTATGATATTTATAAAATCATCCAAAAAACATTTACGTAATTATGATTTTACTAACCGTTTTTATGCATTTTTAGTCAGAATTATGTCATCTTCCAAAATGTTTTGTTTCCGAATACCAAAACCGTTATCCATGTGATGGCTCATTAAAATTCGCTATATAAATTTTATATTATCATATTACGAGGTACGACTACAATATTCAGATTTATATGTAAAAATATGAGTAAAGGTCTTTAACAAAAGAAAAGAGTATTTTACAGTAATCTAGAATGAATTTATAGGAATTTGTCAATTAAAATACATAGAGCCGAGCTATGATAATAAAATAAATTTTCTTGTAATATATATATTAATAAATACTTACAAATCTTTTATTTTTGATAGCCAAACATGCCATCCCCGTGACGCCTTTAAAAGCTAAAGCTCTAAAAATTTAATTTGTAAATTCGCCGGTGGGGTTACGTTTTGTTAGTTATTACGTGATTTTTTTACTGAATTTACATTTATATCCCTGTCCTTATCCTTGGAACTATTTTATTGCTCTATGGGTATATTCGGATTTAACTAAAATGACAGCTAGGCGTTATGTGACATTGGGCGGGAAAATGGATTTGGAAGGCAAGGACGTTTCCTGTACGCTAAGGTTTACCGTGTTATTGTGCGCTATTTGACATTGTTTGGATCTGATGGATGACGGTTTGGACACGTGTATGCATTATGATGAATAAATTTGACTTTGCAAAAGTGTGTACAATCGTCCAACTACGTAGACTTTACGTGATCTATGTGATACGACGTCGTCTTTGTTAATGTATTTCTTATTCAGAATTAGGTAACTCGTATTTTTTATTGTAATTAATAATATGTGTCTAATTTCGGGAGGATTTATCGATCATTAGTTGGTAAAGATGTATAATCAAATTTAAGAAAAAATATATATATATATACATATAAATTTTAAAAATATATATATATATATATATGTGTTTGAAGATTTGAAATACAAAATTCGGTATGTTATCCGGTACGGTGATGGTTTTGTTTTATATTAAAAGAAAAATGTCGGTTGACCACATGCTAGTTTTGCATTCTTGAGAGATCAAATTCAAGATCGAAACTGCAAATCCAAAATTTACATTGTTTGTTACAGACCTATGGTTTAATATGGGACTCTAACGGATCGGATCGGATAGGATCGGATAGGATCGGTCGGATCGGATCAGACCGGACCGGACCAGACTGCAATTACTAAAAATAGTGAAATGCAACATTTTTAGTTTTATTTTATCAATACACATTTTGAATTAATGTCATTTTCATTTGTTTTTGTTTGGTATGAAAATGTCATTTTCATTTAATTTAATATCTTTTACTTGTGGAATTTATGTATCTGTTTTAAGTCCTTATCTTTTGATCTTTGAACGTGAGGTGATGAGCTCGAATCAATCTAATTTTCTTTATTAATATTGTTGACTTGGCGTTTTGATTATGCTTATTTGTTGAGCTAATGAGGTAAATCGGCACATTAACTTTACTTATTTTCCATCAAATTTTTTCTTCGATTTTCCTTTTTAAAAGCCTTTTGATGTGTTGCTTTGTGGGTTTGAAAAAGATTGAACACCAAAATTATTTATTTCACTAATTAGTATTTACTGCTCAGATTTTTTTTTTATCTGTTTTGATTCTTTAGCTTGTAGTAACTGAACTTGTGGTGATCGATCAATACTAGTTTAGCACTAATTTTCTTATTAATGTTATTGACTTGAAAACATCTCATTATTTTATCTTGAAAAAATATTTTTAAATGATATAATATTGTTTATTAGTAAATATAAATTACATATTTATATAATTTTAACTTTTATTTAAAATTATATTTAATATTAATTTATATATATATATAAATAAGGAAATAAATATTAATTATTTTTTACGAATTTAATAGTATGTTTTGATTAGTTTAATAAAATATATTGATTTTTTAAATAAATTAATAACAATTACATATATTGTAATTATTTTAATAATTTAATTATATTTATATATTTATTTGAAATTTATTCTGCTGATAAGTACATCATTTGTTTTGTCATTTCATCACAACGAACCGACCCAATAGTCCAATATCTTCATACGAAGATTTATCACCCTCTATCGAGAGGCGGTGGAGTCGAATAATAACTACATACCTCTGAAATATACATATCAATACGTTATTAATGTTGATAACATGTTAGCAGAGATTACTTTAAATAATATGTTAAGATATTATAAATCTATTTGATATGTAATGTAAAAATAATCGTTAAACAAAAGTAATATAAAAATTCGTGAAGAAAGCAAAAACATAATATGTAAAATTAAAAGAAAATTTATAATAAAACACGACGGATTATTGTATAAAATTAAAGTCCGTAGAAATCATATGGAGAGAAGAAAAAGCTCATTCTTGGCATAAAGAAGCTTCATGCCAAAATCATCGTGTCGACCAAACATGCTGCATGTAAGATCACGTGCTTACACCCATAAAAAAAAAAAAGAAGATCACGTGCCTTACAAAAAACATTGTACGTGACCTCAGCAAATAAGAAAGAGAGATTATTTGATAATATAAGAAATCATGTTAAAATTAACCACAACATAGTTGTTAATTAGTAGATAAACAGGTCTTTTTTTTTAAATCAATGTATTACAAATTTGTTTCGTTGAACTTTAGTGGAATGTCAGGTTTCATTTATGTACTTTGATAGCAGATTAGTCAGAGAGATTAAGAAAGACTACGAAATCAGTATATAATTATTTACATTTTAATTAGTAATTTAGTCAAGATCCTCTCTAAATGTTTCTCACCAATGACAATCCATCCATGTTGGAACCATGTTGGAATATGTGCTAGACGCTAATTGAACGATTAAAATGGATCTAGATTTTAACCAAAAAAATTAGAGATTATTCGACTATTATGCATATTGTAGTTTTTGATATATTTATTATTATATATATATATGATAATTTATAATTATTTATAAATATAATAAAATTTTATGTTTAATATTGTATAAAACATATTAAACTAATTTTAGATCCAATACATTATGATTTTTATTTATATTATTAATCTAAATTAAAATATATTTTCATTTGAAGTTGTTTTTATATATATTTTAAAAAATTAAAAATTAAAAAAATAGACTACCGTCTAAGCAATTAGGCATGTGTTTAGATGAATTATATAGATAAAAATTAAAAATCTAATTTATTTGATCGATTTAAACAAAATTCAAAAATCTAATTTATGTGACCAATTTAAACTAATATGTTTTTGAACAGAGATTGGCAACAATAAAAAGCGAACGTATATGTTTGTACTGTGAATTTTCAATCATTACTTTTTCTCTTTTCACACATATCCTATATATAAATTTTTTTATATAATTAATTTTTTATAATAATAAAAATATTAATATAATAATATTTTTAACGAAGATAATCGGTATGCGTATCTTTTGACTTATGTACTCATGAATCAAGGCGAATTTCAACTTTTTCTTTCTTACCTTTTTAGTATCAAAATATATGAATTTTAATTTAATAAAGTGGAACCACGCCGATGTATATGATATGAAGACTTTCTTTATACCCACAATGTCTGGCTCCTTGAACAAATAACAAACCATCTTATAAAAGAGGGATGTTCATTTGAGGTTTTTCGAAGATAATACATATATATAGTATGTTTTTGTAATATCTAGTTTTTGAAGCTGAGAATGTTATATGTATTAAATCTCATTCCCGTTTTTCAATTTTGTGGGATCTTATAAAAATAATATTTCCACTCATTATCGGATAAGTGAAACTTATTATTTTTGACTTATATATGTGAGAATCCAATTTGAAAAGTTGAGTTTTGGATGAAAAAAACGATTTTAAATCTTTTTCTGTATTTTCAGAATTCATATAAAAAACTAAAACTAAGTGTCGTAACCGACGAATTTATATTATTTATCGTATCGAATGAGATTCACATTTAATTCATTTTGACATTACTCTGTAATTCATATGGTACACTACTCTTTTATAGGTTGGATTTTGGATATTATCCCATATTTAATTTTTGGGTTTTCGGTTGATTTCGGCCCAATTAGTTTTTTCAAATTATTTGGATCTCATAATTGAATTGATAGCCAACAATATTCTTAATATATTATTTGAAAAACATTGTAAGAAAATAATCTTATCATGAATTGTTATTAACATGAATATCATGTTGACGTGTCATCACCATAATAAATTTAAATATATAAATAGATTTAAATAAATAATTATAATATATGTGATTGTTATTAATTTAGTTATAAAAATAATATATTTTATTAAACTAACCAAAAAATACTATTAAATTCATAAAAAACAAATGTTTTTATTTTCTAAATTTATATATAAAAAATTAATATTAAATAAGATTTAAAATTATATGAATAACTAATTTATATTTAGTAATAAAAAATATTATATAATTTACGAATATTTTTTTCATACAAAACTTGGGTATAAATATAGTATTACATTATACATGCTGTTAAAATTATTACTAAATAATCACTTCTTATGGTTTATGCAGATAAATCGAAGCTTGTTGCCACGATTTAGTCAGAAAAAGCAACTAATAATGTGTTTTGTCCTATAAATTTTTCTTACGTCAACTATAAGCTAATGATGAAGTAGTATGATATTTATTCATATGTTATTGACTTTTTTTAGAAAATAGATATATGTACATGTCAATATGTCATGTTGTGACACAAAACGATAAATTTTTTTATCACTTACATTTCTGAGCACTCTGCGACGGAAATGCAACAAAGAGACAAGCATTTTACTCGAGAGGAAATTCGAGTTGAATTATTTGCTTCTATCACAAAGCTCCAAGTCTATATGGTTACACTTTGAGTTCTTTAAAACCTATTGGAGTATGGATGGAAATGAAAAACTTAGCCACATTGGAATTCTACATCCACTTTACTGACCCACATGCAGTGTTATAAATGTTGGTACAAAAGTTCCAAGGTAGTTGCACAGGTGGTGCACTAATAAGAAATATCTACGTTGAACACATAATGCAATTTGAATGGAATTTAATAGATATGACGTGGCGAGTTATAAATGTATAAACTTGAGAATATTGTGCAAGATAAAAATATGAACAATAAAAAAAATATTTGATGAATATTATAGATATATTAAATATGGAATTATGAAATATATAAGAATTCATGTAAATAGAAGTATGATAAAAAATATTAGATTAAGGTATCTGAGAGTCAGAACAAAGAAATGAGTTGAGAAAAACTCGATGAATGAATAAAGAACGTGTGCGACAATCGCAAAAATGAGATTGGATAGATTAAAAATTGGCCAGCTACGAATCGAGTGTAGTAAAATTGATTAAACAAATTATAAGAATTTTGTTTAAATGATTTAATAAATTTTGTATAAGTTTGCACACTTATACTTCTATATTCAAAAATATCTTTATATTCTAGTACTTTTTAATAAATGTAGAAATAGTCTTCGATTATATACCCATTTCTTATTGTAATGCAATTATTACAAAACTCTTTGGTACAATAACTTGACCTATATTATTTCATAAATGCTTTATAATTATAGATACTCTCCATGCAACTAAACTCTTCTCATAGGTTCATTTGTTGGATCTAGCAATGCATCTTAATAAAACGATTCCCTGTACTGGTTAATAGAGAACTATGTGGCTATTTCAAGACCACATATGATCTTTTTCAAGGCTGACCTTATTTTGTTGTATCTATTTGTCTCTTTGGTATCAAAATCTTATAGAACAAAGCTCCACCGATGCTTGGCTTAGTGTGGCACAAGTAAGAACAAAGGTTCATCGGTTTCTAGAAACCGCAAGGAAGACTAACTCTTTTGCTACCTGAAATTAGTTATAGCTTCTCCTCTCCAAAGACAAGATACAATTTAGCTTTGGGTTCTAACTACTGGCAAAGCTAAAAATCGATTGGTGTTTGCTGATTTTTGGCTAAGTATTATTGTGATTGTTGTGGGCACCAGATTTAGCTCAGAACCTGAACCGACTACATTGAACCAAACCGGGCCAACCAGATCACAAATAACCTAGTCAAACCTATTTATTTGTAACTGTCGAAATTTATGATTTTGTAACTTAAATTGCAATTAATTCATTAAGAATTAATTGCCTAAAAGTAGTATAAAAAGAGGATGAACCTCATTTGTAAAGGGAATCCAAAATATATTGAGAATAATATAAGAACTATTCAGAATTCTTTGTGTGAGAGCTGAACTTGTTTATTCAGTTCTAACATTTGGCGCCGTCTGTGGGGATAACTCACCCTAAGTAAGAAAAAAGAATCATCAATCACAATGTCGAGCTCCGACGATGATCGCTCTGATTCCCTCTCGGAGATTAAGGCTCTGTTGATGGACCTCAAGTCAACTGCCGACAAGCAAAAAGAATCCAATGACAATCTCGTGGCGCGGTTTAACACACACGAAACCCAAGTCTTGACGCAGCTCAACAACCTTACGACAGCTCAAGCCGAGCTCGAGTCGAGAGTAATGGCGCTCAGCGCACCGAGCGGTTTCCAAGTCGAGGAACACCCTCAACAGAGATCCGCTAGAATGCACCTCGACTTTGGCACCCGACCCGAGGATTGAGTCATTTCCAGCACGACTCCTCGCGCCGATCTCCTCCCAGGAGAAACATCGGGCACCCCACCGCCATCGCAACCCCACGCGAGGTTGTCGCGAGAAGAACCCACGCTACTCCCTGTTCTTGGACAAGGTGTAGACCGTGGTCAAGCCCTACCTGGAGGACGCTACGAGAACTCTCAGGAAAACCCCAATGTGGTGGGATACGTGAGTCTCCGGAGATCCATTGAAAGAAGTAACGCCGGGCTCGCAACAATGACCTCTAAAGTTCATAAAGCATCAAGCGCAGCCCCGAAGATCGATCGCGTGATTGAAGAAACTGAGAAGTCACCATTCTCATCTCGGGTAGCGAACACGCAAGTGAAGGAGACTGGCAAGCTGAGATTGCCGGTCTACGAAGGAAACTCGGATCCGAAAGCATATATGACAACATTCCGAATCGCCGCGAACCGAGCCCACTTCAGCGAGGAAGAAAAAGACGTGGGATATTGCAGGTTATTCGCAGAAAATTTAGTGGGACCTACGCTCGATTGGTTTTCTCAATTACCAGAAAATTCAATCGATAGCTTCAATCAGTTATCGACAGTGTTTATCAAGCATTATTCCATCTTTATGGGAAGCGGAGCGACTGATGCGGACCTGTGGAATGTCACGCAAGCCGAAACGGAGTCGCTATGGTCCTATATAGAAAATTTCAAGAAGGTGAAGGCCAAGATAGCCGGAGTCAGCGACTCGACAACACTCGCCGCCCTGAAACATGGACTCTGGCACGAGTCCCCTTTCCGTTTTGATCTGACGATTCATAAGCCAGAGACGATCGAGGACGCATTACACAGATCGACAAACTAGATAGTAGCCGAAGAGGAGAAGTTGGCACTCGCCAGAAAATTCAAGCCGAGCACAAGTGGAGCAGAATCCTTTCTAAACCAAACACGGTTCGAGAAAAGAGACGGAAATGATACTCGTACGTACGGCACTGGAAAACTAACATATGCTATAGATCGGAACCCTGAAAGAAATGCAGAGGGTAGTCCAAGAAGAAAGGGTCGAGACGAGAATGCATACTACGAGTTCCATAAGTGTAATGGACACGCCACTAAGGACTGTTTCAACCTAAGGGAATTCTTAATGGCAAAGTATCTCACAAGAGACCTCTCGGGCTGCGAGGCTAAGATAGACGAGGGAGAAGCCCAGCGCAACGAAGAGGAAAATGCAAATAATAAGCGGGGCAGACCATCTTCCAAGAAGGAAACGAGGATTCAAACATAGAAGAAACGAATAGATTTCATAATGGGAGGATCAAAATACTGCCGCGACTCTGTAACATCAATAAAGACCTGGCAACGAAAAGCCGATTTCGGACGATTTAAGTTTGAAGAAAGCTCCGGGCCAGTTCTATCTTTCTCCGAAAAAGATGCCGCTCACCTCAACAGCCCGCACGATGACGCACTAGTCGTCGAACTAGACATCGGACCCAATTGCGAGGTGTCAAGAGTCCTAATCGACACCGAGAGCTCAGTCGACCTACTTTTCCTAGAAACACTACGAAAGATGAGAATCGACAAGGAGGATATTCAAGGACCTCCCCTTCCCTTGACAGGATTCAATGGGGTAACCGAGATGTCATTAGGTACTTTGAGGTTACCCGTCTCGGTTAAGGGGGTGACTAAAATGGTTGAATTCACGGTGGTGGACAGATAAGCAACTTACAACGTCATCCTCGGCATACCCTGGATTTACGCAATGCAGGCAGTCCCCTCGACATATCATCAGTGTGTGAAATTCCCAACACCAACAGGAGTAGGAGTGTTACGAGGGAACCAAAAGAGCTCACGGATATGCTATATGAGTGGGCACCGTCTCCGACTTCAATAGCAATTAACAAGTGGAGACGAGTCCAAAAAATTAGAAAAGACAGAAAGTCGGAAGGGTCTCCAGTCCAACTCAATAATTCAAGTCCCTCTCGATCCAACAAACCCGGATCGGAGCGTCGCCATAGGGGCAGACTTGGACCATATGATCAGACAAGAGTTAGAGGCTTTTTTAAAAGAGAATAAGAATACGTTCGCTTGGACCACCGAGGACATGATCGGGATCCCCGCCGATGTAATCACCCACGAGTTGAACGTTGACTCGGCATTCAGGCCGACCAAACAAAAACGGAGGCAGATAGGGCCAGAGAAAGCTCAAGCCGTGAACGAAAAAGTAAAAAAACCTCTCAAAAATGGAATGATTCGTGAAGTCCGATACCCAGAATGGCTAGCTAATCCAGTGGTAGTCAAAAAGAAAAATGGGAAGTGGCGAGTCTGCATCGATTTCACAGATTTGAATCGAGCATGCCCAAAAGATAGCTTCCCACTACCACACATAGACAAATTGGTGGATTCAACGGCAGGAAATCAATTGCTAACTTTCATGGACGCGTTCTCTAGATATAATCAAATTCTGATGCATCTAGACGATCAAGAAAAGACATCATTCATCACCGATATGGGGACCTACTGTTACAAGGTCATGCCATTCGGGTTAAAAAATGCGGGGGCCACTTATCAAAGACTGGTGAATCGAATGTTCTCGAATCAAATCGGGAGGACTATGGAGGTTTATATAGATGACATGCTCGTAAAGTCTGCGCGCGCCGAAGAACACATGGATACTTTGAAAGAATGCTTCGACATCTTGAATCAATTCGGAATGAAGCTGAACCCCACGAAGTGTACATTCGCCGTAACTTCAGGAGAATTCCTTGGATACTTAGTCACGGAGCGAGGAATCGAAGCCAATCCTAGCCAAATTTCCGCTTTCTAGCAAATAAATTCTCCATGAAATATTAAGGAAGTCCAGTGCTTGACAGGGCGAATCGCAGCACTGAACAGATTTATTTCCCGATCAACGGATAAGAGCCTCCCATTCTTCGAGTTACTAAAGGGAAACAAATCGTTCATTTGGAACGAAGAATGCGAACAAGCGCTCACTAAGCTGAAGGCCTATCTCTTCAACCCTCCGATATTGGTCAAACCACAGCCAGGAGATATCATTTACCTGTACGTAGCCGTATCTGCCGTAGTAGTCAGCGGAGTGCTAATCCGAGAAGACAAAGGGAAACAGAGACCCGTTTTTTACGTGAGCAGACGATTGGTCAATGCTGAAACACGATACCCAGCCTTCGAGAAACTGGCTCTCGTAGTGATAACGAGAGCTCAGAAGCCGAGACCCTATTTTCAATCGCACACGATTGTCGTAATGACAACCCAACCGCTACGCGGGGTACTCCATAGTCTGAATCAATCGGGACAGTCGACAAAATGGGCAATCGAGCTGAGTGAGTATGACATCGAATACCGAATAAGAACAAACATCAAAGCCCAAGTTCTTGCCGACTTCGTCATCGAACTACCCAAGGACAGCTTCGGAGAGTCGTGCCGCAATGGGAGGTGGACTCTCCATGTGGATGGATCATCAACGAATCATGGATCCGGAATTGGGATACGACTCACATCTCCGACTAGGAAAGTAATCGAACAGTCTTTTCGCCTATTGTTCAATGCCTCCAATAACGAAGCGGAATACGAATCGTTAATCGCCGGCTTAAGGTTGGCGAGCAGAATCGGGGTAGACGAGCTAGAAGCATTCACAGACTCTTATCTCGTAGCTAGTCAATTTAACGGCGTTTACAAAACCAAGGACGAGCAATGAATTATACCTTAGAGTAGTTCAAGGACTCGTACGACTATTCGATCACTTCGAACTCAAACGAATCCCAAGAGCAGAAAATGCCCAGGCTGATGCCCTCGCGACCTTGGCTTCCACAACCGAACCAATGATAAAAAGGGTAATTCCGATCGAAAGTATCGAGACACCAAGCAAAAAGTTCCATTCAAACATCATCTTCGAGATCAGCGGAGACACAGAGAACCAACCCAATGGGCAACAATCTGTTTTGATCGAAGAGGAACATCAAGCCAAAGATTGGAGAGTCCCGATAAAGGAGTATATAGCAACGGGAACGATGCCAAGCAATAAATGGGACGCAAGGAAACTCAAAGTGATCAGCGCCCGATTCTTTGTACTCGAGGATAAGTTATACAAACGGAGCATAGCCGGCCCGTATCTCAATTGCGTCGACAAAGAAGACGCAGAAACAATAATGAGAGAAATACATGAAGGTTTATGCGGAAGCCACTCATCAGGCCGTAACCTCGCACTCAGAATCAAACGACAAGGATATTACTGGCCAACCATGCTGGCGGACTGCGAACGTTACACAAAGCATTGCGACAGTTGCCAAAGGCACGCACCAGTGAATCACCATCCGACCGAGGAGCTCCAATCACTTTCAGCCCCGTATCCATTTATGAGGTGGTCAATGGATATCGTCGGACCTCTGCATCCTTCGACAGGAAACGTGAAATACCTATTGGTGATGACAGATTACTTCTCGAAGTGGGTAGAAGCAGAATCATACAAATCGATCGTGGATTCAATGGTGCAAAGTTTCATATGGAAAAACGTTATATGCAGACACGAATTGCCTTATGAGATCGTTACGGATAACGGATCGCAGTTTATCTCGAAAAAGTTTGAAAGGTTCTGCGAAACATGGAAAATTCGTCTAAGTAAATCAAGCCCTCGTTATCCGCAGGGTAACAGACAGGCCGAAGCCACGAACAAATCGATACTAAGAAACCTAAAGAAGAGACTCGGAGCACACAAAGGGAATTGGGGAGACGAGTTGCAAGGAGTGTTATGGGCTTACCAAACTACTCCGCGAAAGTCTACTAGCGAAACACCATTCTCCCTACTTTACAGAGTCGAGGCAGTTGTACCGGCCGAAGTCGCAATCCCGAGTCATCGAAGGGAGTTAGCTCCGGAAAATGAAGAAATTAACAAAAACATATTACAAGACAATCTAGATGTAATAAACGAGAGACGAGACCAAACCTTGATACGGTTACAGAACTACCAGTAGAGTGCAGCAAGATATTACAACTCAAGGATCAAACCACGGAGATTCGGCATACGCGAGCTGGTACTACGAAGAGTGTTCGAGAATACAGCAAAGCTTGGGGCTGGAAAGTTGGGTACCACGTGGGAAGATCCATACAAGATCGCAAAAATAATCAAACACGGAGTATACGGACTAGAGACCCTCGACCGAAATCCAGTGATGAGATCGTGGAACACGATCCATCTTAAGAAATATTTTTGCTAAATTAGTTTCATTTCAATATATCAATCCGATTCAGGAAATTAATAAAGTTTCTTTTTCTATGAATGGTGTCCCAGATAACGCTACGTGAACAAGAAACCGAATAAAACGAAAGTAGCTCCTCGTAAAGAATACGGACAAGTAGCCGTTATAGTAACGAGGAGCACTTCGCCGAAACAAAAAAAAGCGCAAGCAGTTCCTCGTAAAAAATACGGACAAGTAACCGTTACAGAAGCGAGGAACACTTCGCCGAAATATAAAAAGAGCGCAAGCAGCTCCTCGTAAAAGAATACGGACAAGTCGCCGTTATAGAAATGAGGAGCACTTCGCCAAAAAAAAACGCAAGCAATTCCTCATAAAAAATACGGACAAGTAGCCGTTACAAAAGCGAGGAACACTTTGCCGAAATATAAAAAGAGCGCAAGCAGCTCCTCGTAAAAGAATACGGACAAGTCGCCGTTACAGAAACGAGGAGCACTTCGCCAAAACAAAAAAAACGCAAGCAGCTCCTCGTAAAAAATACGGATAAGTAGCTGTTACAGAAACGAGGAGCACTTCGCCAAAGTATAAAAAGAGCGCAAGCAGCTCCTCGTAAAGAATACGGACAAGTAGCCGTTAAAAAATACGGAGAAACGAGGAGCACTTCGCCAAAAAGAAAAAAAGCGCAAGCAGCTCCTCGTAAAAAATACAGACAAGTAGTCATAACAGAAACAAGAAGCACTTCGACAAAGTATAAAAGAGCGCAAGCAGCTCCTCGTAAAGAATACGGACAAGTAGCCGTTACAAAAACGAGGAGCACTTCGCCTAGATATAAAAAGAACATTCTAAGCTATTACATGAGCTCGGCCCGGCGGCGGCGGTAGCGCGCACGTGGCTTGCGCTTTCTGAAACAGCACATCTCGACGCTACGACGTCGAGACTATCAAAACAAAAGAAAAAGCAAACAACATGAACTACGCGCCCGCCGAGAGCACGACGAGAAAAATGGTGAGCAACGCAGCTCAGCACAAAGACCACTAAGTCCCAAACGCGAAGAACTCGGCGCGCGGGTAGGTGCGAGCTCATACGGGTGTGCAAGAAACTCGTACGGGCGCGCAAGGATCTCGGCACGCGGGAAGGCACGGGCTCGTATGGATCCGACGCGCGAACCGATGGGCACCCAAGGACGAGCTCGGAAGAGGACTCGCGCGCGAGCCGACGAGCTTTGTACGGACGGAGCCGTGCGTGCGGACTGACAAGAACCCGGAGGTGAGCTCGGGCCGGAAGGACGCGCGCGCGAGCCGATGGGAGCACAGGCGCGCCAAGACGAGCCAAAAGCTTGGGCTGGACTCGTGCGCGAACCGACGAGCTCGGTACGGACCAACGGAAGCACGGATGCCCAAAGACATGCCGATAGCTCGGCTCGCCAAAGGGAACCAGCCGGAGCGCACTGAGGAGCTCGGGACTCGGGTCAAGAAGAGACGGCGAGCTGGAGAGACTCCGGCCGAGATGGAGGCGGCGAGCTCGAGGCGGGGAGCTGGAGAGACTTGGGCCGAGAAGGAGGCGACGAGCTCGAGACGGCGAGCTGGAGAGACTCGGGCCAAGAAGGAGGCGGCGAGCTTGAGATGGCGAGCCGGAGAGACTCGGGCTGAGAAGGAGGCGGCGAACTCGAGGCGGCGAGCTGGAGAGACTCGGGCCGAGAAGGAGGCGGTAAGCTCGAAAGATGGGCCGAGAGACTCGGGCCGAGAGACTCGGGCCGAGAGGGGACGTAGGTGCGAGAACCAGGAAACTCGCGCACGCTGGGAAACGGGATCCAGCACGCCGAGAACACCGAGAACGCCGGCACTTTGAGCTCGTGCACGCAGTGCGAAGGAGGCCACCCGACGGAACCAGCTCGACGGGCGCGTTGAGGGAGGCACCGCGTGGTCCGGGAGAGCTCCGGCGATGACGACCGGCAGACTCGCCGGTGGACTGCTTACCGCCGGTGGAACAAAAAAAAATTTTTTTTGCAGAAAATCGGAAAATCAAAATGTGAAAGTTTCCCAAATCAGCTTAGGAAACTTGGGGGGGCAGATTGTGGGCACCAGATTTAGCTCAGAACCCGAATCGACTAAATTAAACCAAACTGGGCCAACCAGATCACAAATAACCTAGTCAAACCTATTTATTTTGTAATTGTCGAAGTTTATGATTTTGTAACTTAAATTGCAACTAATTCATTAAGAATTAATTGCCTAAAAGTAGTATAAAAAGAGGATGAACCTCATTTGTAAAGGGAGTCCAAAATCTATTGAGAATAATATAAGAACTATTCAGAATTTTTTGTGTGAAAGCTGAACTTGTTTATTCAGTTCTAACAATTGTCAAGTGTAAAATTTATTTATCAAAATTATCACTTGTTTAGGGAAATGTTTACGTAAATAATTATAGTTTGGTTATATAACCTAAAAATGTTATACTATTGTAATGATATAATTTGCTTTTGTAGTTTTAAATTTTTATAATACTCTGATTTGTTATGCGTAGAATAAGAATTAGTTTCGAGCCCAAATATACCAAGTATATGCTCTTACGATCCATTTTTTCAAATGGCTTTTTGAAAGCAATTTATTTCTAAAAAAATATTTTAAAAACTCCTTTTTTTTTTAATTTACGATTTTTAGAAAACAATAAACTAGAAAAAAATTTCAAAAAAAAATTATTGGCAAATTTGGTGGTTAAAATTTAGCTTTTAATGAAATTAAAAATCATCAGAAATTTTCAACTTTTAGCTTTGTATTTTTGAGGGCCTTATTTTGGTCGTCATGGTAATTACTTAAATATCAAAATATCAAAGATTAGTAAAAACCTAACCTTTAAATTTTTTTGGGAAAATTAACTTTTTATATTAAACTAACCTTCATTCTTAGACATACTACACTAAGAATGACTTTTTGAAAGTGGTTAAGTGAAGTAAAGCAAATCAAAGCTTGAAAACTATTTTGAGTTTCTAATGATGTAAAATGATATCATGGAGTGTATCATGCAAATATCTTAAAGTAAACAAGTTATTGAAAATTAGAAGTAAATTTTTGAGATTTCGGTTTTCTCTTTTGTTTTAGCTATACAATTTATTATTCTTGAGTCATGAGTATTTAAAAATAACTTATTTTAATTGTAAATTTTTAAAATTTATGATGTTATTATTAACTTTTATTTAATGAAACGTAAGTTTTCAAAAAATTTAAAATAAAGGTTAGTTTTGGGTTGTAGTGCATTTGGACATGACTCATTTAATTTTTGCCAATATTTTATTTTATTTTTAAGTTTAATAGTTTTAGAAAAATTCAAAATAAGCTCAAACCTTTAAATTTTAAAATTAGACAAAAACCCAGTTTTATTGAACAGGACTCGATATAGGATTTTGGTTACTTGAACATTTCAACAAAAGAGTGTTACTTAATATCGCTAATATATTATTTGAAAAATACTTTAAAAACATAATTTTATTATTAATAAAAAATATTATGATAACGTCTTATAACTACAATAAATTTCAAATAAATATGAAAATAGATTTAATTTATTGAAATAATTACAATATATATAATTGTTATTATTATTAATTTAGTTATATAATCAATATATTTTATTAAACAAACTAAAAAATAATATTAGATTCGTAAAAAATAATTATTTTTATTTGCTTAATTTACATATACTAAAATTAATATTAAAAATAATTTTATATAATATTTAAAATTATATAAATATCTAATTTATATTTACTAATAAATAATATTATATTATTTTGTAAATACTTTTATCTACGGATATAAATCTAATTTATTATACTATTAAATTTATATTATTTTTTAAAAATTTAAATAATTAGTATTACATTTAAATTAAAAATACTATTTCATACAATTATCGATATATATATATATATAATTTTATAATAAATTTATGTATCGCGAATCGAACTAATAGTTGAGTAAACAAAAATAAAAACGTCTTCCTTAAAACCAGCGTGAAAGAAACAGCTTCACTTCCGTCTTTTACTCTCCATCTCTTCCGACGTTTCCGAAGCATTCTCTTCTCAGATTCTCTCTTTGAGATCTTCTTCCTTTTCATCCACACAAAAAAGGAGAGATCTTTGAAATACAATCCTCTGTTTCCTCTCAAGGGATATGAGATAAATCTTTGGTTTTTCAGTTAGCCTATTGCATCTGTGTTTCTTTCTGAGTTTCTGCATGGCCTAATGCATGATTCAGCTGACTTTTGTTTCTTTTTTATTGCTTTGAGTTTTAGTATTAATTTATAGTTTTAAGTTCCCTGGATCATTCGTGGGCTGCTAGATTATATATATAATTGTTGGTAACGAGTCGTTTTCTTAGGGTTTTTGGAGATAATTTTGAACATGTGCAGGATCTTTGGTGAAAAATTAAATTCTAGTCTTTATTTTACTATTAAGCTAGCATTGTATTAACCTACTAATCAAAAGATTGTTTTTAATATCTTCTGCGTGGTTTCATTCAATTCAATAGTAATCTGAAAACTTGATTTTGTGATGATGACGATGAAAAGATTGAAGCTTTGAGTCAGAATCTTGAATCGTTAAAGTTGTGTGGAATTTGTGCTAAAGAGTTTGATTTGAATTAAGACATGGAGAAGAGATCATCAAGAGAAGAAGAAGAAGAAGAAGGAGGAGGTTTTGAGAAGAAAGACAAGATCTTTCGAGCTAATAAAATCGATATGAAGAGTTTAGATAAACAGCTTGAGAAGCATTTGAGTAAGGGTTGGTCGAGAAAACTTGAGATAAATCATGAAGAATGGGAGATTGATTTGGCTAAGTTGGAAACAAGGGATGTTATTGCTTGTGGTACTTATGGTACTGTCTATAAAGGCATCTATGATGGTCAAGATGTAGCAGGTATATTCAAAACAAAACAAAGAAAAACATCAATCTTGATCTTGTGTTTTTCGCCTAACTTTCTTATGTTTGCATTAGAGATTTGTGACTATTTTTTCAAGTAATGGCAGTGAAGGTGCTTGATTGGGAAGATGATGGGAATGAAACAGCTGTCAAGACCGCAACGAATCGGGCTTTATTTCGTCAAGAGGTCACTGTTTGGCACAAACTCAACCACCCAAATGTCACAAAGGTTAGTTAAATTAGTTAGATAGGCGTATGAATATATTGAAAAATCTTTGAATGAAACAGTTTGTTGGAGCGTCAATGGGAACAACGAATCTGAAAATACCATCAGCTGATTCAGAAACCTCATTGCCTCAACAAGCTTGTTGTGTGGTTGTGGAATATGTTCCTGGTGGAACATTGAAACAGTTCTTGATCGGTAATAGGCAAAAGAAACTTGCATTCAAAGTCGTTATCAAACTTGCCCTTGATCTCTCCCGAGGGTACTTTATCTTACATCCATTACTGTTTTTTCAAAATTTATGATACCTGACAGAAGAACAAACCCCCCCTTTTATGATTTTGCTGCTGCAGGCTAAGCTATTTGCATTCAGAGAAGATTGTGCATCGCGATGTGAAAACAGAGAATATGCTTTTGGACTTTCATAGGAATTTGAAAATAGCGGATTTTGGAGTAGCGAGAGTGGAAGCTCTTAATCCAAAGGACATGACTGGAGAAACTGGTACTCTTGGATACATGGCTCCTGAGGTAAAAGAATTTAAACCTTTATCTCATGTTTTCAAATCCGAATCAAATATTGAAATCGGTTTCTTTTTGCTTAGGTTATCGACGGTAAGCCCTACAATAGAAGGTGTGATGTGTATAGCTTTGGGATATGTTTATGGGAAATCTACTGCTGCGATATGCCTTATTCTGATCTTAGCTTTGTTGATGTTTCTTCTGCGGTTGTCTTACATGTAAGTTTTAACCTAACGAAAACCTAGCTAGTTTCCTTGTTAGTTACGTAAGGCAAAAAAAGTTCTGAGTTTTGTTTCTATGTTTAAAAAATATAAAGAATCTGAGACCGGAGATACCGAGATGTTGTCCGACCGCACTGGCGAGTATAATGAAGAAATGCTGGGATGCGAATCCGGAGAGACGACCGGAGATGAAGGAAGTTGTGAAGATGCTTGAAGGAGTTGATACCACTAAGGGCGGCGGAATGATACCGGAAGATCAAAGTCCCGGCGGCTGTTTCTGCTTTGCTCCGGCCCGTGGCCCTTGAATTTCCAATGTCACCCTTCTTCTTTTCTTTCTCTTGGCGTCTGTTTTTTTCCGTTTTGACATTAATTGAATGATCCGTTTCTTCTTCCCCAAGAAACGTCTTTGAATTTATAATTTTTTTTGGTCGTTGTGAATATTCAAAGTTGACACTGAGATGATTCATTGTTTTTTTTTATCATGGTTACAAAAGAGAAGAAAAAGCAAACAATTGTTTTTTGGGTTTCTCTGATTCTATTAAAGTGTCTACTTCTCTATATTCATAATTTGTTTGCTTGTCAAATACGGAACAATAGCGTAGGTTGAAATCTAAGGGATGTGAAGCTCTATGCAAGTGTTTAGGTACTTTATAACTCGATGAATTCATCATCACACGATCTTATTTGACGACTGTTTTCTGTAAGAATATTCTAATCCATTTCTTGTGCACTCTTTTACAATGATCAATGGTTGTTCTAAGTTATGTGTTTTTGCTATGTACTCTCTTCTCCTTGAAAGCAAACAACTTTGTGAAAGCTCTGTGTGATTCATATCTTTAGTGTTATGGAATGGATCTGAATCTAATATGCACTTAAAGAATTGTAGATCTCTGCTGCTTGTGGTATGTATGATAAGTTATAATATGCTTTTATTACATCTCAAAGCATATCATGTCATGACTGAACGAAATGATTAAGAAAAACAAATTAAATATTTGTATACAGTTAGTGACATAGTTAAAATTACATGACAACTTTTGACTGCTTCTCTTATCAAGTTGTGGCACATTCACTTGTCTTTACTTCTTTCCTCAGTGACCAAAACCAACGAGCAGAACAAGAAAAATTATCCAACCAAACAGGAAATGTATTCTCAGAATCATTGTCGCCTCCTCAGATTTTTTGAGAAGCGGGTAGAAGAGATCAATCTATTTCCTTCTAAGAACTGCTCAATCAATCTGTAAATACCCAATGTTTCTTCACATCAGAAACCAAAGCAAAGCAGAGGAAAGCAAAGCTGATTCTAGCTACTTACAAATTGCAGATTGACTTTTGGGAAGCTGCTACTTCTCTATCAGGAAAAGAATCTTCAAGCCTTAAGCTTAACCATACGTACAAATCCAAAACCTGTTCAAATGTGATTTCACCAAGAAGAATAAAAAAAATTCAGATCTCTAATTAGACTCACAAAAATCCAATCTTTCCCCTCTTAATTTCAGTTAATGAACAGTTTAGATCAGAAGTAAAACAAACCCCATCCATTGCATATGAGAGCTTTCAAGATTTTGTTTAAAGCCCAAATTCTAGATAAAAACCTATACTGTTCCTTTGATCACTGCTTACAGGAAAAGAAAGATGTTATGTACCTTGTGAATGGATTCAAGTTCCTTGAGTTCTTTTGGTGTCTTGGGAACCTTAACTACGTCGGCTGCAAGTATCTCCCGAAGCCTCACTATGCCTTTCTTTGAGAAATTTTGAGCAAACTGATGTATTAAGATAAAAAGTAAAAGTGAACAATTGTTTTACATGCATAGATATCATTATTAATCACTCAAAAGAAGAAGAAAAAAAAATAAGAGCTGGTAGTTTTTCACCTGTGCAAGTCCCTGAGCTGATATTTCATCATTAATGTCAACTGGACTGCACGACATAACATTTGATCAGTCCAAGCTTGTTTCCATTTGAATCTTATTGAATACAAGAAACAACAAAAGAAGGAAAATATGTTACTTTTACTATTACCTGACCACGAAAAGAAACTTCTCTTGCAATCCAAGGGGTAATTCATCAACAAGAGCCGCAACTTTCTGAACATTAAGCACAAAACTTGTTAAATGAAAAGAATGCTCTTTCTGATGTGTGAACCAAAGTAGAGCATCACTGAGTTTTACCATCATGTCTTCAACATTAGATATGAAGTAGTTTGAAGATAACTTAGCATTTTCAACAAAATGTTCCTGCCAAAGTTAATGCACCATGATTTCAGATCCATTCATTAAGGACCGAGAACATCAAAGGAAAAACAATGTGTATTACCAATATCTGGTACAACCCGTGTTGAGGGTTTGCTTTTGAATATCTAGAAAGGAGGTCAAATGTTGGAAACAGTCCAGCACGCTGCATGATAGAAGTTTTGTGCAAAATTAGGCAATCATAACTCATAAGAGGGAAAAGTTGTAGAGAACTAATCTTAAGGTTATATAATAAAAATTACCTCAATAAAAGGTGAAGGAGACGTAAGAGAAGAATGGAGCAACGGAAGATCCTTTTTGTACAAACAAGTTACTTCGCCAACAGGAAACTTTGACCGGAATCTGCCAGCTCTCCCTACACAGGATCATGAGAAATTAGAAAGGACAGATGATAGGAACCAGAAAGGATCCCTTTATTCATTCTCTGATTCGAGTGCAGGAGACAAACAGAGAGTAAACTGAAGAAAAGAACCCAGTACAGAACCCTAAGGTGAATTCTAGAGCATCCTAAACTCTCCTAAGCCCAAACCAATATCCTAGACCAATCCATAATGCCACAAATCGGTCCCCTACCTTCCCTTTAAACTTTCACCTCTCAACTAACCGAGAACATGCTGAGCTGGCAAAGCTAAAACCCGAGCATCAACCCTAGGCTAGTCCTGCACTAGGCTTGACAAGAACACCTTATCAACATACCACAACTCTTGACGTGTTAATTGATACTGTTGTTGAAATATACCTGCAATTTGTTTAATCTCCGATACTGTTAAGTCTCTGGTCTCGGTACCATCAAATTTTTCAAGGGTCGAGAAGATAATCCTTGAAATATTCAAATTAAGACCCATGCCAATTGCATCGCTGGCAACAAGCACATCGAAGTCATTGGTCTCGTCATTAAACCTTGTTGCCTGTAGTTCTTAAAGCATTTAAATACGAGAGAATAATTCAAATAGGGGAAAAACATAGATAATTATTAGACCATCAAGTGAAGTCTAAAGCCAGAATAGTAAAGAACTCAAACCTGTGCTGTGCGAGTCTCTGGAGGCAATGAACCATAAACCACAGAGCAAAGATGCTTACCCGCCTTTTCAATATTTTTCTACAACAAGGTACAAAAATGACGAGTACAATAAAAGCAAAGAATAATATTCCATATTCGTTAGAAGTAAATATTAGGGAAATGGTATTATTTATATGGTGATATGGTGGCAAAATGATTTATTTCTTTCTGGCAGCAAACCATAGATAGAAAATGCAACATACATAAAAACAGTACATGATATATAACTTCTAACCTTATGCTTATATATATCTCGTCGTGAGAAGGTTACAAGACAATCCCCAGTTTTAATATCAGAAACGGACTGAACTGGAACCTTCAAAGGGACTAATGGCGAAAGCCGCTCATATGTACAAACCTAAATACAAAATAAAGGGTATCAAGAGGTCATGACCATGTCAAGAGTGACTAAACTATCACAATATTCCGATACAGATAAGAAAGTTTTCTAGCAGAAAAAGGGTCTCTAGCTGGAATAAACATGATACCTGGACATCATCTCCAGTTACTTTCAGTATATCTTCAACAAGAGGTACAACAGCTGGATCACCACATAGATGTAGCTCATTAGCCGCAATCCCAAGTAGAGCACGAGTAAATGCAAATCCCCTTTGTTTACATCCCACCATCTGAAATTAGGAAAAAAATGAGGAGAATAAGAAAGCAGTTATTTTCAATTTGTTCAGCTAAAGTCAAGCAAGACTAGCCTGAATTTCGTCAATGATGGCACAATCGTATTCAGATGTAACATCAGCCATTTCAACTGTCACAGCTTTGTGCTTTGCCCCTTCCACTAACTCTTTCTCTTGTCCCGTAATCAAATCACATGAAACATTTGCTTTGTTTAACTGTTTGGCTACCTCCCATGCCAACAATCTTAATGGACCACAATATACGCCTTCAAGAAAAACAAGCAGTCTTAATCAGTTCAAGAAATGACTTCCAAATAAAGAGGTTACGTAGTCACCTTCTAAAGCATACCTGAAGAACTCTGCTCAAATTGCTTAAGGGCATTATATGTTTTCCCACTGTTTGTCGGGCCAACATGTAGAATGACCTTACGCTTCTTCTTCCGCGCAATTGGATACCATGTATGAGGACAGCTGAAATTCAAGGTTGCGACATGAGTTAATAGAAACCAATTCCCCTTTACTAATACCTCCACAACAAGAATTCGTAAGCATGCTTAAGAAGAAGATCTGAACAACGGAAGTGCAATGCTAATCGTGATTCATTGCAATTAGGGAGCTAACATAATATCCAAATATTGAATGTCCTATCAAACAATGAATCTACAAGAAATTTTGGTCTTACGTGAGATCAGTAAAATCAAACTTTGAGGTGATTCCCGTGCCAGTGAAGTCAAACTTTGGGGAACCTGAGCCCTTTATGTAGTTCCTAGTCGAGAAACTTAATCTCAAAAACTCACCAAACTCAGGTTCCAAGTGAAACCGCCACAAATTTCCCTTATCAGCTGAAACATTTGGCAACACGAAGCCATCATAAGATACAACATAACCAATCCAATCTTCTTCTAAAAACAACAAAAAACGAATGTAAAAGCTGCAGAGCTTAGAAAGGTCAACAGATTTTGCGAAATTCGAACTTGATAAATTATCAAATTTTCTGGTCATTCATTACTAAGAACGCTTATAAACTGGAGTCGAATCTATGAAGTAAACTTTGGTCGTTTCCAGCAATTTCAAAAAAAGACCAAACGAGAAACAAAAACAGAGAAGAAAAGGGTTTCGAAGCTCCAACCTTGAAGAACACGGGAAATCCCGAAAGCTAAACCTTTTCGAAGCCGAAGAACAGAACACGCCATTTTTTAATTTGTTGGGATTGAAAGAAAGAACAGAAATGTTTCTCAATACGAATAAATTCCTTTTCTCACCAAAGAAAAGAACAATTTTGTCGCTTCCAAGAGAGCTCGAAATTACAGAAACTACACTTGTTCGTTCAGTCCCTTGAAATCGGAGAGCGAAAAGAAGATGAATAAAATCAAATACTTTCCATAATTAGAAACTAAAGGAAAAATCGCAGACGTCCCTTGTTAGACCTTATTTCTCTCAGAAGTCGGCGACTCAGCAAGAAGCGGGAGAGAGAGAGACAGAGAAAGAGAAGAAAACGAGAGGTTGATTGCAGAATCAATATTAATTTATTAATAAACCCCTAAACGTTTGCTACACTTTCTCTTACAACCTCATACTTTAAAAAATAGAAATTCAACACTAGTCTCTTTTAGTAACCTAATATGTCGAAAGTACCCCCATAACAATTACCCGATCACCCATCTTGTTCCTCAAGTCGCTTTGCTCTTTGCTCTTTATATCCCAGCGACCGGAGGAAAGGAATAGTCGGAATCAAATTCGGAAAAGATCGAAGTAACTGAGAATTTTTTGGCCTGTGACGAACAGATCTGAAGATGGAGTGCGTATTCGGTCTTGTTGGGAATGGATTCGCCATCGTGGCGGCGGACACATCGGCAGTTCATAGTATCCTTGTCCACAAGAACAACGAGGACAAGATCATGGTCCTTGACTCTCACAAACTCATCGCCGCAAGCGGCGAGCCTGGTGATCGGTAAATCCCTCCTCCGCTTCTCTCTCTGATGATGAGTAGATGGATTTGATTCGTACTTTGGACTTTACAGGGTTCAGTTTACGGAGTATGTTCAGAAGAATGTGTCACTGTATCAGTTCCGAAATGGGATCCCTTTAACCACTGCTGCTGCGGCAAATTTCACTCGTGGAGAGCTCGCTACTGCTTTGAGAAAGGTTATTACTTTTAATGGTGATTTTGGGGATATGTGATTTGAGATTGGGGAATTAGGGTTTCTAGTATATTTGCTTTAGGTTCTTGTATGAATGTCAACATACGGTTGATAGAGCAACTTGTAAGTGGTAGGGGTGATAGCTAATGTGATTATTCTTGGATTGTTTTCCTCTTTTGATTCAAATTAGTTGAACTTGTGTATTATTAGATTGAAACTTTCCTCTGTCATGCTGTGGTTTTGTTGGTATTGTAGTTTCTGATAGCTAATGCATGTTGATATGCTTAAGACCTTGGGTTCTTGGGTTTCATTTCCTTCGTTGCAAATTATTGTTATTCAAATGGTTCTGAGGTTCCACGTATGAGTTTAAGTTATCAAATTAAGCTATCCCACTATAATTTTAAGATGGTTTGATGTGATTGAGAAATATATTTGTGTTCAATATGTAAGCATCTAACGTGCCCTTTTGAAAGATTCAAGGGATTTTAGCAAATGAATGAGACGTTTCCTCATTCTTTTTGTAAAGGAAATTTGTTGCATTTTTGTAAATTTCGAGGAACTTTCTCATTACGTGCGTGGATGTCACAACAGTTAGTATTTGAATTGGTCGAAGTAATAAAGTCTAGAATCATGTTTTTTGGGGAAAAAGATGAAACCTGGATTGAAATTTGAAACTGATAATTTCCTTGTGTCAAGCTTGATTAGTAATTGTTATGGATTTGAATTAAGTATTTACAAAACTAGGAATTTTGTGCTATGTCGTATTTCAAGGTTTTGTACTCAATATTAATGATGTAACTTAGATGATACTCAAAGGCATACTGACTTTTTTCTTCTCTTTGGCCCATTTTTGGTAGACCTTCAAACTTATAAACAGTGTTATATACTGTGTTAAAGGGGGTACTAATACTGATATACCCATTCACCCTTTGCCTATAATTGATTCCACGGCTCCCTTTGATTGTTTATGATTGGCCTGCATATTCACACTTGGTTGTTTTGAGATTCTCATTGCTGTTTGTTCTGTTTGATTCCAGAATCCGTACTCTGTGAACATCCTGATGGCTGGCTACGACAAAGAAGCCGGCGCATCTCTATATTACATTGACTACATTGCAACTCTTCACAAGGTTGATAAGGGAGCATTCGGTTACGGCTCATACTTCTCTCTCTCAACAATGGACAGGCACTACCGCAGGGACATGTCTGTTGAAGAAGCCATTGAATTGGTTGATAAATGCATACTTGAGATCAGGTCAAGGCTGGTCATTGCACCGCCAAACTTTGTAATCAAGATTGTAGACAAAGAAGGAGCTCGTGAGTACGCTTGGCGTCAGTCTGTGAAAGACGTCACCACTGCTTCTGTCTGAGTTGTTATGTTGGGTTTTCACTCGGCTGATATTTGCTTTTATGTTAAACTTCATGGAAATTAGTTCCCCAGATAATGATATGATATGACACTTCCGAACTTTTTCTTATGAAAATATGATTATGTTGTGTCTATGAAGCAAAAAGTAAAAGGGGAGGAACAGTAAAACCTAAACATCTTCTTCCACTATATCATCTTTGTTAGATGCACAAAATTCGAAAAGATGATATGAAGCGGATCAACACCACACGAAAGCGCTGTACAACTTCACCGCTCATATCAAAGGAAAAGGAAGTAATCGTAGGCAGGGATTGCTTCAGAGTTCAGATGCAAGTAACGAGAGAGAAGCGGCCAAAGTCATGACGATGACTAACAGAGACCAGAAGTTTCTGAACTTTGGAGAGCCGTTTGAGATGGATTGTGGAAGTGGTGGAGGTGGTGATGATACAGTAGATGTTTCTGGTGAGAAGTGATCTGAGCTTGGTGGAAACCCGACGGCTTCTGGTGCTAAGCCGAACGACTGAGGAGAGGCGGAAACTCGATCACCTGCAGATATGAACGATGCTCGTCTCATTTCAACCAAAACATTACTGAATCCACCTGAAATTGATCCGTTTCTCAATTTTTTACCGGAAACAAAAGGATATGTGAACTGGATACTCTGAAGCGGCGGCAGCTCAGGCGATACTGCACCACACAGATAAATTCCCCAACATTAAAAATCTAAGTTTCGACAGCGAAGCCAATCGATTCAATTGGATTAGAATAATCGAAATTAACCTGATGGCGAGCAGAGAGATTCGAAAGATTCATTGGAAGTCTGGTCGGTACAGATCTGGGAAAGAGAAATGACTCTAGATTTATCCAACGGGAAACCAAGGATCATTGGTTGCCGCAGAAGATAACAGAGACAATTTCCGGCCCTAGAATGAACGGATGAGGAGAAAACCGAGCAGCAAAGAGAATTCGGCGACTCTGACATGTTGTTTGGCGGAGCGGAGACGTAAGGAAGGCATGGAGAGAACATAACCAGCTCCTCCGTACAGGACAGAAACGGGGTAGACGAAGGTGCATGCGTCGCGGCCAAGACGGATGAAGAGAAGATGATCTCAAGTATGACGATGACCACGCCAGTGGTGATTAATGAGGCCATGTTCGTTATACCAGAGATCTCCCCTTGGTGAATGGTGATTTCAGTTAAGAGATTACTTACGGTTGAATCTGAAAGTGACGACTGAGACTCCCGTAACGGTGGTGGCGGGAAATAAAATAATTCATTGTATTTACGAATTTGCCCCTTTAATTTGATGGACGCTGAGTTGAGCCATTGGAATGCGAACGCGTGTCAAGATTAGTTTAGTTTTTGGGTTTTGATTGAATATTATCATTTATAGTTTTACTTTTGTAGTTCAGCTGAGTTTGAATTTTACATTTACCTTTTGTATATAACTATATATAAACAAGTGTTTAACTTTTAATAGACATAAACAACCACTTTCCCTATCTTCAAATAAGAGTTCAAATGTCGGGATGAATTGTTGGAAATAATTTTGAGCCTCCCAATCAGTGATTGATACGTAGACAATGGTCACCATTGGAGGGGCTAATTTTACAAAAACAAATTTGCCATCGTTATGTTCGTTTGCGACTGCGGCAAATTGTTGTTCGTTTAGTTGTCACATGTACATGCGGCAGACACAACGGTCAGACATTTCGTCATATGTCATAATTTTTTCGACCGCTGATTAAAACAATGGTGCAACTAAAAATCTGCGAGCAAACGCAATCGCAACCGCTGACAGGATACAAAAAAACAACATCTAATGCAACCGCATCCACAGTGTTGACCGCAGTCATCTACAGCGATTAAACGAACAAAACTTATATAAAATAATGGACGTATCATTATTATATTAAATTTTTTAATAATATCATAAATTTAAAATTAAAATACATTAAAAATTAATAAAAAATTTAAACGCTAAAAATAGAACACATATAATATTTAAATTTTCTTATAATTTATTTAAAATAAATAAGTATTGTTTACATAATATTTATGTTAATTTAAAATTTTAATTTTATTATATTAGATTTAAAACATTTTTTTAAATTACTATTTTAAAGTATTATTTTAGAACAAATAGTATTATACTCATTTTTGTTACATTAAAACAATATGATATACTTGTTTTTCAATTAAAAGTACACAAAATTTAAGACTATAAACGAAATTGCAACATATTTTTTTGCCTTTTTAGTATTTACAAAGTATTTATATTTAGAATATAGTTGTCTTTATTTATAGCTTTATTTATAGCGGAAATTAGTTAGAACCGATTTTTTTCTATCTTTGTGGATATGATTTTTTTGTTAGTTAGTTTAGTATAATGATCAAATTATCTTTAATTAAATATAAGTATATTTTCTGTATTTTTTTATATTAGTCTATTAAAAAACACTAAGAAAATTAAAAGGATGAAGAACACGTTTTGAGTTTGAGAATTTAATAAAAATAAATCATAGTGATGATTTTAACGAATTATAAACATTCGATTGTATTGAAATTTGTATATTTCTTTTAAGGCAAACAATTTTATATCTTGTTTTTCTAAAACGTTTTAGATAATGAGTCAACTATATACGTCGTTTTGTGTTTACGTCTTTACGTGCAAAGTAGAATCTAGTTCCTTTCAAAGAGACATAGCAAGATCGTTGTTTTGGGATTGAGGCTTTAAATCTACTTACTTAATTTGATTTCGTCTTATACACTATGAGCGATGCAGTTTAAATATGCTTTCTGCGTTATCTATTTGTTTTTTTGTAGTTTATAATTAATCTTATATTTCGGAATAATTACATGTTCTTTAATTTTTTATATATTTATTTGTATTTTTTTCAGTCCATTTCATAATAAATAAATTTTTAATAATAAAATTGTTTCTGATTTTCAATAGTATAATTGCACTTTCTGTTCCATTTTATAGACTTTTTTACTTAAAAGCATAGATCACAAAATAAAATAAATTATGTAGTTTTGTGTTTTTTTGTTTTAAAACACTAATAAAAACATCAATAGCTTTTTAATATATGTATGGAAAAAATTGAAAATAACATTTTTGTGAAATAGAGAATAAAATAAAACAAAAATAGTTCATCTAAATTTATCAATAAAAGATATTCATGGAGAAGAACAAATCTTCGTTAAGACGAGCATTTTTCTCTTTCTGTCTTAAATTTATCATCTTCCCTCTAAAACTAAATGAAGAATTCCTTTTCCGTCCATTCACTCTTTCAAAAATCGCTGCTTGTGTTTTAGTCAACTAATTTGCTTATCCATTTTTAATCCCTTAATTCCCAATTCTAATCCCAAAGTTCCAAATTTAGTGTAGCGTTAGGTTTACGTTTTTAATCGGATATATTTACAGAGCCGTAGCTTTTCTGTAACTTTGATTCCCACGGCGCAATTAAAAAAAAGACGATCACTCTTTATCGAGATTCCTCATCTTTGCTTCTATTAATTTTGACCCAATCGCTCCTTATCACTCTCACGAATCACATCATGAGAGTCCATCCTTTGCCCAGGAAAAACAACAACATCTTGATCCATCACCATCATGCTCATGATCCCACCCGAGAATCCGGAAAGAAGCTCCGACGCCTCCCACACATCTTCACCCGCGTCCTTGAGCTTCCCTTGAGGTCAGACGCTGACGTGGCCGTTGAAGAGAGGTTGGATTGCTTCAGATTCGTTGCGGAAACAGACGGAGGAGGAGGTGTGAGAGCTTACATGGTGGAGATTCATCCTGGAGTGACGAAGATTCTGGTGAGAACCAACGGGTCGTCGTCTCTGGGTTTGTCGCTTGATGAGCTTGATGAGCTTGAGCTTGACGTTTGGCGTTTCAGGCTACCGGAATCAACCAGGCTTGATCTTGTTACGGTGAATTGCGACGGAGATGGAGAATTGATTGTCACGGTGCCGAAGATTGAAGATAACGGTAGAGATTTTCAAGAAGGTATAGGCAGTAGTAGCAGGATAGTGTTTGTACAGTAATAATCTTGCCTTTTTATGTAATGGCATTAAGACAAAAGAGACTTTTGATGTTTTGTTAACATAGGAGATAGATTATGAAAATGGTTACAATTAATTGGCAAGAAAGTCTGAAACAGCTTTCAAGAGTTTTGCGTAATGCAACACACTATCACCTAAATAGGTTTTAGAGATAAAACCCTTTGAGAGATGCGAATTTATTGAGGATCTCTGCTTCACGTTTAAGAGCGTTTTCTTTTTTCATTTCCCAATCCGGTTTCTTCGAGTTAGCTGCCTGAACTTCCTGCACTACTTTAGGGATCGAGTTCGCCACCATCTTCTGACCATAGTTCAGATCAACCTTCTCTTTCTCTTTCTTACTGATGCAACGGGTTAGCTCAGTCCGTCTAGCTTGAAGTTGAGAGATTTGCTCGTCAATTTGACGGATTGTCTCAGAGTTTGTATCCACTTCTGTCTGGATATTGCCTAGCTTGTCCTTTAGATCGCTGTACTCGTACTTGAGAGATGCGACTTTCGCTTTGTTAAGCTCGAGAGCAGAGAAGAACCTATCTGCTTGCACTATCACACTTTTGTTCTCCTGAAAAACTTCGCTGAAACTTGGAATCTCTTCAATAAGCTTCAACCTCACGATTTCTTCAGCTGAAAGGCTTGGATCTTTCCTCGCTTTTGCTGCCAAGCTTGCTATCTCTGCAGCTTCATTAGACATGAACAAGGAAGATAAATCTTTTTCCAGAAGCGATGAAAGCTTCATCCGAGCTTCCGCCCATTCATATTCTCTCATTGGAGAGCTCGCTCTAACTGGAAGAGATGAAGACTCATGTCCTGCTTCCGAAGGCTGCTCCTGAAGAAGATTCTCCAGAGTGTTCAGATAACTGTCGAATTCCTCCGGGTTAATATCCACAGGGGAGTGAGAGACCGCAAGGACGCCATTCATAGAAGAAACATAGATATGAGGAATCGAAACATCTTCTTCTTCGTCTGCAATGTTACCTCTACGTTTCTTCATTCTTTTGCTGGTTTTCGTAGCAGCTGGTTCATTCTCTTCTTCGTCCAAGTCAACCACATCACCTTGCTGCTGTCTGGTGGAGCTTCTCGAAGAGGATTGGCGAGATGATTTCCGTTTGGTGGCTGGAGGATCTGTGACTGCTTTATCACTCTTTTTCCTGTTGCTAGCTCGCAGAGTTGCTTTAGGTTTTTCTCCAACAGGTTCATAAGTATGTGTTTGCACCTGTTTTCTCTTCCTCTGGCTGTAACGCGAAGTTTTTCCTTCTTTATTCCCATCCTCAATATTCTCATACTGTTTATGTCCTTCTTTGGATGTCTCATCAAACAGCGATTCAGTATCAACTACAGAAAACAAGGAAAAAGAGAGGGAAACATCATTTATCTGTTACAGCCATTCGAATGGTGAAGCCAAAGAAGAGCTTTAAAACCTCTATTTGCGGGGTGAAACAAAGCCGGGATATTCCAGCTAAAAGATGCAAAGAATGCAGTAACATCTATATCAGGGAAATTCGTTTCGAGATAACGAGAAAGAGTGTTTTTGCTCGCAAAAGACTTGGGTGCATTCTTCATCTTAAGCCTCTCCGGGAGAATCAGAAACCTATCTTTATGGAAGCCAGTAGCACTCACTCTCCTCCCAACTCTCCAAGTCCAAACATCTCCAGGGTTCGGGAAATCGACAGGCGCAAATGGCAAACCTTCACCATTAGAAACCGGCGGAATTGCTGGGAGTTGGTTCAGATCTGTTTCCCCAGGAATGAAGGAGCTTCTGTTGCCATTTTCCATGTGATCATCATCTTGCCTCTTGAATAATCCATTTTCCCAAAAGTTATCTTTCTCTTGGTAATTGTCGTCGACGGTGACTGGTTCAGTCTCCTGGTTACTACTGATCGGACCATCAAATCTGACCATGTTCAATTTGTGATCGAACAATCGGTAAATTTCTATTTACACTATCCCCAAAATGATCGTTATGTCTCAATTGAATTCATTACTTTCTATTTTCATAAAATCAGTGCAGAGAAACCCTAAGTGTAGTAATTAAAGTGAAAGTTACAATGGTATCTCGAAATTAGATTACCCAGGAGGATTTTGACCTATCTCTTGATCCATCCAAAACTCTATTTCCTGCGATTGAGAGAACACCCAAATAAAACAAGATTGAATGGAAGACTTTTGTTTTGAAGAAAAAAGTATAAAGCTACGAACTTTGGGGTGTGAAGAACAGAAATCTAAGCTCGTCTACTTATGAATTCACTCGATTCTCACTTTGAAGTTATAAAGGACCAACAAAAACTGGAGGCAATTACTGTTATACCCTTTAATTGGGTTCCTTGCTCGCAGAGAATATGAAATGAAACAATGATGCCATTTTATGTTTTCACCGGCCTGAGCTATGATCTTATCGATCACCAGCGTTAGTTATCATGAGCCGCCTCACCGCGGACGCGCTCGGGTCACTTCTCAAGAATGCAATCTCCACGAGTTCCATGCGTATGGGTCGAGTCGTCCACGCCAGAATCGTCAAGACCCTCGATTCACCTCCTCCTCCGTTCCTCGCAAACTACCTCATCAACTTATACTCAAAACTCGACCATCCTGAATCGGCCCGCCTCGTTCTCCGCTTCACTCCAGCTCGTAACGTCGTCTCTTGGACCTCCCTTGTCTCAGGACTTGTTAATAACGGCCATTTCTCCTCCGCGTTGTTTGATTTCTTCGAAATGCGACGAGAAGGTGTTTTCCCAAATGACTTTACTTTCCCTTGCGTCTTTAAAGCTGCAGCTTCGTTAAGATCACCCGTTACGGGGAAGCAGATTCATGCGCTTGCTGTGAAGTGTGGACGGATAGTTGATGTGTTCGTTGGGTGTAGCGCTTTTGATATGTACTGTAAGACTAGGCTGAGGGATGACGCTCGGAAGATGTTCGATGAAATTCCTGAGAGGAATCTTGAAACTTGGAATGCCTATATGTCTAACTCCGTGATGGATGGAAGGCCTAGAGAAGCTGTTGAAGCGTTTGTAGAGTTTAGAAGAATTGGTGGACACCCCAATTCGATAACTTTTTGTGCATTCCTTAATGCCTGTTCGGATGGGTTACTCTTGAATCTAGGACAGCAGTTGCAAGGGCTCGTATTCAGAACTGGATATGATGCAGACGTGTCTGTGTGCAATGGGTTGATCGATTTCTATGGAAAGTGTAAGCAGATTCTCTATAGTGAAATTGTCTTTGCTGAAATGGGGACGAAAAATGATGTTTCTTGGTGCTCATTGGTGGCTGCGTATGTGCATAATCATGAGGATGAGAAGGCGTCTCAGTTATTTTTACGTTCTAGGAAGGAAATTGTTGAGACCTCTGATTTTATGATCTCAACCACTCTGAGTGCGTGTGCTGGTATGGCAGGCCTTGAGTTGGGAAGATCGGTACATGCTCACTCTGTGAAGGCTTGCGTTGACAAGACTATCTTTGTTGGAAGTGCTCTTGTTGACATGTATGGAAAATGTGGATGCATAGAAGATTCAGAACAAGCTTTTGATGAGATGCCTGAAAAGAACTTAGTGACTTTGAATTCACTGATAGGAGGATATGCTCATCAGGGTCAGGTTGATATGGCATTTGCGTTATTTGAAGAAATGGCACCACGTGGATATGGTCCATCTCCAAATTATATGACATTTGTGTCCTTGCTTGCCGCTTGTAGTAGAGCAGGGGCTGTGGAGAACGGTATGAAGATATTTGATTCGATGAAGAGTAGTTATGGCATTGAGCCAGGGGCTGAGCATTATTCCTGCATTGTGGACATGCTAGGGCGAGCTGGGAAGGTGGAACGAGCTTACGAACTCATAAAGAAAATGCCAATTCAGCCCACAATCTCGGTTTGGGGTGCTCTTCAGAATGCCTGTAGGATGCATAGTAAGCAACACCTGGGGATAATTGCAGCTGAGAACCTTTTTAAACTTGACCCTAAGGATTCAGGCAACCACGTTTTGCTTTCCAATACGTTTGCAGCAGCTGGGAGGTACGGGTACCGTATTGAAAGTTCCTATTATTCTTTCATCCTTTTGTCATTGAAATCACATTTCTAGATGATTCGAAAGCATTCTAAGCTAGAGATAACCAATTTGCAAGATTTTCTGATCATTATTTTAATCTGCGGCTGATGCTACTCAGTAGATTTGTCCTGTATATGTGCCGTACACACTGCTTGGTTTCCGCATAAAGTTGTTGGATTGAAGTCTCTTGAGCATAAACTTCTCTTAATGCATATGATTATCTGATTTAGTAGATTATTGTCTTCAGTTACTTGTGATCTAACTATATTATAACTGAAAAATGATAGGTGGGCAGAAGCCAACACGGTAAGAGAGGAGATGAAAGGTGTAGGGATCAAGAAAGGAACCGGGTACAGTTGGATCACAGTGAAGAACCAAGTCCATGCTTTTCAAGCTAAGGACAAAGCCCATAGAATGAACAAAGAAATTCAGACAATGCTGAGTAAACTAAGGAATGAAATGGAGGCTGCAGGGTACAAGCCAGACCTGAAACTCTCGCTTTACGATCTGGAGGAAGAGGAGAAAGCAGCAGAAGTTGCACACCACAGTGAGAAACTGGCTCTAGCGTTTGGCTTGGTTACTTTACCAAATGGAGTCCCCATCAGAATCACCAAGAACCTAAGGATCTGTGGAGATTGCCACAGCTTCTTCAAATTTGTCTCTAGGAGTGTTAAGAGAGAGATCATTGTGAGAGACAATAACCGGTTTCATCGGTTCAGGGATGGGATATGCTCTTGTAGTGATTATTGGTAATTTTGTCGGTTTTGGGTTACATATATTACCTTTGTAAGACTGATCCATCTGGATCCATTCAAAATTTATATTACACTTAACATTTTTTTAGGATACATTCGGTAGTGATTTTTCTTGAACTATGGATATATTCTAAATTATGTAGCGGTTTCTTCTTTGAATAGACATTGGATAAGGGTTCCAGAAATAATTTGAACCGAATGAACCGAACCAAAATCGAATAAAAAAACATATTTTGGTTGGTATTCGGTTATAAAAAATAATCGAATGCATATTATTTTTGGAAAGCTATGGTTATTGGTTACTAACCGAAATTGAACCAAAAACCAAAAATCTAAAAAAACCGAATTATTTTCGGTTATTCAAAAATATTTAAGATATTTCGAATATTTCGGTTATTTTCAGTTATTTTGATTATTTTTTATTATTTTTGGTTATTTTTCGATTATTTTTTTGTTATTTTTGTTTATTTTTTTGTTATTTTTGGTTATTTCGGTTATTTTTAATTTTTAAACATAATAATCGAACTGATCGAAACTGAAGTATAATCGAATTAAAACCGAACTGAAATATAGAAATAATCGAATGAATCTTTAATTTTACCAACCGAAAAAGCGAAACAAAATATAACTGAACGAAACCAAACCGAATATTTTGAATGACAAGATTTTTCTTCTTTGAATACAAACATATGTATAAATTATATCATTTTTGTAACTGACCGATTCGTTTAACAAAATTTCATAACGTTTTTTCAAAAAAAAGTTATTAAGAAAATTAGAACATAACTTTTTATCTTATTTTTTAATGACCATCGTTGTAGCTGTAAATCCGCGTTCTAAACACATTTTTTAAATAGTCAAAGATTGATTAATTTGTTAAAATAAACAGCTGCGATATGGACATTGCACATACACTACGTGATCTCCTCTTAATACATTTTTTTGCATGTATATATAATAAGCATTGCAAAAAAAAAAGTGTCATAATCATTCCTCCTTAATCACATTTTATTGAAACCAAATAAGCAAAAATGTCTAATTTTCTACGGAAGAAACTACACCTCTGCTTTTCCTCTTCCGTTGTTCTCTCACCGTCGATTCCCTCTTCTCCTATTGTCGTATCCAATCACAACGCTTCATCTCATCATCATCACACTCCCTCAATCTTCATCAACAATTTCAACTCTCTCTACGATCACCTTTCTGTTTCCTCTCCTATCTACCGTGGCCACCGTAAAGATAACTTCACCTCCGCCGTCTCTGCATTCACCACCTTCAAATCCGAAGAAATTGAATCCGATAACCCGGGCCGATTGCATCCTTCTCCAAGTAGAACGGACGAAGAAGTAGAAAACAATCCCGGAGTCGTGTCAAAGCTTTTAAGCAGTGGAATGGCGATTATGAAACACATAGAGTCACCGGATCCGTACAGAGATTTCGGGCGGTCGATGAGAGAGATGGTGGAAGCTAGGGATCTGAGGAGAGACATCGCCGCCGATAGAGAATACTTGCAAGAATTACTCTTCTGTTATCTTTCCTTGAATCCGAAACATACTCACAAGTTTATCGTCTCTGCTTTCGCAGATACACTGCTTTGGGTACTTTCTCCTTTGTCGTCGGATAATTTGTTATCCCACTCGATTTAAGTCTTTTCTTTTTAATGGGAAAAACTGCCAACTTCGACTTATCATTGTGTGATTATAGTTACATAAATTATTTCGCTATATCCTTATATACACAAAATATTTTTTTTTTCGAATTTAACTTATAAACTTTAAAATTATGTCTAATTCCACCAAATAAACAATTTTCATATTTGTCCGTGACACGTGATGTCGTAGCTGGCATGTCGAATGTCCGCGAAAATGACATCGTATTTACTTTTTTATTATGTGAGTTTGAAGTAATCAAAACGACGTCGTTTTGGGTTTTACCAAAACGAATTAGTTTTGGATCTATTTTTTTATAAAAAATGTAATTCAAAACACATCATTTTGACGCAACGTCAAAGAAATTTATGTGGTGGAAAATGCTGAAGCAGATGCTACACATAGATCGGAACAAAGAAAAAGGAAGAAAAGAAGTTTAGTCGGTTTTGGACTATATTTAAAAAAACAAAGATCTAAAACGATGTTGTTTTAGATTTTACCAAAACGATTTTATTTTGATTACTTCACATTTGCATAATGAAAAAGAAAATATGATATCATTTTCTTGGATATTCGATATGTCAGTGACGTCAGTACGTGTAATGTAAAAACACAAAAATTATCTATTCAGTTGAATTAGAGGCGATTTTAAAATTTGTGAATTAAATTTCAAAAATAGAAATAATTTGTGTGTATACAATCATAATACCTTTTTTCAATTTTCATGGTATCATCAAATTAATATCTGGGCCTATGGGCTTTTCAGTGACCAGAGTTGTAGTAATACTACTATACTCTCTGCTGTGTCTGATTATAGCACATGTGAATTATCAATTATCGCCAACGGATGACAAATTCTAAATTTAGAAAGAAATACAAATTAACAACGAGAAGACGTTCCCGATTTCGAGAAAAATGTCACTGGCCGTACAATTTTCGCCGCCGGTCAATGGAACAGCCAGGAGCGATGTTAAATCACCCTTTCCTATGAAACCGCCGCCTTATACTCTTCGGGGTTACTCTGAGATCAGAACTCCGGCGATGATTTGTGTGAGGAAATCGTCGTATCTTGTGGCTAAGGCTATCGAACGGAGCCAGGATACAGCTGGATCTGAATCTGAAATAGAGGCGACTCCGTCACCGGTAGAAAATGGAAGCGGAGATAAGGAGGTGGAGATTAGTGCGCTGGGAGCAGAGATAAAAGCGGCGATGGAGAAAAGAAAAGCGGAGGAGGAGAAAGGGAAGAACGATTTGTTGAGTGGAGTGGCGGAGGAAGTGAGGGAGATTGAGTGGCCGGCGTTTCAAAAAGTGTTAGGAACAACCGGCGTGGTGCTTGGTGTCATCGCCGGTTCAAGCGTCGTGTTGCTCACCGTCAATTTTATTTTGGCTGAACTCTCCGATCGCGTGTTCATAGGAAAAGGTGTTCAAGACTTCTTTAGCTGATTCGCGTTAAACTGGTAAAGCTTGTGTACAATTTAGTTCGAAACTGGAATCATTAGAATCACTCCTTTTGAGCATTACCTTTCCTCTTCTCCTGTCTTCTTCTTCCTTATCCTAATCTTATACTTATCCTCAAACTCTGAAGGATCATTCATTTGAATCTCGACTTTGGTTCAAAGACTCAAACTCATTAACAGCAAGTGATTCACAAAAGCAATAGAGAAGCAAAGACACACTGCATTCTCAGTAGGAGAAACTGGAAATCTCTTATTATTTTGACGTTTCTAAGTAAGAAATGGAAAAGTTTCAGATGAGACAATTCAAGCCTCAAAGGTCATCGATTCGGCTTCTTTCCTTGTTGCATCGAATAGTACAGTGGACAGATATCTCTCTCCGAAACTCGGGAACACTGCCTGTAAACAGTAATAATTCAGTACAAAGACTCAGTTTGATATCAGAGCTTATTAGTTTTGCGGTGATGACATTACCCAAAATAACTTACCACGAAAAGCTTCCCGGCGTTTTCTGGCCTCTTTGCAAGTTTGATTGCTGCAGCAGCTGCTGCACCAGATGATATTCCCACCTACAATATTTACCTTTTGTTGTTAGAATCCTTCTTTCATTGTGATATGAGAGTAGGCACTAATCTACAAACAACTGATTCTATTGAAATCCAAATTTGTCTTTTTGAGGTTTAAATCTTAAAGGTCTCAATTTATCAAAGCTAAAGATCAGGGAAACAGAGAATTTGTAACTCTGATACAAATAGCTCATTCATTATCAAAATTTGAAATACTTACAAGAAGACCTTCCTTAAGAGCAAGACGCCTTGCCATATCGATGGATTCATCACTGGAAACCTGTAGAAAGCGTTACAGGACAATGGAGGGAGGCAAGTAAGAAATGTAGTTTCTGGTTGTTAATATAGAATTGGAAAGTAGTCTTACTTGAACAACTTCATCTATAAGATCAACATCCAATACACTTGGTATAAAACCAGCACCTATTCCTTGAATTTTGTGAGGGCCTTAGCGTTTTCAGCAAACATGACGAGTTAGACAGCTTTCCATAATCAAAGAATAAGATATATAGCAAACCGAGAACATGCATGGGTATAGTAACAAACGGAGGAAGAATCAATCACCTGGCTTCCCACCAGATAGAATAGCGCTTTCAATTGGCTCCACTCCATACAGCTGACAGAGGAGAAAACAAAATAAGAAACTTTGCAAAGACAAACCTTTTTAAATCTCGGATTAGTTTAGCATATGATGAGAAAGCCAATTGTATGAGAAGATGGAGCTCTCACCTTTACGTTCGGGTTTTGTTCCTTAAGATACTTCCCCGCACCTGTTATGGTACCACCAGTACCTATCCCAGAAACAAAGCCATCGATTTTTCCATCAGTGCCTTTCCATATCTCAGGTCCAGTAGTCTCATAGTGAATCTGCATCGGACAGTAAAATTTCATTGACATAAGAGTTCATTAACAGACAAAACATATCCACTAAAGCACTAGTACCTTTGGGTTGGCAGGGTTCTCAAACTGCTGGAGCATGTAACCATTGGGTGTTTTTGCCAAAATCTCTTCCGCCTTTGCGATAGCTCCTTTCATGCCCTTAGCAGGGTCAGTTAGAATCAGCTCAACTCCAAAAGCTAAGAGAATGATTCTTCTCTCAACACTCATTGAAGCTGGCATTGTAATAATAAGCTTGTAGCCCTTGGCAGCCGCCGTGAATGCTAATCCAACTCCGGTATTTCCACTTGTTGGCTCAATCAGCACACTCTAAAGAAGAAACTAAAAAGTCAGAAACAAATTAAAAACAAATACTTTGTGGCATGAAGAACCAGATATCGAACTGACCTCTCCTGGTTTGATAAGACCTTTCTTCTCTGCATCAGAAATCATGCTAAAACCAATCCTGCACACAGGAGCGAAGTACAAGGTTTAAAAAAAAACAGAGACTGGAAGCCAAAAACATCACAAAGTTTTGGACTAAATCAGAAACCTGTCTTTGACGCTCGAGCATGGCTCCATCATCTCTAGTTTAGCAGCAACACGACCAACACATCCTTCAGCCACATTGTTCAAATACACCAAAGGAGTGTTCCCAATTAACTGTCGAAAGTAAATATAATCAATCAATACATGAGCATTGAACAAAACCCCACTCCTTTGTAAATGAACAGTTAAATAAATGGAGAGCTTACTTCGGTCACATCTTTAGCAATTCGAGAGGCCATGATTCTAGCTTCACTGCTTAAATTCACAAAGAGAGAATATTACGAGGAAACGATGATATAATCCTCAAAAGTTTCCAATATTTCTTAATCTAAGATTTTAAACTTTACCAAAACACATCATACATGTGAATTCCAATCAAAATTATTAATCATTTAACAGCAGATCACTAGATTTAACATCGAAATCAGTTTAATCCGATACGATTAGCCAATCCAATGAAATAGAGTAGAAATCTGCAGAAAAATAAACACAAAAGATCGTCGAAAACGATGATACCTGAGTGAGAAAAGTCAACAACCTTGACCCGAATCGTTTTGAAGAAAATGGAAAACGTATGGAATCAAAACGTCGAATGAATGATTGTATATATGAGATGTCACAACCTTTGGGTATGTGTCATGCGGTGGCTGTTAACCAAAATTCTTCCCGGTCTGGTTTGGTTTGATCCGGTTAATCACGGTTTTATCTCTCCACCTTATCGTCGTAGTCATTAATCACCACAAAGAGTCATCTCTCTCCCATTCAACACAAATCTCTTTTGTCTCTGTCTCTCATGGCGTCTCTCCCTCTCCCTCAAACCTTCACAATCTCTCTCCCAAAACCTCATCTATCCAATTCTTTCTCCTTCCCACTCCGGAGCACGACACTCTCAACAAGTCGTGGGAATTTTCTCGCCGGCGGGATCGTGGCTCGGTCATATAAAGTAGTTGTGGAGCACGACGGCAAGATGACGGAATTGGAGGTTGAAGCTGACGAGACTATTTTAACAAAGGCACTTGAATCAGGCCTGGACGTGCCATACGACTGCAATCTCGGCGTTTGTATGACTTGTCCGGCGAAACTCGTAAACGGAACGGTGGATCAGAGCGACGGTATGTTAAGCGAGGATGTAGTGGAACGTGGCTACGCGCTTCTATGCGCTTCATATCCAACATCCGATTGTCACATCAAGATGATTCCTGAGGAAGAGCTGTTATCTCTCCAGCTCGCCACTGCCAACGACTGATAAATTTAGTGAAGAATTTCTTTTGGTGTAATTCGGTGTATGGAATCTTGCTTTGAGAATGTTACTTCTGAATCTTAGTTTTTCAAACAGGAAAATGGGATTTTTAACACACTCTAGTTTGATTTAATGAGCGAAAAAACAGAGATCATACACAACACAACACATTCCAGTTCCAGTTCCAATTCTATCCATTGAAGTTGAGATACTTCTTAGACCATCATTTATTGGAAAGTTAAGATGTTATGTACTTCACCGTTGATAGATCCACCAATGACGAAAATCTCAGAACCGGCCGTGGTAATACAAATTTCCCCAGTTCCACCGCGTAGCAGGTTGAGGCCTTTTTTCCACCGCCTCTTACTACAGTGACAATACTCCTGAATATATTTTCGTTTCTCTTCTTCTTTGCGAGTCTCGTGGGTTTTTTTACCAGAGAGAGAGAAAGAGGGATGTCTCCATGAACGTACTATTGTAACTTTGTAAGCTCTTGATTTTCGTAGTGGAAGTTGAGTCTGAATAGTCACCGAAATGCACCTTTGAAAAATAAATTTCCGGTGTCGTTACTTTCACTGTTTATCTTATTCGAGTGTGACTCAAATCGGTGAGTTGAGGAAGGGAGATTGATTCCGAAATTAGACTGATCAGATCACGTTTCTTTACTCTGTGAAGCTATGAAAAGGATGAAGATTTAACAAAATCAAACGTCTCTTTTCTCGTCGGAAGGGAATGATTGGGTTGATTTAGTTATTTCTTCATTGACACAGTTCTAAGGACATCATGGTCTAAAGAGTTGAACCACATGTCTGTGAGGCTGAATCCTTCGCTTTAAGTTGGGCTGTAAGCTTTTTTAGCACCTTAAGATTTTGCTTAGATGGAATTCCTTTTACCATCTTAAGACCCTAATTCTATGACAATCACTTCCCCTTTTATCCATGGTAGCGCATACCATCATTTGGTCCTCATTTCACAAAGAGGATGCATTATAGAAAGTGTTAATGTGTTAAGAAATTAAAGCATGTATTATAGAAAGTGAGCTTACTTAAGCAAAATGTAAGATATAAAGAAAATAAAATCAGTTGTTTCCCAAAACTTATCTTAAATACGTTCGCATTAAATGAATTAGTAAAATGCTCTAAGAAGCATATCAGCGAACATATGGTGGACAAATTAAGAGCAAGATAGGCGCAAGAAGGAAGGATGAAACTCATCCTCGTGAAGCTTGGCAGTAGCAGAACCCTCGAGGCCATGAACATATATTATAATATATATAGACATTATTAACAAATACTAATTCAGAAAAAAGCGATTCTGGTGTTTGTAGTAGACACCAAAATGCTAAAAAGAAGAAAAACAGAGATCACAATTCAACTCTGAGAATCATCATCATCGCCGTTTGTCACGGGAGAGCGGATAATGTGATCCAAGAAAGCCATGTCGCTGTTCCGTTGAGGAGGAGACTCCAATAGATTATCTTCTTCAACAAAAGGAGCAAATGAAGTTTTGCAGTCCATATCTGACGATGCCGCCATGCTGTCTTGCATTTTGTGGTATCCACCGTCGTATGAACCCGGGATTATACCATCTTGGGAAGCAGAATTCGCATCCTCGTATGGTTGGCGTTCGACCACATAGTCTGACATCGGTCTATCTCCTGAAGGTGATGTGGTCTCCAAGACAGAAACATCGTTAGTCTTCATTGCAGTATCAATGCCTTCATTGCATGGGTCACAGTCATCTTGACAAATGATGGAGCATAGGTACGTAATTCGACAAACTATAGCGACATATAAAATTGATATTAGAAGACAAAGTAGATAAACTGATTAAAGTAAACCTGTGTCAGAAGCAGATTCAGCATGTTTTGGTGCTAGCAGTAATAGCTCTTTCTGTAGCACATCAATGCCGGGAAAGGCCAGTACATTCATGGACCGCATTTCTTTCTTCAGAGAATCCTCGACATGATGGAATCCAAATTTGGATATCCAAACATGGCTAAAGTCAGCAGTTGCAGGGATAACAAGTAATTCGACTTTGAGATGTTGAAGGGCCTTCACATCAAAAGACAGAGAGAACCAGAAAACAAATTAGCAGAGTTTTGCACATTAAAATTTAAATTTTTTTTATAATTCTGTAGCTTACTGTTTCAACAATGTTGAAAAGCCGCCGGCACATTCCCTGCTGTCTGTACACATGCCGAGTTCCAATGAATGGCATCTCAGCCAGACGGTTACCATGAAATCTACACAGATGGGTCAATTTTCTTAAAAGTCTGTAGATCCTATTAATAAAGGGGAAACGCGTGCATAAAACCAAGAAACAAAGTTCTTAATCTGCATAAGATAAACATGCACAAGTGACGTATTTCTCGACACTAGCATATCTCTGCCATACTTTTTCGTTGTTTATCTCACATAGGATTGAAGCTAAAACAAGGGATTATAAGGAGAGGAATAACCTAATAGATGCTGCTGCGACTATTTCGTCGCCTCTTTCAAGTAGAGCACTATAGAATCCACCAAAATTGAGCCGATTAAAATTTGACCTGCAGGAAAGCAATGTATAAGCAAAAAGACCAGCACAAAGCAATACCAAAAAAAACATTGTAGTGTAATGACGCAGACACAGTTTTGCAAGTGTTGAAACGCTTACCCACAATTGTAAAGGACATTTCGCACAATATTCACCCCACTCCTCCTGTCAACAATGGGCAGAAAGCATTCATCCATGACAGTCAGAGCTACGGCAAGCTTGGAATTGCTTTCCACAATATGAGGGTGTCCATCTAAGAATAAATCTGAATCTTTGCATTCCCTATGAACTAGAGACCATGAAAATCCAGCTTCCAACTCATGTTTGACACCGACATACTTCTTGATACCTTCAGAGAGCTGTTAAATCAACAAGAGATTTAACTTACCAGAAGGCTTTGATAAAGAATCAGAAATAGTTAGGAATCACGCAGGATATTATACTCATTTCTGTTAGTTCAGTTATACTCGTGAACAGGAAATGGCATGTGACACTTCATACCAGGATTCCAGCCACGACATGTCTACCTTGGGTAAAAAGGTACAAAAGCCTAAATGGAGCGTGCAACAACCAATACTCTAATGAAGAGAATCATAATACAATTATTTCAAGTCAACAGCAGAATACTAGGTGATAAAATATGATCAGCTACCTAGCAATTTTAAAGGACGTTCAATATCTGCCTCCTAGAAGCTGCTCCACATTTCTATAATCTGAATGCCAATTGTAAGTGTTATGGGGCTTAAAAGAAAAGTACCGCTTTGCATTCCTTCCCACAAAAGGAGATGATTGGTTCAGTTGCGTCAGCAGGGGTAACATTTGACTCCAGGATGCATGATTTGTGATCTAGAAAGGGAGAATTCCAACATCAATTAGAAACTACAAGCAAAACTGAGTGGAAACAAAAATGGTAATTCAAGACAGCGAAAGAACAAGTGACATACATTTTTTCTCACACATTTTGCAGGTATCTTCGCCCACAGTACGAGTAACATCTTCGACAACTGCCTTACAAAATTTGCATGTACAATTGGGGCAGTGCCAATCACCAAGGGGAAACATCTGTAATTGAACCTCAAAAAGATCCAATAAAGCATCAGATGACCCTAAAACAACCCAGTTGTAGTTAAAATGTTAAATAAATTGTTCTAAGACCTGTCTATGCGGAGCACCACAGGGAAGCACTGTTTCCCTTTTGTAAATTCGCATAGCTTAGCTCTAACTTGTAAAAAAGTATCCAAAACAGGACAAATATAAAGACAGCAAAATCGGCATACCTGTATGCCTAGGCATCTTTCGTGGAAAGTTGAAGGACAACCATCACAGCAAACTAAATCACCTCCATCTCCACAAATACCACAAGCATCATCATTTGGATCATCAGCAGTTACATCTACCGAACAAAAACCAATGTGCCCAACGCCCTTTTGCTTATCCCATGCATCGATTTGGCACTGAAGAAGAGAAACCCCAGAAACCAAAAATATATTCTGAAATGGCTGTTGCAACTTGCTTCCAGCATGTATCTCAAACTTCGAAACTGAAAGAATTTTACTACAGCAACCACAGTGAATTCCATCTCTTGTTATCCAACCCTCAAGCATTGCGCGAGTCTGTCGTTGGTTCATGTACATCACCTTTTCGCTGAATTGTATGGTACCACTATCAATCAGCCATCCCAGTACAGTCCGTTTTTCAAATGAGGGCAAAAAGCCATCATTCTGTGAATTATCTCCTGTGACTGAATGCCGTATCAACAATGTGCTCCTACCATGTGTGCTACATTTCCCACTACCCACATGGTGAGAGGAGGAACCAGTTGATTTTTCAATTTGATGAAACAAAGGGCTTTCACTTTTTGAAGTTGTACACAATGAACCGTCCGTCTCATTGACCTCATTTTTTATTTTCATGGCAAAGGAGCTTCGCTTTTCCTTATGAGCATACCTGTCACCATTTCCTATTTCATTTCTAATAGCTAAGAATTTTTTTGCACAAGTTGCTTGTCCATCACTATCACTGGCATATTGATCTTCCCTTTTCATATCTTTTTCAATCTTTCTTTTGGTTTTCCTTGTTAACTGACTGAGTATCTCATCTGAGATCAGAGTAAATGAGGAACTATCTTCACAAGGCTTGGCCATTTTTTCCCCACTATTTAACTGCTTAAGAAGAGCTTCATAAGCCTTGATAATAGACCAGTATGCTGTTCCCCTGGGACTTATATAAACTGCATCTAGGTAGTCTCTATTCCTTCTAGGTCTATAGTCAATCGTCCACCCTGCTTCCAGTAACATTTCCCTAATTCGCTCACGTAACCTTTGTTTTTCTGTGCCTGAACCGCGCCTAATCTTTCCATCTCTGTTTTTTGGAGGCGTTGACGCATCAGGTAAAGTTTTTTCTCCTCCAGTGCTTGATATCTGGAAGAGCTTATGAGGTTGAACGATTCTCTTATGCAGCCACCCCGAGGTATCACTATCTTCAGAATCTTGGTCATGGCCCTTACTCTTCGTGGTAAAGGCTGTGGCCAATTTCAACCCATTTGACTGTATCTTGGCAGGGGGAAGCAGTTTTGCCATATTTTCAGTTTTTAGAGTGGTTGGCGACTGAATAGCAACACGTATTTTACCAGTCTCATGTATCTTTGAGCCATACTGAGTTTGTTGAGCTTCTACATCAGTGAAAGCTTGAGGTAACCCTCCCATTCTATTTTGCTTGTTCAGCATCACCTTGAGGACACCATTTTTCCCCTGAACCCTGATTGGTCCATCAAAATTCATGTCACGATTGCACTTCTTCTGCAACAATAATGCATGAGTTTTACTGTCGTTAGCACTCACCTTAAACCTGTTTCTACAACCTTGATTAGCAAAACCTGTGTTCTCTGATCCATCTAAACACAGTTTTCTTCTCTTCTCAGAATCTAAATCTTTACTACTAGAGCCACTTCCATATACCCTTTCAGTGCCAAATTGACCAGACCCCAAATATGCTTTCTTACCGATATCAACTCCACTTCCATCAAAGGATCTCCTCATCCTCATTGCTAATAGCTCGTCTTCACTCTCTTCATCCTCGTCATCATCTAGTCTATGCCTCTTGCTCTCCTTCCACTCTCTGCTCTTTCCCCCAAAACAATCCCTTCTCCCCTCAACCCAGTCCCTTTTCAAGCCAAAACGACCATCTTCTACATTGCGATAGTGTCGCATATTCTGTTCAACAGGAATCGTATGAGGGATCGTAAGTCTATCGCTAGACTCAGAATCACTATTAATTATCCTAGACCCCTTTCTATCCAAACTGGGACGACTCTCCGAAATTGAACATATTCTACGACACCCATCGCTCTTCTTCACAATCAAGCAACCAGACGAACTTCTTTTCTTTATCAATACCCCTGGTGGTTCACCGGATCTCCTGCCAAGTCTATCCATGTACACCAATCTTAAGCCACCAAAATCCGATGAACAGCCGTAAACTTTCTAGAATCCACCCTCAAATTCCAAAATGCAATCACCAGAATCCACCCCCCGATTCCACTTCTTCAAGACTTTGACCAAAGAACTCACATTGAGAAGCGTCGAAAAAGTGTACTAAAATTATTATTATTGTTACCTACACAAGACAACAAGATCCGGTTTCATCAGACACACGATCTAAGTTATGTCCGGTTGCCCAGAATTAAGTAGAACCAAAGCTCTGTAACAAAATCTATATTTTCAATCATTTCAATTCGTCTAGGTTACTGCAAAACTTGAAAAATCGAATGAAATACCGTACAAGGAAGAGAAATCGAGCATTGCTTAACATCGATAACACCATAATTAAACAGATTAAAAATATGTTCGCTAAACTTTTCCACAACTCATGAGCAAATCTAACCCATTTCACATCTCGGATTAGAAGAAAAGGAAAAAAACTCAGCAACTGAACCAGAAAACATACACTTAATCGATTTAAAACACGGAAAACTGACCCGAGGAAACCCGAGCTAAGTTGTAGAAATCCCTAGAATCAGATCTCTCCATGATTAACACAAGAAAACAAGAGAGGTCTCAAGCACAAATCCCAACAATCGAATCTCCTTTACCCACTAATAGCCCTAGTGTTGGGGCTGCTTTGATAACACGATGACAGCTAAACAAAAGAGAAAATGAAAGTACAATGAGCTCGAATTCCCGATTTCCCGGGAAATTGAAGAGAACAAAAATAGTTCATCTGAAACAGCCTCTCTCTAAAGAAGAGAAGAAATTAGAGAGGAGAGAGAAAGGAAGAGTCTTTATTTTATTCTTCTGTGTCTAACATTTTTCTTTTGACAAATCCATTGAATGGAAAGCCCATTAATGGGCACATACAAGTGAGAATTGGGCCAACGAACAAAAAGCTTAAAGACGAAATTTTGAGCGAGCATGAAAGGTAAAAGGGTCAATCGTGAATAATTTTCGTTCGTACTCATTTTAACATGAATTTAGTACTAGTGTGTTAAACCACATAAATAATAATATAATTTGAATTTTCTACACGAACTATATTGATAGTACATTTTTAACAAAATTTTTAACATCATCAATGAAACGTAAAAAACTACTGACTCATGTGACATATGACAGCTGACTCAGCATATCAATTGATGGACAAAAATGCAGTTTAAAACTATGTCGTTTTACATTTTAATCAAAACAACGTCGTTTTGACTTATGATAAAAAAATTGTACAGATTAAAAAATCAATTTGTAAGACTTAACTACGCAAAAACATTTAATCTAATATATATATATATATATATATATTAAATCATGGCTTTGTTTTTTGTAAATTTTACATTCTTCAAATCATATATGTATATATATACACAAAAACATTTCATCTAATATATATATATATATATATGATTTGAAGAATGTAAAATTTACAAAAAAAACAAAGCCATGATTTAAAATATATATATATATATATAGATGAAATGTTTTTGTGTAATTAAATCTTACAAATTGATTTTTTAATCTGTATAATTTTTTTTATCATAAGTCAAAACGACGTCGTTTTGGTTAAAGTGCAAAACGACGTAGTTTTAAACTGCATTTTCGTCCATCAATTGATATGCTGAGTCAGCTGCCATGTGTCACATGAGTCAGCAATTTTTTACGACATTAAAAATTTCGTTGAAAAAGGCACTCTCGATATAGTTCGTGTAGAAAGTTCAAATTATATCATTGTTCATGTGGTTTAATGCACTGGTACTAAATTCATATTGAAATGAGCACGACGAAAATTGTTCACGTTGATTTTGACCATTTTCCCGAGCATGAAACATCGTCCAAATACATAAATAAAAGACACGTGTCCAAAAGCGAGTTAAGCACGTCAGAAATTCGTCGGCTCGGCTTTCCACCACCGTAAAGCTTCAACTTGTTTAGAATTTCTGATGATCGCAATCGAAAATTCTTCCCTATAAACTTCCTTTTTCAGCACCACCGAGAGCAAAATTGAACAGATCGTCCTCGTCACCGCAGAACTAAGCCGTATCTTGCAAAAAAATACTGATACAAATAATTATTTACATAAGAAAGACACGTGGACGACCAAGATGAAGAGGAGAAAGAACGGTTTGGATTTGGAGAGAGAAGACGCGGGCACAAGGTTGTTACACATCACACCCTAAGCTAAAAAGAGAAAAGATGAAGTTGGAGAATATCATTATGAAAATTCTCTTTCGTTTTCCTATTTCTATTATCTATATTTTTTACTTACTTCATCTTAATCTTTTTCTTTTGTTTTAAGAATATTTATGAGTAGGTCAGGTTTTGTGTTTTCTGAACGCCGAATCTATTTTATTTCTTTTGAGTTATTGAAATTGAATTTGTTCGTTATTAAAGATATTCAGAGCTGCAGACGACCTCGACAATAATGGCAAAAACTATAGCTCAGACGAAAATAGATGCGAAAGAAGTCGAAGAAATTCTGGGCTCGAAGCTGGATGCGTTGAAGGCGAAAATGGATAAGAGTATCGCCGAAATGTTTGAAGCGATTCGGATCATATCCAGTAAGGGAGTTGCTTCCTCCAGTGATGATCCTTACATGGTTCGAGCAGGAGCTGTAGTCACGCCGATCACAGTAGGGTACGACTTCGGAGGGAAACATAGCACATCGGCTAGGTAGTAATTCCTTTTACTCCGGAATGACGTGGTTAGCTAAGTTAGATTTTCCTCGGTTTAATGGTGAGAAGATTAAAGAGTGGTTGTTTAAGGTGGAACAATTTTGTGTGATTGATCACACACGGGATGATCTGAAGGTTGAAATTGCTTCTATACATTTCGATGATATAGCAGCTACATGGCATCAACCTATTATTCAGTCATAAATAGTTCACCATATCATTCATGATTAGGTCACGTATAAGGCGTGGGTGAATGAGATATTCGAAAAGATTTTAGATGACCCTATCACAGAACTGAAAAGGCTGCATGAAACGTCCGGAATAATGGAATATCACATCAAGTTTAAACTCATTAGGACGCGGGTTAACTTGCTAGAGGAATATTTGGTCAATGCGTATCTCGCGGGGTTGAGGAATGACACGCAAATGCATGTACGTATGTTTTAACCTCAGTCAATTCGGTAATGCTTACTGTTGGGCAGACTCTATGAGAAGGCAAATCCAAAATCAAGTGGAGTTCAGTCATGGGGTGCTGGAAAAATGTTGGGTAATAAAGGATTATTTCCTTACAGAAAGGAAGAAGAAATACAATCGATTACACCAGCTGTAATTGATAAGGAGAAGAATATGTCATTTCCATAGAAGAAGGTTTTAACTAATGAAGAAAAAATGATCGTAGGGCCAAAGGATTGTGCTATTTTTGTGATGAAAAATGCACTCCTCGACACTACTTGAAGCATAAAAAGACTCATTTATTCATGATCGAAACAACAGATGAGGAGGGAGAAATAACCACAGATGAAATTCAAGACATGACTGAAGAGGAAGAGCTGGATATCACACAGATTTCAGTCAACGCAATAGCATGCATCTCGGGGTATCGAACAATGTGTGTGCGTGGTCTACATGAGAAAAGGAATTTGTTTATACTCATTGACTCCGGTTGGACGCATAACTTCATTGATCGAGGAGTTGTTGATCAGTTAGGATGCAATCTAAAACCTGCAGGAAACACCCGTGTGTTACTGGCAGATGGGAGTAAACTTGAAATAGTAGCCAAAGTTGATCAATTCCAATGGAGCTTCCAAGGAGTACCTTTCAAGACAAATTTGATGGTGATTCCTTTGGGCTGTTGTGACATGGTTTTAGGAATCCAATGGCTAGAGACACTTAACCCTATAAGATTTCCGGAAGCTAGAAATGAGATTTAAATTGGGAAATAAAAAAGTTTTATTACACGGTATCAAACAAGGATTAGTACGCGAAATAAAAGCCAACAAATTGAACAAGGTTAGGGAACAACAATCACAAGTGGCTATGATATGTTTACATGAATCGAATTGCACAACAACTGCCTCATTATACGCCATGGACTCAGAGGCACCTGAAACCACATTGCAACCTACAATTGAGGATCTTTTGAGCTCATTTTCAGGCATTTTTGCTGAACCAACCAAGCTTCCTCCATTCAGGCAACATCATGACCACAAGATTCCATTATTAGAGGGTTCAAATCCGGTAAATCAAAGGCCATATAGATATGTTGTCTACCAAAAGAATGAGATTGACAAAATGGTGCAAGAAATGTTGATTGCAAGAACAATCCAAGCAAGCTCCAGCCCTTATGCTTCACCTGTGATTTTCGTGAAAAAGAAGGATGGATCTTGGCGATTATGTGTTGATTATAGGAGCCTCAACAACCTTACAGTGGAAGATAGGCTTCCAATTCCTTTAATCGAGGATCTTATGGACGAACTTGGAGGATCAAGTGTTTACTCTAAAATTGACTTAAGAGCCGGTTATCATCAAGTGCGAATGGCGAAAGAGGATGTGCACAAAACCGCCTTCAAAACATATAATGGGCATTATGAGTGTTTGGTAATGCCATTTGGCCTCACCAATGCTCCAACTACCTTTCAGAGCTTGATGAATGATGTGTTTAAACCACTCTTAAGGAGATTAGTCCTCATTTTCTTCGATGACATTTTGATATACAGTTCTTCCTTAGAATTACATATCTCACATCTGAGAGCCGTGTTTGAGATCATGAGACAACAAAGTTTATACGCCAAACAAAGTAAGTGTGTTTTCGCTACAACACGTGTCGAGTACTTGGGTCATTTTATTGAAGCCAAAGGCATCTCTACCGATCCAAGTAAGATCGATGCAGTAGAGAATTGGCCTCAACCTTAAACATTAAAACAACTACGTGAATTCTTGGGTCTTGTAGGCTATTATCGGAGGCTTGTGCGAAAATTTGGAATGATTGTTCGACCATTAACAACCTTAACCAAAAAGGATTCATTTCAGTTGTATGATGAGGCTCAGCTGGCTTTTGAGGAGTTAAAACAAGCCCTCTGTTCAACTCTAGTACTCACATTGCCCCGGTTTGATAAATTTTTTGTAGTAGAGACGGATGTAAGCGGACAGGGGATTGGAGCAGTATTGATGCAGGAGGGCCACCCCCTTGCTTATATCAGCCGGCATCTTAAGGGCAAGCAACTCCATCTCTCCATCTACGAAAAAGAATTGCTTGTTGTGGTCTTTGCGGTGTAGAAATGGCGTCACTACTTGTTGGTGGGGCATTTTATAATTAAAACGGACCAGAGGAGCTTGAAATACTTGCTTGAACAGAGGCTCAATACTGCTATTCAGCAACAATGGTTACCTAAGCTACTTGAATTTGACTATGAGATTCAGTATAAGAAAGGCAAGGAGAATTTGGTCGTGGATGCTCTATCTCGGGTGGAAGGAACAGAGGTGTTACACATGGCTATGTCGGTTTTGGAGTGTGACCTTCTTAAAGAAATTTAGTCACATTATCAATCGGATGATGCTCTCAAGGCAATCATTGTTGAATTACAATTGAACCCTCACTCTTGGAAGCATTACAGTTGGTCACATAACATTTTGCGACGAAAAAGTAAGATTGTTGTTCTTGGTAATGCAGACATTAAGGGCAAAATATTAGAGTGGATGCATTGCTCGGGAATAGGAGGCCATTCAAGCAAGGATGCAACTCATCAGAGAATTAAAAGCATCTTATATTGTAAGGGTATGTCTAAGGAGATTCAAGCATTTATTCGCAGTTGTAGTGTGTGCCAACAATGTAAGTACGATACTTCTGCGTACCCAATCCTGCTACAAACTCTTTCCATTCCGAAAACAATATGGACTGATATATCCATAAATTTCATAGAGGGTCTTCCATCCTCCTATGGAAAATCGGTGATTTTTGTGGTGGTGGATCGGTTGAGCAAATCTACCCATTTTATGGCTTTGGCTCACCCTTATTCAACATTATCAGTAGCTCAATTATTCTTGGATAATGTGTTTAAACTTCACGCCTTTCCTCAGTCGATAATCAGTGATCGAGACATTGTATTCCTCAACGAGTTTTGGAAGGAGTTGTTTAGCTTACAAGGAGTAGCTTTGAACCTTTCAACAGCGTACCACCCTCAGAGTGACAGGCAAACCGAGGTGGTTAATCATTGTTTAGAAACTTATCTCCGTTGTATGTGCAGCGATAGGCCCTTCTTGTGGAAAAACAATAGTTGGCCGAGTTCTAGTATAACACGAACTACCACACTTCGACATAGATGACATCAAACGAAATCGTTTATGGACAGGCTCCACCGATTTACTTGTCTTATTTGCTAGGCGAGTCAAAAGTTGTTGTGGTAGAAAAATGTTTACAGGATCGGGAAAATATGATATCAATCCTTAAATTCCACCTTCTTCGGGCCTAACATAGGATGCAACAAATGGCGAATAAGAAGCGTACCGATTGGAGTTTTAAAATTAGAGTTATGGTTTATGTAAAACTTCAGCCATACCGCCAACAATTGGTGGTTTTCCGACAGAATCATAAGTTGGTTCCTAAGTACTTCGGTCCTTATAAAATTTTGGACAAGTGTGGTAAGGTTGCCTACAAATTGGAATTGCCAACAGGATCTCTAATCCACCCTGTTTTTCACATTTCTCAATTGAAGTTGGTTATCGGTAATGCTCGAGCTTCTTCTACACTTCCATCAATGGTGGAAGACGTGTTGAGCAAAACTCCAGAATGCATATTGCAGCAAAATGGTAAACAGATAGGGTCAAGCAGCTACAAAGATTTTGGTTAACTGGGCACACGAACCGGAAGAAGAAACAACTTGGGAATTCCTCACAGATTTAATTGATCGATTTCCTCAGTTTGAACCTTGAAGACAAGGTTCTTTCAGGCAAAGAGTTATGTTGTAGGAAAATACTGATACAAATAATTGTTTTCATACGAGGACATGTGGACGACCAAGATGAAGACGAGAAGGAACGGCTTGGATTTAGAGAGAGAAGACGCAGGCACAAGATTGTTACGCAGCGCAGCCTAAGCTAAAAAGGGAAAAGATAAAGTTGCAGAAGATCATTTTGAAAATTCTCTTTCGTTTTGCTATACTTATTCTCTGTGTTTTTTACTTAATTCAGCTTAATCCATTTCTTCTGTTTTAAGGATATTTGCGAGTAGGTTAGATTATGTGTTTTTTGAACGCCGAATCTGTTTCATTTTTTTTTAGTTACTGAAATCGAGTTTATTCGTTATTACTTTCGCCAACTTTCGGCCATGAAAAGACACGTCACTCCACAACCTACATAGAAGACCCATTAAAAGAGGAGCAAAACTAACAGTACTCTTCTCATAAGAGAAAGAATAGCATATTAAGAGAGAAGAGAGCTTTCCAAATAAAAGCTATCAAAATTATATATCTCTGGAAAAAATAAACAAGAGTTGGAATTTTCGAAATGCCAACGAAAATGGAAAGGAAAAGAGAAAAGAACAACAAACAAACAAAACTAAATCAGAAAAAACCTCTGAATTAATGGAATGAAAACCAAATGAAAAACAGAGTTTTCTCTCTCTGAAAAGTTTGAGAGCAAGAGAAGAGAAGAGAGATAAGCTCAACTTCCTTTCCATTTAAATCTTTACACTTTTAGCTGTTAAATAAATAAATTATATATTCGGAAATATTTATTTTATTCATGTTCGTTTGTCCGGTTATGGTAAATTGTTGCTCGTTTAATTGTCGTAGATACATATGGTCAATTGCAGCGGTCATACGTTGTGTATTACGTTGCAATTTTTTTAACCGTTGATTAAAACAACAATCCAACTAAAAATCGGTGATCAGCCACAACCGCAATCGCTAGGAACACACAAACGAACAACATATGTCATAGCCATAGTTATAGTATTGACTACAGTCGCAATCACAATATTGACTACAGCCGCAAAAACACACAAACGAATAACATATGTAATAGCCAGAGTTACAATATTGACTACAACCGCAATCACAATATTGACCGTAGCCGCAGGTGCAACCAACGACAGCAAACAAATGAACAAAACTTTTACAGTTTTCGATTTTGTTATCCAATGATAATCTACACCAAAATGTAAAATCCAACGAAAGTAAAATAATATATACTTTCCCATTTTTGTTAAACTTTCCATCAATACTATTTTAAAAAAAAAATCAAAATAATATTTTTAAAATTTTGTCTCAAACATATCACAATAAATTTAATTTTTCAATGATAATTAAAAGTTAATATTAAAATGTTTTAGAAAAGTGATATTAAAAAAATATTTGAAACCTAAATTTTATATACAAAATCAACAAAAGTTTAAATCTGAAAATATTAACCATAAAAATATAAATAGTTTAAATTTTATGTAAAAAACTTTAAAAAGAAAATAAAACAAAAATAAATGCTCTTAAACATTTTATAAAGTAATTAAAATAAATTTTTAAATTTAAATTTAAATCTAAAACATTAAATTTAAAATATTTATATTTTCAGTTTATGTTTAAATTTTCTTATTACATAAATTTTAATTTATTTTATTATTATTATATTTATGTTATTTTAACAATATTATATATTTGAAAAATAAAGTTAAATAATTTTGGAAATTGCCAGAAAAAATGCATATTTTGTTTAAAACTTGACAACAACATTTCATTTGTTTCCCTATTCTTCGCATTTTTTCTCAACATTTTGGGGGTCTTTTTTATAAAATGTCAGGCTGTTAAATAATTCTTCACTCACCATAAATAGCTGAACTCTTTTGGCAATGGATGATGAGATAATATAGACTTGATTAAGCCCCTTTATGATTCATTTTACTTGTTAATTATCCCTTTCAGTCATCGCAGCAGCTCCGAACGCTCCATCTCCCAGGGATTTTTCTGAATCATAGCGATGGAAGCTGACGGCGGCGATCGTATCTCCGGTGAACGACCGATCATCATGGTCACCAACGACGACGGTATAGACGCGCCTGGTCTACGTTCTCTTGTTCGCGTCCTCGTCTCCACCAACCTCTTCGACGTTCGCGTCTGCGCCCCTGATTCGTACGATTTACTCTTTATTTTGTATAAATGTAGCTGAATCATACTTTCGATATACAATCCGATCATGCTTTTGTATGAATTTCTCTAGATGTCGATTTCGAGCTCCTGTACTCATTTGGAAAAGTGCTAATCGTTTGATAATATCCTGAATTTTTATACTCTCATAGAAATTGTACATTAGTATTCTTGATTGGCTTCTTTTTGCATCCTCGGAGTTGTCTTGTGTTATTGTTTTGTGGCTTTGCTCCATTCAGCTTCTTTATCTTTTCCTTTTTTGTTGTTTTGCTATTTGAGGTTATATGTAACTCTAACTTGTTATGACATTTCCAGGGAGAAATCTGCTGTTAGTCACAGTATAATATGGAGTAGACCCATAACTGCACAACGAGTAGAAATTGATGGAGCTACAGCCTACGCCGTTTCTGGTTTGTTTCTATTGCTCATGAGTTGGAAAAACAAATCGAAAATTTTGAACTCTTATAGATTGCGGGCTATGAGCACTTTATCTCGTTAATTATATGGTGTTCAATGATGTGATATAATATTGATTGGTTGTTTGCCACATATATTGGCTCTTGTATTTTCTCGTCTGGATAACTTGGTTTTGTATGTTCTGAAGGAACTCCTGCAGATTGCACTGGTTTGGGATTATCGGAAGCACTCTTCCCTTCTCTTCCCGATCTGGTAACCATATTGCCCTGAAATTATTACACCGGTATTATAGAATGTGACTATAAAAACCTTCTTTTGTTTAACAACAGCTACTTCTCCTTAATCTATTAGGAGACATTTAATATATGTCAGTTTATGTAGTCTTTCATTGTTTTTTTCCTTCTACTGTCCTTTTAGGAGATTGTGATGTATCTTTGTTTTCTTCATGCAGGTTCTTAGTGGTATAAACGTGGGTAGCAACTGTGGATATAACATGTCCGTGAACTCTTCCTCCTTTGTTTTCGCTTGTTCCATTTTCATGCTTCCTCATGTTAAGTTTTGTTACAGTGATTAGCTGCAATTTTAATTTGTCATTTTAGAAAATAGGATTCAAATTTCACAAACTAGCAAGATCTTTGAAACTTCTTTGTAGGATAAGTACAAAATCTTGAGAGTGCAGAAGGAGAAACAATAGTTAGAATGTTTCACTGGCAACCGGACTTCTCCTCTAGCTGCTTCAAACTGTTAAACACTTTTTTATGCTTCTATTGTCCCTCTCTGCATTTATTTCCTCCTCTAGCCGCTTCAAACTGTTAAACACTGTTATGCTTCTATTGTCCCTCTCTACATTTATCAAATTAGCGCTGACCTGGCATCTTGATTCCATTACAGCGTCTATTCTGGAACTGTTGCTGGCGCTCGTGAAGCCTTCATTTATGATGTGCCTTCTGTCTCCATATCATATGATTGGTAAGAGTATATTCTCAAGAAGCTAAGGTTATACTCACGGAGATCCTGCTTCGTACTTTAGGATTTCCATAACATGTATTCTATTTCGTATCTGTTTGTGTCACGATCCTAACTTGTTTTTATAGCTTTCATAAAGTGTTATTAATAATATCTATTTGTTATACTGTATTCATCTTCAATACTCTAGGAAACGTGGAGAGATCAATGTCAATGATTTTGTCCTCGCTGCCCAAGCTTGCTTGCCTATTATCAATGGCATACTCATGGCGATCAAGAACAAAACTTACCCAACAAAATGCTTTCTGAATATCGATTTGCCGACTGATATTGCTAACCATAAGGTATATCTCATGACAGTTTTAACGACATTGTTTAATCCGTACACCTAATTGTCTCTCTGAGATTCATATGGCTAATTCTTTTTTTTTTCTAAATAAAGGGATACAAACTAACTACACAAGGTAAAAGCTTGGGTAAAATGGGATGGAGACAAGTGGAGAAGGAAGGACAAGGAGCGAAGATGTTGTCAACAATGTCAATGGAAACAGATTCAGGAGTAGTATCAGACAAGGACACATCGGCTCATCATTCACAAGATAGCCGCTTGTTCAAGAGAGAGGTATCATTAGTAATTTTGTTACTATTGAGCTTAGCTTACTCTGTTTCTGCTGTTATGAATACATAAATTTGAGTCCTTCGGTTGTGATATGTCTTGACAGTTAAGGACCGTAGTGGTTGAAGAAGGGACTGATCTTCATTTCCTACGAGAAGGCTTTGTAAGCATTCCATATTCGTCTCTTAACTCATTTTCACACCATATCCAATTCACAAACGCTCTTTAAACCACAGATTACAGTGACGCCGCTTGGAGCTCTCTCTCATGTTGATGTGGATTGCCAAAACTACTACAGAGAATGGCTACCCAAGCTTACAAACCAGCCATATTCTTCATCCTTGTGATGCTACCAAATGAAGAAGAAAAAAATAAAAACCCCTCTTTAAAAACTAACCCATTGTGGATCACAATTTGTGGGACATTTATTATTATACAAGTTGCAAGTCACAATCATCATCATTAAAACTTCTTAGGCCTGTAAAAACGAACGACGCTACTACCATATTACATCATTCTGACCTCTTTTCATTTCACGAAAAGCCATGCAATGTAACAACCAATGTGCGTTTGGTGCATCTACCATACCTAAAATCTACCCCAAAAGAAAAACTTGTAGTATTCCAAAAAAAACTGTGTTAGTGTAATGTAAAGCTTTAACCCAGATTACTAGTTTTATCGGGTTATTAGTTTTATCCGGTATGTAGTCAGTTTTATTCGAGTTAGAATTATGATTTTTATTTAGAGTTTTTAGGGTTTGAAGTTTGGTTAGATAGTTACTATGAGTAACAGTATAGTTAAATAGGTATTTGAATTAATAAACTGGATTCTAATATAATGATTGTTTGCTACTAAACTATTACATTGAAACTACGTCGATCTATCTTAAGTGTACAATCTTTTTCTATTCAGCTTTAGTCTCACAGCTTGATCAAACATCTCGATCAATATCAAATTTAATCTTAAAACATGCAACTAAAAATAGAGGCATAAGTAACATAATTGCTTAGAAATCGCATCAAACATCGAACCATAGTCAAAGTAATTACCAGAACATAAACTATCACGTGTATTCATCCATGCCTATCGACCAATTCTCCCGCAACCAGGCGGGCACTTCTACCTCAAGCGCGTGCCCGATCTAGATCATTGAATCGGGTAAGCCGAATTAACGGACAGCCAGTAGAACAATCATGACAATCACATGAATATTCATGCAACATACTATCGAATCTAGTAAGACATGACCCAAAACTTAGGTTACATTCATGCACTCACCTTAGTATTTCTCAGACTTGGTTGATTTGACAACTCTTACGCCTAATTTGTCGAACACATCTCCTAGACTCGATCGTCGATCACGCTGATTCGATCGCAGGTCACACAAACTCGATCACGTTCGGCTTCTTCCCTTCTTTCTCAGCAGTTCACTTGCAATCTCTCTCTATATTTTTGAGCTCTCTCTCGCGGAAAAGGGTGAGAGAAAGGTCTGAGTTCTATTTATAGAACGCTCTGGGTAACCGTTCCCACTTCTCGTCCAAGCATTCGATAATCAGGTAACCGTTCCCATGCATTGGCCTGGGTAACCGTTCTCAAATTTTGCCGAAGCGCTCGACATCTAGGTAACTCTTCTCGTGCATCGGCCTGGATAACCGTTTCTGCGCACTGCCCTCCCGACCAACTCGTCGGCTCCCGACCAAAACTATTCGAAATCCATCCAAATCCCGAAATACTCACACAACTTGTACGAATTTGACCAAGCCCCAAAATACTCAGATATCTTATCCGAATTCCAACCAAACCCCAATAAATCCGGCCAGCCGACCTGAATTTTGATCAAACACCGAGAAACTCGTACTTGCCTGCGACGAACTCAGTGGTTATGACCAGCCTAGCTTGGCCAAACAAATTTGGATTTCGCCCAATCTTTTAACTCCCACACTTTCCCTGAGATGCGGGTGTTACAGAAATCCTCTGTCTCACTCACAAATTCCAAGAAACTGAATGTGTGGGATATAGCTATTGACTCTCACATTGCCAGTGTTCGGCCAGATTTAATTGCTTTTGAATAAAAACTTAACACGATTTACGGTTACCTTTTTCTTAAGCTCCTCTATGGTTATTACAACATTTGCCTTCTTGATAAGGGAGTTAAACATTGGTTTGTTTAAATTTACTATTTATGGGGACTCCATTATGGGGACTTCTAATGTCTATGGGGACTCCATTATTCTTTCCCATATTCTTTCCCATCAATACCTGTTACAACACAATTTTTTTACAATGTGGGCAAATAATAATTGTGAATAAATTACATATACTAAAATATAAAATACCGATACAAATTTTTTTAGAAAGATTGGATTTGTAAAGGCTCCGTAGTGTGACGGTTGAATAGCGTTCTGAATCCTAGTATATAACTGCAACTATTCTGTCTTGCACAACACAAGAACAGAATCCAACGAACGTTTTTCTATGTTATACTCTCAGACTCAATATGTGAGAGATTTTTTATGTGTATTTTTTACACTTTTAGAATGAGAAAACCAAAGGTTTGTTTTCCTTTTTCTCTTTTCATTTTCCATCATTCATCAACCATTTTTCTTAATGATCAATATATGAGTTTATAAAGAGGTTACTCTATTTTAATGAGAATTGACTCTCCACTAAAAATCATTATGATTTTTATGTTATAAAAGAATAAAGCAAATTAATTTGATTGTAAATAGTAACTTAACTCAATTAAGGAGAAATTGACTATTGACTTAGTCAAGAAATAACAAATGAGGTTTGAACCAAATCACAATAAAAATTGTATAGAACATTGGTTCATTTGCTAAATTTCAAAAACTCGAAACTCGAGTTCGGTTATCTCTTTCCACTAATTCACCAAAGTGTATCCAAAATTTTGAGTTTTGTTATTGATTCTCCGCTTGATATACAAGAGAGATTTCACCTCTAAATTTTAATGTGGGACAAATTACATTTATTCATTTTATGCTTATCAAGTAATCCACTTTAGATACTCATTTCTAATTCAAACGAACTTTGGTTTTAACATCTTCGTTAGAAAACTCACCGGAAAGTGATCGACAACCACTTCCGTAAAACCAAGTTCCAACAATCCTCCACATGAATAGAAATGACTCTAAACATGTGACGACTCGATAGATTTAACTAACTATCTAGACAATACTCGATAAGATTAGATAGAAGGACTTTTTATAACGAGACCTCTAAAAATCATCACTTACTTCACAAGCAAAATGTTTAAAAGAAGTTTAGTGGAAAATATCACAAGTGTGATATGTCAAAAAGTTGATGAATGTCTAACAAAATTGATATCTATTTTAATAGATGTATAGATTTGCTAAAACGCATGAATATGACTTTTAAAAAAAAATTAAAGCAAATAAAATAAAAATTTGGGAAATAAAACCAACTTGAGAAAACTATGAAAATAGTTATATGTGATAAAGGAAAATATTTTTGATGAAAAATAATGCGTTATTTTGAATAAATAACACTATTTATCAAAAAACATTTTTGTGATCATTCGAATCAAATGGAGTTATGGGATAAAAAAAAATTTCAAACTCATAGAAAAAAATGATGAATGCAAAATTGAATTACTCTGAGTTGTATTAGAAAATATGGAAGAAACGTTACTTACCACATAAAGTTATTGACAATATGTCATGTGAACTTTGGAAAGTAAATTACATTCGTACAAATACCTAAAAGTGTAGGATGTCTACAAAAGTTGTAGTACAACCTTCTAAATAGTGACAATCTAACTAAAAAAATAGTTTGTATATAGTGCTTTAATCATTTTTAAGAAAAATAAACCATTATAAAATTAATCTCAAATGGTATAATCTCAATAGATTTTATCCAATTGAATGACAACATAGGATCTATATATTAAAGGTGTCATGAGATTAAATTTTAAAATCATTAAGAGGAAATGGTTTAAAGCATATGATTTAAGATGAAGTTTGATGATAACCCTACCTACGTGACTAGAGATCCCAAAATATAGGTTCAAAGGGACAACTAAATCAAACGGAATCTGAAAGAGCACAGTGAGACTTACGTCTCTATCCAGTTCCTAGGATGATGTACAGTGCTTCATGTATGTGTATAGGATAAGCGATGATTTTAATGATTTGAGAACATAACTTTGAGATATAATTGCAGTATTACTGGATGCTCCTTAAAACAAAGCTAGTGGTGAATCACCTTGTGAGTGTGAAATGGGACCGTTTCTAACAGAATGAAAGAAATGTTATATTCTCCAAATTCACTCATGATTAACCAGCCATGTTCACGGCCAAAATAAACATAATAGAGAACTTAGTTATATGAGAAAAAAAACTGTGTTATAGTCATTGTCTCGATTTACATAAAAACACGGAGGTTTCAAGACATCATGTTCACTTTTTGGTCGAGTAAATCCGATAGCTATTAACAATGATTGGTTTAAGGCTGAAAAATGCTACCAATTCATATACAGTGGATTTTTCGTTTGTACTCTCGAAAGTCTTTCTATCTAGTTTTGTCGAGTCTACTCTACATAGTTAGTTAAGTCTATCGAGTCATCACGTGTTTATAGTCATTTCTATTCATTTGGAGGATTGTTAGAATTTGATTTTACGGAAGTGGTGCTCGATCACTTTCCGGTGAGTTTTCTAACGAAAACGTTAAAACCAAAGTTTGTTTGAATAAAAAATGAGTATCTAAAATGGGTTACTTGATAAGCATAAAATGAACAAATATAATTTGTCCTACATGAGAAGTTAGAGGTGAAATCTCTCTTTTATATCAATCGGAGAAACTATTACAAAACTCAAAATTTTGGATATATTTTGGTGTATTAATGTAAAGAGATAACCAAACTCGAGTTTCGAGTTTTCAGAATTTAGCAAATGGACCAATGGTTGGTACAATTATTATTGTGGTTTGTTTCAAATTCCATTTTTTATTTGTTGAATAAGTCAATACTCAATTTCTCCTTAATTGAATTAAGTTACAATTTACAACCAAATTAATTTGATTTATTGTTTTGTAATATTTGTAACATCTAAATCATAATGATTTTTAGTAGAGAATAATTCTCATTAAAAATAGAGTAAACTCTTTATAAGATTATATATTGATCATTAAGAAAATGATAAAAATAAATGATAGAAAATGAAAAGAGAAAAAGGAAAACAAACCTTTGGTTTTCTCATTTTAAAATTGTAAAAAATACACAAAAAATCCTTCACATGTTAAGTCTGAGAGTACAACATATAAAAGCGTTCGTTGGATTATGTTCTTAGGTTGTGCAAGACATAATAGTTGCAATTATATCCTGGGATTCGGAACGCTATGCAACCGTCACACTACGGGGCATTTTTAGAATTAATGAAACAGTGTCTCGCCTCTGCAAATCCAGTATTTACAAAAATTTTTGTACCGGTATTTTACATTTTATTATATGTAATTTATTCCTAATTATCAGTTGCTCACATTGTAGAAAATTGCGTTCTAATAATCTTAATTCTAAAATTTGGTTAGTTTCAAGATTATAATTACAATAAATACAATCTTAATTATGAAAAATTTCGTTATGTTTATTAGACTAACGAAAACTGATAATTTTGTAAAGTATTTATGTCATAAAAACAAGAATTTGGATGTACGATAATTTTTCGTTCACTCTCAATATACTTTTTTGTATTTGCAATTGTGCAAAACGGAGAAAAAAAGTATCAATAAAATAAAAACGTTAACAAAAATGTTTTATTATGGCAACAAATATAGTGAGTCGATACCCCAAATTAGGAGCGGTTTACCACTAATGACTTTGTTTGCAATATGGATGGAATTTTGATTTTTATCTTAATATCCGAATCCTATTGATTTGGAGATAATATTGATCATGAGTCTTGTGAGTCGACACACCAATTTCGTATTGGTAGTGGTATGCTACATGTGACTATATCAATAATGTTTAAAACGAGAACTCTAAAAATCATCACTTACTTCAAATGCAAAATGTTTAAAAGAAGTTTACTGTAAAATATCATAAGTGTGATATGTCCAAAAAAGTTGATGCATGTATAGTAAAATTGATATCTATTTTAATAGATGTATAGATTTGCTGAGACGCATAAATATGGTTTTAAAAAAAATTAAAGCAAATGAGAAAAAAAGTTGGAAAATAAAATCCAACTTGAAAAAACTATGAAAATAGTTATATATGATAAATGAAAACATTTTTTGATGAAAAATAATACGTTATTTTGTAGAAATAATATTATTTATCAAAAAAAATTCTCCATAATCGCTCGAATCAAATAGAGTTGTGTGATAAATAAATATATTAAAAAAATCTCAAACTCATAAAAAAAAAGATGATGAATGCAAAATTACATTACTCTGAGTTATCTCAGAAATGTGGGGGAAGTGTTGCTTACTACATATGACAATATGTCATATGAACTTTGAAAAGTAAAGTACATTCGTACAAATACCTAAAAGTGTGGGGTGTATACAAAACTTGTAGTACGATCTTCTAAATAGTCACAATCTATCCAAAAATATAGATTGTATATAGTGGTTTAATCATGTTTTTTAAGAAAACAAAGAAAAAAAGCATTATAAATTGATTTCAAATGGTATAATCTCAATTATATCCAATTGAATGACAATCTAAGATCTATATATTAGAGGTGTCATGAAATTAAATTGTAAAATCATCAAAAGCAATGGGTTAAGCATATGATTTAAGATAAAGTTTGATGGTAATCCTACCTACGTGATTGGAGATTCCAAGATGTAGGTTCAAATGGACAACTAAGTCAAACGGAATCTGAAAAAGCACTGTAAGACTTACGTCTCTACCCAGTTCCTATGATGATGTACAGTGCTTCCTGTATGTGCGTAGGATAAGCGTTGCTTTTAATGATTTGATACCATAGTTTTGAGATATAATTGTAGTATTATAGGATGTTATTTAAAACAAAGCTAATGGTCAATCACATTTTGAGTGTGAAATGGGGCTGTTTCTAGGAGAATGAAGGAAATGCTATATTTTCCAAGTTTACTCATGATTAACTAGGCATGTTCACGGCCAAAATGAACACAATAGAGAACCTAGTTCTATGAGAAAAAAAACTGTGTTATAATTATTATCTCGGTTTACATAAAAGCCCGGAGGGTTCAAGATATCATGTTCATCTTCTAGTCGAGTAAATCCGATAGTTATTAACAATGATTGGTTCAAAGCTGAAAAATACTACCAACTCATATACAGTAGATTTTTCGTTTGTATTCTCGAAATTCTTTCTATCTAGTCTTGTCGAGTCTCGTCTAGATAGTTAGTTTTGTTGAGTCTATCGAGTCATCACGTGTTTAGAGTCATTTTTATTCATGTGGGGGATTGTTGGAACTCAATTTTATGGAAGTGGCTGTCGATCACTTTCTGGTAAGTTTTCTAACGAAAGCGTTAAAACCAAAGTTCGTTTGAGTAAGAAATGAGTGTATAAAGTGGGTTGCTTGATAAACATAAAATGAACAAATGTAATTTGTCTCACATTAGAAGTTAGAGGTGAAATCTTTCTTGTATATCAATCGGAGAAACTGTTACAAAACTCAAAATTTTGGATACACTTTGGTGTATTAGTGGAAGAAGATAACCGAACTCGAGTTTAGAGTTTTTGGAATTTAGCAAATGAACCAATGGTTGGTACAATTATTATTATGGTTTGGTTCAAACTTCATTTGTTATTTGTTGACTAAGTCAATAGTCAATTTCTCCTTAATTGAGTTAAGTTACAATTTACAACCAAATTAATTTAGTTTATTGTTTTGTAACAATTCTCATTAAAAATAGAGTAACCTCTTTATAAACTCATATATTGATCATTAAGAAAAATGCTTGAGAATGATGGAAAATGAGAGGATGAAAAACAAAGAAAAAAAACCCTTTGGTTTTCTCATTCTAATAGTGTAAAAAATACACATAAAAAATCACTCACATGTTGAGTATGAGAGTGCAAAATAGAAAAGCGTTCGTTGGATTCTATTTTTGGGTTGTGCAAGACAAAATAGTTGCAGTTGTATCGTGTGATTCGGAACGACATGCAACCGACACACTACATGGCGTTTTAAGAATTAAGGAAAGAGTGTCTCGCCTCTACAAATCCAATCTTTCCAAAATTCTTGTATTGGTATTTTACATTTTATTATATGTAATTTAGATAAAATTATCAGTTTTCGTTAGTCTAATAAACATAACGAAATTTTTCAGAATTAAGATTGTAATTATTGTAATTATAATCTTGAAACTAACAAAATTTTCAGAATTAAGATTGTAATAATAATTCCGAGACTAACAAAAAATTTCAGAATTAAGATTGTTAGAACGCGATTTTCTACAATGTGGACAAATGATAATTGTGAATAAATTACATATAATAAAATGTAAAATACCGATACAAGAATTTTTGGAAAGACTGGATTTGCAGAGGCGAGATATTCTTTCCTTAATTTTGAAAACGCTCCGTAGTATGACGGTTGCATGACGTTCCGAATCCCAGGATACAACTGCAAATATTCTGTCTTGCACAACCCAAGAACATAATCAAACGAACGCTTTTCTATGTTGTACTCTCATAATCAACATGTGAGAAATTTTTTATGTATATTTTTTACACTATTGGAATGATAAAACCAAATGTTTGTTTTCTTTTTTCTCTTTTCATTTTCCATCATTCATCAACCATTTTTCTTAATGATCAATATATGAGTTTATAAAGAGGTTACTTTATTTTAATGAGAATTGATTCTTCACTAAAAATCATTATGATTTTTATGTTACAAAATAATAAAGCAAATTAATTTGGTTGTAAATTGTAATTTAACTCAATTAAGGAGAAATTGACTATTGACTTAGTCCATAAATAACAAATGAAGTTTGAACCAAACAACAATAAAAATTGTACACACCATTGGTTCATTTGCTAAATTCCAAAAAATTCGAAACTCGAGTTCGGTTATTCCTTCTATTAATACACCAAAGTGTATCCAAAATTTTGAGTTTTATAACCGTTTCTCTGCTTGATATACAAGAGAAATTTCACCTCTAACTTTTAATGTGAGACAAATTACATTTGTTTATTTTATGATTATCAAGCAACCCACTTTAAATACTCATTTTTCATTCAAACGAACTTCGGTTTTAACGTTTTCGTTAGAAAACTCACCAAAAAGTGATCGACAGCCACTTTCGTAAAACCGAATTCTAACAATACCAAGTAGTGTAAGTTCACAAACATTAAAGCCATTTTCAAGGGATGGAAAATTTGATAAACCTCATACATGTCTTGCTATAATCAGATGAAGAAGACATGATTACAAGTTTCACCTTCCATACCCCACAATTGTCATCTTTGATCCGAAAAAATGAAATTCAACTTCAACAAAAGACTTGTTTTTACACATTAACTAATATGCACTTCATGTTTAAGTTTAAGCGAATATTTTTTTAAAATAAACTAAATGAATTTTTATTCGTTAAATAAAATCAACATTGATCGAAACAGTGTTAGTCTAACATGATTGTGTTTGTCGTCGTGAGTCTCGTGACTTGTGTTACTTTATTTACATAAGTATTTCCAATTTACTAATAAATTTGTTTACAATACTATTAAAATAAGTTTTTTTCCCACAAATTTTATCATTAATTAGCTGCAAAAATATTATCACTAGATTTTTTTCTAAAATTGTTTTCACTAGTTTTTCGAAAATACCATTTAAATGTTTTGTTGCAAAAATATCATAAACACTAAAAATGACTATAAAAGGTTTATAATTTAAAAAGAACAATTGTCTAAAATAGTATATTTTTAAGTTTTTTTGTGTTCCAAAAATAACATTATTAATTTAAATTTCTAATATTATTAAGATTAAAATATATTAAAACTTTATTTTAATAGAAAAAAATTAAACCCTAAATTAGAAAATATCCAAATATATTATTTTAAATTTATGTATAATTTTTTAGAGTAAATAAATATTTTTACATAATTATTTTTTGTTATTTATAATTTTAATTTTACACCGATAGATTTGGAACAAAATTTTTAAAAATGCTATTTTATCATATTACTTTTTTAAAAATCAGATTTAGTTTTTAAGATTTAAGATTTAGTTTTTAAGATTTAAGATTTAGTTTTAATGTTTAGTTTTAATTTTGAGGGTTTCAATTTTATTTTTTTATAATATTTTTGAAAAAAAAATTAGCGTTGATAGTATTTTTTTGAATAAAAAATCATTTACGAGGTATTTTTGAAAAATTTAGATGAAAATCGGTTGGATTATCTACCGGATTCACGGTTTGACCGGTCGGACCGAAACCGGGTTAAAAGAGTTTTATTGTGGAAATCGTAATGGGCCTTTATAGCCGCCCAGTGACATAAAAATCGATGATACTTGTGACGAATTACGAATTCTGTATCTTTTCGTTTGCTTTTGCTTTCGAAACGCTTTATTCCATATCTATCTTCTACAACAAAGTCAAGATCTCTAATCTTTCTTCTGTTGGTTTATCTCAACCAAAATGCACACACGTCACGTTACATAAGAAAAAAAGACTATTTTTAAAATCGAAAATTGTTTCCAAGCAATCTGTTTATGCCCATCTCGAGAATTCGACAGGACCCATATCCTGATATCCTTAAAAACATTCGAATCTATGTTAAAAATTCCTTCTTTATCCTGTTGAGAAATAGTTGGCGAGGCAAATAGATACGCACAGAGATGGGATCGGCTCCGGTAGCGAGTTCTTCTTCTGAAGTTGCGATCTCAGGCGAGTTTCTTCTTCTTTCTCTTAAGATTTCGTTTTTGGCCTTTGTTTAATTGTTCATTAGATTTATCCCAAGTAGGGAAGAAAAGTGGGGATTAGAGGTTTGGTTATGGTGAGATCTGCTTCATGGGATTTGATTTTTCTGGTTTGAATCAATAAGGATTCTGAATATCCATAGTTTGAAACGATTTGGATAAATCATAGATTTGAACTTACTTAGATTTGAGCATAAGCTAAACATAGAGAGATGAGATGGTAGATGTTCAGATAATCCATTAGCTGAAATAGGAATCTCGCACCCTGGATGATGATTAATTTAATATCTGATAAACTTGTAGCTCTGCGCAAGAAGCATGAGAAGGAAGTAGAGAATCTAACACTGACGACACAACCTTTGAATACATCGAAGTTGTTTGTTGAGGCTACTCTTCTGTACATCAGGCGATCGATTTCGTATCTGCTGGCTCATGGAGGTTGGTTCCTGCTTATAACCACTTTATTAGTGGCATTTGGTGTTTTGCTTGTGACTGTTGATGGACCTCATGGAAAGGTAAACTCTTGTCGACTTCTTCATTCAAATCTAGACTTTTCTAAATTGTATTTCGCCATAAAAGAATGTGCTAACACTTTTGTTATTTGTTTATAAAGCATGTCGAAGAACTATTAGAGTATGTCCGATATGGCTTATGGTGGATAGCACTTGGCGTCGCATCTTCTATTGGTCTTGGTTAGTCACATAAAAGCGTAATTTTTTGCATTTAGAAGCAATTAACATTATTCTTATTACTATTGTTTTCTTCTATAGGATCTGGTCTCCACACTTTTGTTCTCTATTTGGGTCCACACATTGCTTTGTTCACTCTAAAAGCAACGCAATGTGGCCGTGTTGATCTAAAATCTGCACCATATGATACTATACAGTTGAAACGGGTTCCCTCGTGGCTTGACAAATCTTGTTCAGAATTCGGTCCTCCTTTAATGATATCAGCTGCTGGATCTCGTGTACCCCTTACCAGCATATTGCCGCAAGTCCAATTGGAGGCGATTTTATGGGGTATCGGGACGGCTCTTGGGGAGCTTCCTCCATATTTCATCTCAAGGGCAGGTGAATATATTGCTTCTCTCTCTTTTTTTTTTTTTGCTTTCTGGTGTTGTCCAGATGATAGAAAACTAGGCTGGATAATTTGTTTTGGCTTTTTCAGCTAGTATTTCTGGGAGCACAGTGGATGAAATGGAAGCGTTAGATGCTTCCTCATCTGAGGATAGTGGATTTATGGCGGCTTACCTGAACCGGATTAAGCGTTGGCTATTAACCCATTCGCAGCACTTGAATTTCTTTACTGTCTTGGTTCTCGCATCGGTTAGTATACTTCCTCCAACCACTTCCCCTTCTGCAATAGCAATTAATTATTGCAATCATGTATTATCCTTAGCTTTCTAGGATTTTTGGGAACTATGTTCAAAAATGATGGGGGCTTTATTTTCTGGCATAATGATCAACATTTTGAATATGGAATTACCAGTTACACACTGCTTAAATTTGAGTGTAGGTTCCAAATCCTCTGTTTGACCTTGCTGGAATAATGTGTGGACAATTTGGAATTCCGTTTTGGAAATTCTTTCTGGCAACTTTAATTGGAAAGGCGATCATAAAAACCCACATACAGGTGCAGAACCTCGTACCTTATAGAGTCGTGTATTATGGATTGGATTTTTCACTCTCTGGACCTGTTTTAACACCTAAATGGTTTTCAATTAACTTTCTTTCTTCCGTGCTTTTTTGTTTGTTTTATGAAGACAATATTTATCATATGCGTTTGTAATAACCAACTGCTCGATTGGATGGAGAATGAGCTGATCTGGGTGCTTAACCATGTTCCGGGTTTGGCATCTGTGTTGCCTGGACTCACAGCCAAGCTCCACGCCATGAAAGAAAAGTATATTGATGCACCACCTCCGGTTCCATCTCATGTCAAGGTAAACAACAAAACAATCTGTCACTATTCCGCTTGGTTCTTGATAAACTCTAAAGCATTTTCCATTTAGTAACTATGATGTTTTTCATCAGCATGTTCATGGAATTCAGACATTTTAGAAAGCTTCAAATTGAAATTTGGTTGCTTTTTTGTTGTTGGGGTAGGTGAAAAAATGGGATTTCTCGTTTGCATCGATCTGGAACGGGATAGTATGGCTCATGCTCCTCAACTTCTTTGTAAAGATTGTGACAGCAACGGCACAGAGACACTTGAAGAAGAAGCAAGACAAAGAAATAGCTGCTTTGACTCATTCAGATTGATTGAAATAGCATTAAAAAGTAAACCACACCAACCAACCAACTTTCTTCCTTATGCTCCAACATCAAAACAGACACTTATCCAGATTTGAGAAGAAGGATCATAAAAAAGTGGCAACTTTTCTTCTCGGCTACACAGTGTTCTGGTGGGATTTGCATTGTTTCTGGGATTTGTACTGTATAGAAAGAAGAAAACAAAAGAAGTTAAGATGAGATTACAGGAGGATTATTTTGTTCCTGTGGTTTTCATAGTGAAGGTTCTGTGGGAAGAACTCGGACAAAAATTGCTAATTTGCTACTGCTTATTTTTAAATTGAAACTAGTTTTATTATGTGTTCATTGTTATTTTTTGGCTCCAAAATTATTACCATGTACAAATCCATATCGATAAAGACAATGGAGTGGAGTAAAGAAATAATATCTGAATTGGTAGAAAAAGAACCATCATTCACTCATCAAACAAATGTTTTGACACTATGATAGGATGGTTGATGATTGGTTTTGGCGATTTACATTTAATGACTTCTATTCTGTTAAATCGGATTATCATGATACTGTAAATCTTGGCAACCAACTGTTACAGGAAATGTAACCAGCTCCAAGGCAATTTGGGAACTCAAAATTATTCCGAAGTTTAAACATTTTTTGTGGAGAATGTTGCCAAAGGTACTAGATCTAAATTTTTATTTTTTTCATCGAAAAATTATCCACGATAATAAATGTCCACACTGTTGCTCTCAAGTAAAGACAAAAGTCCATGCTTTCTTTACATGTCTATATGCCTAGTTTGGAGACAATTTGGTATTTCGACGATAATTATATGTGCCTACAGAACGTACAAAAATGGTTGATGAATATATATATATATATAATGCCTTTTGTTTAATTAATTAAGATGTCAATAATTAACTTTTCTTATTAAATTGTAGAACAATATGCAAAAGTGTTGAGACATTTCTATACAATTATGGAAAAATGAGAACTCTTGTCAAAGTTTTGTGATGCAGCTTGCGATATAGGCTTTTATTTTGAAAAAAATGGCGTCAGAGAGAGATCCATTATTACAAAACATTGTGTAGTTTTTACTTTTTAAAATATGATACATTATCTTATGTAAAAATTTGTATTTTGAAATATCTCATAATTAATTTACCAAAAAGACCTCTTGACTTAAAATAAAAAAGAATTGACTTCGAAATAAATGTGCAAAATATAATTTCTAGAAATGTCCCAAAATGTCTGTAAATATAATGGCGATGTGTGGTGTTGTCACTTTACCAAAAAGACTGTGCCCTACTCACCACTCATCATTCCACTCTCTACTCCACACTCTTTGGTTGCTGTTATATTATATTATATTATAAATAAACTTTTTCTCTCTCTACAACAATTTCTTAAACATGCCAAAAAGGGAGAAAAGGAATTTTTCAAAATAATATCAAAAATTCCGTTTGAGAAATCTTTACTAAATTTAACATTTCATAAACTCAGGAGATAATATTAAATTTAATATTTCTCAGGATATAATATTAAATTTAGTTTTTGCTGAAACTATTGGACCACCAAAAAAGACAAAACTAAATTACTTTATTCAGACGTTACTTTTATTGTGAGAAAAAACATTCATTGATAAGAGCAACTTCCAACACGCTCAGGTCCCATAAGAGCTGGTTTCTAGAAATCGGGACCATGTTCTTAGTTGAATGATGTCACAAAAAAAGATACTAAAATTAAGTTGTTTATTTCAACAACAAAGTAATAACTTTTCTTTATAAATTATCAAATTAGTCTGTATACTGAGACAGTTGATATAAGAAATCGTGATAAAGTGGTTTGTCCTTACATTAAATATCTTTTTCTTGTTGTCAAACATTTATCACAATAGACTAAAAATGGATAACGACATAAGATTCCATGCACAGTATAACACCCCATATTTTGAATATATACAAAGTCGTGAAAATGACAAAAACTCTTTCTTCATCAAAGAAAATTTTAATCCAACTGTTTTATAAATAATCTTGTTGAGTTTCTTTTTTTTTCTTGTCCTACTAAATAAAAACTCGAATGAACTAAGAATCTATGTTGCTAGAAATATCTTCATCCCCTATTCTTCTCATTCGATCAAAAACAACTCTAAACCCATAAGTAGTATTTTTTTAAACTAACATTCAAATGCTCTTTTCTCTCTACTTGTTTGAATCAGATTTCTGTTAGAATATGAACACTATCTTAGTTTTAGGCAGTTCTAAAAACAGCAAGACTATCCCTGTAAAGGTCTTTCTCCTATCATTGGTGAATGAATTGTGTAATGACTATGTGTGGTGCTTCCTTTCCGTCAGTTTCGTCTTCCGACCAACACTTAGCCCGTTTGTGTCGCCACCCGACACAAATGACTTTGTTTTTTAGGACCTCACACTACGTCCAATGTCTTCCTTTCCTCAGAACCAAAGGCTTCATAGAATCAACAAGGGTGAGAAAAGCCTTTCTTAAAATCAGCACGGATTGGGATTCTTGGGTTACAGTTTTCACTCACCCGCTTGTTGCTTCTGATCTCCAGGTTTCACTTGAACAGCGTGTACGTTTGGAAACCCTGGAGGGACAAGCTCCTGGTGATGCGTCTTCCCTGCACTCTGTTTTTGCTGCAAGTTAATGTTGTTGCCTCCACCTTTCGTGTTGGCTTTGACTGGATCTGAAGTAACAGTGGTGCAGCTGGAGAGTGTAACAGATGACGCAGCAGCTGATGATCCTGCTTGCTGATGTTGATGTCTTTGGATGTAATAGCCACTAGCAGGAGATATGGTCATCTGTTGCTGCTGCTGATGTTGAGGTTGCATATACGGGCTTGAGAAGAAAAGTTGAGCTTGTTGCAATTGTTGTTGGGACCTGGAAGTAGGGTTCGAGGAGGTGGTGATGGTAACGTGAGGATTTCCAAGAATAGACGGACCATTATCCCTTCCACTTGCAGATGATGCTGATTGTGAATTCTTGGATGGCTGAGATGAAGACAGAGTAGTAGAGGAAGCTTGTCCATGTCCAGCTTTGTTCGTCATTGAGGTTGAGGCCGTTCTTCTTGGGCTCTCTCCAGCGTTTTTGGAGACGGATGACGTAGAGGATCGTGGAGCCTGATTAGCACCACCCGATACTTGTTGCAATGGGCAATTAGAAAGCTGGGTTTTAGAGTTTGCTGCATAAGATGTCTGTGATTGTTGAACTCGACCTTGCTGTTTCTGTTGTATGTTTTTGAGGGACGATGAAGCAGATGGCAACAGCATGGACGGGGACTGAACTTGGGCCATTGTGTTTGCTCCGGGTGAATTGTTCTTCCACTGAAGAGACTGAGCCGGGCTGCCACAACCAGACAGGGCAAGATTCTGAGGAAATCCTGAAGTAGCATTAGGGACAATGGCACCCACTGAGGACGTTGTGACAATATTATGATCCGAGGAAAAACTCCCGTTACTCATCATTGGCCCTTTGCCTCTAGCAGCCGCAACTGCATACTGTTGCTGCATCTGGAGATAATTGCTATATTGCTGCTGCGATTGATTCCGCTGCATAAGCTGCTGCTGGTGAGAGGTAGGTACAGAACTGGAAGTCCAGGGCTGAGCAGAGCCAAGGTTGAGCAACCGAGCTGAGCTATCAATGATACCGCCACCTGTTAACGCAGAGGCAGATGCATCAGCTGAATCGTGTTTGCTGGAGAAATCAATAGACTGCCCAACACCTGCAGTTGCTGTTTTCCCATTTGCCCCTATTGGATTTCGTTCCTCAGTGGCATTAGCAGCAGCATTAGACCCATATTTTCCATTTCCCGGAGTACTTGAATTCATTTTCTGTTTAGCTGCTTGCGCAGAAACAGCAGATGCCATCATTTGGTGATACTCTTGCTTTGCTGTTTCTGGAACGCTATGGAATATAGCATGATTTTGAGCAATAGATGGCATGTTTATACCTCCATTGAACGTTGCAAAGGTCATTGCATAAGGCTGAGATTGAACGGATTCCACACCTGCCTTCGATCCCTGCTGTTCTAGTTTCTTTTCACCATAATTGTTAGAGGAGACGACCACTCCACCACTTGGGGCTGCAGAAGCCATCAAACCCATGTTGGTTGGTTGCATTGGCGTACCAAAGTTTTGGCCGTATGCAACATTGGGACGAGAGGCTCGGTTATCAGCAATGGATGGACTACCTTCTCCTGCAGTTTCACTATGTTGAATTACGTGTTCTCTGGGCTGCTGCCTGTGCTGAAAGTTCAAAGGCTGAGACTGAACTTTCTGAGTAGGGCATCCTTGTGAATTTACCGGCGGCTTTAATTGATGGTTCTGGAGATGCTTCTTTGCTGCCGAGGAACCAGCGGAAACATTTATGTTTTGGTTGCTGGGAACATGGCTCTGTTGCCCTTGACCAGATTGCGGCTGTGGCTGAAGATGTGGTGTGTGGATCATTTGGGAGGAATAGAATGAACCGTTAAAGAATGGTATAGGCTGCCCAGCAACTCCTCTATAAGCAGGTGGTGCCCCAACATGTGGCGGGACTGGAAATGGATACCCATTATTCTGTAAGATGGCGAGGTACTGAGTTTCATTGGTTGGCATATTTGGGTAGCTGAAGCTCATTGTTGTAGCACCAGCTGGAGAAACTGATGCAGAACCATTCATGGATGCTGACGCAGACGTTGCACCAGATGAAGAAACTGTGTTGCCGGTATTAGGAGGCCTGACAGAAGCAGCAGCTATTGTAGCGGCTGCATGAGGCTGCTGACTCAAGGGGAAAATAAATGTCGGGCCATGCTGCAATGAAACAAAACCATAAGAAAACACCAACCAAACCCTAGAAGTCCATGTGAACTATACTTGGAACGGGAATTGCACTAGAAAAAACACTACAAACTTACCAAGATGTTGTTACCAGCTCCTGCCGGGAGAGCTTGCTGGAGAAACATTTGCTTCCTTTGGGCAATATCTGCGCCATTAGGTGTAGATTGAGAGTTCTTATCGGGTACAGAGTTGGAACTTCTGCTCAAAACGCTCCCTTGTAGCTCAGCAGAAGGCATAAGACTAAGATTGCAGGCATTAGACCCATACAAAGGGGCTGATCCACCTGCTGCTGCAGGCCAAAAGGGATTCATTTTCGTGAATTGCTGGTGATAAAGGATATTCCGAGCTATATAACAGTGAGTAGCACATCTCTTTGGCCTCGGTTGATTAAAAAACATATGCGGAGGCTGCACAAAAACAGAATCAGAAAATACAGAAAGGTAAAATTCAAACTGGACATAACAGTGAAAGAAATCATAATCACCTGCATTGCTGTGGATGGTAAAGAGCTGGCATCTATCGGCATAACACCATGTGTAGGTCCCAGATATCTGAATGAGAGTAAAAACAAAAAAAGTCATTAACTCAAAAGGAAAAAAAACGAAAGTACCAAAAAAAATTACTAATTTATTGCTAAAATTAGCCAAAATACCCCATTGTAGGAAGTCCTCCAGGCCAGCCAGGTATTGATATATGTAGAGGTAAAGGACTAGCTTGACCTGGAACAATTATGAGAGAGAAGAGTTCTAAATTAGATAAAAATGTCGTAACTCTGAAAAAAGAACTCAAGAAAGAAAATAAAGACTTTACCTGCTTTATCAGAACCACATAGTTGTTCCCGTGGCTGCTTCTGAACTTGGTGCTTATTTGCATTTAGGTCAGATTTCTCTGATTTCTGAGGTTCATCTTCTGCCTCCAATCTGAGATTTATATCTTCTTGCTGCACAACCGAATCTTCCTTGCAGCAAAAAAAATCTTTAGTGTCATCTTCTTTTATCTTTAGGAGGGGCTTTGATTCCTGCACAAATAAAATATCAAATTAAAATAAGTGGGAAAAAGGGTCAATTATTAATTAATATCTCCATTGTCTCGCATTAACAAATTAAAGAAGTAGGGCCCACTTACCGATTCCATAATCGTAACTTTAGGTTTTGCTTCTGTCGCCACACATTCAATATCACCATCTCCCGTCGGTGAAGATTTCGCTTGCGGTGGCGTCTGTGAAAGGAGACAAAAAAATCTTTAAAAGAAAGGGTATATGAATTAATTAATTTCCCCAAAAAAAGAAGAAGTTGAAACCCACCATCAGATTTATCTCAATATCCTCCCTTTCCAGTGCAGACAAACCCCTGGATGAACACCAGGATTAGGTTGAAAAGAAATTCAGAGATGAACATAAAAGAGAGAGAGAGAGAGAGATTCTTTTCAAGCTTACCCATTAACTCTTAACTTTATTGCCACATCGCCATCGGATCTAACCCCAGCCGAAGATTCCATTTCTGGTGAGAATTTTTCGTCTTTCGAGAGATTACCTTCTTTCTTCTCCGGTTCAAACGACGGCTTGCTTTCTCTTCCGACTGTAGAAGATTGTGAATTTGTCGAATCCAACACGGATCTGTTTTCTCCGGTGGATACTAAAAGCTTCACATCATTAGCGAAAGGAACTTCGGCTTTTGAAAGGCCTTCGTCTTCGGCCATTACCGTATTGGAAATCGTATCTTCTTTGTATTTAACTAGTCGCGGCCTCTTTCTCTTCGGAGCTGAAACCATGGGAACATTAATAAAGTGAGCATGAAGATTAGACCTAATAGATCGGCGTGAACGGAGTGAACACTGACCGATCGCCGACACATTAGAAGCCTGGGGCGCAATCTGCAAGTTGAAGATAGGCGAGGATAATTTCGAGTTTACTTCTACTGTCGGCTTATTACTGGAATCATTCCTGGCGGCGGCTTCTTGTTTAGATGGTTCCTGAGGCTGCCTCATCATTCCGTACAATACCTCGGCGATCTCGAATTCTATTTCGTCTTGCGCGGCCATAGGAGACTTCGGCGGAAGCGACTTCAGTTTTGGCCCAGGAGTCTTCAAAAATCAAACAGACTATAATTAGTCCAATTAGCGGAAGATAGAGGACATGGAGACTGAGCGAAATCTGAGAGACTGACCATCTTCTTCCGGATTAAAACGTTGGAGGAAGATGGAGACGGAGGAGCTGGTGGTGACGGAGAAGCTAACATGGAAGCTGGAGTACTTGCTCTAGCCGGGGACGTCGATACTTGTCGGTGAATTTGATCTCCTGAAGCGAAGACAGTTGGGCTCGACGTCCAAGACTCGTGCGATCTCTTTGTAGATGCTGTAACCAAGAGATAAGAGGGAAGATCATAAGAGATTTAAAAAAAAAAAGAGATAAGATCAGCGAAAATGGTGGATAATGCAAATTTTCCACCTCTGTACCTGACCGGGCTTTTCTAGGAACCGACACGCCGATCATCTCGTCGGCGGGCTTCCATGAAGACATGATTGGAGATGCCGCCGCCGGAGAAGGAAACGATCTGAAAGCTTTGGTCGGAGGAAAGCTCTTTCTCTGATGGTGGAGATTACCGCTTGGACTGCTATGATGGTTTGTCAAGACCGCAGACGGTAGTCCCACGCCCCCGCCGTCGTCATATTCCTCATCATCGTTGACACTCTCCTCCGAGGCATCGTCGTCTTCGCCGTCGTCCATATTACCTTGCATCATAATCAGCCGTTCTCCTCTTCTCCTCTTACTCCGGCTATTTAACCGATCTCTCTCCTTTTCCCTTTCTTTTTCCCTCTCTCTATCTCTGTCCCGTTCTCGATCTCGATCCTTCTTCGTACTCCCTCCTCGATCTCTTAACCTCGCCGCCTCCGGAAACTCCACCGGACCTTCATCTTCTGTGATTACAAACACATATTAGAGAACAAAACAATTATCTCCAGATCTAAAGAAACCCAGAAAAGAAAAGGAGAGAAGAAAACCGGGAGAGTCTCTGAAACTTCCGGCTCTATGTCTCCGCCTCGAGAAGCCATTTCCGGCGGCGGCCGCCATAGGCACTCTTCTAGCTTCTCTATTTCTCTCCATCTCTTTTCTACTTGGCTTCCAATCGTAGCCTCTCTCTCTATCTCTCGACTTGCATCCCATTATCTCCTTTATTTGTATAAAAAAGCAGTGACCAAATATCCACGGCTCATATCTCCCTGACGTAAAACCTTTCAGCAAATCTCACCGTCGGTTTGATACATCCAACGGACTCGATTAGAGATATTTTCCACCGTGGCGAAATCTTATCCCTTCAAAAATTTTATATTTCGCTCTCATCAAGAGAAAATTCTCAGATAAACTAACCCATATTTCTTGTTTTTTTTATTCAAATTTGAACCCACCGATATTTTTGTTCCATCAGAAATTTGCTTTAGTTTGATAACCCTCCACTGACGACAAAAAAACCTCAACATGAATGTTGGCAATAAAAGGAAAAGTTTGTGCATAATTTTTAATGTATGTCGTAACGATGTTAATTATAATATAATACACATTTTATATTATAAAAAGCCTTTTGGATTAGTGTGCTGTTGTTCACAAGTCACGATGACCAGTGTCAAAGAAACAAAAGATTAAAGCCATACACGCACAAATATAATGTTATTTTAATAAAACGATATCACCGGCTAATCCCGGTTACCAGTGACCTTGCTGTAGGCACAAGCGTTGTGATTGTGAATTCAAACGAACACTGTTCTCCCAGTTATTTGCCGTTCCACTCTGCCGTTCTCTCTCCCTCTAGTTGTATTTTCTTTATGTAAATATACAGAGGAAATTCTTATGTCTTCGTTCGTTTTTCCTATGCTTGTTTATTTGTTCGTTGTTAGTCATTTGAAGTTTTACTGGGTGGTGGAATTCAGAGCCTCGCCGGACCGAATACCCCCGACGTAAAACAAAACATAACACAAACACCATAAACATTGACGCAGATCTCTTCTACCTATCTCACGGAATCTTTCTGAAAAGGAAAAAAAGTGCCGGATATCACCTGAGTTGGCTGGCAAATAATTTCAAAAGGCGGGAGGTTTCTAATCTTCTCTCCTCGCTACGTTTACCCCAAAAACAGATAAGGCGTAGCCTTCTAAGAAAAGATTTTGTAATCGCCTAAGTGGAACCGGAGCCGGGCCAAGAAAAATGCAGTCCAACCGCCTCCTCACAACCTATTGGGTCCGGTTATAGGAGAGACGATCGATTCGTTTGAGGCCGCCAAAAACTGAAACAACAAAAGGCAGCCAACAAAGGTTTTCTATATCCTTATACTCTCTCAGAATTAGAATGGATCTAGCTAGATTCCGGACACTCGCCGGAAAATCATAGAACTAAAAGTCTAAATCCACCGAGAATAGAAACAAGTCCTCTTTAACTAAAAACCAAGAAGAAACGCATTAAAAAAAGAGAAAGAAACAAGTCGGATCGATCCCGTGGCTTTGGAATTTGGAAATCAGGTTTGCACGGAGAAGACGAAGAGAAAAGGACAGCGAAAGGGATCGATCCCGTAGCTTTGGAATTTCAATTTTTTTGGTTTTGAAAAAAACCGAACAAAAAAATAATAATAATCGATTCTGTTATTTTTTTATTAATCGATTTATTTTTTAACATAAAAACTTTGTTCGAATTAAACCGAATTAAAATTTGATTTTTGATTTAATTACATAAAATTTAAGTTTAATCGATTTATTGGTTTGTATTTCAGTGTTTTTAATTAATTTTAGATTAATTTGGTTCAGTTATTTGGTGTAATTCAGTTTATTCGGTTTATTGATTTATATTTTTAATTTTTTCGAATTTTCACACAGAATAGAACCAAACCATAAACTGATCAAAATTATTCTTATGGTTTAGTTTATAAAATAAAATCAAAACTAAAAATAAAAAATTCCAGTTTGGGCCCTGATGGTTTAGTTTATAAAATAAAATCAAAACTAAAAATAAAAAATTCCAGTTTGGGCTGTTCGATTCGGTTTGGACCGAATGTCCATACCTATGTAAAGTGAATTGGTTAATCACAAATGCAAAGCCATTTCAGTCAAACTATGTATGAAGGAGCTAAGGGTGTCCTTGTATTCTTTATATCCTTGTATTCTCTATATGTTCTTGATATTTGATTAAAAGAGTGACTAACACATGCAATTAAAAAAAAAAAGAATCCATATATCATATGAAAATATTGTCTTCTCATATATGGATTGGATTGATTCTTTATTTTTGCTCACGTAAAATTTATAATATATTAATTGAGAAATTTTTCAAAAAAAATTATGATAAAGTTTTATTTACAAAAATATCATGACTCATCATCATCTACCTAAATCCTTCAGTTACACTAATAAAGAAATATTACAATTAATATTTAAGTTAATATAATAATTAAAATAAAGATTAATTTAATTAGAAATTGAATATTTTTTTATTAATTTGGCTAAAAACATTAGTTATTCATTTTCAAAAATCAAACTCCCTCTTTATTGTTTAAACAAATATTGAAATCCAATTATCATATTATTATTTTTAATTATTATACTGCTCATATCATATTTTATTTTTATTTTTTGAATTGATTTTCCATATCATTTATATACAATTTGTTAAAGTTACTTTATATGTTTTTCTAATTTGAATTTTAAAAATGAACAGAAATCGTTAAATCTCTAAAAATTTTCATATCTACTATCTATTAAAAGAAAAGCATTGAGAGTGAAAATTGCTTAGGTGTCATCACCATATTCATTCTCAACAATTTTACTAATTAATTTAATTTTAAATATAAATTATTTATTTTATTATCTAAACATCTTAATTAGATCATTTAATTATAGAATTTAATGAATTTCCAAACACTATTTAATTTTCAAATATACGAATATTCAAAAATTAAGAAATTTTGAGTTAGTAAATTACACATTTAATTACTCGCCAATTTTAAAAATAGAAGATTGTTTTTTACATAAATAATTAGTTGTTGTACACATATATAAGAAAAGTAAATATGTCGAATTTTTATAGATATAGAAACTTCATTAACACTATTTAATTCCATTTTTATATTATATACAACTTTATTTTTTAACTCAATAATTAAAATCAATATATTGTAGTATTAATTGTTTTATAGAAATATATATATATATATATATATATATTGTCTAATAATATAGTCGGCTTATCTAAATCACAAATCATATAGAAATTATATCACTCAAATTTTTTTGTTTTCCAACATTATCAATATATTTGTAAATAAAATTTTATATTATATCAGTTGTTTGTAATATTAAATTTGAATAACTAATAATTATTTTTTATTATGACTACTCTATATATAAGTACATTCTATAACATAACAAAATCAATTACAACTACTAATTTTATTAATTTAATTTAAAACATGTTTCAAATATTTTACTTAAAAATTTATAAATACATTTTTGATTAACGTATCGCAAAAACAACGATAAAATAATGCAATATTATTTGAATAATATATAATAATAGTAATATCATTCTTTTATAATATATATAATATTTTAAATTAAAATATATTTATAATTTTTTCATTCAAATAATAAAAAAAATTTAAATATTAATTTTAATCTGTACATAGCACAAGTAGTATTCTAGTCAATTATTATGTGATTGATTGTCAAGTGTGTATTATAAAAACGAAAAGTATATAATATAGATTATGATTTATTTTAGTAATCTTATCGTAAAAGTGTATTTTATATATAATCATGACACATTTAAATAGAATAAAATATTATTACATTAACAATAAATAATTATTACATGTTCAGCGGAGATTAAAAAATTGAATCTCATACAATAATTTTATTAATAATTACAATATAATTTGTAATTCAAACCACACTATAATTACATAACAATCATTTTTGCTTCACCATACCACATACAAATGACTTTTATATCCAATATTTTATAAAAACATATCTTATAAAATCGTTTATAAAATATTTATCCCGCCTAAAAATTATTACATAATTAGAATTATATTTACGTTTTACGTAGGGAAAAATATTCGCAAATTATGTAATATTATTTATTAGTAAATAGAAATTAAATATTTATACAATTTTATTTTTATTTAAAATTATTTTTAATATTAATTTGTGTATATGTAAGAATTAAAAAATAAAAATAATTATCTTTAACAAATTTAATATTATGTTTTGGTTGGATTAATAAACTATATTGATTCTGTAACCAAATTAATAACAATAACATATATTGTAATTATTTTAATAATTTAAACGTATTTATATATTTATTTGAAATTCATTGTGATGATAACATGTCAGTATGACACTTCTAATAATAACACGTTAGAACAAAATTATTTTTATAAAATATTTTTCGAATAATATATTAAAGATTTGTATTTAAGAAAACGATATTAATGTTTACAGAATAGTTTGTATTCATAAAAATATTTGGTAAATTCAGTTTTTGGTAGGAAAAACGGCCGATTCCCACACAAATTATCTGCTATTGGATTATATATGCACGAATTATTAACCAATGCTAATATCTACATGAACTAAGATTAAGTTTGAATTCAATACACGAACTATTGTTAAGAAGCTAAAACCTACAAATTAACAGAATCCGTTTGTTTTGCCGTCTAACCATGCTGACTCAGATTCCACGTAGGCGAGATTAGTAAAACGACGCCGTTTCATATTAAAACCGAAATGGGTTTGTGAGTGGATCGAACCTTGTGCCTCTCGCATGCAAAGCAGGCGCTCTACCATTTGAGCTACATCCCCGATGTTTTACAGGGTCTCATCATATATTATAATTTTAACACATTGTATCAACGGTTTGTAAGTGAACCATCTCCGGGTTCACTTTGGAGTATGCTGCTGTAGCGGAAATTATCTAGAACAGTGATTGAACAATCGTCGCTTGCTAAAAGCTTCAGATGAAGAGGATGAGCGAGCATCAGGAGATGTCCATAACCTTTCTTCTCCCATTTATACTCCAAAGTGAATGGCTTTGTGAAATCAGCGTCATCGGAAACTGGGTAACAGCAACTGAATCGGTCGAGGATTGATTCGAAATTTGGATTCGAATCCGGTAACACGGCGATCCGGATTATACCCGAAAAATCGCCACCGCAGTTAATCGAAGAACCTCCGTTTTGGGCTAGATCAATCGACGAAGAGGCGTAAATCAGCCATGTCTGGTTGTTATTGAGCTTCGCGGTGAATTTAGTGGATGAGCTATTCCCGGAAAGCGATAAAACCGCGTGGATTGTTGAGATTGTGATCGAGGAGTCACCGGAGACCGAACATGTGATAAACGGGCTTCCTCTGACGAGAAAGAATCTGAGATCAGAGGAAGGAAAGTCAAGGGTCACGCCGAGATCGCTGAACGAAGAGATGAGATGAGTTTTCCGGGAGTTCGGGTCTGGTCCGTTTGACCCGGAGATGATGATTCACGCAATCGTGAGTATTCATCGTATCTTGGTCCTCTCTCGAACCCACAGAAACCGTCTAACAAGAGTTTGTAAACCGTCAAATCAGATGGTTCACTCACAAACCGTTGATACAATGTGTTAAAATTATAATATATGATGAGACCCTATAAGACATCGGGGATGTAGCTCAAATGGTAGAGCGCCTGCTTTGCATGCGAGAGGCACAGGGTTCGATCCACTCACAAACCCATTTCGGTTTTAATATGAAACGGCGTCGTTTTACTAATCTCGCCTACGTGGAATCTGAGTCAGCATGGTTAGACGGCAAAACAAGCGGATTCTGTTAATTTGTAGGTTTTAGCTGCTTAACAATAGTTCGTGTATTGAATTCAAATTTAATCTTAGTTCATGTAGATATTAGCATTGGTTAATAATTCGTGCATATATAATCCAATAGAAGATAATTTGTGTGGGAATCGACCGTTTTTCCGTTTTTGGTATGTTTCTACAAATTAAATTAATTTATAAAATTAAATATTCAACGATGGATAAATCGGTGGAATAGACGACATGATGACAGTGTCATACATACACATATTGGAAGTTTAGAAGATGAACAATATATAAAGCGTGGAACTAGTTGTGAGGCTTGACTCTGAAAAGCAGTCGGAGAACAGAGATGTGGTGGAGGACAAATCATTAATGCGTGGATAGATTGCTTTTTTTCTTCTTCTGATTGCTTTTGATTTCAACTCAACATCTTCATGAAGCTTTCAGGTTTGGGATATGATATTGATACAAATGTGGTATTTGCACACTAATGCTAAACTCATTTACTTCACTCTATATCATAAGCCATAACCAGTAAAATGCTGAGGAGTTATCTTTTTCACGACTATGGCTTGTAAGAATTGTTGCATTTACTTCGTTAGCTATATTAAACCGATTCTAGACCAAAACGACACAGCAACAATTTCAAACAATTACCAAATTCATAATCAAACCACAAATGTTCAACTGGGTTTCGACAAATCGGGAAAACATCAATACCAGAACGAAGCTAAAAACAGAGCATCTTCTGCTCATGGGAATCGAGACTGTACGGCAAATAAAATCCAGCTGAGCAACCGATTTGATGCTCTCGGAACATGTGCAATCATTGATTAAATACACTTGTCAAAATCTGTTTCATTCTTGTTTTTCTTTAAATAAGGTTTCTGTAAACGTAAAACATAATATCGAGTAATATTTTTTCAGAAAGGTTTTCTTCTTCATTCTCAAAGCTTTAAGTTTTTCTATCTTTCATGGTATCAGAGCTATGGAAAATAGTTCCGATCCCTTTTCAGCTTCAACTTTAACTATTTCACAGTGTGTTACTTTTAAACTAAATGAAAACAATTACCTTTCCTAGAAACTTCAATTTGAGCAGTTTCTCAACAGCCAAATGCTCCTCGGCTTTATTATTGGAGCTATTCCAAGGCCTCAAACAACGTTAGCTATAAGAAATGGAGAGCAAGTTACTGAAACCAATAACCCGGAGTTTCTCAAATGGATGAAGACTGACCAGCTAATCATGGCATGGCTCTTTGGATCTCTTTCGGAAGAAGCACTCAAAAGTATATATGGGCTTCGCACTTCGCATGAGATATGGTTTTATTTAGCTAAAAAATATAATCCTGCCTCTGCAACACATAAGCTAGATCTTCAGAGAAGAATCCAAACAACAACGAAAATGCAGAAAACGATGACTCAATATTTGTCAGAAATTAAGTCTATGTGTGACCAACTAGATTCCATAGGATCGCCTATATCTGAACAAGAAAAAATCTATGTAATGTTGAATGGTCTAGGGAAGGAATATGAGTCTATTTGTACTGTTATTGAGAACTCCATGGATTCATTTTCGGGTATTTGTTTTGAGGATGTTGTGTTCAAACGTATGGGATTTGATGATAATCTTCAGAAATATGAAGTCACTCCAGAGGTGTCACCACACTTAGTATTCAACACAGAAAAAGTGCCTTATCAAAATCAGTATAATGGTCGTGGATATCAGAATAATTTTACACAGAACAAAGGATAGTTTAAAGGAGCATATCGGGGCAGAGGCTCTTTTTCAACTCGCGGGAGGGGCTTTCAACAACAGTTTCCTTCTGCATCAAATGTTGACATACAGCCTCGACCCACTTGCCAAATCTATGAGAAGTATGGTCACTCCGCGTTTAAATGCTACAATCGTTTTGATCCTCACTTCAAGAGTAATGATACTCATGATGCATTGTATACCTTACGAACATTAGAAATTGACCAGTCCTCTGGGCATGAGTGGTACCCTGACACAGGGGCAACAACTCACATCCTAAATTCTGCAAACCAGCTGCAAAATATGCAACCATATGCTGGCAATGACACGGTTCTTGTTGGGAATGGAGATATGTTGTCCATAACACACACTGGACCGATCACACTTGCAACGTTATAAGGCACTCTACCACTTGATGATGTTTTGATTTGTCCAAATGTTACTAAACCTCTTCTCTCTGTATCAAAACTGATTGCCGATTATCCTTGTTACTTTGTGTTCGATGCTGACTCTGTTTCTGTGAAGGACAAGATAACAAATCAGCTCCTCACTCAAGGGAAGAGGCATAACAATCTGTATGTTTTGGAAAATCCAAGTTTTGTTGCCTTCTATTCAACTCGACAGCAGTCTACCAGTGATGAAGTGTGGCATCAATGCTTGGGGCATCCAAACAAAGAGATTGTTCAACATCTATCTAAAACAAAGGCGATCTTTTTGAATAAAACAAGCTCTTGGTTGTGTGATGCTTGTCAATTAGGAAAGATTTCAAGACTTTCTTTTATTCCCTCAACTTTTGTTGCATCTCACCCACTTGAACGAGTTCATTGTGATCTCTGGGAGTCAGCTCTTGTGGCCTCAAATCAAGGATTTCTATATTATGTTATCTTTGTTGATACATATTCTCGGTTCACCTGGTTTTATCCACTTAAGAGGAAGTCTGATTTCTGTGATGTTTTCTTACAATTTCAACAATTAGCTAAAACACAATTAAATCAAAATATATGTATGTTTCAATGCGATGGATGGGGAGAATTCATCAGTCAAAAGTTTGTAAATCATCTAGCCAGTAAAGGGATCAAGCAGCTCATATCTTGTCCGTATACACCACAGCAGAATGGTCTGACAGAAAGAAAACATCGATTTATAACTGAACTGGGTCTATCAATGTTATATCACAGTCATATACCTCTTAATTTGTGGGTAGAAGCCTTTTTTACAGCTGCGTTTTTAGGAAATCTCTTGCCCTCTTCAGTTACAGCTGAGCAAAACAGTCTTTATGAAGTGTTGAATGGTGATGCACCAGTGTATACAGCTCTCCGAGTATTTGGCTGCTCGTGCTACCCCTACCTTCGATCATATGCCAAAAACAAGTTTGATCCTAAATCCTTACATTGTGTCTTTCTTGGCTATAATGTCAAATATAAAGGGCATCGTTGTTTACATCCTCCAACTGGTAAATTTTATATTAGTTGGCATGTGCTGTTTAATGAGCTTTCATTTCCCTTCACTGACATTTACAGCACGTATAACAATGTGGCTTCTACTCCACTTCGGTTTGCTTGGCTCAAACAATTCTCTCATATCATTGAACTTGCTGCAGTTGCTTCAACATCAGCCGTAGATGATACTCTTCCTCAACCGACCAGAGGAGGTTCCATGCCAGCTGTTGTGCCTACTACAAGTGTGAGCTTGAGTTCTGGGTGTACGGCAGACGTTGATTCTGTTCTTATAGGCAACAACTCAAGTCTCACTCTAGATAGGCCAAGCACTTCAGTATCTCATGGTTCTCCAGCTCAAGCTTCATCTCTAGCTCAGACTTCAATAACTTCAGAAGCTCAACTACCTGACATCTCAGCAGTTCGTATACCATCTCAGCCTGCAACATCAACTGGTCACGCAATGCAAACTCGATCTAAGTCCGGGATTGTTAAGCCAAATCCAAAGTATGCTTTATTGGCTCCGAACACCTCACATCCTGAACCAAAGAGTGTCAAGACAGCTCTCAAACATCCTGGCTGGCACAATGCAATGCGTGAAGAAATGGATACAATGGCCTTGGTTCATGCCTAGGATTTAGTGCCTCCAACTTCATCTATTATTCCACTTGGTTGTCTGATGGGTGTTCAAAACTAAACTTCTTGCAGATGGCTCTCTAGATCGTCTTAAAGCAAGACTCGTTGCTAAGGGCTATGACCAGCAAGAAGGCGTAGATTTCATTGAAACCTTTAGTCATGTTGTGCGCACGACAACATCAGGTTAGTGCTTCATATTGCAGTCACACAGAAATGGCACATAAAACAACTTGATGTTAAAAATGCTTTTCTTCATGGGGATCTCAAAGAAGAAGTATATATGATACAACCTCCTCGCTTTGAAAATTCTTCAAAACCTGATCACATTTGCTAGCTTAATAAAGCAATTTATGCTCTCAAACAAGCACCACGTGCTTGGTTTGACAAGTTCAGTCTTTTTTGCTTCGCATTGGGTTTACTTGCAGTATTTCAAATCCCTCTCTGTTTATCTACAAAAAAAGACTCCTTTTTCATGTACTTATTACTCTACGTTGATGATATGCTCCTTACCGGGAATGAGAATGAGTCTATCAATCAGTTTTTGAAAATGTTACACAGTGAGTTCAGAATGAAGGACATGGGTGCTTTACATTATTTTTTGGGTATCCAGGCCGTTTATAAGGATGCAGATGTGTTTCTAAATCAATCCAAGTATGCTCAAGATCTTCTCATCCTTGCGGGTATGTAGGATTGTGCTCCCATGCCAACCCCTTTACCTCTCCAGCTTGATAAAATGCTTTTAAGATCTTTCATACTATCGTAGTTTGGCAAGCAAACTACAGTATCTCACTCTAACACGCCCTGATATTCAGTATATTGTCAACTTAGTTTGTCAGCGCATGCATTCTCCTATAGTTGCCGATTTCAATTTAATCAAAAGGGTTCTGCGATATTTAAAAGGCACACTATCTTTAGGAGTTCATATTACTACAAATACTGATTCGACACTAAGAGCTTATAGTGACTCTGATTGGGCAGGCTGTAAAACAACACGACAGTCTACTGGTGGTTTTTATATTTTTCTGGGCACAAACATTGTTTCGTGGTCTGCGAAGAGGCATCCGACAGTGTCTCGCTCTTCTACAGAAGCAAAGTACATGTCAATGTATATTGCTGCTGCAGAACTTAAATGGGTTGCTTCCATGCTTCAAGAACTCGGGCTTCGACAATCGGGAACTCCATAGTTGCTATGTGACAATCTCTCGGCTGTTTATTTGACAACTAATCCAACATTGCATTCGAGGTCTAAACATTTTGATATTGACTTTCATTATGTTAGGAAACGTGTAGCAATGGGTGCTCTAGTTGTATTCCTACTCCTCTGCAGCTGGCCGACATCTTTACCAAATCTCTCGAACAAGAATCTTTCTGCGATCTCCGGTTCAAACTTGGTGTCACCCAAACATCCGCCATAAGTTTGAGGGGGAGTCTAGACCAAAACGACACAACAACAGCTTCAAACAATCACCAAGCCCATAATCAAATCACAAATGTTCAACTGGGCTTCGACAAATCGGGAAAACGTCCATACCAGAACGAAGCCAAAAACAGAGCATGTTCTGCTCATGGGAATCGAGACTGTACGGCAAATAAAATCCAGCTGAGCAATTGATTTGATGCTCTCGGAACATGTGCAATCATTGACTAAATACACTTATCAAAATATGTTTCATTCTTGTTTTCCTTTAAATAAGGTTTCTGTAAACGTAAAACATAATATCGAGTAATAGTTGTTCAGAAATTTTTTCTTCTTCATTCTCAAAGCTTTAAAATATTCTATCTTTCACCGATTTGTTAGGAATATATTTGTACTCTTTATAAGGACATGTATAAATATCTTTATATATGATCATGAGTAGAATAACACTATTTTCAATTCTTTTAAAAACGTATCCTGCATAAGATTGAAATTATTTAACCTAGGTGAAGAACATTGTCGACTAGCGAGGTTTTTTATTCCAGGAGCAACATGAAGTTATATGTTTCATTCACACAATACAAAGTTGTAGTAAGAATATTGAAGGTGGTGTGCGGATAGTGGTTGGCTCTACTTTGTCCCTATATAATGATAAAGTCATGTTGGTATGGTTTTCAGCTTTTAGTTTGTGATTACAATCTTGTTGGCAAGCTTGTTGTCTATATTAGTATTAGTATGCGAAAAACCAAATCTAAAATCTGATGTAAAAAACGATGAATGGATCTAAAACGATTGATATCCGATTGAGGAAAAGTCGAATTCGGTGATGCGAGATTTGATCTATTTCCTTAATTCATTAAATTTTCTGTAATGTGGTAGTTTAACGAGATTATAAATTCTATGATACAACCACGATGAGATTGTGATCACAATACTCGACACAAATCTACGAATAAAAATCTACGATAACTCTCAAGACTTGCACGATATGAGACGGAAAAAAAGAGATGAATTATTGAACGTTTTATTTTGAGACAAAATGCGTGAGAATGCGAAGAGGCAAACCCGTTAATAAAAATTAAGACTCGTATATTTATAGCTAGCTTAAGCAAAGCATTTTTGCAACCCTAAAATCATCGGAGGTACCCCAACCGACGAGATAATTGTGGGTGCATAGAGGAGGAAAAAGTGGGCACATTTTAGGATTTTGACTCAGTTTTGAGACAAAATCTTAACTAAAATTTGGCCAAAAAAGAACTTTATTATTAAGATCCGAGCTCGAGCCCGGTCTAGCGGTGGCAACAGGACACACATGGTTTGGTCTCTTTTTTTTTAATACTTTTAAACTTCTACATGAACTATTTATTTTATATACTTAGGGATTTATACCCAAATTTTCAAAGTAAGATTTTTTTCTCTCTTTGTTAACCTAGTCAATAAACTTATGAGTTTCTTCTGAGTCTAATGACTCTTTTCTCATTAACATTTCAACAATTTTTACAATCAATATTTTACTCATCTTATCCGAATTAAACATGCAAAAATATCTAAAAATTGTTCCAAGAGTCTAGTACTACGATAGCCAAGGTACTCTAACTAAACACCTAAAGGAGTTGATGCAAAAGCCTGTGCACAACTCATGGAGTAACAAAAAGGTTACATAAGCCAAACAAACGAATTGCAACTTGCGATGGAGCCAAGACGAATGCGGAGAAGTATAACCTCTTGTTATCTCTATAAATTCAGTTCATAAGGGAAAATTAGAACTTTACCTGGTATATTACAATTTGAAATTTGGTATTAGAAAAAAAAATGAAGTTTGCAAACATATTTTCAAGATCATAAAGAACTAGTCATCCAATTGATAAGCTGTATATTCTACTCATTTTCTTTAACTGTATATATATATCTCTCTTTTTCTCTGTCCACTGAAATTTTCTACAACTGACATGTGAATTAGGTAAAAGATCTCCAGAAGGCTACAAGAGCATTACAGACTCTATGTTCTGAAGCCAAGTTTACTTTTGGAGACACATGTGTTGTGTTTCTTGTTCTTCGTCTCAGTGACAGAAGAAATGACAATGTGAGTTTTGTTTGTTGGGACTTGGGAGGTTAGGGTATGAAACAAACAGCAATCACAAAGATATCACTGGAGCGTTTTCTGTTTCACGTTAAGGCTCTTCTTCTCCATACAACATCACGCGGCTCCAACTTCTGGATGGGTAAGTAAGACTTAACAACCAATTAGTTTTTGCTTTCCATTTTCTCACTGGAAACTCACTTATCTTTCTTCGGTATCTCAATGACCTCAGTGAATCATAACCATTACATTATGTATTCTCTACAATTCAGTACCATCTGGACACTTTTTGATTATTTTGATAATTGAGTTTTCATATACCGACTGAATTTTTGCAGGTAGCTTAAAACACAAGAACTTGAGAGGGCAAAATAGTGAGATCTCAAGCTTATGTAATGAGGTAGAAGAAAAAATGTCCGGAGAAGATCCTATGGAAGAAAATGAACTTCTTTTGTGACCTTAATTAGACTTCTAATAACTTCTTATACAGTCTTAAATTTATCCTTCTATTAGAATTTGGTTAAATTGATTTTTTTTCAAATGTGCTACTATTTAAAGTCCATTGGTTCTGTTATGTGCCATGAGTCTAGTCCTTGACCCGTGACCAAGTTTGATAATCAACGAGGACCCAAAAATGGAAAACATGCGAAAAGAAAGAGTTCGTTGGTAAATGATTGATGAGAAATAAACATAGAGTAAAAAAATCGTCTTAGGTACAAAAGTACATATAGACTCAAAGAAGATAAAAAGATGTAAGACAAAAAAAAAAACCAAAAATCAGACAGACATGAACACCTCATATCATAGCTTGGCTTATGTCTTTTTCTTGTATTAAAAGAAAATAAAAAGAAAAAGGACACATCTAAAGTGCACGTGGCACGTGAACAGTTGTAAACTTGAAATAGACATGCTTCACGTGTCTTATTCCTTGCCATTTTTTTCAAACCTTTTTTAAAAAGAGGGTAAATACATTTTTGAAGCTACTTACAGAAAATGTTTTTTTGTGAAGCTGAAAAAATAAGAGTACACACTCTAAACTGTTTTGTGTTTAAAAAAAAAAAACAAATTCTTTAAACTTTTTAATAAGAAATTGACATTACAAGTTTGAGAGCGACTCATAGGAGATTATGCTTTAGAAATAAAAAAGCGCAATACATGTAAAGTTTTACAACTTCTTACAATAACAGAAGTATACATGTAAAGAAAGAACAAATCAGAGTTTTGAGGCATGAAACAACTTTAAAAAAGACTATGTTGTTCCTTATTATTACAAAGCATATATTTCAAACAGACCCACGTGAAGCTAAGACAACAAAAGGGCTCTCAGCTATCGCACATATTTCCACCATTCACCATTCACCATTCACCATCAGTCTGTACAGTCACAAACAATCGTCTCCTTCCAAACTCCTAAAACCCTAATGAGTCCTACAAATAGGAGTTTTCACCAGAGCACCAAAAAATACAGCTCTCCCGGAAATTCCCTTTTTACCGGATTTACCAACTCCCACTTTTCAATTTTCTTTCCCCAGTTTTCATACACAATCATAACTTCTCCACTATAAGGAGTTTAAAGAGATCTAAAACGCACAATCTCAAAAAACAAACATGTCTTACCTGAGCCCTGTGAAAGATTCTTACACCAGCTACTCACAAGGTTCCACAAGCCGTGATCTCACTGTTTGTTTCATATATGGTTCAATTTAACCCCTCACGGATTCAGAGTTTATCTGACCACCCCTTGCACGGGTTGTTGACTCGCTAACCTGTGATGCTTTACGACCAAAGTTTAGTAAGAAGTTCCGCTGGTCTTCATTGGTATGACGCAGACTCGAACGTAAAAGCTCAGCAGGCATTTCCCTCTTTATAGCTACCTCCAGTACATCAGCTGCATTGTCCTGGTGCTGACCATGAATCGTCTCATATTTGCTCCTGCAATATTTGGTAAGAAGGGAGAAAAATTCATCAAATGAGGCTCTCCAGAGTCCATCATTAGAGTTCCCATGGTTGACACCTGGAACCGCTACTACTACTTCGGCAGCCCTCTCAAGAAGAGATACCAAGACAACTGATGCTCCATCACCAGAAGGGCTTCCTATTGGACGGAGAGGTGGCTGTTCTGAAGAACAAACAACAGCTGCAAGACAAGCACTCAGTGCTCGGAGATCCATTGCTTGGACGCAAACCGTTACTGTTTTAGCAAGATCAGCTATTGTCTCTGCTGCAACACTATCAGACGGTAGGCCACCAAATAGAAACCTGAGGTGGCGGAATACAGCCATACAGACAACCCGAGCAATCTCAGTACCCGGAATGAGAAGCTGTAGATACTTTGTTAGCAATTTCCGGCCCTTGGGAAGGGTGACTATGCGTAGAAAGACGATATCATCCTTGATGGTCAATCCAGTTTTCTGACCGGTTTTGCTGAAGGGATCAACAAGTTGAAGTGATGTTGCTAATCCTTCTAGCAGGATCTGCCTCTTTCTCCTGAGCTGAGCACCTCCGTCTTGTGGCCGGTTGAATTGGAGAGTCCTATCAAGATCAACTATGTCAATTAGAACTCCAAAAGCATCTTCAATGGTAACCCTAGCTGCAACAAGAGGTTCCTGCTCCAGATGCTTCTCCGATCCCTTATGATCAGACCTTCCATTACCAGAGCTAGGAGGAGAGTCAGCCTCGAGTAAGGCTCGTGGCCTGCAAATAGATGGAAGGGTAATCTTTCCAAGAGCATCCACGTGGACTTGTGGTTGCTGATCTGAACTACTACGCGACCGAGATTGGTGGTCCTTCAAATGAGAAGGATAGAATTGAGGCTTCACTCTAGATCCAGCTGACTTTTTGGCAAGCCTAGCTTGATGGTAATAATCATTGACGTAAGGGTCGTTGCTGTGTGAATTGGAATGCTGCATCTTGAGAATACTCTCTATCTCTTCTGAAGTCATGTACTTCGATCTAAATTGCAATCCGCTTTCACTTTTCTGACTAGACAAATCTGATGCCTGTTGGGAGATGCCTCTGTTCTTCCGGCTTCTATGAGATGACTTATGTTTGTGTTCCCTAACTTCGCCAACCCCAAAAGGAACTTTATGTGATGGCGAGGGATGGGAACTATACAGCTGAGATTGCAGTGCGGCAAGATGAGCTAGAGATTGTCTTTGCTGAAGGGAAATCAACTGTTGTGAAGTTAGGCCATTCCGAGGAGGCAATTGCAGTTGCTGCTGTTGCACTAGACTGTGTAACAACCCGGAATGATCCCCATGCAGAAGGCCGGGGTCAGTCACCCAGTGAGGAGGTTGCACGATGTTACCAAGAGTAGGACCACATGAGGCATATCTAGCCAAATTACTACCATAATGCGGCGTTCCGTGTGACAATCTTGAAAGATGGAAAGTAGAATTTGACAGAGAGGCATTTGGAGCAGAATAGGTCGACTGACTACCACCAGGAAGAGAAGGAGCACGATGAATATGGTTGGGCGAAGACTGTTGAGATCTGTTGCCTGGCGAAGGAAAAGATGTAAATGTCGATTCTGGTACAATAATCGGTTCGCTACTGTAATGCTGCAGCTGTGCTTGCTGCTGAGGATATGAGGATGTCCTGTATAAGGAATTGGAATTAGCAGATGGTTGTGGCTGCGAAGACCAGTTAGCTTCCTGAGCTTGTTCTTCAAGCATGTGCTGGTCCAACCAACTTGTGAACTCATTATCTTGCGTCCAATCTGTAGCAGAAGAACCTGAAGATACAAGTGTTGTTAGCAAAAGCTGGTAACTGGAAATAATATCTTAAAACAGTAATTGTGACTTTTGCATACGAAAAGCACAATCGCTGAATCATCAGCTTTTTTTATTGACATGTGAATGCAATTTAAAACGGAAAGCATATTAAGATAAATGTATAAATGGAGAACCAAAACCATATCTTCAGCTACCACAACTTAACTCTCAAAATCAATCCTTCACCTCCAGAAAGAGGACAGGATCATTGTATTTTTTAACCCATAAAAGGTTGAAAACAATACAAACTTTCCGAGTACATCTAAAAGAGTTATTATCCTCAGTTGCAAAGTTCAAGAAAACAAGAAATAAACCAAGAGACAGATAATCTTGATAGTAATGCAGTAAAACCAAGTTAGGTATTCAACTCACTTTCCCTTGAAAAGGACCCTGATCCTCTGTCACCGATAACTCCAGGGTGTTTGGGACCAGTAACAACTCTATTCAGCTGCACGAGATATAATAAGTATAGTCAATAATAAGCAAGAACAAGAAGCTGAGAAAGACATATGATATCTTTATTACAGATCCGTGCTCAGGTATCTCCACTGGAGGAACTAAACTTTAATTTTCTTTGCCGTGAATAAAGACCAATAATTTTGTCTCAAAGAAATGCTTATTGATATCGTGATTGTAACTAACAATATGCTAACCTTTGCAAAAGTTGTGGCAAGATCATCCATGTCAGATAATGATCCTAAACCTGCAACCTGAAACCAGAGGAAGATGTTTTCATCATAATTCTCTCATCTATAAAGGCCACTAATCTCATATACATGTCCAGTCTAACTGAAAAAAACAAAACATATACCTCTCTTTTATCAAACAAGTGATACTCTTCATCATCGGCATGCCCAAGAAGAGCAGCATCATCGTCAAGACCCCCCAATTCCACTTCTTCAAGACTTTGACCAAAGAACTCATATTGAGATGCGTCAAAAAGTGTACTACTACTACTATTATTATTACCTGCACAAAACAACAAGATCCGGTTTCATCGGAGACATGAGCTAAGCTGTGTCCAGTTGCTCAGAATTATGTAGAACCAAAGCTCCGTAAACAAATCTATAGCATTTTCAATCATTTCACTTCGTCTAGGTTACTGTAGAACTTGAAAAATCGAATCAAATACTCTACAAAGAAGAGAAATCGAGCAAGGCTCAAAATCGAGCAGACCATAATTAATCATATTAAAAATATGTTCTTTAAACTTCTCCATAACTCATGAGCAAATCAAATCCATTTCACATCTCGGATTAGAAGAAACGGGAAAAAAACTCAGCAACTGAACCAGAAAACAAACACTTAATGGATTTGAACACACGGAAAACTGACCTGAGGAAGCACGAGCTAAGCTGTAGAAATCCCTAGAATCAGATCTCTCCATGATTAATTAACAGAAGAAAACAAGAGAGGTCTCAAGCACAAATCACAACAATCGAATCTCCTCTACCCACTAATAGCCCTAGTGTTTGACAACACGATGACAGCTAAACAAAAGAGAAAATGAAAGGAAAGTAAAAATCAGCTCAAATTCCCGATATTCCGGGAAATTGATTCGAACAAAAACAGTTCATCTGAAACCTCTCTCTTCTAAAGAAGAGAAGAAATTAGAGAGGAAAGAGAGAAAGAAAGGAAGAGTCTTTATTTTGTTCTTCTGTGTGTAAAATTGACACATGACCTTGCCCGAACAAATCCTCTCTCTCTCTCTCTTTTCTTTTCTATTTAAATCTTTTTCTTTTTTACTTATGTGTAAGGAAATTCAAGACTATAATCCAACAAAAAGTAAATATATTCTACGACTTTACAATTTCTTTTTCTTAACTTTCCATCAAATATATAAAAATTGTATACTTAAATATTCACTCGAGATATAAATTTAAAAGATAAATGGATATACATATATATATATATATATATTCGTTTGTCTGCTGTTGCGGCAACGACAGATTATTATTTGTTTAACTATCACAGTTAACTGCAACAGATACAGCGGTTTTGACTGCTGATTAAAACATCGATGCGACTAAAAATTTACGATCAACCGCAAGCACAATCGTCGGCGTCACATAAACGAACAATATATATTACAACCGCAGCTGTAACCGTAGCCACATGCGCCGACCAAACGAACAACACTATGGTTAAACATGTATCCTTCGATTAGAATCATACGAATTAACTAACATCAATAAAATACAATATATTTTGTAAAAATGAGAATCATTATTTATTTACCAATTTGGCGAATACGAATGCAATAAACTATTTAATAATTTCGTTTTAAATTTTTGGATATTTATTTAATATTTTTTATATATCTAATTCACTAAATTTGTTGATATTTTTACCATAAATATTACAGTAATACTTATAAATGTTGTTTCTAATATCTAACGAAATCGAACGTTTTGGAAAATTGTTAATGGTTCTTTAAAATCGATGAAGATTTCGAGTGGAAATCGATTGTACTGTGAAATTACATGGTAGAATTATTGGGTCGATTTTACTTTACATCGAACTGGATATTGAAAGTTCGAAATCCACCTCCATCTATTTGTTTATTTATACAACTGCTTTGGATAACTTTGAATATTGAAAAATATATGTCCATAACGCATCCACTAACTAAATATTTTTAAAAAAAATTATTTCCCGTAACTTTATGTGATGAGTTGTTTGGCAAATAAGTTAGTTATAACAAAAATAAATAAATGCATAGAGATTAACAAAGAATTAAATGCAGATTGATGATATAAAATAATAATAAAAAATGCAGAGACAAGTTATAGGGTCCATGTGAATGGATTTCATCCGGTCGGTTCTGTTTGATCTCATTTGGTCATTTATTAGACACAACTCTAATGTCCTATTAGGATGTTATAGAGACGATGGGTGTTCATAGTTTTCCAAAATGATTTTCTTAGCTCTCATTTTTAGTTTTTTTATAATAATTAGAACTAGATTTATATATATATATATATATCCTGCATACAAAAAATATTCGAAAATTATATAATATTATTTATTACTAAATATAAATTAAATATTTATATAATTTTAATTTTAATTTAAAATTATTTTTTATATTAATTTTTGTATATATAAATTAAAGGAAGAAAAATATTTTTTTTATGAATTTATTAGTAATTTTTTTATTAATTTAATAAAATATATTATTTTTTAATCAAATTAATAACAATGATATATATTGTAATTATTTTAGTAACTTAAACGTATTTATATATTTATTTGAAACTCAATCTGATGATAATACGCCAGATATTTCTGTTAATAACATGTTAGAATAAAATTATTTTTTAAAAATATTTTTCAAATAATATATTATGGATATTATTTCCAAAAAAATGATTATATAAAACGCAAAAGTCTGAATGATGAGACAAAAAAAGGAGAAAGAGAGAATGGAAACCCAAAATATATGAGTTTTAGATGTTTTCCCTTAAAAATTCCAAGAAATTATTCTCCCTTAAATATAGAAAGCCTATTTTTATGGAAACTTGATTGAATAAAAAAAACTACATCACTGTAAAATCTAGAAACTATCAAAATGAAAATTTAAATTGATGACCGTGAATGGTAAAAGAAAAAATGGAAGAAAAGTTATTGACCAAAACAAAAATTAATATTGGTAAATTTTACCATCCGGTCTCGCATTTCTTTTACCATTCACAACTTTAGTTCAACTACATGAAAGAAAATATAAAGTTATATAAAATCTGTTCGTTTCGTAGTTACAGAAAGTTGCGGATGTGTCATACAGCCAAACGTTGTTCGTTTGATCAGCGCAACTTTCTGTGATCAAACGATGCGATCGGCCGCATAAAATTGTGGTAAAAAATTTTAACGGCTACAGAATTATATCATTTGTGATCAAAAAATTGCGATATAACGTACGACGACAACTTACGGTGATTAAACGAACAATAATACTACAATGTTTAACGGCAAATCGCTACCGCAAACGCTGTAGCAGACAAATGAACAACGCAATATTCACAATATCAAACAGCTTTAATTGTTACAATAAAGAGATAATCAAAGGAAGAAAAAGTGATCTGGTCGATTTCAGTTGTAGCAACAACACAAAGAATTAAGAAACATAAAATCCAAAATAATGATGTTACAAAGTCTAGCAAAACAGCCTATATGATAATTTAAAAAAGAAAACAAATCTAAAAAATTATATCTTTTATTGATTAGAATTTTGTTAAATTAATTATACTTAATTTTAGATATTTAAGTGACACTATTTTTATAAATTGCAACTAAATAATTTTTACTCTAACCAAATATATATTTCGACTATCTGTATTAATTAATTCAAAGCAAAAACATGTTTCGTTTGAAGAACTCCGGTCTAATTATCTGAAACAAATTTTAAATTCTTTCTTTCTCAACTCACAAATCCATCTTTTTTTTTGTTGAAGAAAACGTGAATTGAAGGAATATGTTTTTTTCGAAAAAAACGTGAATTAAAAATTAAACTCACAGTCTTTTAAATACACGAATTACTTATTTGTTATTTAGAAGTTTTTCATTATTCTTTTCAAATAATATTTCTCAATTTTTTTTTATGCTATTTTCATTTTGATTGATGTACGATCGAGTTTTCTTTTTGTTCAAATTCTTTCGATGTTGTTTTTATTTTCCACAAATCTTTAATCACGATAGAGACTAAGAACATATTTCAAAAAAAGTGTTACCTGATGTTGGTTTCTTCATAGATCTTCGATGGGTGTTACATATGTTGTAGCAAAGAAGAAGATCAATTTAGAGTTCACGAACAAAAACATAAGCTTGGTAATTATTCAGCGGTACAACAACATGAACAGTTCAACTAGTCTAGGAATTTAAACTGACAATGAACAAAATTAAGATAGGGTCTTTCGAGTAAAGACAAAAACTCATATATATCAGCTTTGATAAAAACACAATTCACGAAAAACGGAGTTACTCAAGGATCGTCCGTAGGGTAGGAAATCACGGACAAAGTACAAACAAATCACATCTTTTTATCGTTTTTTTTTTTTTTTTTTGCATTTATCTTAGATATATATACGACATATTGTGACAATCTGAACAAATTATTAAACCAGCTAAATCCAATCATCAGAATCTGTACTAAACCAATGTTGGTTAAGTACAAATTCTAGACTTGGAATTTCAGTTTTGGTATATTTCTAAATCTCATACTAATTTGCATCATGTTAAACACACATTCAACAATGTATAATTGTAAGAAAAACAATATATATCGCATATGTTTTGTTTTTTTTTTATTGTTTTTAAATAGAGATGAATTTTGTATTTTATCTCCTGCGCTAGAAACAAAAACAAAGAATGTGGTGAATATATATAGACATGTGTATTAGTAGTGAAAAGTATTTCTAACATTTTTAATATATTGACTTAAAAACATTTTAACAAAAAAACTTCAACTTATGATTTATAAATATTTTATGGTGATGCCTCATATTATCATAATATCTTAAGACAAACATCTGTAATCTATAATATATTAATTAGGAATCATTTTAACAAAATAATCTTATGTTGATGTGTAATTTATAAGTATGCCACGATGATATGTCATATTATTAGAGCATTTTAAGATAAATATTATCTAAGACATAACTTACTATAGTATTTATGAAAATTACCATTATATAGTATATTATATGTAAATCTCTAATATTTCGACATACAATATATTTTTTTATAAAATATAAATATAATATAAAACAAAATATAAATTTTGAAAAATTAGTCAAACAAAATATAAAATAAAAGTTTAGTTTAATTGAATATTTATCATATGTATAATTTTATCTAAAATAGATACAATTTAAATTTATCTGTATAATCTGATTTTATTATCTATTTTATTTTCGTAATCAATATTAAAAAGTTTTTAAAAAATTTATTTAAATATGAAGTAAATTATATATATATAATTTAAATTAACAAAATAAATAATTAATATTATTTGTGAATATTTTTCCCACGCAGGGCGTGAGTCAAAATCTAGTTTCATTTTATAAGACATAATTAACCATAATATTTTTTGTGTCACTATACCACAACGGGCCGACCTAATATCTCAATCGAACTCAACAGCCATGTGATAGACGTAAAAGTGATGCAACCACTATATCATTTACTACTCTCTAATTAACCATAACATTTAAAAAAATTAACATTAAACAAATATTTAACCGTATATTATATAAATCTATAATATTTTGACATAGCAAACATATTATAAAATAAAATATTAAAGATTTTGAAAAATTAGTCCAAAAAAATATATTTATTATCTGTTGAGATAATTTAAAATTATTTATATAAGCTGATTTTATTATTATTTATTTGTATAATTAATATTAAAATTTTAAAAAATTTATTTTAAATAAGAGATCAATTATATACGTATAAAATTATATTTACTAATTAAATAATTAATTATATTATAAAAATATTTTTCTTTACGTGGATTTAAATAAAATATTTAACATTTTGTAAAAAAATATTAGAAATGAGATAGTTAGAAAAAAGCCCAATTTATACGTGGGTTTTTTTGTTGGAAAAGAGAGAAAAGCCCAATTTAAACAGCCCAATTTCAAGCCGTTTTAATGGGCTAGGGTTTTATTTTTGTTGTTTCCTTCTCCATTGAGTTTCAACGTCACTATTAAATCGCCCAATTCTCTTTGTCTTCGCCATTTAGGGTTTTTAGCGGCGCGAGAGAGAGGAAAACAGCGAAGGATCTAGAATTTCTGAAGAAATGGTGAAGTTCTTGAAGCAGAACAAGGCCGTCATCCTCCTCCAAGGTCGGTACGCTGGAAAGAAGGCGGTGATCATCCGTTCCTTCGACGACGGAAACCGTGAACGTCCTTACGGACACTGCCTCGTCGCTGGACTGAAAAAATACCCGAGCAAGGTCATTCGCAAGGACTCAGCAAAGAAGACTGCGAAGAAATCTAGGGTTAAATGTTTCATCAAGCTCGTTAACTACCAGCATCTGATGCCCACTCGTTATACCCTCGACGTGGATCTCAAGGAAGTCGCGACTCTCGACGCTCTTCAGTCAAAAGATAAGAAGGTCGCAGCTCTCAAGGAAGCCAAGGCGAAGCTTGAGGAACGTTTCAAGACCGGGAAGAACAGGTGGTTCTTTACCAAGCTCAGGTTCTGAGAAATTTGCTTTGAAAGAACATTTTGAGGTTTTTGTTGTTGCTTTATTCGAATCGAATGTTACAGCGTATGCTTAGTTTTTAGGGTTCATATGGTGAACAAATGTGGATCCGGTTTTAATTCTGAAGCTTTTCTCTATTTTGATTACATCTTTGTTTCCATTGAATTATCTACTTGGGTTTTGCAATAAGTTGAATTGAGTTCTGCCTTTATTAGTTATGTAACTAAGTTTGTTAGATTACAGAGATTTTGAATCTCTGTACAAAATGATATCTTTTGTTCTGAACAAATGTTATTCAATTTGTTGTATAACCCAACAAAGTTCAGACTTTTATAGTTCTGGAAAAGTGAAATTTTGTTAAACATATGAAAAGCCTCATTATTAAGAACATCCAATTATTCTGTAACTCAAACCGTTATCAATGTCACATATACAATACTTAACGAAGAGTATAATTTAGAGATAAACAAAACAAAAAAAATGAGATCTTTGTTATCTTATCGATACAAGACCGGATGGTAAATGGTATGACGACTGTTTTTCACTTGGAAGCTAAGAAATCGATAGCCAAGTAATAGCTTCCAACGATAACCATCGATGCAACAGAACTTCGAGCCATCCTAATCCCAATTCCACGGAGCAGGAGATTTCTGTCTGTTGGATGAATTCCTGTCCATCTCTCTAATCTCTTGCCAGGTTTATTCCATCTCAGAAATTTCCTCTCTTTTGCTGTATACTGTCAAAATGAGAACACAGGTTTGAGTTTTGATCTCTTTCTAAGATACTGTGAAAAGCAATGGATTGGATTGCATTCTTCTTATACCTTTGGCAATATTACACACTGTGCACGTGTTCTTGCTGTGTCAAAGCTATGAGATGCTGCAGCTGCAATAGCACCCGAAAACCCAGCTGCAAGGCTAATGGCTACTGGATGTAAAGGTCCGATTTCCTCTTCTGAACTGAATTCAACAAGTTTTGCAAAACCATTACATGCTTGATCAAATTTAAATGCGAGTTCAAGTGGATTGAGAGTTAAGTACCTGGGAAGAGGATTCATTCCGACTGCTTTCCAACTGAGCATTGCCTCGTGGAGAAACTGCCATGTCGAGAAGAACACTCCTCCATACAGACAATCTCTTACAAGCCCCGAACGTAGATTCCTCCATAGCGCTCTACATCCTTCAAGTGATGCAACATCGAGCGGCGTCTTGACATCCATGGCTGATGGTGGGTTTCCAGTTCCTGTCATCATCCATGGGTATTCTTGCAAAGCGGCTGTCATGTTTGGATGTTTATGATTTAAGACGGATAAGAGACTGACTGTTTGTGTCAATGACTTTACATCAAGAGTGTATCTTTTTAGCAATTTTGTGATCATGGGTGAAATCGGAGCAGTTTCTGCAACAGTGGTAGCATTGGGGGCCCGTGATGCAGCAGTCACTTGTTTTCGGACTTTGATTAGCTCAAATGGAGATGTCATCACTGTTTCTGCTGCACCTCCCACCATCCCAGCCAGAAAAGCTTCACTGACTTGCACATACTTATCATGTCTACCATCTGGAACAAAAAGAATTCATATAAGAAATACTCCTTAGATTCTTCAGGACATAGGTCTCGCTCGAACAAAATTTGGTACATTCCCATGCCAATTCATACTATCATCATGTATTGCCCGAAGAAGGAACCAATTTTAAGTGTAAAAGCCATGAATGGATATGAACATAATTTATGAACAATGGCAATTTGCTTTCTTGTCTAGTGAAATGGTGTTCTTAAGTTTAGTGACAGAAGAGCTAAATGCAAAACCTTATTTTGAATCATCGACATTAGATATATAGGAGACATGGATCTGCGTCATACCTTTGTAGAAAGCTGTTAGAATTTCATAGACTCCAAACCTTGCACCAACACCTGAAATTCTTCCAAAAGTTAACCATCCAAGACCACTGTATAGACCTGCATTTGTGTCCAAAAGGCACGAACAATCAAACAATGTATCATTTTTAAATGTTTGAAATCGAAAGAGTAATTTGCTAACCTGAATATCCAGAAAAGCGGATGACTCTGTTCACGACTTGAAAGGGGCTTAATTTCTTACTGGGTCCTGAACCAACCTGCGATTCAATGCCAAACTCAATCCCCAGAGAATCAAAGCGATGAAAGAAATTATTTTGGTGAAGCAGAAGAAGGAAAAAACCTGGATTATGGTTTTGATAGTATCGAGAGGGTAAGCGAGAGCAGTTCCTAAAGAGACAGAGGCCGAGGCGGCAATGGCATGAGTCGCAAACTGATGATTCTCAAGAAGCTTATTCATCTTAATGCGTTCGATGTGGCAACAATGAAAAAACACAGATGTCGTCGTCTAACTGTTCGACGAAATGCCTCACCGAATGCAAATGCCTATATATAGGGTCTGTCAAGTGAATTAACCCGTGTTTGTCGGCAATTACAGTATTAATATTCATGCATACAATCTCACTCACTCTTAACAATCTCTGATTACCAGGTTTTGAAGAAGATCAACAAGTTCTCCTCATACTTATTATCCATTACAAATAAACAATTATTCAAGTAAATCATACCTCTGATACTGTCACATAAAATTTCTTGGACATTAAGTAAACAGGAACCTCATCTTCAGACTCAGTGCTTATTGTATGTTGGAAGCAACCAGATCAGAGACTGAGAGGACGAATCCGCTCGACGCTAATCGGAGCATGTTCGAAGTTGAAGAAGAGAAGACGACGACGTCGTATGATCAGAAAATGCCCTAAGACGAAAGGGCTACGTTTACCGAGACAACGCCCTAAAAGCAAACGACGTCGTAGTAATTAAGTGATTAAAAAAACGGAAAACAAATTTTAGCAAAATAAAGGCGTTGGGTAGAATTTGCCGATTTATATAAACCAGAAAAGCTGGCGAACCTATTCTTCGAACCCTAACGGGCCGGCTTCAACCTTCTCCGATTTATCTCCGTCTTTCGTCTGAAATCTTCCTCTCCAACTTATTCTAGCTTACTCTTCTCCGGAACCGAAGCAATTGTACCGGAATTTTTTCAGTTTTTACGAAACCGATTCTCCGTAACCGGCCACATCCTGCAAACCAAAACGAAGGTTCTTTTTCTTCGTCTTCTTATACACACATTTTTTATTTTTCGTTCTTACAAATATCAAACCTGGAAATTTTACGGGTTTTTTGTTTTGTTTTTTATTCGTAATCTAAATTGTGTAATTCGTCCCGAGATTTTGGTGATGGGGGTTTTAGAACTTGCGTTTATTTCAGGAGGGAATGTTATTGGGCTATTGTTGTGAATAATTCGTTGTAACTTGTGCAGATTATCAGAATTTGATATCAATGTTTCTTATGTTTATTGGGGGATCTAGGGTTGTGCGAGCTTTGTCATCTTCGTTACGTTTATATCAACAAGCTTTTTACCACGATTTCTTTTCTCGAGAAAAAAGCTGGATTCAGCAATGTTATTCCTGAGATCTTTCTTTCATTTTCGTATGAGATTGTTTTTACCATTAACAAAGTCTCTGGCTTTTTTTTCTTCTTTCTCTGGATGAATCAGGCTTATACCCAGCTAAGTTAATGGATTCGGATTTAGAACCTGTAGCTCTTACACCTCAAAAACAAGACAATGCGTGGAAGCACTGTGAAATCTACAAATACGGTGATCGACTACAGATGAGATGCCTCTATTGCCGGAAAATGTTCAAAGGCGGTGGCATAACGAGGGTTAAGGAGCATCTTGCTGGCAAGAAGGGACAAGGCACAATCTGTGACCAGGTTCCGGAAGATGTTAGGCTCTTCTTGCAGCAATGCATCGATGGAACCGTAAGACGCCAGAGGAAGAGACGCCATTCCAGTTCAGAACCTTTGCCTATAGCTGCTTTACCTCCCTGTGAAGCAGAGACGATGGTGGTTCAATCTGATGTGAACAACGGTTTTATATCGCCGGGAAGTTTAGATGTTGTTGTGCAAAATGAGAACCAATTAGGTAGCAGAACAAAGCAACGAACGTACAGGAGTAAAAAGAGTGGTTTTGACAATGGTAGTGCGAGCAACAATAATGACCTGATAGGTAGAGACATGGACAATTTGATTCCTGTGGCGATTAGTAGTGTAAAGAACATTGTGCACCCATCCTTTAGAGAGAGGGAAAATACAATTCATATGGCAGTTGGACGGTTTTTGTTTGGTATTGGAGCTGATTTTGATGCAGTGAATTCTGTTTATTTTCAACCGATGATCGATGCCATTGCCTCTGGAGGATTTGGGGTATCTGCCCCCTCGCATGATGACCTTCGAGGTTGGATACTGAAGAATTGTGTAGAGGAAATGACAAAAGAAATATCTGAATGCAAAGTGATGTGGAAGAGGACAGGCTGTTCCATTTTGGTTGAGGAATTGAACTCTGAGAAAGGCCTTAAAGTCCTTAATTTTTTGGTTTATTGCCCAGAAAAAGTAGTCTTTCTGAAATCTGTTGATGCATCTGAGATATTGTCTTCTGCTGATAAATTGTTCGACCTACTTAGGGAACTGGTTGAAGAAATTGGGAGTACCCATGTTGTTCAAGTGATTACAAAACACGAAGATCACTACGTCACTGCTGGGAAAAAGTTGATGCTTTTGTATCCTTCTCTATATTGGGTTCCTTGCGCTGCACATTGTATAGATAAGATACTTGAGGAATTTGGGAAACTGGGCTGGATAAGCGAAACTATCAAACAGGCTCAAGCTATCACAAGGTTCATTTACAATCGTTGTGGTGTTTTGAATCTGATGTGGAAATTTACTTCTGGCAATGATATCCTGCAATCAGCATTTAGCACTTCTGCCACAAATTTTGCTACATTGGGCAGGATAGCGGAGCTCAAATCCAATATGCAAGCTATGGTTACTTCGCCAGAGTGGAATGAATGTTCATATTCAAAAGAACCAAGCGGGCTGGCAATGAATGCTATCACTGATGAAACCTTTTGGAAGGCACTAACTTTGGTAAACCATTTAACTGGTCCTCTGTTGCGGGTTCTGCAAATAGTTTATTCTGAAAAGAGGCCTGCAATGGGGTATGTCTATGCTGCACTGTACCGAGCAAAAGACGCAATCAAGACACATCTGGTTAATAGGGATGATTACATAATATACTGGAAAATTATAGATCAGTGGTGGGAGCAACAACAGCATATTCCTTTGCATGCTGCTGGTTTCTTTCTTAACCCGAAGTTCTTCTATAACGCCGACGAAGAAATGCGTAGTGAGATCATTCCAGCAGTGCTCGATTGCATCGAGAGTTTGGTTCCTGACGTCAACATTCAAGATAAAATCATTAAGGAGTTAAACTCATACAAAAATGCTGTTGGAGTTTTTGGAAGGAACTTGGCAATCAGAGCTCGGGACACAATGCTTCCTGGTATCGTAATTTTCCTTGGTTTACTTGTGTAATTTTTTTCCCTTGTACTTCTATCACTTGACTCTCTCTCTCTCTCTTTCTCTTGGTTCTTAGCCGAGTGGTGGTCTACATATGGAGAAAGCTGTTTGAACCTCTCACGTTTTGCAGTACGCATCCTTAGTCAGACATGCAGTTCATCAGTTGGCTGCAGGAGAAACCAGATACCCGTTGAACAAATGTACCAATCAAAGAACTCCATTGAGCAAAAACGACTCAGTGATCTTGTATTTGTCCAGTACAACATGCGCCTCAGACAACTGTAAGTCATAAATCTTGCCCTTTGCCAGCCAAAACCTTTGGTTCCAGGGATTAAAAAATAATAGAACTAACAGCTTTCTGTCTCCTAGGGATTCAAGTGGCGATGACATGGTAGACCCATTATCACTAAGGAGGACGGATGTTCTTAAAGATTGGATTTCCGGAGACCAAACTCCTGTCGAAGGAAGTGGAAGCTCAGATTGGAAGTTGCTCGAGTCTATCAAGAAGACACAAGTAGTACCGATCAGCAGTGAAACTGATGACTGGGGTTCAGGTAGAATGACTTCCTCACATATTTTTTTTTCTAAGACGTGAGGGATTTTGAAACATAAAAAATGCTAAAATGGACATTTACAGGTTTCAATGATACTGAGATATTTAAGGTAGAAAAAGAAGTGAGAGATGAAGATTATTACACAAAAACATCAGAGAAGGTATTCTCGTGACCTCTCTAAGATTTATTATGGTTGGTTTTAAGGCTCTTCGTCGGCTCTTCTTAACTTACAGGAAGGTGTTTGTAGTCCTAGGTTGTGATTTGTAATTTTAGTCTTACCCGTAATATGTTTTCAATTATATAAGACGTTTCAGTATTCTTCTTCTTACTCCACCATTCATTGTCCTATAGGGTTTGATAGAGTTTGGGTGTTATTGTCACTTTCTGACTCCACATATTTAATTGTTTGACAAATAACTTCAGAGTGTTCTTGCCTATAAATCCAAATGTCTCTCTCTTATATTTTATGGATTTGGTAGAACATTTTAATTAAACCGATAAGGACTCCTTGGTTATTGCCAAGTTCTGATTGATATCTAAGGAATATACAACGACAGGACTTCTCACAGTGTATGATGAAACCAGAGATGCCTGCAGCTTGACCATAAAGATCTTTTCCAGAGATTGTAACGGCGAGAGACTTCTTCTCGCCTAATAAATTAAAGAAAGCATGTTTGGCTCGACCTTAATGGTCAGTTTTGGATCCACAGACATTACTTGCGCCTTGCAAGTGGATCTTGCTTTTCTAACGTTGGTGACTGTTCTTGAGAATGTGATATCTCAAGATACTTAGAGACTTTGGCTGCCAGTGAAAGGTAGTTGAGATCTTTAGCTTGAAAATTTTTGGAGGAACAAGCCATAGATGTAATCTGCACTTTCTCTTTCGACTGCAGCTTTTGCAACCGGTGAATATGCTGCTAATATATCCATCCATGGGGCTCCTATATCGGATTTCAAAATGTCTCTTAACCTCTCAGATAAGAGTGATTTGCATCATCCAAAGCAAGCTATCGAGAAAGAACCAATACCTTATGCTCAAAAAATTCGACCGGTCCATCCACCCACCACACGACGTTTTCATTCACCACACGACCGGTCGCGACATACAGCTTAGGAAAAAAGTTAAAAACCAACCAAATGATTTAAGATGTATAATCTGTTGTATCATCAATTCATCATCCAAAATTTAAACAAACCATTGTTTTCTTATTAAAAGAAAAACACAAAACAGGCCAAACTTCAAAAACCTTTGACCTTTCTTTTTTTTGGTGCCATTGAAATTTAAGCACAAAGGCCCATATTAGTCATGAGACGGGAACAGCCCATTAGGAAAAAATTGGAATCAGATAGCTTAAGGTTTACGACGTCTAGTATCATCGGACATCGGCGACAATGACTTCTTCCGCAGCTATCAGATCCGACATCTACGACAGAGAAGAACGGAAACAGTTAATCGATTTTCTTCGAATTTTTCCGATTCTGCCTTCTTTTTCTTTTGTTGAATCTAATTTATATATTGCTCAATCGTCTCTGCAGGCAATACCAAGCGCATATTCGTGGCCTGAATGCTTATGAGCGGCATAAGAAGTTTTTAAAAGACTATGGTACACTACGCTTTTTTTTTTCTCCTGTAGCTTGAGATTAGGTTTAGTTGCTTTAGGGACAACAAATTTGAAAATTGGGGTAAATATGTGAGCTTTCTATTTATCCAAATCCATGTGTCCCAAATCAAAACTGGTTGATGAACAGTCTTCTCCTCTGAGCTAGAAAGGAGGCTACAGTCAGCCGAACATGTTTTTTTTTCTTTTTTTTTGGTTATGAAGTAGCTACTAGTTGAGGAGTTTCATCTTCTTCATGTTACAGTTCGTTTTTACGGGAAGGACAAGCCAGTGGAAGTTAAGTTGCCTGTTAAAACGGATCATGACACACTAAGAGAAGGATATCGGTATGGTGCAATTTTAACTATTGTTTTGTGTTGGAAAATTTTCAACTTTTAAAATGCATGCTTTGATGAATCTGCAAGTTTCATGGTATTGGCCAGTGTTCGCATATTCTTTCTTTTTTACTTCACCTTTGTTTATGAATCATAAGAAATGGTTTCTTGCGTTTTTCTTTTGTGTATTCTGATCACTTGAACACTCTGTTGTATGTTTCCTCTTAATTCTGTGTTTATCTTGCAAAGATTTATACGTTCTGAGGAAGATGATTTGAACCCTTCTTGGGAGCAAAGACTGGTGAAGCGATACTATGATAAGCTTTTTAAGGAGTATCCTTTAAATTATTTTTGTTCTTTAGATACATTAACACCTGTTAGATAATTTTAAGTTTTGATGTGGATAAATACATGTTTTTCTCCTTGACTGATTGAAGATACTGTATAGCTGACATGTCAAGATACAAGACTGGTAAGGTAATAACTAATGTATGAAGACTGCATCTCACGTGGATCCCTGTATTAACTTTTGTTTAATTGAATTTTTTTTTGATGTTTGTAGATGGGTTTAAGATGGAGAACGGAAAAGGAAGTAATGACAGGGAAAGGTCAATATTAGTTCAATCGCTATCTTTCATTGTTTTCTTTTGAAGTAGTTATGAATGAGTTTTGAGTGTAAATGTTACTGCTTTCTGCCAGGGCAGTTTTTGTGTGGGAGCAAACAGTGTGATGAAAAAGAAGGGTTAGCAAGCTATGAGGCATGTATCTTTAGGGATTTTCTCAGTTACTGTTCTGATGTTTGTGTTTGTGTGTCGGATTATTTCACTCAGCTTGTTGAATTTGCAGGTTAATTTTTCTTATAGTGAAGCTGGAGAACAGAAACAAGCCCTTGTAAAACTCGTAGCTTGTGAGAGGTAGGCATTCATTGTTTATAGTGTTCATCTTTATTTCTTATATGTATTCTATATAGAGTTGGTGGTAGTTTTGGAACTTGAAGACTTTTGGTTTCTATGTTTTGTATATAAAACTTGCTTCATCTCAGTTAAGCTTGACAAATGACAACACTCTTTTCCTTTTCTTTCTGTGTCAAACATTTTTGGCACTAGATGTGCGGATAAGCTGTACTACAAGAGAAGAAAGGAGGGTGAAAGATCAGATAGCAAAGAGAAGAAAAAGCAGAAACGTAAACGGTATGGATCAATAGATTAGTGTCATGTTATAGAACTAAGGGTCATAGCTCGCGGTTTTAGGATTACATTAAGCTAAATACTTTTAAATTTGAAATTCAGGAATCGATCATGCAGTGAAGATGACACAGATGAAGAGGAGAAGAGAAAAGGTCTGGAATTTACAAAGTTTAATATATTGGGGGTCTGTTCTATTGAAGGGATATTAGGGTCTAGATTTATCTTAGTTCATTCTGAGAAGGTCATGAATTATAAAATTGCAGAAGGGAGTGAAATAATTGTGTTTCATAATGGCAGGGAAAAAGGGCAAGTCGAAGTTGGAGGGTCGTGGTGACAGAGAAGGCAATAATGATGAAAACTTTGACGAATTCATGGAAGGGATGTTTCCGGGTAAAGGTGATAATCAGAGTTCCAAAAGTTGAACTGTTGATTTTACGTCATACGGATACCTTTAAATCACAACCTAGACTGAGTTCGAACCATGAAATGTAAACACTAACAGAACCCCACTTCTTATTTACTTAAAGACTGAATTTAACCATAGAGAAGAACATATAACCACACACCAGAAATCAATTACTTTTATTGTCTTGAACTTGATGCCTAAGTATACACAACAATAGGACTTCTCACATTGTGTGCTCCATCTGACCAAACCAGAGACGCAGACATAATACCAGAAACACCCGCAAGACTCTTGTTGGAGACTGTAACAGTGAAAGACTTCTTCTCCCCGACCGTCTTGAAAAAAAGAATCTCTGGCTCAACCTTGATGCTTAGTTTAGTATTCCCAGACACTTTTGCCTTGTAAGTGGATCCCCTTTTCCCAACATTGGTGACTGTCCTTGAAAATGTGATATCTGATGATGATGAAGCTGTAATTTTGGCTGCCATTGAAGGGTAGTTGAGATCTCTCATGTTAAGCTTTGATTTAGAACAAGTAAAGGCTCCGCCTGCAATAGCACTAATGCCTTTGGACGAGTAGTCCAAAGAGCAGAGCATGTTTAAGTAATCCTCTTTAGTTGTTTCGTAAACAAGCCCTGGATCAACTGCGACTGTAGGGTTAACATATCCTGATCCATATGCAAACTCAGCTTCTGCATTTTTGGAAGCACTCATTGACCAAGCTGCAAGAAAACAGAAAACGGACCGATTTGAATCTCACATCACTTAAATTCTTTCTTCCGGGAATATGTCGGTTTAATGTTGATAATTACCGGTAGTCATGATAGCAGATTTGACTGCAGAAGCAGACCAATAAGGATGGAATGTCTTGACATAAGCTGCAACACCTCCGACATGAGGGCAAGCCATAGATGTTCCAGTCATGAAATAGTAATCCACACTTTGTCCAGGGAGAGCGGTTTTAGCCAATGGTGAGTAGGCTGCTAATATATTCACTCCTGGAGCTGTTATATCAGGCTGCATATTTCAAGACATAGATCGATCAAACTATCAACCGATGTAGATTACATAACACGAATTATGTTGGATGTTTGTGCACCTTCAAAATGTCGCTAAAGAGAATGTTTGGACCACGAGAAGAGAAGGTAGCAACAACCGGAGCATTCTTGTCCTTAACTGTCTCACTCTTCAGTATAGTTGCTTGTGGGTTTCTGTTTCATGTCGTAAAAATGTTAAATATCTCTAACCAAAGTATGTTTAAGGAGAAAAAGAGTCTTACGGTGCGGAGAGAACATAAGATCTGAATGCATCATAATTAGTATCATCCAAGGTTGCTACTGGAATTGGACCAAGACCAGGAGTATCAACATCAGTTACATGAATGATCACTCCAACTGCACCCGCTGCTTTAGGTTCTGCAACATTATCTGGAACATCGCACACAACTATCTTTCCCTTGACTGTGTTCAGGCAGCCACTATCGCATCCCCTACGCATATGATACATATTTATCAGTAAAAGATGATACATATCTATATAATAAAGTTTCATCTAATTCCTTGAGTCACAAGTTAGTTCTTTGAGTCACAAGTGACCTTGCTAGCTCCTCTGTACAGTTATTTGAAGCAGTTTTTCCATACGCCAAAGGATACTTCTTTCCCTTTAAGTCAAAGTCATTGATCGATCTTCCCTGTATGTTCATATAGTTTAATCACCATGAATCCATGATTGACATTCAAGCATCAAAATGACACAAGAGAAAAAAGCTTCTTACAGGTATTATCTTGCCATCTCCATTGACTACATTAGTAACGAATTTTCGATCAGTTGAACCCGCAGCCACGGTTATCATCCACGGTGCAAGGTTAGTCGCTTTTCCAAGTTTAGAGCCATCGTTTCCAACACTTACTGTGGTAACAATCCCTTTGATCATTGCATGAAATGATCCAATAGCGATAGGGTCAATATCAACTTTAGTAACACCTCCTCCAATGGAAATGGTTATAACGTCGACCCCATCAGCTATAGCATCGTCAAACGCAGCGAAAATCCCTTCGGAGTTGCAACCTGCTGGCGCGCAAACTTTGTAAACAGCAATTCTACCTAAAGGCACACCACCTCTTGCCGTTCCTTCAGCCACACCGTTCACACTCACACCTTTTACTTTGTTTCCAGCGGCAGTGGAAGCCGTGTGTGACCCGTGAGCGTCAATGTCTCTTGCCGAGTCCTGCACATAGTGTCTTGCTCCAATCACCTTCCTGTAGAATTAAAGTTCGGGTAATTAAACTCCATCTTATGATTGTATAGTGTCGTGCAGAAAACTTTGGAGAACAAAAGTGAAAGTGTTGTTAATTGTTTTACGTACTTGTTGCAGGTGAAGTTTTTTCCTCCTGCACAAGTTCCTTTCCATTTCTTTGGTATTGGGCCAATACCATCGTCTGAAAAACTCTTGGATTCAGGCCAGATTCCGCCATCGATTACACCAACTATTGTATTGGTCTCGACCTCTGGGACATGTTTACTTTTGTCACCAAGTCCAATGAACTCATAAGATCCTGTTGTATGAAGCTTATAAACGGTGTTTGGAAAAACCGAAACCACACCTTCCATGCCTTCACGTCACACATATATATAACATCCATCATAATCAAATTAACAATCACAACGAGTTTCATTTTATGTAAGCATATAACTCACTAGCAAGCTTGTCTCTTTCAGATTTAGTGAGTTTGGCTGCAAAACCATTGAAACTTCTTCCATAGCTTCTGACTATAGATTCTTCTACGGAACTGTAGTCCAAAAAGAAAAGACAAGCGACAAACGATGACGTAAACAACAAGCAACAAGATTGGGTATGAGAGAATTTCGAGTCTAATCTAAACCTTGATTCTATAACTTCTTGAAGGATATTCTGATGGTGAGACATAGGAGAATAAGAAGGTTTTGAAGGAAGAGCTCCCATGTAAGCAATATAAACCTGCGTAATAATGTTATAACGAATGAATATGGCTAATACAAATTAAGAACACAGATTTTCAAAGAGTAATCACTTGCTTCTTTGTCATCTTCAACAGCTGTTGGAATCTGACTAAGGCTCATGAAAAGAACCGAGGAAAGACAGAGGATCAAGCCAAGAGAAGCCATTTTCGAGTCGTTCAATTTTTCATAAAACTTTTCAATATGTCAAATTGCTACTAAATTATCTTGATAATGCATTGATTTATCTTGACAAAGCATTAGTTTCTAGAGATTTATGGACTTCAACATGTGAATGAATTATATTTCTTTTCATGGTAAATTATATACAACTTTCTAAATGTAAATATTTAAGATAGTGGATACTAATATTAAGTTTATTTTAATACAATACCATTTATTTAGTTTAGAATAATTTTAATTTCTTTCTTTCATAAAAGCTTTTGTACATATTTGACATTATAATCTAAAAATTTTAAAAGTAGAAGATCTAAAACAGATGTGATTAAATTTGATTGATTAGGGGTTTCATATTTTTATTTTACTAAACTCTCTTGTATAGTATTAGAAATTAAAGATTGATTTACTACATAGATTTATATTTGAGAGACCATTTTAAAGTTTTTTTCCTATTTATTTTGTAGTACTCTTTTTTAAGTTTAAAAAATAATAAGTACAAAATGGTTTTAGTATTAAAAGACTATGGAACATGTCTTTTTGTAGGTTGATAATTTTAAAAATGTTTACATGGTTTCTTCGTATTTTCCAATAAATTACTCTTCTAATATTATTATACATATGGAATAGTACCATTGCAATATATTTTATTATTGGACTTTTAAAGGAATATAATTTATACTGCTATGGAAAATGAATCTTGGGTTAATCAACTTATGAGATAGTGTTATTATTATTTAGAGCATGTATTGGCAACAGATAGTGTTATTAATTGTATTTAAATTTAATCAAAATATTATATATATATATATATATTTTTAAATGAACATCTCTAATATATTAATTAAAAATTATTTTTTAAAAATATTATTATTCCAACGTGTTATTTACAATAGTGTAAGTTTCATAATGAGTTTCAAATAAATATATAAATAAATTTAAATTATTAAAATAATTACAATATCTGTCACTCATATTAATTTGGTTATACAATCAATATGTTTGATTAAACTAACCAAATATAAATTTTTATTTTGAAAAAACAATTATTTTATATTTTTAAGTTACACATACAAAAATTTATAAAAAAATTAATAGTCAATTGCAACATGTTAGCATTTGTTATAAATTTAATATTTCAAAACATGAGTTTTGTTATTTAACTAAGAAATTTTTTTTCATTTATAATACTTTACGAGTGAAATATATTTTGCATAAAAATTATCAATTATTCAAATAAAATAAAACTATCATTACATTGAAAATAATAATCAATATTTTGGTAAACGTAATGGTTTTTAAATTCTAAATAATATTTTGTAAATAACTGTAATAAATTTTGTAACTAAAACTATATTATAATCTTTATTTTTTATATAAATCTAGTATAAACTTTATCACTAGTCTCTAAAAGAAATTTATTAGAGATGCGTTTAAATTTGCTAGTTTTCTTGTTATCTTTAATATTTAAATTGTTAGTACTGCAAATTTTTTCTGGGTTCAGTCGTATCCATTAAGTTTATATTAGAACTAGAATCTATGCATCCCGGATTGAAACAAATCTTCATCAATTATGTTAACTGGCTATTAATTTAGTCCCTTATGATTTAATTCTGAAATTGATAATCCGTAAAAAAGAGGTGTAAAACTGAGTAAAAAATATCGTCGGTAATTGATATTACTGCTGAGCAAGCACCATGTTTGCAAAAAAGAAAAGCTATATATAAAAAACGATATTTATTGCAAAACCGATTCGAAGAAATGATTTAATTTCCATATGTAATCAGTTAGATTTTCCCCGGACCACCATAAAAGATCAAATGTCCCTCTTCCGGGTTTCTGAAATCTTGAAGTCCTACTACGTCGTAACCTCGAGTGTCGTCCGAAAATTCTTCGATAAACTTGACTTGCCAATCAACACGATAATTACTATCGAGTATCGAAATACGTTTCACATATGCATCATAACGCAATTTTGCTATTGGAAAATATCCATATCCCATTTGAGGACTTGGCAATGATGCGCTATACACTTCTCCTCCCCACTCCACCAAGTTTCCATAGCCTTGTCTAAACCTTTGTGACGGCCAAAATCCAATTTCTTCTGCATTTCTTCCAAATTCAAACCACCAATTCCCATTTTTTTGGTCCTGTACATAAAACATTACGTACATTTCAACATTATTAATCAAAGAAAACACACAAAGTACGAAATATATAGTATATTATCACAATTAAATAGATTTAAAAAAAAAAAAGTAAATAAAGAACCTTGATTAGACCGAAGATTCCATAGTGACTTGGCTCAACACCACGAATAGAGACTGGCGTCAATGCTATACCCATTGGAAAATCTTCACGAACCCTTATCATTCCCACGTCGCAATCGCTATTGTAACATGATTTTCCACCTGCCTGTCACATTATAACTAATCATTAGAAAAATAATCTAAACCGAATAAATCGAACCAAAAAATAGATTTCGGTTAATATTCATTTATAAAGAAATAACCGAACATATATTATTTTAAAAAACTATGGTATTGGTTACTAATCGAAATCGAACCGAATACCGAAATAATAATTTTGAAAACCAAATTATTTTCGGTTATTTTTTGATTATCTCAAATATGTCAGTTATCTTCAGATATTTTTGGTTATTTTTGGTTATTTTTGGATTCGGTTATTTTCGGTTATTTTAAAGTTATTTTTCGGTTATTTTAAAGTTATTTTTCGGTTATTTTTTTGTTTATTTTCAGTTATTTTTGGTTATTTTTGATTATTTCAGTTATTTTGGTTCTAAATTATTTTCGGTTATTTTTGATTTTTAAACTTAATTCAAACCGACCGAAAACAAGATATAACCGAACCAAAACCAAGATATAACCAAATCAAAACCAAACCGAAACTGAACCAAAATATAAAAATAACCGAATGAATCTTTAAGATTACCAACTGAAAAAACCAAAACCAAAAATAACCGACCGAAATCGAACCAAATATCCGAATGCCCAGACGTGATCAGTCACGTTACATAATATTTGATAGATTTTTCATTTCGAAATGGTTTGTGACACTTTTTCTGGTTTGACACATGCATGGCATTCCGTTACGTAAATAACATTATGTTGATCAATAAATTTGAAAGAGAAATTACTTTCATGATTGTTTGACTCTTATATACCTTTGTATAGACGAAAGTCCGAGGTTGGGTGTCCCCGTATAATACTGGATTTACCTGGATTAGTACATAAATGTTTTTGTGTTGTTAATCATGTACTAAACATCAGATTTTTTCATGTATTAAACAACCAATATTACTTACAGAGAAACCGGTTTGGATGAAATCATCTCCCATCTGAAAGTGAAGCCGAGCATTACTGAATTGGGTAGGCCCTACCTTTGGGGCGGTTATCGAAAGATCCATTGTTGCTCCAGTGTAATGTATTCCTATGTTCTTCGTCCGACCAACCGCATACTAATCCCATTACGTATCCAAAAAACATTTGTCATTAGTTAACAAACAAATCAACATGTTAATTCGATAATTCAACTAAAAGAAATATCTTACATGATGTTGGTCGTAATGAACAACATTATTAGGATTATAAGTTGTCGTGTTCCAAGAACCACGAGGTTTATAGTTATCGTTGTTTAATGAGTTTAATCTCATGAGATCGTCTTTGGTTACTCTTCGTATTGGGACTGTACCAATGGGGCAACCCACACCATTCTCCCATAAATAACCAAATCCTGTATTGTTTGTCTTTCTTTTTCTCAATCCATCGGTTTGCGATAGACGCATCTAAATATGACCAAAAAACAAAATATCTCATTGTTGTTTTCAACGTAAATGTTTCAAAGATCGACTGGATATGGAATTGTACATTGTAATGGTATGTGTGATTTTTCATAGAAGGGTGATCAAATGCTGGTTGCTTGAAGAAATCCACACATCCGTATCGTTCTCCATGTATAGTCTATCATTCACATACATACAAATAAAGAGCTTAGTTAATATATAATCCATTCATATACAAATAATTTAGTTGTAAATATGTAGAGAGAGAGAGAGGTAACATTATGAACAAGATTATGAATGAACCTTAATGATTTTAACAGCAGGTTTGTTGATAGTCTTTAGTTTCTTCTCGATTTCAAGATCTTCAAATTTGGAAAACCTCTTGGCTTCGATAAAGCCATTGTTATGGCTTGTGATTATGTGACCAAAGATGTAACACATCAAGAACACCCACATCACTGGGCTTCTCACTTTCATTTAGTTTGTATCAACAAGAGAGAGAGGGAGAAAGAGATAACTGAATTTGAAAGACGAAAGATAAAATGTGTTAACTATACAGTTATATATGATTAAGGTGGAGGAGGCTGAGAAAGAAATAAAAGATTTGGTTTTTATTAATTCAAGACCGTTGACCAAAACATATATTCTAGAGAGACTTATATGCTAGTTTGTCAAACAATTACTATTCAGGAAATTAAATTCTCATTAATTCATTACCATCAACCAAATTAAAAAGATTCTAGAGAGACTAATATGCTGATATATCAATCAACTTATATTTAGAAAAATCAAATTCTCATTAATTCAAGACCAAATTAAAAAAGAGTTAATTAGTTCAATACCAAAAGATTTGTCTTAAATTAGTAAAATGACAAAAATAAATTTATGGTGGCATTTGTCTTGGGATGGAAGAAACAGCCCTCGTTTACTCTGTGTGTCATCTAATTGAAAATAATTTACATATATAATGATTAGCAAAGATATATAATTAAAAATTTACATCAAAAATGTAAACAACATGGAACTTTGGAGCACGCATAGATAGAAAAGGAGAAGAAGAACCGATCAACTAATTGTTTGGAAAAAATTTTAGAACAAATTTGCATTTTCAATTGGATTATATGAACTAAAGTTTGATCGTAAAATTTATTAAAATGTGAATGATAAATAAACTATTAATTTTATGAAAAACTATAAATTTATTGGCTAAATGTTTATGAATAAGAAACATTTTATCACATATTGTAAATTTTGGGAAAAATCATAAGTTTATTGATCAAAAATTATTTAGTTCATAATGTCCGGTTGGGATCGGGCTGAGATCTTGGATTTTGGTCCCAATGAGATATTTTTGAAGTAAATTTAGTTTAACGATTTTGGTGCAAAATTGAGTCAAAATCGCATCCACGTTTTTCTGTAAGGTTGAACTCCATCCTCAAGTTTTAAGAATTGTGAAACCGTTTTCATCAGGTTATAACTACGATTCTTCATCTCTCATTAACAAAATTTTTCTTCACACATTTTTTTCCCTCAAAAGATTATCTCATTTTTTTATTTAGCGTAAATTGCATAAATTTTAAAAAATATATCTTAAATCTTGAAATTATCTAGTAGATATAGTAATCTGGTACTACGATAATAATTTCAATGCAGTTATATCATGAGACTCATAATTTTGTAAAAATTTCATACTCCGAAAATTTAATAAATTAGATATAGAGATCAAATCTCAGCTTTGCCAATTTGTTATGAGATTTCAATTATTTTAATGGTTCGATTATCTGTTTTTCACCGTAACTATCAGATCTGATTTTTATTTTTTTATTTTGCGATACTACATTAACTTGGGAAGAGAAAGGAAAACTGAGAAGGAAACTGATAGAGTGAATTCAACGTAAGGTAATTGAACTCATCGAATTTCTTGCAACGGTTGAGCGAATTTGGTAGAGATTGACCCTCAAGGTGTCGTCAGACAAGTCTCCGTCGAATTTGACGATGAATTTGCGTTGAGTGTCTCCGTAAACTATATTGAGTTAACAGTCGCTAACTTAATTAAACATTGACTAATAATAAACTCGAATTACCGTAGTAAACACATAGTTAATTATTATTATTTTCCAACACGCATAGTTCATTAATAAATGTACTAAATGTAAAAGTTTGGGAATAAATTTGAAAATTGATATAAGTTTATATTTAAATGAAGAAACACTCATTAAGGTTAGGTGGGTAAGGGCCCACTTGACACGACGGGTTAAAACTTTTTAGAGGGACAAAGAGGAGGCAACGTCTCAAATACTCCTAATTTATAAAAAACAAGCACTCATATCCTCATTTAATCTACATACCCCCATAAATGTGTTATTCCTAAAATACCCTTAATGAAATTTTACTCAATAATTAAAAAAAAAAATTAAAATCGAAACTTTCTCTCTCCTCACCATTTTCTCTCTCCTCGCGATTTTCTCTCTCCTCTCACACTTTCTCTCTCCTCTCATCTCTCCTCTCATCTCTCCTCTTTCCCACGATCGACGACGGAAAGAAGACGGCCACCATCAACGCCGCCACGTTTCTTCTCCCTTTCTCCTCTAGCACCACTGAATCGATCATCCAGCTCGCCGTCGACGCTGCCACGATCTTCAACAAACTTAAATTAAGGTTTACATTAAGGATTTGTGCAAAAATGATTTATTTGTAAATTTAGGATAAAAACCACTATTTTGATCCACATTGAAGTTATATCTATGTTGTATGGGCCGATCTCGAACGCATTACTATGGGATGTATTGTGGATGTTGAATTTTAGCGAATCGTTTGGAATTAAGAAAGATTTGAGGCCAAAATCATTGTACAGTCGTAGGAGAACTAAGTAGAACTGGGTATTACTAGAACTTACGGGATGAAGATAGTAAAACTACTAGAACAAGTAAAACTACTAACACTAGTATTACTGATGAGGAAAGTAAAACTAGTAGAACTAGTATTACTAAAAAGAAAAATAAAACTAGTAACACTAGTATTACTGATGAGGAAAGTAAAACTAGTAAAACTGGTATTACTGACGACAGTATGAAACAAGTATTACAAAAAAAAAAGTAAAACTAGTAGAACTGGTATATATTCTTCTGTAGGAGACAATGAGCAAGAACGTAACCATACATTTTGACTACGGGGAATTTGTTTCAAAGGATTGTATATGGAATTCGAAAGGTCGTATGTATGGTATAATATTTAAGAATACAAGTGCGGAGGATATAACGTTGGCGATGTTAGAAGCTAGCATATGCAGGAAGATTGCGACAGATGAAAGTAGGACGAAGTTAAAATTGAGTTACATTCCATTGTTAGTGGGAGCTCAAATACCAGTAGTTATTATCGATGATGAGGATGTGTCTGTTTATCTAGATACCATGGATAATGAGAAGCGTAGATGTATTTTGTACGTGGAAGTCATCACAACAGATCATTACTTGGAGGAATTTTCAAAAGTGGGCCGAGATAGTTCGTGTGGTGTGAACTATGACGTCTTGCATTCAATAGATGAGGAAGTTAATGCATGTGCCATTGTACCTTACATAGGTGGAGCAGAACAACATGATGGCGAAAATGATGAGGATGGTACTAGAGATGGAGAGAATGTACAATATGGTACATATATGGGTAACGAGTTTGATAGCTCATCTATGCATGATAACTATGTTGAGATTCCATATGATAGTCAGTTTATAGATGCATGGGAAGATGGTATGGGTATTGTGGTCGGACAAGAGTTTACAACGAAGCATGCATTGCAAGATTTGGTGGACAGAGCCACATTTCAGAATTGTTTTAGTTTTAGGATAAAAAAATCTGACAAAACAAGATTAGTTTTACAATATCGTCAAGAAAGCTGTAAATGGCGTTTACGAGCTGCGAAGATTGGAAGGTCAGATTATTTCTCGATTAGAACTTACAACAACATGCATACATGCTCTCGGGCTAGTTCGAGTACAAGCAACAGTAAAAGAAAAGGCACACCAAGATTAGTTGCAGATATTTTGCATGCAGATTTTCCAGGACAATTGCACACCCCTACTGCTAAAAGTCTTGTATCTCTCGTTCAAGGTAAATTTGGTGTGAAAATATCATATTCGACAGCGTGGAGAGGGATAAAGAAAGCTTTTACTGATGTTCGTGGTACTCCAGCAGAAAGTTATGAGGTTTTGTACCAGTATTTGTATATGTTGGAAAAGGTTAATCATGGTACATTAACAAGAGTGAAATTGGACGAAGCAACAAAATTCAAATATCTATTTATCGCATTGGGAGCTTGCATCGAAGGGTTTCAATGCATGAGGAAAGTGATAACGGTGGATGCAACTTTTCTTAAGAATGGATATGGTGGTGTCCTAATTTTTGCGACAGCTCAAGATCCTAATTGTCACCACTATCCCATAGCCTTTGGGGTACTTGATGGCGAGAACTACGCAAGTTGGACATGGTTTTTTGAAAGCCTGAAAATCGTTGTTCCCGACTCTTTAGATTTGGTATTTATCAGTGACAGAAATGCAAGTCTCATCAAGACAATTACTGAAGTTTACCCGAACGCGCATCATGGATATTGCATATGGCATTTGTCTCAAAATGTGAAAGGGCACGTTTCCAACGTAAACAAAGACGTAGTTGCTTGGAAATTCATGGAGTGTTGTAAGATATATACAGAGGCTGTGTTCATGCGGGTTTATGGTGAATTTAGGACTAGATATCCTTCTGCAGCCAAGTATTTGGATGAAACAGCTGATGTTAAACATTGGGCGAGGTGTTATTTCCCAGGCGAAAGGTACGACATATACACAAGTAACTGTGCGGAGTCATTGAACAGTGCATTTTCGAACTGTAGGAAGTATCCCTTACTACCCATGATTGATGTGATTATCTCAAAAATCTCTGAATGGTTTAACAAGCATAGGAAATATGCGGTTTCTGGATCGGACTACCACAAACTAGTGCCTTTTGTGGAGAATTTAGTTCACAATACATGTAAAGAGGCAGCTGTCTTAACTTTGACGGAGCTAAACAGTTTCGAGTTAGAGTGTGTTGTGAACGGAAGTGATGGAAAGACGTACTTGGTGAATTTGATAAGGAAAACTTGTAGTTGTAAACGTTTTGATATCGACAAGTACCCTTGCGTACATGCAACAGCCGCTGTCATGGAATACATGAAACGTGAAGATAGAGCACGGGATATCGTTTTTCATGATTTGTGCTTAAAGTATTATTCCGTGGAGTTGTGGGCACTAGCATATAGCAGGACAATTTATGTAGTGCCGGATAAGTTTGAGTGGAATATCATGGATTACATCAAAGAATTGCAAATTATGCCTCCGAACTATAACAATAAAAAAGGAAGAAGGAGATTAAAGAGATTTCCATCTACCGGAGAACGCCGCAAACGGACTAATAATAGAAGGGTGCCAAGACGGAATTTGTCATATTGGTTATTTGGTAACGCTTATAGTGTATGAGTAATTGTATTTTTCATTACGTTATTTGTAGTAATGCTTATTTCTGAACATTTGTAAAAGACAACTTTCTGTTTTGGAGAACTACGTAACACTAGGTTGTACTACTATCATATTGGAACACTAGGTAATACTAGTATTACTCAACCTATGAAGTAAAACTACGTAACACTCGTATTACTGTTATTCAAAACTTGTAAATAATGAATTCAATTTGATTTCACGAATTTATCACAAAACAAACATAAAAGTTAACATAAACCAATTTTTGTTATATAAGGAACTATAAAATCTCAAAAAATATGTATTCAATAAAACAATTAAAAATCAAGTCATAATAAGTATTTGAAGAACATATTCCACTAAACACCTTATACTTTTATAACCACTCTCTCATAATCACTCATTTCAAAACGAAAACACACATAACAGAACTTTCAATAAATATTAATATACAAAATGCTAACAATCATAATTTAACTGATTATAAACTAATGTAAAACTAAAAAACTTCAATTTTTAGTTGGTAAAACTAATTTAAATCGAAAACACCCTAAAATAACACTATGTACAAAATCCGTATTACTAAAAACTTCTGTAAAACTAGTTGAAATTGGCGGCTCCCAAAAAAGGAAATGACGGCTACAAAAAAATGACGGTTGCCAAAAATAGAAAGTGCCAAAAAAAAAATATTTTTAAAATTTCAAAAATTTGGAATATTTGTATGAATTTTTTAAAATTAATTTTTTTTTATAATTTTTTTTTAAGAAAACTTAATTTTTAAAATATTCGAAAGTTTTAAAGTTTGTAAAAATTATATTAATCTACAACATTTTAAATTTTTAAATTTTAATCAACCATAATTTTTAAATTTTTAAATTTCAAATAAGTTTGAAAAAGTACAACATTAGTTTTACGTAGTTCTACCAAATGATACGAGTTTTACAAAATAACAACAAGAGAGTTACGAAATCAATCAACCATGATCTTCTCAACCTTGATCTTCTCAATCAGCATTCCTTCTCCGCGTTGGCCACCTTGTGTAAGGAGTCTTCACAGCACCGGAAGGGTTTCTTTTCCTCTTTCTAGTGAACGTACGTTGTATAGTACGCTCCTCGGTTGCATCCTTGGTTGCATCCTCGGTTGCATCCTTGGTTGCATCCTCGGTTGCATCCTTGGTTGCATCCTCGGTTGGTATCTCCCTCGGTTCTGGAATTTTAGCGCTTTCCACCTCCAAATCACCTTCTCCACCGCATATGGCTTCATCTCCGTCCTTTGAACCCTATAATCAAAACAAATAGTTATACTTAATATATATATATAAATTATTAATTCTTATTCGAATCTAAGTAATGCAAACATATTTACCATTCCAATATCAACGGTTGTATCATCATCCGTTGTTGGACTTCTCTCCACGCCTTTCTCAACGCTTTTCTCCACATCCCCGTCCTTCTCACACTATAATCAACATAATTAGTGTTACGCAGTATTACTCAGTATTACTTTTTTTATACAAACACATTTACCGTCTCCGCATCAATGTTCCTATCATCTGCCCTATCTTCGTCCACATCATCCTGCCTATCCTCTTGCCTATCCTCCTGCCTTGGACTTCTCTGCAAATCCTACAATTCAAAAGCAATTAAATTAAGTATTATTAAAGGTTTGTAATACTAAGTAACACCTAATATTACCGTTTCGTGTTCTCCAACACCACCGCAATACATCTCTTCATACAACCTCGTTGTTTCTAACTTGTCTTTTACGTATTCTTCCAGGAATACGACCTTTGTGTATACCTCAGCATTTTTCTCATTCAATTTCCCTATTTCCTCATGGACTTTTTTGAATCCCTCCTCCATCTTCTTCATGAGCTCTACAAATGCGGTCATCGGCGCATTATCACTAGCTGCATTCTCCATTTGTTCAGCAAGGGGTGTATGGGGTGCAAGGGGTGCATCGGGTGCATTCACGGGTTCTGCTCGCGAAGCCACGTCTTCGTTGAATATTTCCTCGAAGAATACCGGTTTCTTGTCATGAAGTAGACGTTTCGTCCAACTTCAGATAATGACATTTCTTGTCATGAGGAAGACGTTTCGTCCAACTTCGGATAATGACATTTCTTGTCATGAAGTAGACGTTTCTTCCTAAGCTCGGGAATAGCCTCAAACGCTAAAAGCTACACAAACCAATATTATTAGTTTCAAATATAAAACAAGTACAATTTAACAATAATTAAAATGATATTTACCTCCAATGGTGTACAAAATATGGGCATAGTCCACTGGGTACCCTTCACCACACCTCGGAAATGATCCATTGTATGCGAGATCTCTCGCATAATGTGATCAAAAGACAATCTCCCCCATGGAAATGTCTTGCAGAGATCGAGATCGCTCACAGCTCGTTGGAAGAATGGCTCGACGGCAGGTGCATCTTCTCCCGTCTTTGTCTGTCCTATAATAATGCTTGATAGAAAATATAAGACAGCCATCTTCAACCTATCTTGCGATGGTCTCATACCCTTCAGCTTCTCCTTTACATCTGCGTATCTGGCCTTTGCACCCCTTCCGAAATGCTTTTCAATAAAGTCCATACTACCTCTACTTTGGTAGTTCACGGGATAATTCCGGCAGTCCAGCCCGGAGATTAATGCGTGTTCTCTTATCCCATACCGGATAGGAGTACCGTTTACGAGAAACCAAGCTTCTCTTTTTCTTTCCGTTCGCACAGTGCGAACTAGGAGCATCCACAATCCCATCACTTTGTGGTTCTTATCTTTTGATATATGGAAAAAATGCTTGAATTGTGGATGACGGTGAAACCACCTCTTTTCGTCCACTCGAAGGGGGTACTTCAAGTTATCTAACGTCTCCACCGCTTCACTGATGTAACACCTCGTGGGGATCTTAATTTTCTTTGTGTACTCGGATGGCTGGAAATACATTTGCATCGGCTGTAAAGCCTCTGTTTCCTCACCAGAATCCTGCAAAACAAATACAGTTTTACCTAGTGTTACCAAGTGTTACAATTTAGATTTAATTTTCGCTATATAGTTTTATCGAGTGTTAACAAGTGTTACAATTTATATTCAATTTTTGCTATATAGTTTTACCCAGTGTTACCTAGTGTTACAATTTATATTCAATTTTCGCTATATAGTTTTACCCAGTGTTACCTAGTGTTACAATTTAGATTCAATTTTGCCGAGTATTACAAGTGATATTATGTTTGTTTATTCTTACTAGTTTTGCTCAGTGTTACTAAACACAAATTATCAATTTTAATACATAGTTTTACAGAGTCATTGCAGTGTTACTAATTCTACTTTTGAAACATAGTTCTACTTCGCACTACCAGTATTACTATTTTCCTTTACTGTTACTAGTTTTACTCAGTGTTACTAATCCAAAAGTTATCAATTTTAATGCATAGTTTTACTTAAGTGTTACTAGTTCCACTTAGTGTTACTAGTTTTCCTTAGTGTTACTAGTTCCACTTAGTGTTATTAACCCAGAAAACATCAATCTCCAACATAGTTTTACCGAGTTCTTCTAGTATCACTACCAAGAATATCAGTTTTACTCAATTCTACGTAGTTCTACCACTAAAAATCAAGACGTACCGTTGAATCTTTGTCGGAAACAGTTCGCGAACTATTTCCTTCCTGCTCAGAATCAGTTGGATCTTCGTAAACAACTCTAGATCCAGCTACAACAATCCTTCTTTCTAGATTTTCTCCTCCGTCATTCGGACTTTCTCCACGTCCGTAATTAGCATTTTTTGTTCGAGCCATCCTGCAAAAAAACAACCGAATTAGCACACCCGAAATTCATAAAACCGAATCGAAATCGACACAAACAAAGTTTTCTTATGAAATTTCAAAATTATTAATTTAGTTCTACGGAGTTTTACTTCGGTTTCAACACAAATCCGGGAAAATGGGGGAGAAGAAGTTAGAAAAATTAAGTTGAGAATCACCTTGAAGATGTAGATGTTGAAATCGATCGGGAGAGAGGATGTGAATGCGAAGAAGTTGAATGCAAAGAAGAGTTGAAGAAGAAAATGTAGGAGAAGAAGTTGAAGAAAAACTTGAAGAAGTTGAAGATGGCCGATCGTGGGAGAGAGGGCGCCGAATTTCGCGAGTGAAGAAGAAGAGGGTAAAAAAATTTTACCCTAATTTTCGATTTTTAATTGTTTAATTTTTTTTTTTTTATGAAACCGGGTCGACCCGATATCAATGGGTTTGGGTGGGTTTTCTGTGGTTGGATCTGTAATTATGATCAACTTTCAGGTTTTTTTTATCTTTTGCTTACATTTTTCAATTAAAAATAAATGTTGAAAAAATGAGGGAAGATTTGAACATTTGATTTAAAATAGAGGAGTATTCCAGCACTTGATTCGACAGAGAGACGAAACGAAATTGGTGTTGGTGAAATATTTGAAGCAGAGAAAATTTGAGATTGATCAAAAGCTTACAGAGAGGGATAGAGAGATTCAATGGAGAAGGTCAATCAAACATTCTTCTTATCGCATGGATCTCCGACTTTGAGCATTGACGATACCTTGGAAGCGAGACAATTCTTCAAGTCATGGACCCATAACATTTTTCCCCAGAAACCCAAATCGATTTTGATCATCTCCGCTCATTGGGACACCAAATTTCCATCTGTCAACACTGTTCTCCGCAATTCAACTATCCACGATTTCTATGGTTTCCCTGATTCCATGTACAAGGTACAAAAAAACCCTAACTTCGTGCTTACCCAGATTCTATAATCTCGATCCACATTCTCTTTGTGTGTCCTAAATTGTTCCTACGTTACCATATCTTTGAAGTATAGATCAATTTTCAATTTTTTTTTCTCAATTTGTCAATTTTCTCTCTGTTGGGTCAATTTGAATTTTGCAGCTGAAATATGAAGCGCCAGGAGCAATTGAATTAGGGAAGAGGGTGAGAGAATTGTTAATGGGGGAAGGAGGAATGAAACGTGTGGATGAAGATACAAAGAGAGGACTTGATCATGGAGCTTGGGTTCCTTTAATGTTGATGTATCCAGAGGCTGATATACCGATTTGTCAACTCTCTGTTCAATCATCCCAAAATGGGACTTACCATTACAACATGGGCAAAGCATTGGCTCCATTGAAAGATGAAGGTGTTCTTATCATTGGCTCTGGAAGTGCTACTCATAATCTGAGGAAGCTTGACTTTAATATCTCTAATGGCTCACCTGTGCCTTGGGCTTTGTCGTTTGATCAATGGCTTAGAGATTCTCTCGTTCAAGGAAGGTAGAAAGTAGAAATGAGAGAGATAGATTACAACAAATTACAAATCTTTTTGCTGGTTCATGTATGTTTATATTTTTTCAGATATGGAGATGTAAATGAATGGGAAGAGAAAGCTCCAAATGCGAAAATAGCGCATCCATGGCCTGAGCATTTGTATCCGTTACACGTTGCAATGGGTGCAGCAGGTGAAAATGCAAAGGCAGAGCAAATCCACACAAGCTGGCAACTTGGTACTTTGTCATATTCTTCTTATAGCTTCACATCTTCTCCCCTTTGAAACATTTCATCTTCATCTCCTTCACTTGTTTGTCTCCTCGTTTATGTGTTCATTTCTCTTTAATAATCCAACGCTGTCTTATATACAAATACAACTCCTCTGTATACTATTATCTATGAATATGCCATGTGAATTTGAATAAATTGTGTTCTTGAGAATCATATGTATCACTTTATCTATGTAATAGATTTATTTTGTTCATCATCTGCAACTTCTTTAAAAAAATTCAAAGTATGATCTTTTCCATAGTTTGCACCAGAACTCATGAATTGTTGGCTCACAAGTTCAGGAAATTCTGATAATCCCACAGCTCCACATTGAATTTATTTATTTATTAAAACGGATTGCTATAGAACATTTTAATATTTTAAAATAGAATATTTATAAGTTTTTGTTCCAAATTTATTAATATATATTTAAAATTATAAAATAACACAAATTATTTTTTGAAAATACATATTTAATATAAATAAATTATAAATATAATTAAAACATAATATTTAGATTCTTTTTTTCAATTTGTGATTTATTTTTTTCTTATTAAAAATAAGTTTTAAAATATTTTAATATTAAATTTTTAATATTTTTAAAAAATTTAGAGTAATAATATTATATTTTAATTTTTTTTTTAAAGTGTTATTTTGTGAATTATGATAAAAAATTTTAAAAAAATTTCTCATCTTTACTTTCCCAACTAAGACAAAGATAAATCGAAATTTTTTATATACAAACAAAATGTGTCTTTGCTAAACTGTCATTTTTTGTAGTGAAATACAATATAATAACGTTGTGATAAATTATCAAGTTTAAAGTTTCACTTTTTCATCAATACAAAACCAAAAAATGAAATCCTTTTAACAATCCTTATATTATTAGATTATTATGAATCTCTAAATATAAATAAATGTAAGTTAATTTCTAAATATGAATAAATGTCAATGGCAGAATAACAAGTGAGTTAGTGTTAAGTTATCACACTATTCTTTTTATAGTCCAAATGACAAAAAATATCAATTTCTGATTAATATGTATAAAACACAAACATATCAAAAACCAAATCTAAATTCAAACGAAATAAATTTATGTTTATAACTCTCAATATTAATACAAAAAATTAATTTTTATTTTAAAAATACTTTTATCATAATAATAAATAAAAACAAATTTCTTCTTCATCAAATTCATGAATTCAAATTACCTTAGTTCTGAACATACCTCTACTTTGAAACTCCATTTCTATTTATATATAAACAATTTCTAATTCGATCTTTTATCAAATTAAAAATTAGTAAATGTATGTACATATTAATTTTTCATAACATTTTATTTATTAACCCTAACATATTGATTAGGGATTATATATATAATTATGATTATTAATACATACGTGACATCAGATATATCTTTCATATATCTTCTCATATATCTTTCATATATTACTTTGATCTTCTCTTTAGTTTGCACCACATCCCATTTTTAGCATGAATCGTTGCACCGCTCACGAGTTCAACAGATTCTGGCGATCCACGCAGCTCCACGTCGAATTTCTGCAGCAACATAGCTAGTGCGACGGTCGATTCCATTAGGGCAAACTGGTCTCCAATGCATTTCCTTGGCCCTCCACCAAATGGTAAGAATGCAAAGTCTGATATGATCTGTTCTCATCATAATACCACACAAAGACAAGGCTTGTTACAAAGCATAAAAGAGAGCTAAGTACAGAAGCTTTCAGTTTACTAGTTTACTAGTTGAGAAATGATGATCCAAAGATTTGAACAGCATCTAGGCTAAAGATAATGACTTAAGGGGAAGAATTCATTGATAACTATGAAGCCCAACATCCACCCATTCTCTACACTTACAAGAGGAGACCCAAGAAGGTGAGAGTCCAAAAAGCATCCAGCCAGTAAGATTACTAAACTACAGTAAATAAATAACTCTAGTAAAAGATAAACCAGTCCTAGTCAGCAAATCTGTTGAGGATCGCGGGAGGGGGATTCTGCAACAGATTCTATATAAGTAAACAAGAGAAGGGAGAGGAGGACATTCAGAGAATCAAGTAGAAAGAGGAATTGGTGAGGGGAGAGGAGAGACTCCTTTAAACCTTCTCTCAAACTGTTTTTCCTTCTATTATCTATTATCATCGTTGTAGTGAGACTTTTGGACGTTTGAATATAATCTAATACCTATTATTTTGGTATCAGAGCATCGATTTTTGGGAAGCACAACATGCCACCAAAGAAGGATGATGCTCCGTTGGAGAGAGCAGTAACGGACTTACAAAAAGACGTTGGAACGGCTCCTATCACTGGAAGATGTGGTATTAGAGATGAAGGCACAAATGAGAAAGCTGAGCATCCTGGACAAGCTCGAGGAGAGATTCCGCGAACAGGATATGCAGGCTGCTAGAAAGGAAAAGGCACTACTGGGATCACAAACTTCGGGCGCCATTGCTGATCAGACCGAAAAATCGCGACCCAGTCTGTCACGATCGGTCTCACAAGTGCACCGTGAAGGACGTGAGGAACGAAACTCAGAGCCACTTTCCAGAAGAATCGAGATACCTATCTTTGATGGAGAAAATGCCGAAAACTGGATTCTACGGGTGGAGCAATACTTCGAGCTGGAGAGATTTACCGAGGTGGAAAAGTTGCAGTCAGTCAAGGTCTGCTTTAGCGAAGGTGCTCTCTTGTGGTATTGTTGGGAAAAAGATCGTCAGCCGTTTACTAGCTGGGAGCAACTCAAGCTAAGGATACTCGAGCACTTCTCTGATATTCAGGATTTTTCACCGGGAGAAAGACTCCTTAACCTGAAGCAGGAGGATACAGCCAGAAGATACTATCAGGAGTTCATAGCTTTGGCGGCTAATGCACCGGAGCTAACTGACAACGTCTTGGAGATGGCATTTCTGAACAGACTGAAGCCGAAGACTCGTGCGGGAGTAAAAATTTTTGAACCCAGAAATTTGAAGAGGATGATGAGTTTGGCTAGGAAGATGGAAGAATGGTCTTCAATGGACGACAATGACTTCATTGGAGAAGGAGGGGGAACTCCGAAGTCGCTGCGAAACGGGGGAATATCAAACCCGTACGTGTCCAGGAAAGAAAGCCCAGCTGGAGGAGGATGGTCGCTTTCAAGTGGGCCACAAACCCTAAGGCCCAAACAAAATAATAGAGCTGGATCAAAACCTACCACTACAGGCCCAACATCAACTCGAGCAGCCCAAGGAGTAAACCCTACTGCCAGAGTCGAAGATTCACGCCGTCACACCTATAGGAGACTTACGGAGGCCGAAATGCGAGAGAAAAAGGCTCGGGGAGTGTGTTTCAAATGTGACGAGCGCTGGCACGCTTCCCACCAGTGCGCATCGAAGGAGCTCTGGGTTCTATGGGTGCAAGACGACGGGACCGAGCTGGAACTCGACAAAACGGAATCGGGACCGGAGGAGAATGCCACTCTCACCAAGTTGGCCGAGTTATCCTTGAACTCGGTAGTCGGTATTTCTTCTCTTCGGACTATGAAGATACGAGGCACTATTCGCGACAAGGAGGTGGTTCTCATGGTGGATAGCGGAACATCGCACAACTTCATCTCGACAGCCATGGTCCGTCAGCTCTAACTCCCTACTGAAACCACTGCGGGATATGGCGTTGTCACCGACACCGGAACGTCCATTCGAGGTGAGGGTATCTGTCGGAATGTGGAAATTGTATTGTTGGAATGTAACATACGGGCAGATTTTTTGCCACTTGAATTGGGAACAGCTGATGTTATACTCGGGGTCCAATGGTTGGAGACATTGGGTGAGATGCAGGTTAACTGGAAAGAGCAAAGGATGCAGTTCTAGAAAGAGGGGAAAACGATTCGGTTGGAAGGAGATTTCAGCCTTTGTAACACATCGGTTTCTCTGAAAGCCCTTCTGAAGGCATTACAACGAGGTGGAGAAGGACTGATTATCGAGTATGGGGGCATGGAAGTTGATGCGGCAGGTAGCAAGGTTATTGTGTGGAAGGGATTGGAGCCTTTGTGGAGTGCCTTCCAGCATGTGTTCGACGAACCACAGGGACTCCCACCAGCAAAAGGTAAAGAACATGCTATTAATTTAAAAAGAGGAACTGAACCAGTTAATGTCAGGCCATTTTGTTATCCTCAAGCGCAGAAAGCCGAGATAGAACGACAAATAGCCATGATGCTATCCGCGGGATTGATACGGGAGAGCAGCAGCCCTTTTTCCAGCCCAGTTCTACTCATGAGGAAGAAGGATAACAGCTGGCGATTCTGCGTGGATTACCGAGCGTTGAACAAAGCTACAATTCTGGACAATTACCCAATCCCGATGATCGATCAACTCCTGGATGAGCTTCAGGACGCGGTTATCTTCTCTAAATTAGACCTTCGCTCAGGGTACCATCAGATTCTGGTAAAGGCAGAGGATAAGCACAAAACAGCATTTCGCACGCATGACGGGCATTACGAATTCTTAGTCATGCCGTTCGGATTGACGAATGCACCTGCAACCTTCCAATCATTGATGAATGAGGTATTCCGACCTTTCCTACGACGATTTGTATTGGTGTTCTTCGATGATATATTGGTCTACAGCAGGACAAAAGCTGCTCATTTTTCGCATCTCCAAGAAGTCCTCCAAGTGCTACAACACCGGTTATTTGCCAACAAAAAGAAGTGTCACTTCGGGACTCCTTGGGTGGATTACTTGGGCCACGTGATTTCGGCAAAGGGGGTATCGACAAAGGGGGTATCGGCGGATCCAGCCAAGATCCAAGCAATGGTAAAATGGTCAGTGCCGCGCAACATTAAGGAGTTACGAGGATTTTTGGGGCTCACAGGTTATTACCGCCGGTTCGTCAAGGGGTATGGTTTGATGGTAAGACCACTCACATACCTCCTGCGGAGGGATCAGTACCATTGGACTCCAGAAGCTACAACGGCTTTTGAGAATTTGAAAGAGGCTATGACTCAGGTTCCTGTCTTAGCTCTTTTAGATTTTACTGATTTATTCATTGTGGAGGTCGATGCTTCAGGTACGGGATTAGGGGCAGTCTTAATGCAGCGACAGCAACCCATCGCATATTTCAGCCAGGCCCTAACCGATCGACAACGACTCAAGTCTATATATGAAAGGGAGTTAATGGCAGTAGTGCTAGATGTTCAGAAATGGCGACACTATCTTCTGGGACGGAAATTCGTGATCCGGACAGATCAGAAGAGTCTGCGCTTCCTGCTTGAGCAACGTGAAATTAATTTGGAATATCAGAGGTGGTTGACAAAACTGCTGGGATTCGAGTTCGAAATTCAGTACAAACCAGATCTAGAGAATAAGGCGGTCGATGCCTTGTCTCGCAAGGAACAGATTGGGGAACTCGCAGCTCTTTCCATGCTAGCCATAATCCAGCCGGAAGATATTTGTAGTGAGGTCGATGGAGATCCCGAGCTTCAGAAGATCGTCACTGATATTCGGCAGAATGCTCTTACACATCCAGATTATAAGCTGGTGCAAGGCAGGCTACTCCGTCGCGGAAGTTAGTTCTTTCACGCACCTCACGCTTTATTGGCATCATTCTTCACGAGTTTCATGATGGTAAACTGGGTGGTCATAGAGGGGTTCTAAAGACGCAGAAACGGATAGCGGAACTCTTTTATTGGGTAGGAATGATGACGGATATTCGCCGATATGTAGCAGCTTGTGCAGCATGTCAGCAGTATAAGTACTCCACACTAGCTCCGGCCGGTTTACTGCAACCTCTTCCTATCCCAGAACGTATATATAGGGGAAGACTTATCCATGGACTTTATCGAAGGTTTACCCAAGTCAGGTGGGAAGAACGCAGTGTTGGTGGTAGTAGATCGTTTATCTAAATACGCTCACTTTATTGGTATTCGACATCCATTCACGGTAGTGGACATAGCTCTCATATTCGTTCAAGAGATTGTTCGCCTACATGGTTTTCCGCGGACTATCGTTTCCGATAGGGACAAGGTTTTCACCAGTCAGTTTTGGAGTGAGTTATTCAGGTTGGCTGGTACTAAGTTTTGTTTCAGCATGACTTATCACCCGCAATCGGACGGTCAGATAGAAGTGACTAATCGGGGATTGGAGACCTATCTTCGGTGCTTTGCTGGAGCGAAACCACGATCATGGGCCACATTTCTCCCTTGGGCAGAACTCTGTTATAATTCTGTTTACCACTCTTCGATTCGTACGTCTCCTTTTCAGGCAGTCTACGGCAGAGAGGCTCCAACTATCATCAAATTCGAAATCGGCATGACTACGAATGCAGATTTAGAGGAACGAATGCAAGCAAGAGATTCTGCTCTCGTGCTACTAAAGGAGAACCTCCTTAAGGCACAACAAATGATGAAATCTCAGGCAAATGGACGAAGACGTGAAGTGGAATATGCAGTAGGGGATAAAGTCTACTTGAAGATGAGGCCCTATCGGCGCAAATCATTGGCTCAGCGTACCAACGAGAAGCTGGCTGCGCGCTTCTACGGACCATTTGAGATCGAAGCTCGCATTGGGAAGGTAGCATACAAGCTGAAGCTACCTCCGACAGCAAAACTCCATCCGACATTCCATGTTTCTCAGCTCAAGCCAGTGATCGGGAACCAGGTAATGGCTACTTCTCTTCCAGAACAGCTCACGGAAGAAGGAGTCCTCGAAGCAGAACTTGAAGCAGTCTTGGGTACCCGTATACACGCAAGAACTGGACAGGAAGAACTTCTGATCAAATGGAAAGACCAACCTGATTTTGAAAGTTCTTGGGAGTGGATAAGCAAGATTCAGGATCAATTCCCTCACTTTGACCTTGAGAACAAGGTGAATTTCAAAGGGGGTATTGATAACTATGAAGCCCAACATCCACCCATTCTCTACACTTACAAGAGGAGACCCAAGAAGGTGAGAGCCCAAGAAGCATCCGGCCAGTAAGGTTACTAAACTACAGTAAATAAATAACTCTAGTAAAAGATAAACTAGTCCTAGTCAGCAAATCTGTTGAGGATTGCGGGAGGGGGATTCTGCAACAGATTCTATATAAGTAAACAAGAGAAGGGAGAGGAGGACATTCAGAAAATCAAGTAGAAAGAGGAATTGGTGAGGGGAGGGAAGAGACTCCATTAAACCTTCTCTCAAACTGTTTTTTCTTCTATTATCTATTATCATCGTTGTAGTGAGACTTTTGGACGTTTGAATATAATCTAATACCTATTATTCATGTTTTGGATTTTCACCTCGTTTGGGTAAAGTGCACCAGGGCTTCGAGATGGATCAAAGCCTGCCCAGCCTTCAATTCCATTGCTCTCCTTTGTTCTTAAAAACCTCTCGGGTTCAAACTCGTGGGGGTTATCCCAAAAGTATGGAGATCTATGGAGATTGTACACCTGAAAAAGGAAAAACAGAAAAGAGGTTATTAAAGACAAGCAGGTTCCATTGAGGAAGCTTAAACACATATAGAAACTGGCACTTACAGAAATGAAGATATCGGTTCCTTTTGGAACTTTATGACCTTCTTTTTCACCTTTGTATCCTCCTGTGGATGCAAGTAGTAGAAAGACACAGGAAAGTATATGATATATATGTGATCATTCTCTAGTAACTGTGGAGATACAATGTGTTAATTCTGCCTGTTATAGTAAATATCCTTGCCTGTTAATGAAAAACAATTTCTTTATACGCAGTGCTTAGCAAGTTCAGGAATTGAAATATATACCGGGCAAGGTTTCTGGTTTGAGTGTGCGTCTGATGAGTAGCGGTGGCTGAGGATAGAGACGAAGGACTTCTACAACGATCAGTCGTATATACCTCCAGTTGAACAAAGCGGTCAACAATTGAAATAGAGACCAAAAGAAAGATGAAAGAAAATGTCTTTTGAGTTAACGTACTCAAGTTTTTTCATTGATTCATAAGTCGGTGCACCTTGGCCAAGCACAGCATCAATCTCAGCCTGAGCTTTCCTGATTTTTGCAGGATTCTGCGAGTTTAGAAGCAGAATGCTAAAACTGTGCAATGAGCTTTTCAAGCAAACTTCGGAAAAGGGAAAAATACTCTCAAGTACATACTTGTGCAAGAAGGAAAACAGCCCAAGTAAGAACTGCTGCTGTTGTCTCGTGACCAGCAATTAGCATAGTCATTAGGTCATCTCTCAGCTGTTGCATCAATTGTCTAAAAAGGATGAATCAAAAGCAGAAGATGATAACAAGATTGTTGAACAGTAAATATTATAATCTTGCCTGCCGGTCATCAATATCAACACCGCGCATATCGACCAAGAACCGTAAAAGACTTGCATCCTATGGATCCAAGAAAACACAATCAGGAGATGTCCAAAATTGGGATTTCAACAACATAGATTCTTTTGTACATTTGCAACAGATAAACGATAGCAGGACCTTGAGATTAGAGTAGTCCCTTTGCTGGAGTTTCTCTACATCAGTTTCCTGGGAGAAAAAAATTAACAAAATGAGGACAGAAGAGCAGAATCAAGAGAAAATAAAAGTGAAATACCTGTCTTGTCTCTTTAGCATTTTGAATGAGTCCATCAAGGCAATCGTTTATAATCTTCAGATCGCTTTGGAACTTACGTTGCCTAGGAACTATCCATCTGGCTGGAGGAAATTTCCAATAAGGGAAGTAGAAAGTAGACCGATGCTCTGCCTCAAAAAGAGTTCCATAAACTGCCTGTGATGTAACAGAAAAAAAAATCAACTAAGAAATAACCATCTTCCTTTGAAAAACTTGATGAAGAGTCAATCCAATTGTAGAATGATTAAAATTCAAAAACCTTAATCACAGGGGACTCTTTTGTTACAGAGCCAAATTCGTAGTTGAACACACTAAGCCCTATAATATCAAGGGCCAAACTCGAGAATTCTGCTTCCAGATCCAACTCGATTGTGTCTTCTCCGCTTGAAACTTTTTTCTCCCTTAAGAGTTTCTCAGATTTCAAAATCATTTTCTCCGAACAGTCACTAAATACTTTGACCATGGCCTCCAGATACAATGTATGGAATGCAGGAGTTATAGCTGCAACACAGTTTAAAAGGAAACAAACAGTCAATAATGCCGTTATACTGCAATACCTGAAACATAGAGATTACAAAACTTCTTTACCTCTTCTTCTTAACTTCCAGGTATCGAGGTCAGCTGGTATCAAACCTTTTCCCATAATCGGTTCTAAGATCTCAGCAAGAACTCCCTAGGAAAAACACAGGAAGTTGCTTCATGGTACCAAAGAAGAAAAAAAGAGAAATGACTCTTTTTCCAATCAAATATTGTGCTACCTTGTCATAAGAAAACGCGTTTTCACGAAGGACATGCCTTGCAACAATCGGATCTGAGATGACAACGAAGGCTTTTGGACCAAACGCAAGCTTATACACTCCTCCATGCTTTAAGTGAAGAAACCCACAGAATCAAACAAGGCTGTTAAGAAGGAGGATAAAGGTTCTTCAAGTAAAGCCTAGACACGAGTTCTCATAATTACATATATACCTCCAAGAACCAGTCGTAAAGCGATAAGAAGAGAGGCTTTCCAAACAAATCAGAGACTGCGCCTTCAGCAATGGGCATTGACCCTAAACTTCCACCACTTAACAGATTTGTAAAAAGGTTGCTAGCATTGTCCAGAATATTACCGCTCGTCTTTGGCTCTTTGGTATTAGTAGATTGGCACCTAAACAATGCCTCACACAAAAGCACACTCCAATTACCAACACTACACCATCCCAAAAGCTGTTACTGTGTCTTCTTTGGTTCTAATTTTCACGATCCACTTTAAAAATCTACGAAGCTAATTTCACACACATCTATAGTTTTCTCATGCTTAGCTTAATTTTATATTGAAGCAAAGAGCAGATAAATCCCCAAATTTCATTAATTCATACATAATCTAAAAGTGAATAAAAAGGAACAGAATACGGAAGGAGCAAAAAGCAGCGAAACCCACCTGATGGAAACAGAAGCTCTTCGCGAAATTCCACTTTGTGGGCAGAAACGTAAGAGGCAGTAATCGCTTCTACCGCCATGGAAGTAGCTGGAAGTGAAACAGTGAGTAGAAGCCGCAGGAAAAGCCATGGCCGCCGTCTTCAAATAAAACGGAAAGCTCTAAACTTTAAAGAAGACTGAACATCATCTTCTTTTGCAAAGATTAGTGCTTCGGCTGACACGTGTCCATAGGAAAATAAAAATATTGTTATTGTCACCACTAACTTTCTTTCTGAAAGGTTCAATTTTCGCTAGTCAGCCCGTCGCGTGGCCTAAAGCCTATTTAATATATTTTAAACATGTTAAATTGTTAATCCATAAAAGATTTATAGTTTAAATAGAATGTTACGTTCAAAAATCATAAAAACATCCAAATTAAAATTCTATTTAAAATTTTTATAAAAAAATCATAGAAAAAACCATTTAGATGTGTTATAACTTGCTACTTGCATATGAAATAGAAACAACAAACATAGAAATATGAAAATAGAAATAAAAACATAGCATTAACAGAACTTACAAACATAGGAAAAACAAAAGGTACAACTGATATGAAATTGGCGACACATCATCACATGAAATTGGCGACACATCATCACTCGGAAGCATTAATGTCTTTCGTAATATATCTCATTAAATGCGCCGAATCTTTTTATATATCATATCAATACATATAATTTTATTTAAATTTTTTATTCAATATTAATATTTCAAATTAAAAACTTTAAAATAATATAAATTATTTTGTGAAAATATTTATTTATCATAAATAAATTATAAATAAATTAAAATAGTATATTTAGATTATTTTTCGAATTTAAGATTTATATTTTTTTTATTAAAAAAACATTTTAAGGTATTTGGATATTAATTTATGTTATTTTTATAAAATTTAAATTAATTATGTTAAATTTAGAATAAAAAATTTAAAGTTTATTTTTGTCAAATGTATATATTAGTATAAGATTATATATATATATATATATATATATATAGTAACAGGAACAATGCTCACTACCCAACACCTTCTCTCTAGCAAGTGTGACGTCGTTCGAAAGTAATTATAACGTTGGATAAGTTGGATTATAACGTTGGATAAGTTGGTTCGAAAGCAAATATAATTATAACGTTGGTTCTATTTTTGTCAATTATAACGTTGGATAAGTTGTTATTTCATGTACAGTGATGCATCTTGCAATATATACATGTGTTAGTTTTTAGGTGCTCATGAAATCTAATTTTCAGTTCATCATTCAATATTATTATTTTGGATTACATTAAAATTATCGAAATAAAATTGTTGATGACGACTGCATAACTTGTTATGAAAAGCATACAAGTTGCCTCACTACAAAACATGTGCTTAAATACGTAAACATGACCTTATGTGGATAACATTAATATTATCTAATTTAAAGTGTTGATCATGACTATATAATATATGAAAGACCATATAAGTTGTCTCACCATGTAAACATATATGATAAATGTTTCAAGAACGATAAGTTGCAATTATTTTGTGATGTACACTCCAAATTCTTCATATAAAAAAAGACTATACCGTAGACTAAAAGCAAAGGTCGTGATTTTAGCTTACCTGTCTTATCATATAGACAAAGATAGAGAAAGACTAAGACAAAAATATAGAAAGATAATAGTCATGATTCACAAACGCATTGGACTAACATAATGTAAACAAAGACAGAGCAAAAAGGAAGATAATGACTACATCGAAACCAAATTTTCATCAATTCGAAAGTTGAAAGAGCCAATGCTTAAACCACTGGTTTTCATTGCACACAAAAATCACATCAGAATCTAAAACAAATACACTATAAAGACTAGTTATTCACCTCTAAAACTTTTCAATTTAGAGGAGAAATAAAGAGTAAGATTTGGTAGATTTCCCTCTTCTTGTGCGTTTTCCTTTTCTATGCACAATGTTTCCTTGTGGTTTTTCATATCGTTTCTTATTCTTCACCTTCTTAGAGATAAAATTTATAAGTGTTCAAGCAATCGAAAATGTAAAAAATATAATGCCCTTCTACAGCGTTGTTAATTTGTTCGTCAGTAGTTACTGTTACAGTCAACATTATAATTACGGTTGCGGCATATGTTTGTTCGTTTGTTCGTCATTGGCGGTTGCGATTGCGGTCAACATTGTGATTACAACATATGTTATTTATTTGTCTACTGCCGGCAGTTGCGACTGCGTGGAGATATCATAAAAGTAAGATAACCTTTTAACAAAAACACTAAATTTATACCTACGTCATGCGTGGAGAAAAATATTCGTAAATTATATTTTATTAGTAAATATAAATTAAATATTTATATAATTTTAATTTTTATTTAAAATTACTTTTAACATTAATTTTTGTATATATAAATTAAGAAAGAAAAAATATTTATTTTTTTATAAATTTAATAGTATTTTTTGGTTAGTTTAATAAAATATATTAATACTCTAACCAAATTAATAACAATGACATATATTGTAATTATTCGAATAAGTTAACCCTATTTATATATTTATTTGAAATTTACTGTAACGATGAAATGTAAGCATGATATTTCTGTTAATAACACGTGAGAGTAATATTATTTTCTTAATTTTTTCTCAAATAATATATTAGGGATTATGTAATAACTTAAATCTATTTATATTTATTTAAAATTATTTATAAATTAACGAATTAAAAATTTTAAAAAATAAAAATTATTAGTTTTATAAATATAATACTATTTTTTGGTTATTTGAATAAAATATATTAATTCTCTAACCAAATTAGTATCAATGGCATGTATTGTAATTATTCTAGTAATTTAAACTATTTTATATATTTAATCTGAAATTTACTGTGATATTGACACATCAATATAATATTTTTGTTATTAATACGTTATGTAAAGTTATTTTGTTAAAAAAATTTCAAAAAAGTTTTTCAAATAATATATTATATATTAGAGATCGAGAGCCAATTGAGAAATGCAAATCGACAATAACACAAACATTAAACGACAACAGCTTTTGTTCAATCCACGTGGCCCAAAAAACACACCAGAAAACAACGGCTGCGATTCGTTTAGATGATCTTCCTTTGACTAAGTCGAACCAATTATCTTTAAAAGGAATAATCAATAATAAAAAAATAAAAAGAGAACGTCCATAAATACACAACAAGGGTTAGTCTATGATCTCTTTCATAATAAAAAGATGGCCAACACCAACACCAACAATGACTGGTCTGAATTCTACAACAACCAAACTTTCTTCACCACCACAACCACCGCAACCACCACAACCACCGCCACCACCACCACCAATACCACATCAGCTAATTCTCCGGTGAGCACTGAAAACCGCCGTGTTGCAAAGCCAACACGTCGGAGGTGTAGAGCCTCACGACGTACACCAACTACGCTTTTCAACACTGACACAGCCAACTTCAGAGCCATGGTCCAGCAATTCACTGGTGGTCCGTCCGCCGTGGCTTTTGGATCTTCGTCGTCAGGTTTTACTCTCACCTCGTCGGATCCCACCGCCGGAACTTCTTCCATCGGTTATCAATACGCTAATTACCAGAACCAAACTGCTCGTCACGAGCTACCCCAACAACAGAGACCATATATGTTCTCGACTTCAAACCATGTTAGCTATCCTAATACGGTGGTTTCTGATGGCTTTGTGGCGGCGGATGAGAGTAGAGACGGTGGAGTTGGAGGAGGTTATGGTCCGTCGACGGAGAGAAGTAGCAATATTACTACATGGTCGCAATGAGGAAACAGTAGATTGTTCTCTCTCTAAATTTCTAAAGCACAAACAAAAAGGAAGAAATGTTAGGTAGTGACTTTGTTTGTAGCAGAATGAAAACTTTGACTAATGTAATATTTTTAGTTGTATTTTGTTTATTTTTCATATTTTGAAGGATCCTTCTCTGTTTTATGGTTTTTTCGTGGACGCACATATTGGAAAAACAAAAATCGAAAAATGTGTGATGTTCCTAGTGTATACTTAGTTTTTAAGTTCTGAATTCAATATTTGTTAAAAGATATTATGGATATTTATAGTTTTTTCTAAATAAAATTGATTGTTAGTCTAGTTTTAAAATTAGCTTAAACTAAATTAATTAGGATAATTAAATTCTCTGAGCTTAAGAAATAATACGGCAACATATTTTATGGATAAAAGCACTCCTAAAAAATGTTATTTATTATACCGATTGAGATATATAGTTATCTTATAAAAGTTTTTGGCATAATGAAATGATTCTGATTAAAAAAGCATGCAAACTAAGGTTTTTAGATGAAAGTAATATTTGAATAATATGTACATAAATTCGAGTATAAAGTTTACTATTATATTGACTTTGAACATCTTATTATTTCGTAAACTAGATGGGATCCATGATTTGGTTGGATCCCTTATAAATTTTTAAAAAAGTGAGTTTTGAAAAAAAATTATTGTGTATCATTAAAAAAATTAATATGAATAAAAAAATTATAAAATATTATTTAGTCAAATATGATATAATAATTTTAAATATAAAATTTAATTTTATAAAAATAGATAATCAAAACGATGTAAAACTTATACTTTATAGTGTTAGATTTAAAATAAAAATTTTAAAAACTGTTATTTTAACACATTACATTACTTCTATAAATTCGTAATTTTTAATATACAATTTTACTAAAATATATTCAAATATAATTTGATTAAAAAATAAAAAATAAAAATATATTACAAATTAAAAAAATATAATTTTAATAATTTTAAATACATAAAACATAAATAAAATTCATTTTATATAATAAAAATATAATATAATACATATAATATTTTAATTAAATGTAATAATAATTAGAATTTATAATATGAACCGGGAAAGTTATCTAATAAGATTTTAAGAAGCTATTTGAGAATTTAAAATTCTTTTGGTTTTCTTTTTGGCAATGGTTTCGAGTATCATATGACTTGTACATGGGAAGTTGTGGTTGTCTTTTTCTTTTTCTTTTTCTTCCCTTTTGCAAATGAATGAAGAATTTTCTGTAAAGGAATAAAATAAATTAGTTTGCCGTTGCCTTTCGTTCAGAAACAGGGGAAACGTGAGTTGGTGAAGTTAGGCAAACCAACATGTGAAGAATCTCACGTGTTCTTTTTCTCTTTTTTCTTCCCTTTTATAAATTAAAAAATGGTTTATATTAAAAGAAAACAAATCTAGTGACAAAAAAGTGACCAAACTGAAATGCTTTACATTTTAATGAGTTGGATTAAAATTGATTGAGTTTAAAATAAATGAGTTATCTATACACAAAATTAATAGCTTTTATAATAAGGTTTATTTTTTAATTGACAAAAAAAGAATTGGATGACAATTAAACAATTATTTTTAACTGAGTAGAGATTGACCAATTGAACAGGAAATTTGATTCAATAATCAAATCTCTAATCCATTTATATAATATAGTAATAAATAATGATTACTTATTTAAAGTATTTATACTATGGATTAATTAAATTTTTTAACAATATTGTTCATGTGTCAATCCATTTGATTCCATAACTCAGTTACCACTCAAACTTATATGGATATGGATTGGTTTGGTTCAAAATTGACACATGCAAGTCACTCGGATGTGTTAATTTATTTATTCTTTCTAAATGAAGGTTTTGAAAGAACACAAATCGAATTATTTAAATTGAAATTTTAAATCTTGATTTTAGTTACTTAGTTTTTCGAATTTTTGGTAGTGGAGAAGAAAAGGGTAATCAACGTTAGAGATAGGGAAAAGAAAAGACAAAAAGGAAAACAAATACAAATTAACGGCAAAGACCGGTTAGAACTTAGATGAACACTAAACTCTAATCCTTGTTATACTTGAGCAAATGTGACCGGCCCTGACAAAAGCTTGAATCATCCCACTCAACAAAATGTGACATATATATATATCGCCTCGGGTGTTCAGTAAATGGGGACAACCCTAGACTCAATATGCATACTACAAAAAAATCATGAATGTTGAATGAGTCATTCTCAATTAAGAATAGATTGAACAAGTTGGATTTCGAGTATTCAAATGATTACGAGAAAAGGAGAGCTAAGATTTTTAAGAATAGCGAGTTCAGCCAAGAATGAGTAACTTCAAGTTATTAAGTGTTCTCTCGGATTTTTCAAATCCTCATTAAAAACTAATAACCCTTTATTTTATACACTTATGATCTATCAAATTTCTCAATATCCATGTCATAAATGTTGCATTAATACCACTCATACATGCTTTCTCGAAACACCAACCATCATCCTCGAAATATGGTGAGATCGTATGTTTTGGGAGATTTCCGACGGTTTTTTGAAATTTGTGGATATCGTCCGTACCACAAAATTTCAAAGTCGAATTATTCGACTGATTTCAATTTGGACCGGATTCAATATTAGGGGTGCGGAATTCATTTCCAACAATGAATCACATTTCTAACCAAAAAAAGTGTCGGAAGTATTTATTTCCTTTATTCCGATTGATCATCTAGGAACAAATTATGTCTTTATGGTTGTTACAATATCGATGAACAGAGAAGAAGAAAAATATGCTCGTTGTTATTTACTGAAGCTTTGTTTTACTTATATACAAGCTACTAACTTAACTCTGTTATCTAACAGCTAACAAATTGTTAACAAACTAACTGTTAACTAGTCTAGTACACCCCCCTCAAGCCTGTGGCTTTTGTCCAGAAAGAAACATGCTTGAAATTGACATCTTAAACAAGAGAGAATGAAAAACGAAAGAGGATAAAGCTTTTGTAAAGATGTCAGCATGCTGATTCTTGGTGTTGACATGAAGAATATTGAGAAAGCCGCACTTTAATTGATCACGAACTTTGTGACAATCAACCTCCACGTGCTTAGTACGTTCGTGAAAGACGGGGTTGGAGGCAATATGCATCGCAGACTTGTTATCACAGAAGAGTTTAGCCGGCACAGAAGGAGAAACATGAAGATCCTTGAGCAGCTGAGCAAGCCAAAGCAATTCACAGGTTGCATCAGCCATGGAACGATATTCGGCTTCCGTGCTACTCCGACTGACAACTTTCTGCTTTTTTTATTTCCACGAAATTAAAGAAGTGCCAAGATACACACAATACGCAGAAACTGAGCGACGAGAATCAGGGCACGATGCCCAATCGGCATCAGCAAAAGCATTAAGGCAAATGTCTGAATTCACCGAGTAGAAAAGGCCTTGACCAGGATTGGACTTCAAATATCGCACCACACGCTGTGCAGCAAGCATATGAACATCAGTCGGTTTAGACAAAAACTGACTAAGTTTATGAACAGCGAAGGTGATATCAGGCCGTGAGATAGTGAGATAGAGAAGTTGACTAACTAATTCTCGATAAGGCGTATGATTGTCAAGTGGAACACCAGTCTCAGTACTGAGCTGAACGGTAGAGTCTAAAGGAACATAGCAAGGTTTAGAACCCAATAATCCAGTAGATTCTAACAAATCCAGACAGTATTTACGTTGACTCAAAGAGATACCACGAGAAGAGCGAGCAATTTCCAGGCCAAGAAAGTATTTTAAACTGCCCATATCTCTGACTTTAAAAGAACGATGAAGAAGATCCTTGGCTTGTTTAATCCCAGATTCAGAGTTGCCGGTGATAATAATATCATCAACATAAACAAGAAGAGCAACCAAGGAAGATCAGTCAGTTCGAACAAACAAAGTATGTTCAGCAGCTGACTGTTGGAAGCCAGCAGCAAGAAGAACTGAGGAGAACTTGTGATACCACTGCCGGGAATCTTGCTTAAGTCTATATAGAGACTTGTGCAGAAGACATACCGGATTAGGTGGCTAGACCTGACCTAGAGAAGGAGTGTAACCAAGGGGGTAGAGCCATATATATATATTTCTTCATTTAGAGAACCATGAAGAAATGCATTGGAGACATCCATCTGAAACAAATTCCACCCAAGTCGAGCAGCAAGCGCCAACAAAAGCTTGACAGTAACCAGCTTCACAACAGGGGAAAAAGTGTCGATAAAATAAACGCCTTCTTGTTGGCTGAAGCCCTTAGCAACAAGGCGAGCTTTATGACGATCAATGGAACCATGCGGGTTATATTTGAGTTTATAAACTCATTTACATCCCACAACATTTTTACCCGGAGGCAAAGATACAACTGAAAACGTATTGTTCTGTTCAAGAGAAGCTAGTTCATCATTCATGCCTTTTATCCATTGAGGTGACTTTATAGCTTGAGCAAAGGTTTTGGGTTCAATGTCAGTGGTAAGAGAAAAAATGTAGAATTTGTAAGAAGGGGACAAACGGTCATAACATAGAACTTGGGACAAAGGGAAGGACACAGATGGTGATGGACTGGTTGAATTAGCCAAAAGATAACAATGATACTCAGAAAGATAAGTAGGTACCTTGGAAGTGCGATGTGATCTCCGAGTAGTCAAGGTGTTGCGAGTACCCAAATCCATGACAGGTTCCTGAGGGGAAGAGGGAGTAGTAGGAGGAGAAGATGATCCATGAGAAGGAGAAATTGAAGGCTCAAACAATGGATCATCAGAGAAGGAGGAGGGAGAAGAAGTATTTGGCAAAATGAAATGAGAAAAAGGATCAGGAAGAGGAGAGTTGATGGAAGATTTGAAAGGAAATATAGTTTCATGAAAAACCACATTCCGGGAAACAGATATCAAATTGGTTTCAAGGTCGAGTACTTTATAACCTTTAAAACCAGATGGATAACCAAGAAAAACGCAAGGTTTAGCCTTGGGAGATAACTTATTTGCGAAACTTAGGATAAGTGGAGACATAACACAAACAACCAAAAGCACGCAGAGATGCATAATCTGGAGGTTTATGCAGAAGTTTTTCAAAAGGTGAGACATTGTTTAACAAAGGGGAAGGAAGACGGTTAATCAAGAAGGTAGATGTGTTGACGCAATCCCCCCCAAAAAGACAAGGGAACATGAGATTGAAACATAAGAGCTCGAGCAACATTCAACAAATGTTGATGTTTGCGTTCGACCACTGAGTTTTGCTGAGGAGTATCAACACATGAATGATAATGAACCATGCCTTTTTGTTTGATTAACTCAGAGAATTCGAGCTCAGGGGCATTATCCGAACGAATTGCTTTGACTGTTTTAGAAAATTAAGTTTCAATGAGCTTGAGAAATGCAGGAAAAACAATCAAAACAGAGCTCTTGGTAGGGAGAAGATAAACCCAAGTAACTCGAGTTGCATCATCAACAAGAGTTAGAAAATATCAAAAACCTTCAACTGTTTCATGAGAGAAGGGACCCCAGATATCAAGATGAATTAGATCAAAGGCGTCAACAGCTAGATTATTATGAGAAACAAACGGTAATCATTTTTGTTTGGCCAAAGGACAAATTGGACAACAAGAATTTTGAGGAGGTTTTGAAAAAGATAGTTGAGAAGTAAGACTGCGTAACTTGGCTGCAGAAAGATGACCAAGACGATTGTGCCATAAATCTCCATCAGCAACCAAAGATCCGCAAAACAAAGGGGAGGAAAGTTCTTCGGTAGTAAGCACATAAAGATTGTGGAAGATTTTACACTTCCCAATCGTCGAGCCCTGAGTAAGCTCCAGAAGTAAACAATATTCAGGAAAAAAATGAGCAGAGCATGAGCTAGATTTTGCCAAAGAACTAACACTTAAAAGATTAAATTGGAAGGAAGGAATATGTAACACATGATGTAGTGTTAAACGAGGGGAAAGATGAATAGAGCCAATATGAGATATATTAATAGTAAGGCCATTAGGTAAGGAAACTGTCATGTCTTTGACTGCACGAACATCAGAGAATAAACTGAGATCAGAACACACATGAGCGGTAGCACCACTATCTATAATCCAAGCATGAGAGGGTATAATATTTGCTAATGTAGAAATGAAATGATGGTGATATGTAAAAGTATTTTGTTTTGAAAAAGTAGGGAAGATGAAGGGAATGGGATAGTACCAGCTGTAGCAGTACAAGCCATAATGCCATTCTCAGTAATTGATGAAGCAGAATGAGAACTAGACGAATCTTGACCAAGAACATGGTTGTTCAAGTGAGATATGAGAGTTTGAACTTGCTTAGTGGTGAATGAGCTAAGATCAAGAGTAATATGTCTTGAGGCTGGAGAAGACGAGGAAGTGACAGAATCGTCATTGAGAATATTTGTAGCAACAACATCCTTGGAAAGGTTTTGAGGCTTCCATTGTTGTGTAGAATTTGGACGGGGAAACTGTTTTTCAGGAAGGGAGCTCGACTGATTTGTGACTAGTCTTTTGTAGTGGATGTGGCCAGGAGGATAACCATGAAGTTTATAGCACTTGTTCACTACATGACCTGACAAACCACAATATGTGCAGACAGGTCGAGACTTAGGCTTGTAATTTGCATAAGCTACAGTATGTTGAGAATCAGAACTAGTCTGAAACACAACATTATCCACAGAATTAACCGGCCTAAGAGCTCGCTGTCGTTCATCTTGGCACACCATATTGAAAACTTCTTCAATGCCAGGCAGAGGTTTGATAAGTAGGACTTGTCTCTTAGTAGAATCAAAGGAGTCATTAAGTCCCATGGGAAATTTCATGATGCGATTCCTATCGAGCATAACCTTCCAATTTTTAGCTGCTGCACACTCACATTTGCCACAAGTACATAAAGGAAGTTCAATAAAATTGGTGTAAGTCTCCCATAAGGTTATCAATTCGGTATAATAGGAGCTAACATCACGTGAGCCTTGAACCAACAAACACATCTTTTGTTCAATCTCAAAGATACGTGTGAGATTATCCTGCTGAAATCGATTCAATAGACTATTCCAAACTGCTGCAGTAGTTGGCAAATACAGCAAACTCGCACTAATGTTCTTTGCAACCAAATTCAGAAGCCAAGTGGAGACCATATCATTGCATCGAGATCAAGAACCAGCGTTAACATCATCATCGGCTGGTTTTCGAATGGTTCCATCCACAAAACCGAGTTGATTGCAAACATTTTCCAGGAGTGGAAGTCGGAGCCTCCCGTAAGCTTTACTGAAACGAGAACGAGGCCAGCATGATCATTGCTGTGAAGATAGTAAGGATTTTCATACAGATCAGTGTTTTGTCGAGAATTCATTGGATAAAGAGAGAAATCCAAAGAATTTGATGAATCGAAGGAAAAGAAATGATCGACGAAGAGAAGCAACGAAAAAATAGACGAAAATCAAAGAAAAATGAGAAACAAAAAATTGACGAATGAGAGAATCGTCGTAACACATGTAACAAAGAAATCAAGAAAAAGATCACGAAGCAATTGAAATCGCGATGCACTCATGATCAATCTTGACGAAGAGAAGAGGTGGAAGAAAAATTCTGCTCTGATACCATGTTACAATATCGACAAACAGAGAAGAAGAAAAATATGCTCGTTGTTATTTACTGAAGCTCGGTTTTACTTATATACAAGCTACTAACTTAACTCTGTTATCTAACAGCTAACAAACTGTTAACAAACTAACTGTTAACTAGTCTAATAATAGTATTTGATTTACAGCGGATAATTTTGGAACGTTTATGTCTATAATTGTAATTGGATATAAGAATATGAAACTGTTAGTTAATTAGATTTGATGGGTGTGATTAGGGAAATTTTTCGTTAGATTTGGTAGGTGTGATTAGATTAGGTTATAGGGTTTTTATTGGATATGATCTACTAATATGTGTTTTCTTGTCGTGGATCATGTGTCTTGGAGGATATTTGAACAATATCCATCAGGCAATAGTGATGACACACCGACTTACTTGGGATTATTTATCCCAACAAAATCAAGTATTTGAGAAGTGTGACAATAAAGATTCTCGACGAATTTGCACATTTGTACCCTAAATACGATGACAACACAACTAAGTAGTTCCGTGACATTTTGGTTAATTTTTTTTTACTTTATGTATGTAAATTGTAATTTTATAGGCTTCAGATAATTTGTTAGTTTTAAGCTTATTAAACGTATGTTAATGTTAATATAGCTTTAGTAATATAATTATTAATCATTTAGATGGTTAATGAAAATTTATTTCATTAGTAAGGAAATTTGTCGAGAAAAGAGTTATTGGAAAGTCATATGAAAATGATCAAAAAAAGTTCGAACATTTTCCAAACAATTTTTCCAATAACATTTTCGACTAATAAACTCTAAAATGTATCTCATAAAAAAATTTCGATAATGTTATGTCCTTGAAAGCCAATAGATATTTCCGAACATTTTTCAAAAGAAAATCGGTAAAAAAAATTAAACTATATTTATAATAATAGTCTATAGTTGATGCATCATGAACCCACGAAATCATCAACTAACATGAGTAGACATACTTCACACTTAACCACATCAACTGATATGATACCTCTAAGGAATGAAATGAAAGTGAGACTAGTCCATTAGAGAAGGTACAAAGTCAACCCTAATCGCATTGGAAACATATCTTAAACGAAGGTAAGATTGTGCTTAGCCCAAAATAAATAAAGTTGAGTCACTTAACAAAATCGTCTTTCATAATACAAATAAATATTGAACATGCAGTATCTATTTTGTAACATATTAATAAGATGCATACGTTCGTCTATAGTTGAATTTTTGGGCGAATGGACGGCACAATTGGACCACGACACATCCGACAAATTCGACAACGTATACTCGCGTGGGCTGGCCCCCATGCATTGTTAGAGCACATGTTCGAACTATTATTTTGTATCCAATTCCGGAAATCTTTTTCTCTTAGATTACACAATACGTGAAAGAAACAAAATAGATCATTGATTACATTGTCTCTACTCTTATATTACATAGAATTCGATTCTACATGTGTTTGGACTAATAAATTATTCCATTAACATCTAAATGACAAAAAATAGACAATATTGTTGGAGGTAAACTTATTACTCCCTACAATTAAAATTTGGCTTAGGAGGAAGTGTCCATTATCCCAAAAACTTTGCATCAAATGATGGTTGTACCGTTTTCAAATAGCCATCGAAAATTTTAGTGAAACGTTTGATTTCTTCGACTATTGAAGATTGACAATGATTCTCTTTGAAAAGTACATTATGAACATTTATAAGCAATTATAACCGGCAATCATTACAATGTTAAAAATTAGGCGAATTAAAAATATAAAAAAGAGGATAAAACCATAAAAGGAACACACATAATTAATTAGTTTAAAGATGTTTTCACTTAAGAAAATTATATGTTTTTCTTTGTAACCAATCTGATTAATAAAACTACACCAATTCTCTTTTTATCATCTAAGTTTAATGCAAAGTTTGCCCAATAAGTTAGCAATGTGAGAACTAAGATATAACAAATATCTTATATTTTTTGGTCATTTCTTGTTTAAATATTTCCATTATATTCTCTACAAAAGCCTTTGCCAAAATTGAGATATCCAAGACTCTTGTAACAAAAAAAATTGAATTTCTAAACTTTGTACAGAAAATTTGTCGGAAGAAAACCAATGCAAAATTGAAAAGTCGTAGAAGATCGGAGAAAAGAAGCCACTTTAGAAATCTGCGCGAGTGGAGGGAAAGCCATAGAAACAAACACCTTTAAGAATCTAACCAAAGAGCTCTGACAAAATTTTCAACGAAGATGGCCGTTAACAGTGACAAGGGTTCGGATCGGCCTGTTAGAGTCTACGCCGATGGGATCTACGATTTGTTCCACTTTGGTCACGCTCGCGCCATCGAACAAGCCAAGAAATCGTCAGTACCATTCAATTTCTGCCTCGGTTTTACTTTTTTTTTCGATTGATGATTGCTATTTTCTTTGCTGGAATCAAGAGTTAAGGTGAGCTTTGCGTTTTTCCGGCGCCGGCGTGGATCGATTTATGATTCGTTTTCTAATTGAACCCGAACTATTACTCTATTAGGTTTCCAAACACATATCTGCTCGTAGGATGTTGCAACGACGAAATTACAAACAAATTCAAAGGCAAGACGGTGATGACAGAATCCGAGCGTTATGAATCTCTCCGGCATTGCAAGTATGTCAATTCCGTGGAACCACCATTGATTTTAATTTGGATTTTGTTTCGTGTTACATCTGTTTGATTGAGTTTTTTTTTTTGTATGGTGTTTGTAAACAGATGGGTCGATGAAGTGATCCCAGATGCACCATGGGTTCTCACCACAGAGTTTCTTGACAAACATCAGATAGACTACGTAGCTCACGATGCTCTTCCGTAAGAATCGTTTAGAGAAATAACAATTGAATACAGGTTTTTTATTTGTGTTTGTGCTCGTTTAACTGTACGTCATGCTTTATTCATTTTTGCAGCTATGCGGATGCTAGTGGAGCTGGAAACGATGTATATGAGTTTGTAAGTATCAAAGACAAGTTCTTCATTCGGTTTCTGCTTGTTATCTCTTATGATTCTTAGCTATGAGGGTTTGGTTTCTGCAGGTAAAGTCAATTGGTAAATTTAAAGAGACTAAACGAACAGAGGGGATATCGACATCAGACATAATCATGAGGATAGTGAAAGATTATAATCAGTATGTGTTGCGTAATTTGGACAGAGGATATTCAAGAGAAGAACTCGGTGTCAGCTTTGTTAAGGCACGGGCCTCATTTTTATCTTTTCGTTGTTTCTCCTCATCTGGTTTCATCAGTAACCAATATCTCCTTGGTGTGATACCCACATGATACACTAACATCCTATGGACTTATTTACAACGAACAGGAGAAAAGGCTTAGAGTGAACATGAGACTAAAGAAACTACAAGAGAAAGTGAAAGAACAGCAAGAAAAGGTAAGGATGCGAATAATCCATTGTTATTCGCAGATGATTTTGCTTCATTTTCATCATATTGTCCTTTGGTTTCATGATGCTTGGCTTGTAGTAGTCGATACACAAAACAAGTTTAGAATTGCAACTAAATTATCTTCAAGAGAGTTTATAATCCCTCCAATTTCGAGTCATATTTGGACAGGTTGGAATAATAGTGGTGAACAATGGCCACTTGTGTAACTTCTGAATCCTGAATCTTTTTCCTTTTTTCTGCAGATACAAACCGTGGCAAAAACTGCTGGGATGCACCATAACGAGTGGGTTGAAAACGCTGATCGTTGGGTAGCTGGATTTCTTGAAATGTTTGAAGAAGGTTGTCATAAAATGGTAAGCATGCATCAAAAAGGGATTGATTCTCAACATTTCAAGCGTGAGTGTCTCTGTTGCTGATATCCGATTGAATTCTTCTCAGGGAACAGCCATCAGGGAGGGGTTCCAGCAACGGTTATTGAGGCAGGAATCAGAAGAGAACCGTCGATTGCTTCAAAATGGACTGACGAATGTCGAAGACAAAGAACAAATGTCTTATGGGACTGAGTTAACGGAAAGAGAGGAAACATATAATACTGATCATGTAGATTGCTCTCATGTGAGCAACAACGAGAATGATATAGTGAAGAAATAAGAGTTTTAGGCTCATGAATCAAAAGATTCCACATTTATGGTAGTAGGCTTGTTTATTCTGTATAACTGAATATAATTTCTACTTGTTTATTCTAAGATTCAAATGCAGCTGAATTTAAGGAGTCACTCATTGATATAGAATTCAATCATTTATGATCAAACATTCCAAATGATTACATTGAGCATCGTAAATAGAAAAGATATAAAAAAAATCAACCCAACAAGCATAAATTAATGATATTTTAATTTTCAGCAGTTATAGAAGTTGAGAAGTTTGACATCAGCGACTGAATCTCTCTTCTTTTTCGATTTCTTGAAGTGTTTTGAAGCTGCTTTCAGCAAAATATCCCATCCCTAAATAATATCCACATTTATTTACAAATAAAAACTTTGTGATATAAATCAAAATTAAGAAGAAAAAAACGGAAAAATCATCAATGTTATGTACCTTTGTGTGAATAGCAAAGCAGCCAAATTTAGGAGAATCTTCATTCTTCGTCGAAGAAATTTCTAACTTCACTAACTTATTTTTCTTTTTCTTCTTCATTGACATCTTCTTCTTGCCTTCTTGAAACTCTCCGAGATGAAGGTTCCGACAAACGCAAATGTCGGAGTCAAAATCTAGATCGGAAGGACTCGCGTAATTTCGAGGCAAGAGAGGAGACCAAAGAGAGCTCTGTGTGTAGTCAAATCCAAATGCAGAGTTGTCTGGAAATTTGCAGAGAAGCTCTCGACACATTATTGGCTGTAAGTATTCAACTACTTTGGTTGTAACAAGAGGAAAATTCTCCTTTTCTTCTTCTTCTTCACCTTGTAGATTTATTTGCTTCACCATTTTGTTTAACTCTTTAGAATTATTTTTTTGGTTTCAGATCTTTTTTTGCTTTTCTGAGTTCTGTTCGGTCCTCCATCCTTTTATATTTTGGGTGGAGCCATGAAGAAGAAGAAAGACGACCGTTGGGGTCATGTTTTGGGACACGTGTATTCTAATAATTGGATAATAAAATCAACTCTATGTCCGAAAAAGTTACCGTTGGAAGAGTCGATCGTGATCGGCCGTCGGCGCAAAGAATATGTCGTACAGTGCGCACGGCCGATTCTATATTTAATAATATTTGTCTTTCCGTTTCAGTTTTTTACAGATTAAACATTTTAAATTCACAAACAGCAATTATTACATTTGATTCTTACGATTTGTAAATTAATTGGTATTAGATTTGAGCCAATTTGTCTTCATAATTTGACAGAAACATGTTTCCTTTGCACAAACATTTTTGGATTAAAAAGATTGTTATTAACGGTGTTAAAAACTTGGTATTTTGAAGTTTTAATTTTAATTAAAATTGTGGTCATTATGAAATCACATCCATAGAGTTAAGTGTTACTCTAAAGCATTGTGAGGGTAAACTTGAACTAAGTTAAAAATATGTTTATTTTGGTTTGATGCAAGAGAAAAAAATATTAAGAGTAATACCATAAAATAATATTTTTTCAATTTTTTGTTATAAATTTAATCTTCTAAATTTAAAATTTCAAAATAACATAAATTATTTTAAAAAAAATACATATTATTTATAAATAAATTATACGTAAATTTAAAACATTATATTTGAGTTCATTTTTTTTAATTTAGGATTTAATTTTGGCAAAGTGATTTTGGGAACAAGAAACATGACATGGCATATTTATATTGTCATTACCATATATTTTATCATTATTTCCTTACCTCTTCGAGATAAGAGTCGTGACGACCATCCGTTAACTCTTTGTTTTATTTTTTCTCTCACATAGGTGAAAAATTGAACTTTGGAGCCCTGGAGATTTTCCGGGATTCCCAAATATTTACCGACACCGCCAATTCTGTGGATCCCAATTTTGTCTTTGATTGTCTCCTGTGTGACGTTTGGGACCTTCTTTCCGAATACTATTGATGACTTGTCATAGTTTATCAGTTGTCCCGAAACCTTGCAGTATGTGTCCAGAATGTTAGATAGTGACTCGCATTGTTCCACAGTTGCCTTGCAGAAGAAAAAACTATCATCAGCAAACAATATGTGTGATATTGGCGGGATTGAAGGTGCCACCCTAATGCCGGTAATTGTTTTCGATGCTTCAGCTGCATTTAGATTGGCAATTAGGACTTCAGTGCATAAAATGAACAGGTACGGGGATAAAGGGTTTCCTTGGCGAATTCTTCGGCTCGACCTGATGAGTCCCCTTGGGTTTCCATTGATAATCACCCGATATGTTACTGTTTTTACGTATAATATAATCTAATCAATCTATTTTTTCTTGAACCCAACTTTTACATCAAGTGTGATAAGAATCTCCATTCCACTATATCGTACGTTTTACTCATGTCAGTATTTATTAATAGATAGCATGATTGATAATTCTGTTTTGTGCGTAGGGCGTGGAAGACCTCTTGTGCGATAAAGATATTATCAAAGATCACGCGGCTAGCTACGAAAATTGATTGGATTTCAAATATGAGGGATGGCAGGATCTTCTTCATCATATTGAATAGAACCTTCGATATTATCTTATATCACACGTAGTGCTGATGGGACGAAATTCATAAACATACTAATATCACTTTAAAGCTGGATTAGATTCCCTTTCCTCAATTTATGTGTTTCTTAGGGACTATATTTTGGCCACCAATACATATTAGCTACGTAGAGACAAATAAAAAGAAGTAAACTCCAAAAAGTTGCCAAAAATCCTCATTCACAAGTGGACCCGATAATCAAAAGAGGAAGAGAAGAGGAAGGATCTTTATATGTCTTTGGTTTTAGAAGATTGTGAGGTGTGTCTCTTCAGTCAAACAATAATGACATATTCCTTCGTTAACTAATTGTATTTTTTTATCTTTAATTAATTGTCTTACCATTAGCCATTATATTATAAAATAATTTGCATCTCTCGTTTTCTTCTTCTTAGGGTTATCCCTAAATTATTAGAAGTCTAAAATAAAATATGTAGTTTTATTTATTTATTTATTTTGTCAATGTCTGTCATAACAAATTGGTATAATAATTTTAATATTTTAATAAAAAAATTTAACATTTTCATACGATAGAAAATAAAATCAAATTTCACATTTTTAATATAGATATAGAGGTAAAACCATTAAACTCTACATTTTTAAGGATGTTGATATGGAACCACTCGTGCACTTATTATTTTCCTTTATTTATGAGACGTCTTGTAATTTTATTTTTTAATTAGCGAGTGAAAGACAGTAGCAAATATTAAACCCCAAACCCCAATTATCTAAAAATTGAAAAGGAATGTATACAACTATTTACACACTTAGTAAACTTTGATTTTAACAATGAAAAAAGCTTTACATCACACAAAAGAAAAATAACATACAGAAATTCCGGAAAAGTTTTAGAAACCCTTTACTTGTTTTTTTTTAAAAACATAATGCGTATTCATTAACTTGGTTGTACTTAAGAAGAACGTTAAACCCTATTTATACCAAATTAATTGTCAATAATAAGAACATTATTAAAACCAAAATAATAATAATAATAACATTATTTTATAAGCAAAAAGAAAAAGTATCTTAAGGATTCCATTTGTCTATATAAAGAGAAGACACTCAATAGTTTTGACGTACTCCATCACTTGAGTCACTAACCAAACCCTAAACCCTCTTTCTCAACATGTGGCTTCTTCACACCCAAAATCTCTCATTTATGATACTCCTCCTCCTTAGTTTCATCGCCATATCTTACGCTTGTGACTGTAGTGACCCTCCTAAACCATCTCCACGCCCCTTTCAACCGCCTAAACCCCCCACTGTCAAACCACCACCTCCCACGCCGAAACCACCCACCGTCAAACCACCTCCTCACATCCCGAAATCACCCACCGTCAAACCACCTCCTTACACCCCCAAACCACCTCCGAAACCACCCACCGTCAAATCACCTCCTCACACGCCAAAACCACCCACTGTCATACCTCCACCTCCATACACACCAAAACGACCTACCGTGAAGCCACCGCCGCCACCAACTCCATCCCCTACGCCTTGTCCTCTACCATACACTCCAACACCACCCACTGTAAAGCCACCACCACCGCCAACTCCACCACCACCGGTCGTAAACCCGCCACCCATAACTCCAACTCCAACCCCAAAGACGCCGTGTCTGCCACCTCAACCTCCACCAACCCCATGTCCTCCTCCGTCTCGCCCACCAACGCCTAAAACATGTTCGATCGACGCGCTGAAGCTTGGCGCGTGTGTGGACGTTCTTGGCGGTTTGATTCACACTGGTTTACGGAAAAGCTACGCGAAGGCGACTTGTTGCCCAGTTCTTGATGGTTTAGTGGGTCTTGACGCAGCTGTGTGTCTCTGCACCACCATTAAAGCCAAACTTCTCAACATTGACCTCATCATTCCCATTGCTCTTGAGCTTCTTATCGACTGTGGCAAGACTCCACCTCGTGACTTCAAGTGTCTTGCTCCGCCAAAAAGAACTCCTCTCTTGGCTTGATCTCTTTTGCATGGGTTTCATTCGATATAATCAAAAAGTATCCGCGGAAAAAGTAACTAAAAAGGATCTAAAATTTGTTATTGCTCTAAATCAAAAGGCAAAACTTATGTAATTGTACGTTGAATAATATCGTTTGGAATTTGACCGTTAAAGATGATTTTAGTAAAACCAACTTTAATATATTCATTTTAATTATCCAACTATATGTTCGATTTAAACCCTCGACTAAATTTCAGTAACAATATAACGTTAAAATCCTAAAACGCTGAATCGAAATGATACGTTTTGGTTTGTCTTAAAACGACAGGCATTCCTGACTTAATGCTAAAACGGCACGTGAGAGACTTCAATTCGGCTGAAGTTATAATCAATAAATTCCCAATTTTGAAAGTTAAGATCGCGTTAAGTCGGGTCTAACATCGTGTCGTTTAGAACAACACATCCTCTCGTTTTAACATACACTTGTAAACGCCTTACGTTTTTTTTTCCAATTTAACGAAAGTCATCTAAATTTTTAATATTACTATGGAGATCGATATCATTTAAAGATTTTAGTTGAAAATCTAAATGATTATAGGTATAGTTGAAGGGTATAAAATGGATATGCCCGAATTTAAAAAAATTTAAAATAAAAATCTCTTTTCAAAGCACAAACACTATGCAATGGTCATAACACAACGTGTACATATGTGGTGTGTCTTTGACCCATAATAAGTCAGTCAATATCGGTGTATGTTAATAGACAGTCAAGTACACAATTATCGGGAAAAGTACATTAATATATGGAAAAACAAGAAAAAAGATTATGGTCCAAAATTACAAATAACTAAAGTTTGTGTAAGAGAGAACGTACGTACATTATGGTCTCATCCTAAAAATGTTTGTTAGATACCCCATGCTAAATAATTTCTTGTATCTGTCCACACCATGTGATATGTCTCTGTTTAATAATATCTTCTCGTTGTAATAACATAAACATCACAAAAATAACTATCAAAATCAAATCAAATTCAATGTATTTTAAAAGATCGATCCAACCAATTTTATACATAATACAAATAGTATAGAAATTTTTATACTAAATCTACCTGAAAAACAAAAATTCAAATTTTATGGAACCAAACTAATTTAAATGAATAGTTTATCAAATATATATATATATATATATATGAAAATACATTTTAAAATATTCAGAAAAAATTATAATATTAACTACTTTATTTTCGTTATAAGTTAATGTCCATAACCGAACCATTGTGTGAACTAAACCAAACTAGTGTGAAATTCGGTTTTAGCTGACATCTATTTTTTGAATTCCAAAATTTTAAAATTTTAGATCGAACCAAACTGGATAAAAGTGAGGTTGTGGGCTATTTAGGGTTTAATGTTAAACACTCTACTTATTAAACGACTGCTAACGTATTGGGCCAAAATCAAGAAACCCAGGAAAGTGAGTTTTTTTTCTTCTTCCTTTGCTTTCTCTAATATATTAACTTGAAAACCATTTTAACAAAAGAAATTACATATTATTTATAAATATATCATGCTAACATATCACACCATAAAAATATTAAAATAATTATTATATAAAATATAATTTACTAAAATATTTAAAAAATAATATTAGACAAATATTTAATAGTATAGTATATATAAATTTTTAATATTTTGATAAATATAAAAAAATATTAGATATTTTGAAAAATTAGTCAAATAAAATATATAAAAAAATTAATCAAATAATTTTAACTCTTTAATAATATTGTCTATTTAATATAGAGATAATTCAAATTCAATTGTATAATCAAATTTTATTGTATATTTTATTTATATAATCAATATTAAAAATATTTTTTTAATAAAAGATAAATTATATATATAATTTTTTTGATTTGATCATTTTTGCGCATAGATAATCTCTAGCGCGATGCAATTCATTGGTGTAGCTCACTAGGCATCACTAATTTTGTTCTGAAGATTGTGTTACCTATAAAACGCAGCAGCATCACTGAATATTTGGTGCGTGATTCTCAGTCGTCTTCATTACTCTATGATTACTTGATTTCAATTGGTTGCATTTGATAATTTATTTTCTATGATTTCGATTATGAAATCTTAATCCCAAGAACATCTAGATTTGATTTAATTCAACATAATATTGTAGAAGAAGAAGAAAACACTAACCTTGATCCACGAAGAATTAGATTGATTTTTCTCCTCCCTTTGATTTCTTCCTTAATCTCTTCCTTTATGATTTTTTTTGATGAAATTAAGAATCAATAATAACTTTTTCTCTCTCTTTAATGGTATATATTTTCTCTCTCTAAAAAACCATAAACCACACGACACACTCACACCTTTTTGAAGAGTTGTGATGGTTTTATAACCATTAAAAATAACCACCCTTTTAATAACCACCATATATATATAATATTATTCATATGTAGTTATAATTATTCTTTTATTAACTACTAATGTATTATATATAAATGTATTTAAACATTAGAGAAAGTTACTTATTAAATATGATAAGATAAGGGAGGAGGGTTATCAATACACCCAAATTCTAATATCGTTAATCGAAACCGATTCATCACGGTATCGTTTTTTATATATTAGAATTATGAACATTAATATGAACTTGATCCGTATAATTAAACCGAAAGATACATAGCTCACTTACAAGAATATAAATATTCTTACAACATTTTCTGCAGTTAGTTTTTCCAAGCCAGTTGATTGTTTTGTGACCATTTGATTCTGAGAATATGTGCAGAGGTTCACTTGTGCACGAACTTTTGGTATGACTTATCTTCTCTGTCAAATGCGTAGAGAAGCTTTTTAGATAGTTTTATGCCTTTTAGGAAACTTGATTGTGCAGAACAATGACTTGTGAGAACTTGTAACTTCTAAGAAGAGTTAGGTCTTCTCTTGAATTTGTTTTAACGTTCTTCAATTATCTTTGAAAGCCACCCATAATCTTTAGAAAGATTAAAATTTCCTCTGATACGGTTTGGGCGTTTCTCTCGCTCGAGTGAAGCTGTTTTAAAATGTCTAGGAAGTACAATAGTCGCACGACGATCTTCTCACCAGAAGGTCGTCTCTACCAAATTGAGTATGCTATGGAAGCCATTGGCAATGCTGGTTCTGCAATTGGAATCTTGGCAAAAGAAGGAGTGGTGTTGTTAACCGGTGAGAAGAAAGTCACCTCTAAACTTCTTCAAACCTCTACCTCCACGGAAAAAATGTACAAGATCGATGACCATATGGCCTGTGCTGTGGCTGGTATAGTGTCTGATGCCAACATTTTGATTAACACTGCACGAGTCCAAGCTCAGCGTTACACCTTCATGTAGCAAGAGCTGATGCCGGGTTAGCAGCTGGTACAGTCTCTATGTGACACCAAACAAGGTTACACAAAATTTGAAAAACAAACACAAGTTGAAAATAAAATAAAATTAGTAAATGATTTTAAATGTAATGTATGTCATTCTATATAGAACAAACATATTGTTGTGTATAGAACAATGTGTTTATATTTAAATGGATGAAATCTATACTCTAAATTAGAATGGAAAAACCTAAACATAATAATTTATGATTTATTTAAAATCATAGTGGGAAACCTAAATCATTTCTTATAGAACACAAACTTGTATTTTATTCTATGTATTATATACATAATATAACATATACTATTACATACATTGATACATCTGTTTCAAAACTATTTTGCATTCTTTTTAAAATTTTCAAATCACGATATATCAAATAGTTACTTGTTCTATATATCATTATTTGTTCTGCATAGTATCATAATTGACTAAAATTATAAACTCTAAGTTAGGATGAGAGATCGACTACAATATTTATGTTTATAATTGACTTAGGATAATGGAAGAATATCTAAAACTCATTCTTAATCAAGAAATCTAATATGTTCCCATTTAGAAAAAATTACTTATATTCTATGTGTCACACTTAGAATAGAATAACCTACTATTACATATAATCATATATTTCTTTCAACTGTGTTTGTTTTAAACTTTTCAAAAATAATGATTTTTGTAGAAAATATAGAGTTTCAATATACTCATAAAATAAATTAATATATTTAATGAAGACAAAATTAAAATATTTAGGATAAGTATTTTGTTTCTGGAAGTAGAAAAAAGAAAGAGAAAAGGGAAAGAAAAAGGAGAGGAGATAAAAGGTGTTTCGTCCAAAATAATGGTAGAAATTATATAAGACCCTAACCATTTTTTCTTATGGTTATTTGTCAATATTTGATTACTTATAGTTTCAGTTATGGTTATTGGTGTCAATTTGCCTTAAAGTCTAGAGGTTCTTCAATAAAAGAAAGAGTAATCAAATACCAACGTGTCCATTTGAATGCCCATAATATTCATAGAAGTAATAATTGTATTACATATTTAGTGCATTGGGATCTTTTTTAGTTAGTGTTAGCCGTTAATGTTACTTTATATTAACAACAATGTAATTAGACGACTAAATTATTTTTTTTCCCCGTCAACAATGTTAATATTACTATGGATGCTTGCAGCAATGTCGGCGCATCTTTGTCTTTTATGCTTGTCATGGTCATATTGAACGCAAGTCTTCTCCACGAATAGCTAATGAATCCATCAATACCTCTGATCGAATCAACATGAGATTTAGCCATTTCGGTGTGATATGCAGAGCCGGTCCTGAATTTAACAGGGTCGCAAGCAAAAAAAACAATGTATCGTTTTATACTATAAAAAATAGACCGTTTTAATTTTTTAAAATTTTTATTGTTATAAGGATTCGAACTGAAGAACTGAAGGAAATATTTTATTTTTATTTACCATTTGTGTTAACAATATTTTTAAAATAAGGACTGATTTTTTGTATTAATATTAAAGGTCGCAAGTATGGATTTGTTATGCTTGGGCCCAGGCTCGGCCTTGGTGATATGTAGAAACCAAAACATCGGAAAAGGGCAAGTTATGCCCTTAATCTGTGTCTCTTTATCTTTGACAATCTTCTTTTTGAATATGGCAGTGATTCTATCACCCGTAATGATTTCTGTGTTTAGGTCTAGAGTTATACGAATATTTATGGGTGTGGTCGTTAGCCTTCTTTTCTATCATTTTTCTTTGGTCTCTATGGGTACTTGCTACATGGTAAGCATGTAATAATCGCATATTTATGTAGAGAATGGTTATATTCATTTGTCAACCGTAAAAAGTTATAGATGCAATTATGGTAGATTATTGTTCGTTTATCTGCAGTAGTCACAACGGTCAAACGTTGTGTCTTTCATCGCATTTTTTTGACCGTTGATTAAAACAGTAGTGCGACTAAAAATCTGTGATTAACCGCAACCGTAACCGATAGTACCAGATAAACAAACAATATATACCACAATTGCAGCCACAATGTTAACCTTAACCGCAACTAGCAATAACAGATAAATGAACAACATATACTACAACCGCAACCGCAGTGTTAACATTTTAATCGTAGCCGCAGCCGCCGACCAAATAAACTATTTAATTGATTTGCGAGCAAACAAAACCTAAATTTCATGTTTCTTCTCGAGTAGAAGTTTTCTAGTCAATACAAAATGTCCTAGTTCCCAAAATATAGTGAATTTTTTCGATATTGCAAAGAATTTTCTAAAAGATCAATTCCGCAATCTTTGTTTTTCTCATCTAGAACGTTAATGATTGTTTTAATCCGCTAAGATAGGTGAACTTATTATCTCTTTGGTTCTTCAGCAAAGACAACTTTTTTCATAGAGATTATAAAACTTAATTTTAATGACAGTAGGGGTTAATAAATATATAATCATATTAAAAAATCAAGAATGCAAAGATTGCTTTGTCATATACACAATTCCTATATTTAAAATGTTAAAAAATGAAACACAAAATGTTTGTTTTTTGTTCAACCTATAGAAAAGAATCTAACCATATGTTGCCAATTGTAGTTAGAAAGAGAAAATCATTTTTTTTCCCATACGCACGAGACAATAAAAGAAAGTTTTATCTCTCAAATAGAATGACAAAAAGACTAAATCTAAATAATTGTTTAATTATGATTTTTATTTCTTTATGATCTTAATTTACAATATTATAATAATTAAAACTATGTAGTTTTAGTAAATTTACAAAAATATGTATAGAATGTAAATTTTATAAACGTTATATATCCGGGCGAATGATTTCAAAACATATTTTCTAACATACATCTTGAAAATGGTACAATGTCTCTTGTATAGTGTATATACAATATAAATACGATTGTATTTATCATACTTTAAAATATTATTAAATCGTCATAGCTAAGCTTATAACGAAAAATGTTATTTTTTTGTATGTGAATAAAAATCTCTAATACATTATTTGAAAAAAAATTTTAAAAAATAATCTTATCCTAACGTATTATTAACAGAAATATCAGGATGATGTGTCATCACATAAGTTTCAAATAAATATATAAATAAATTTAAATTATTAAAATAATTATAATATATGTCATTGTTATTAATTTGATTAGAGGATCAATATATTTTATTAAACTATTTAAAAAATACTATTAAATTCATAAAAAATATTTTTATTTATTTAATTTATATAAACAAAATTAATTTTAAAAATAATTTTAAATAAGAGTTAAGATTATATAAATATCTAATTTACTAATAAACGATATTATATAATTCGTGAATATTTTTTATACGCATAACTTGGGTATAAATCTAGTGAGTATGTATTATCCATAAGTTGATATATAATCTTTTATATAAAAAATTCAAACGGTTTAATGATATTTTGTTTTTATTACGGATAAAACACATATTCAAATATCTTAGAATTTAAAACATTCAGATTTGGATATCTAAAACTAGAGATCTACCCAAATTAAAAAAATCTATAAATACCAAATATGAATGTGTTTTTTTATAAAAAAAAATCTATCATTAGTTATAAAATTTTAATATATTAAAAATTAAAAAAAAAACAAGATGATATACATATAATATATATATATAAGGGATACACGATATACTATTTGAGTTTGAGTTTAGATTTCTTAAATATTCAGAATTTTGAAATAAATCCTTAGTTTAATCTTTATTTTTAGATAAAACAAATTATTTCTACTATTTTACTGTCGAAATCCAGTTTCATTACAAAGATTTTGAAATTTGGTATTTTTTCCGAAAACATTCGATAAAACAGAATAATATTTTTAAAAATTTATATATTTTTTTTCAAAAGTTTCTTAGTAGACCAATACAACTACATACATGGGATAAAAGATTCCAAATGAATATTTCATTTGTTGGCTTCAAAATTGAAATTCGAAATATATGTGACTTTTATCTCAAGTAAATATTATGTGGCTTCAAAAACAAAAAATTGTAATGTGAGGGCAAACCAATACTTTTTAAGAGGATGATTATCTCAAGTGGATAGAAGGTCGGTTGAGCCAACATTTTGTGATGAAATCCATCACCAACTAAAACTGCAACATTTCTGAGATATGGCTGAACATGTGTTAAGTGTTGAATGATATTGGTTGTGTGGTTTATGTACCAATTTTGCCTAGAGATATTAAACACATCAGTTACTCTTACTATAGCGAAAGCAACTAGAAATTCTTCATCTTAATAATTGTTGTTGAACATTTTTTAACATCTTAAAGCTTAATATCTTGGTTTTTCGAAGATCTGATACATTGTCATATGATTCTGAGGATGCAAATGAAATATTGATAAGACCAAAAATGTTGATGAAAGCCTTTTATTTGAGAAAGAGGCTATACTTTTTATCCTCGAAATCTCATTTAATTGTTGAAACCTATAGGCATGTTTCTTTGAAGACAGTTGAACGCCAAATAAAATGTGGCTTTGGACTTAAATAGTAGGTTTGAAGTGTATTATCATATCTGGTTAATATTGGAGTTACATCCTCAAAATTTGGATTAGGAACATGCCCATAGAGTCTATCTTCATATTTGTGCAATTTTTTTATTTTAATATAATAACTAGATTTATATCCACGATATGCGTGGAAAAAAATATTTGTAAATTATATAATATTATTTATTAGTAAATATAAATTAAATATTTATATGATTTTAACTTTTATTTTAAATTATTTTTAATATAAATTTTTATATATGTAAATTAAAGAAAATAATAATTTTTTTATAAATTTAATTATTTTTGGTTAGTTTAATAAAATATATCGCTTCTCTAACCAAATTAATAAGAATGACATATATTACAATTATTCTAGTAACTTACGTCCATTTATATATTTACTTGAAACTCGGTGTGGTGATGACACGTACGTTGTACACATGACATTTCTGTTAATAACACGTGAGAATATGATTATTTTATTAAAATGTTACTCAAATAATATATTAGGGATATGTTTTAATGAGTAAAAATCTAAAATAAATAAGAAGAAATGACAATATTATTTTCATGTGATTTGTAAGTACTCATAATAAAGCGCCCATTTGCTAAGTTGTTGTTTGCAAAACATAAAAAACTAGATTTATACCAATGTCTTTATTCATAAATTATATAATATTGTTTATTAGTTCATATAAATTATATATTTATATAATTTTTATTTTTATTTAAAATTATTTTTAATATTAATTTTTGTATGTAAATTGATGAAATAAATTTTTTTTTTTTTATGAATTTAATAGTTTTTTCGTTAGTTTAATAAAATATATTATTTTCTCACCAAATTAATAATAGTGACATATATTGTAATTATTCTACTAATTTAAATTAGAGGAAATTGCTAAAAATAACCTAAAACTTGACTCCAAATTCAAGTTTAACCCGCATGAAAATATTTTTGCAAAACTTACCAATGAAGATGGAGAAATTACTAAACACTCATTTTATCTAAAAAAATAATTTCGAAATGTCAATTACGTTTCAGTCCCTACGTGATTCAGCCGGAATAAACTGTTTTTCTCATCAAAGCAGACTTCTCTAATAAGTCTTCGAGTTTTATTCCGATCAAATCAGACTTGTCCGAGAAGTTTGCTTCAGCCGGAATAAACTATTTTTCTCGCTAAAGCAGACTTCTCAGAGAAGTCTGCTTCAGCCGAAATAAACTGTTTTTCTCCACAAAGCAGACTTCTTGAAGTCTGCTTTGTAAATAAATTACCTAAATCAAATAAAAATCGTATAATATTTAAAAAATTTAAATTTGTTATTAACACAATTTATATACATATCAAAAACACGTAAAAGTTATAATGAATTCAAAAATAAGGAGATTAGATTCGATCTAATAGTATCAAATATTTGCTAGTTTTTGTTGTTATGTATTGTGGGTTAATAATTGATGTTTGTGTAGAGAATTCATGGTAGAATTTGAAATATCATGTGATAAACTTGAAAATTTAGATTTACAAATTTTTGAAGGAAAATTGTTTTAGTTTTGCATTTACTTAACTATCTTCAACATATTCATCCAATTTTTAACAAAACTTTTGCATATTTAGTGAATCTTATTATTTAGGGTTTACGATTACGCAGACTTCTCGAGATGTTGTCGTAGATTTAACAAAGCAGAATTCTCGAGAATTCTGCACAAACCAGAAATTAAATATAACTAAACCGGTTTTCTTCAATTTAGAGTTTAGGGTTATGTAAAAATACAAAGCAGACTTCTCGAGAATTCTGATTCAATCGAAAAACTGTTTTTCTCATCAAAGCAAACTTCTCGACAAATTTGTTTCAGCCGGAATAAACTGTTTTTCTCAGTAAAGTAGACTTCTCAAGAAGTTTGATTCAGCCAGAATAAATTGTTTTTTTCACCAAAGCAGACTTCTCGAGAAGTCTACGCAAACCAGAAATTGACAGTTTTTAACCTAACTAAATTTAACTCTCCATATATAAATAAGGTAAACCTAAATTTTCATTTCCAAAAAAAAAACTTCGGATAAGTCTGCTTTGATAGGAATAAACCTCGAAGACTTCTCGGAGAAGTCTGCTTCAGCCGGAATAAACTGTTTTTCTCACCAAAGCAGACTTCGCGAAGTCTGCTATTTTTATTCATATCAAAACAGACTTTTCGGAGAAGTTTGATTGAGTGAGAAAAACAGTGTATTCCAATTAAAGAGAGATTTATTCTGATTAAAGCAGACTTCGAGAAGTATGTTTTGTAATATATTTATAAAGGAATACATGTATTATGGTAAATGTATTATGATTTATTCGGAGATTTAATGAAAGAATAGAGGTATTATGGTGGGTGTGTCGATGAAATTAAGAGCTCCCAACAACCACGACAATGGTGGTTGTGTGCAATAAAAAAGATGGTATTTTCGTTATATTTTTGAAAAATTTGTTCATAATAGTCTTTGTGTTTTTTTTAAGTTAATGGTAAAGTTGTAAATAAAGTTATTGTTGAAGGATAAAAAGATATAAAGTTAGTTTTGCAAAAAAAAGTTTAAGTGGTTAAACTTGCAATTGAAGAAAAATTTTATGTCGATTTTACAAATGTCCCTTTAAACTAATTTATATATTTATTTGAAAACTTATTGTGGTGATGATACGTAAATATGATATTTTTGTTAATACCACGTTAGAATGAAATTATTTTCTTAAAATTTTCCTCAAATAATATATTAGAAATACTCAAAAAAATAGTTTGAAAAAGATTTTAGCTTGTGATTTTTATTGATTTTTTATTATACATTTCAAGATATATCCATTTACTATATTCACATATCAGTGAAATAATATAACATTAAGACATCTTTTATAAGGGAATAAAAATTCATTTGAAAATTAGATATACACATAAAAATATATTAAAATTCTCACGTCTTATAATTACAAAAAAGAAACTGATTAAATCCAGTAATAAGATTATTTCATTGTAGAGGAAGAGATTAGATGAACATCTTTGCCACATAGTTTGTTTACAATTAAAAAATCTATCCCATTATTTACCATTTTTTAGTTACCATTTTTTTAGTTACCATTTTTATTTTGGTATGATACGTATTACGGTATCAGCAATTCATATCTCAATTACTTAAGGTGAAAGAAGTATATGGATGAAAAGAAAAAAACAAGTATTCGGAAAAAAGTATTAACACGACGACGGCTTCTTCTTTCAGAAAACATAACGGAGAGGGGACACAACGATACAGAAGAGAAGCGAAGGTCGCAGAGAGAAGAAAACACGCGGAGACAGAGATTTTTCCGGCGAGACGGGAACATATAGATAGAGATTTAGTGATAAACTTCTAGGGTTTTCTTCTCGATTTGTCTTCTTTGACCTGATCTGTTTTCTTCGTTCTGGAGAAATTTTCATTCTTCTCACATTCATATACCTCTCAGCTTCATTCGACGATTCTTGATCCGTTTCGTTAGGTTTCCTTATCCTCCCGGTAAATTCCCGCTTCAATTCGTTTGTTTTCGTGTCTCCTCGTCTCTTCTATTTCATCAATTTGGCCCTGTAGGGTTTTGAGTTTTTCGTTCGTCCCCCTTTTGTCAGAAAGATCTTTGCGTTGGGTAATTTAAGTTGGGGAAAACCCTACATTCAGTTTTGTTACTGATTGTTTTTAGGTGATTTTTATGTTGCAGGTTTGTTGAATTTAGTCGGAGAAGGCGAACTTGGCGGTGGATTCTGAAGCATGAGAGTTGGTTTCCTCCGAAAAGGGAAGAAATAGGGAAGCGTGAATTTTTGGGGTGTCGCATGCATGCCTCTGCTGAATGTCATGGAAAAGCTTCCAATTGTGGAGAAGACTCTTTGTGGCGGCAACATTGATACCAAGAATGCTGGTACGTCAGAAAATGGTCACACAACCATCTCAACTAAGCTCCCCGAGTCTCAGCCAGCTAAACCCTCAGCGTCGTCTCAGCCACCTAAGAAAAAGAGAATAGTTAAGGTAATTCGTAAAGTGGTCGTGAGGAAGCCAAAGCAGAAACAACAACAGAGACAAGCAGAAGAGCAACCGAAACAGCTGCAGCCAAAAGAACAGGAGGAGAAGACTGAATTTGTACAGGGAAAAGGAGAAAGTAATAGAGAAGTGGAAAACGGTGGAGACTCTGGGTTTAAGGATGAAGTGGAAGAGGGTGAATTAGGTACAATAAAGTCTCATGGGGATTTGGTTGGGGATTTGGAGAACGGTGAAATCGCGCCAGTAAAATCATTGCAGAGGAGTGAGATTGAAAAGGGCGAGATCGCCGGGGAGAGTTGGAAGAAAGATGAAACCACGAAGGGGGAGTTCCGTTGTCTGCAATATCATAAAGCGTATGTGGAGAGAAGGGATTTGGCAGCAGATAAGAATAGGAAAAGAGATAAAGAAGAGAGAGAATTCAGTTCATGGAAAGATTCCAATGATGAAATTGAAAAGGGGGAGTTTATCCCAGACAGATGGCATAAAATGGATATAGTAAAGGATGATCATAGTTACATCAGATCTCGTAAGAATGGAGTAGACAGAGAAAAAATGTGGAAATATGAATATGAACATGAACGTACCCCGCCCGGTGGAAGGTCTGTGAATGAGGATATCTACCGCCGCAGAGAGTTCAGAAGTGGGTATGATAGGGGTACGAGGATCAGTTCAAAAATTGTAATAGAGGAAAATTTACATAAGAACGAATACAACAATCCCAATAATCTTGTAAAGGAGTACTCATCTACTGTGAACAAATTGAAGCGACATGGAGCGGAACCAGATAGCATTGAGCACAAAATCTCGTATGCTGATTATGGGGATTATGGGAGCTCTAAATGTAGAAAACTTTCTGATGATTGTTCCCGCTCTCTTCACTCAGAACACTATTCACGTCACTCTGTTGAGAGACTGTACAAAGATTCCTATTCATCAAAAAGTTCATCTCTGGAAAAGTATCCTAGAAAGCATCATGACTCATCTTTCCCTGCCAGGGCGTTTTCAGACAGACATGGACACAGTCCTGCACGATCTGACCGGACCCCACACGATCGGTCTAGGTACCATGAACACAGGGATAGAAGTCCATTCCATCGGGAGAGATCACCATATGTTAGGGAGAGATCCCCATATGCCCGGGAGAGATCGCCATATGCCCGGGAGAGATCGCCATATGCCCGGGAGAGATCGCCATATGCCCGGGAGAGATCGCCATATGCCCGGGAGAGATCGCCATATGCCCGGGAGAGATCGCCATATGCCCGGGAGAGATCGCCATATGCCCGGGAGAAATCGCCATATGCTCGGGAGAGATCGCCATACATCTTTGAGAAGTCTTCACATTCTCGTAAAAGGTCTCCACGTGACTGCAGCCGTCACCATGATTATAGAAGAAGTCCAAGTTACTCTGAGTGGTCACCTCATGATCACTCTAGGCCCAGTGATCGCAGGGACTGTACTCCTAACTATATGGAAGATCCACAGAGCGATCGTAATAGGCGTAATGACCACAGAGAAATAAGCAGGAAAAGTGGGGTAAGGGAGAGGAGGGATTCTCAGGGTGGCATAGAGCTCGACAACAAGCACAAAAATAAGGGTTCTAAAGGAAAAGAGTCAGCCTCATCAAGTAAAGAATTGCAAAGTAAAAACATTTTGTACAACAATAATCCGGGGGTTGAGAAAAATTCTATCTGTGAGTCATCCAAGATTCCAAGTCCATGTTCAAAGGGAAAAGAGCCAGTACAAGTTGAAGTCCCTACAGAAGAGTTGCCCTCAATGGAGGTAGATATGGACATATGTGACACACCACCTCATGAGCCTATGGCGGCTGATTCATCTTTGGGGAAGTGGTTTTATCTTGATTACTATGGGATGGAACATGGGCCTGCAAAGTTATCCGAGCTTAAAGCTCTAGTGGAGCAAGGCGTTCTTTTCTCTGATCATATGATTAAACATTCACATAATAATCGGTGGGTCACTATTGAAAATGCAACATCTCCTGTGGTCAACATGAATTTTGCATCTGTTGTGTCGGATGCAGTGACATGCCTCGTCAATCCTCCTGAAGCACCTGGTAATGTGTTAGAAGATACTGCAGATGCTGCCCAAGCAGTTTCTATTGAGCCAGAAGCTGGATATTCCTTGCCTGAATCAATGTCCATACAAGATGCGAATGAAATTTTAGTAGAACATGATGAAGATTTCCAGATTGATGAAAGGATCACTAATCTCTTAGAGGGTTATACTGTCACCCCTGGAAGGGAACTTGAAACACTTGGAGGTATTATAATAGATATTATCCTTCTGGCCATAAATTTGATGTTTTCTTCAGCCCAAAATGCTAGCAGATATCTGGAGCATTTTCTTAGTATATTTAATTGCAGCATCCTGAAGCTCTTATGCCATAACTAGGCTTATTTTGTTATTTATTTATCCCATTGCAGAAGCCCTGCAGATTAAAGTTGAGGTTGAAGAGACCAGAGAATTTGTGACTTCTGAAGGTATGTTTCTTGGCAGCACTTGCACTTTTGTTATAGCATGATATTATTATTTTCTATTTGCTTATATTCCTTTCCGGCAATTTCAATTCCCAACTTCTCCTAGAATCAGAAAACAGAACGATACAAATGTTTTTATCTACTTTTGTAGATATGTTTATATCTGCATTAGTGTTTGGAAGTGTTTGATGTTTGTTAAAGATGTAATAGCCGCCTACGGCCATATTGTATTGTGCATGACATGAGACTCATTTAGACGCTATAAAGTTTAGCTGCATGTTTTTAGAAGTTCTACTCTGGTATTTACAGATATTACCTGGCGTCACTACCAAGTGGAAAGTCAGTGCGATCTAGTGGATGAGGAGTTGTCGGGACATTCCGAGCCCAAGGCAAGGGCGTTGGAAGAACATAAGTCAAACAATGTTGATGGTTCTGAAGGCGATGATATAGGCAACGGGTTTTCAGGTCGTTGGTCTTGTAAAGGCGGGGACTGGATAAGACACGACGAAGCTTCTCAAGATAGACATTACAAAAAGAAAATGGTTCTGAATGATGGTTTCCCATTATGCCTGATGCAGAAGTCTGGTTATGAGGATCCTCGGTGGCATCACAAGGATGATTTGTACTATCCTCTCAGTAGGTCTAGGCTTGAACTTCCCCTGTGGGCTTTTTCTGGTCTAGATGAGAGAAATCAGGCGAGGGGAGTAAAGGCTAGTCTCCTGTCTGTAGTTAGGCTTAACTCTTTGGTCGTTAATGATCAAGTTTCATCAGTTCCTGATCCTTGTGTAAAAGTTCGTGGTAGGGAAAAGTGCTCTTCAAGGCCTCCTCGTCCATCCCCTGCATCTAGTGATTCCAAGAGGGAGTCAGTCGAAAGACATTCTCAATCAACAGCTTGCGATGGTCAAGATTTGCAGGGATTTTGGAGAACTGATGCATCTGTTAATACCCCCAAGGATCGTCTGTGTACGGTCGAGGATTTGCAATTGCATTTGGGTGATTGGTTCTACATGGATGGGGCTGGGCAAGAACAAGGACCTCTTGCGTTTTCGGACCTCCAGATATTGGTGGATAGAGGTTTCATAGAGAGCCACAGCAGTATCTTCAGGAAATCTGATAAAATCTGGGTCCCTGTTACCTCTATAACAAAATCTCCAGAAGCCATTGCCAAGCTTCAGGTAAAAAACGTGAATCTGCCTTCAGATTGTCAAGGCCCAGTTGTCTCAGAGTCACAGGATTTCAAGCATTCTGAAAAGGACACAACTCTAAGCTCGTTCCATGGTATGCACCCTCAGTTTCTTGGTTATTTCCGTGGGAAACTCCATCAATTGGTTATGAAAACATTCAAGAGTCGGGAGTTTTCTGCTGCCATAAACGATGTTTTAGACTCTTGGATCCATGCAAGACAGCCAAAGAAAGAGACTGACAAGTACATGTACCAATCTTCAGGTATACACAACAACAAGAATTTAAATGCCATCCCGTCCCTCTTATTAACTCATGGTTTTTTTGGCTCAGTTTTCTTCAAGTTATTCTTGGTGTCTTAACTTGGATAGTTGTTTCCTTCGTTTTAACATCTGGTTGTACCAATGTTCAGCTTCTATTTTTTAAAAGTTTTTAACATTGATTCGCTCTTCTCTTCTGTTTTTGGTTCATGAACCTCAGAATTTGATTCATGCTATACGAAAAGAGCTCGATTGATGGCTGGTGAAAATGGAGAAGATTCTGAAGTGACAGATGCACAAATGTTTCAGAAGGATGGGTTGGCATTTGAAGAGTTATGTGTGGACGCTACCTTTCATGTTGAAGGAAGTGGGTCTTCTGGCACCATTGGGATTTACTGGGGTCTATTGGATGGTCGTGCATTAGCACGGGTGTTTCATTGGTTGAGATATGATGTAAAATCACTTGCATTTGCTTCCATGACTTGTAGACATTGGAAAGCCACTGTTAATTCATACAAGGATATTTCCAGACAAGTTGACTTATCTGCTTTGGGTCCCAACTGCACAGATTCTAGACTCTGGAGTATCATGGTGACCACTCTATGCTTTCCGTTTACAGTATTTGGACGATTTAATATTTTCATTGATCTGACATGACATTCTCTTGCAGAACACTTACGACAAGGAGAAGATAGACTCTATAATTTTGGTTGGTTGTACCAACGTGACTGCCAGAATGCTTGAAGAAATTCTTCGTTTATTTCCCCGTATATCTTCTGTAGACATCACAGGCTGCTCCCAGTTCGGAGGTTTGATATTGAACTATAAAAATGTAAGTTGGCTCCGGTGCCAGCATCCTCGATCTGGTGAATTGCATTCCAGGTTAAGGAATCTGAAACAGATTACAGATGTTGCTAAGTCTAAGAGCTTAGGGAGCGATACAGATGATTTTGGTAACCTTAAGGATTATTTTGATCGAGTAGAAAAGCGAGACTCAGCCAACCAGTTATTCCGAAGAAGCTTATACAAACGATCAAAATTGTATGATGCGAGGAGATCATCGGCCATTTTATCCAGGGATGCTCGTATCAGGCGATGGGCGATTAAGAAGTCAGAACATGGGTATAAGCGCGTGGAGGAATTCCTTGCTTCAAGCCTTAGGGGCATCATGAAGCAGAATACTTTTGACTTCTTTGCTTTAAAGGTGCTTTCTGGTATTCGTTTCTGCTGAATTTTATGTCTGCTATCATTTCTTTATTATCTGTTAAAAATTAATCTTAATGTATTTTTGGTTACCAGGTTGCTCAAATAGAAGAAAAAATGAAAAATGGTTACTACGTTAGTCATGGCTTGAGATCTGTCAAGGAGGATATCAGCCGGATGTGCAGGGAAGCTATTAAGTATGGCTTGGCTTCTTTTAGTACATGATTATGCCAATCACACTTCAAATCTTTTTGTTGCAAATAATAGATAAGATATACTTCTTCGCTACTGAGCTCCTGCTTGCCAAACAATACGTTGAAATGACTGTTGGTGTCCTTTCTGGATTTTGGGTTATGTTTTCTCATGTCAATAATCGTTGTCTTGCCATGTGCTTGGTTTCTGGCCCTCAGTTTGTTAGACTGTAGGATATTTGCTTTGGTGTTGAATATTTCTAAAATTTATGCTTTGGTGTTGAATATTTTCTTTCCTAGACCCTTAGTGTTCTTAAGTATGAGGTAGTCTGTTGTAAAAAGGTATGAGCTGTTTTACTTCCCTTACTAATGGTTTTGTAATTTTCTTTTGACTCAATCTTATGTATCCAGATGGAGGAATCGGGGAGGCTCCAAAGACATGAACCAAATCATCGCACTGTTTATTCAGCTTGCCACACGTTTGGAAGAGGTCTCTATGGTTACTTCTTCATATGGAAGGGATGAATTAATGAAGTCATGGCAAGATGGCTCAGGGATCTCATCAGCCTCTAAGTACAACAAGAAGTTGAGCAAAACAGTAACTGAAAAGAAGTACATGAGCAGGACTAGTGACACATTTGGTGCAAATGGTGCTTTGGACTACGGGGAATATGCATCTGACCGAGAAATCAAAAGGCGTTTGTCTAAACTGAATCGCAAATCATTTGGATCGGGAAGTGAAACATCTTCTGAACTCTCTGAAAATGGCAAGAGTGACGGTTATAGCTCAGCTTCAGATTCAGAAAGTGAATCAGATTTCCGTTCAGAAGGTCGATTACAGGACTTACGTGTCGAAAGATATTTCACAGCAGACGAATCCTTTGATTCTGTGACTGAAGAGCGTGAATGGGGTGCACGTATGACCAAAGCTAGTCTTGTACCACCAGTCACTAGGAAATATGAAGTGATTGAAAAGTATGCAATTGTCGCCGACGAGGAGGAGGTACAACGTAAGATGCGGGTTTCTTTGCCAGAGGATTATGATGAGAAGCTTAATGCACAAAGAAATGGCATTGACGAGGATATGGAACTTCCTGAAGTCAAGGAGTTTAAACCAAGAAAGCTTCTTGGCATTGAGGTTTTAGAGCAAGAGGTTTATGGAATTGATCCTTACACCCATAACCTCTTACTTGATTCAATGCCCAAAGAATTGGACTGGTCACTGCAGGATAAACATTCATTTATAGAAGATGTAATCTTACGTACCCTGAACAGACAAGTTAGGTTGTTCACTGGATCTGGAAACACCCCCATGGTATTCCCTCTAAGGCCTGTGATCGAAGAGCTCAAAGAGAGTGCTCGTGAAGAGTGTGATATACGGACTCTGAGGATGTGTCAAGGTGTCTTAAAGGCTATAGATAGTCGTTCTGATGATAATTATGTTTCTTATCGGAAGGTATACATTTTTAATTCTTTCATAAGATTCTATCAATATTCTGAGAACGTTTTGATTAATGTGCTCCGTTGCTACATTTTTGTCCAAGTAGGGCCTCGGTGTTGTGTGCAATAAACAGGGTGGTTTTGGAGAAGAAGATTTTGTTGTTGAATTTCTTGGAGAGGTGGGTCTGCAGCTTTGCAGTTTTATGTTTGGCACTTACTCAGCTGCATTAGAAACAATAAATTCACTAGGCGTGCTGCACTTAGATATTGAAACATTCTCTTAATGAGAGCTCTGAACGTAGATGCTGACTTGTTTCTGATATTGTAGGTTTATCCTGTTTGGAAGTGGTTTGAGAAGCAAGATGGAATTCGTTCCCTACAGGAAAACAAAACTGATCCTGCACCAGAGTTTTACAATATATATCTTGAGAGACCAAAGGTATGAGAATAATATCATGCTTGGGCTTGTTAATTATTTTTAGACTATTTTCTTACTTTTTATGTTGCAGGGGGATGCCGATGGATATGATTTAGTTGTTGTTGATGCCATGCACAAGGCTAATTATGCGAGTCGAATTTGTCACTCTTGCCGACCTAACTGTGAAGCTAAGTAAGTAAAAAGTTTCCCCCTTTGCAATCATCCATTTCCTCCAGATTTTGGATACATAGAGAAGAACGAACTGGCAGTTGCTATAATTACTTTCATACGTGATGCATGCATAAACTAGCCTGCGTAGGATGTTCAGATCAATACACACATATCTATTGATTATTTATAAATTTGTCTGGATACACTTTACCAACATTTGTTCCTCCGGGGACATCCGATAAAAACACTTACCCAACATTTGCTTATGATTGTATCTGCTCAGCTCGTACGCACTGGTAAGTTATAAACAGTCCACTCATTTTTCCCGTTGTCATCTGATGCTTCCAGGGTTACTGCAGTGGATGGACACTACCAGATCGGCATCTATTCAGTACGTTCTATTGAATATGGCGAGGAGATAACTTTTGATTATAATTCTGTAACTGAGGTCTGTTCTCCTATCTCCCTTCTTATCCAGTTCCTACTGTAGGAAAATATAATTTCCTTTATGTTTTCACTCCACTGTCTAAGTAATGATACTTATGTCTGTATCAGAGTAAGGAAGAGTATGAAGCGTCTGTTTGCTTGTGTGGTAGCCAAGTATGCCGAGGCAGCTACTTGAATCTCACTGGTGAAGGTGCATTTCAGAAGGTACTTGCACTGTTGACAGATATATGGTTATATTATTGGTATCAGATACGTGTGGAGTAATGATATTGACTCTGTTAATGCAGTGTAAAGGGCAAAAAGGTTGCGTATGCATTTTCACTAATGAAATGAGCTAATTAGTTTTTTGTACCAAAGTAAAATAATTCTTTCTTCTGCCCCTTGAATGTCCATTTGATTTTCTGAACCATATTTGTAACAGGTGTTGAAGGAATGGCATGGTCTGCTGGATCGACACAGACTGATGCTAGAAGCTTGTATACTGAATTCAGTTTCAGAAGAAGATTATCTTGAGTTGGGAAGAGCTGGACTGGGAAGTTGTTTGCTTGGTGGGTTGCCAGATTGGGTGATTGCGTATTCTGCTCGACTGGTTAGTCTTGAATCATTTTATGTTTAGTTTATCACAGCACTAATAATGAGATTACAACTTCTGACCAAAAAATTTCTTGTGCATAAAGGTGCGGTTCATCAATTTTGAGAGAACTAAGCTTCCAGAGGAAATTCTTAAGCACAATCTGGAAGAAAAGAGAAAATATTTTTCAGATATACACCTTGATGTTGAGAAAAGTGATGCTGAGGTTCAGGTGAGACTATCACTCTTTTTAACCTTTTGTGGGTTCTTTTAATAGTTCATGTATTTGTGCCTCGGGAACTCTGTCCCTGGCTTTGGCATATAGTAAAAGGGGTTTGTTTTTTTCTCCAACTCTTATATGCTTATCATATCTATTACTTTGACGAGGACAGGCTGAGGGCGTCTACAATCAGAGGCTTCAGAATTTGGCTGTTACACTTGACAAGGTGACTGCAATCTGTCATCATGAAATATAAACATAATGTTATATGCCTTGCTTTTTTATTATTTTTGTGCATGTTTTTCAAAATCGAATATAGTCTCTGATTAGTGTTATACACAGGTAAGATATGTTATGAGACGTGTGTTCGGGGATCCAAAGAACGCCCCTCCTCCGCTGGAGAGGCTTGCTCCTGAAGAAACAGTCTCTTTCTTATGGAATGGGGATGGTTCCTTAGTTGATGAGCTTCTTCAGTGCCTGTCATCGCACATGGAAGAAGACATTCTTAATGAACTCAGATCCAAGATTTGTGCCCATGATCCATCTGGATCTGCTGATATCCTTAAGGAACTTCAGAGATCGCTACTTTGGTGAGTACATCTATCATATTACTTATGCTTGAACATTTCTTGGAAACAATACACTCATATCGAAAAATATGTTTCTATGAAGGTTGAGAGATGAGATACGAGATCTCCCTTGTACATACAGGTGTCGGAATGATGCCGCAGCTGATTTAATTCACATATATGCCTATACAAAGTGCTTTTTCAAAGTTCGGGTAAGTTCGTTTGTATAATTTGAGTGACGAAAGAACGAATCTTGTTGAACTTCTTCTGACAGATGGGTCTTGGTATGTCGCAGGAATATAAGTCCTTTGTCTCTTCTCCTGTATTCATTAGTCCTTTAGATTTGGGGGCCAAGTATGCTGACAAGTTAGGTGCGAGTATTAAGGAGTACCGGAAAACTTATGGCGAGAACTATTGTCTGGGGCAGCTAATTTACTGGTATGAACAGACAAATACTGATCCAGATCTTACATTGGTGAGAGCAACCAGAGGTTGTTTGTCATTACCTGATGTTGCTTCCTTCTACGCAAAAGCCCAGAAACCATCAAAGCATCGTGTTTATGGGCCGAAGACAGTGAAAACAATGGTCACACAGATGGTAATTTCTTACTTCACCCATTTCTGAAATGCATTTCATTCTTCGTCACTGTCCATGACCTGGTTGGTTATTTTATCTGTGCACAGTCTAAACAACCTCAAAAAACGTGGGCAAAGGACAAAATATGGATGTTCAAAAGTGCCCCGGGAGTATTTGGAAGCCCGATGTTTGATGCTGTCCTCAATAACTCGTCGGTAGATAGAGAACTATTGCAGTGGCTAAGAAACAGACGACATGTCTTTCAAGCGACATGAGATAGTTTAAGGTTAAAGGGGGGACCTTTTATTAGAATGTTTCCCTTTGGGGAAAGCGAGGAGCCGAGGCAACGCACAGTTACTATACATGACCGAAGCCAAAAATCAGTACGAGAGTGTCATTCGTCGTTTGCAAAGGAGCTTCAGCTTTCCCTTCATTCTTGTGTATAGCTTTGCCATATATGTGATTTTTGAAAACTGACAAATAACTTTGGGTTAGGACCATTGTTATTCTCGTTAGATTAGGCTCACATAATTTTCAGAGAGGAGAACCATTTGACTAGGTTGTTGTCTCTTCTTTTTTCTTGTTACCTTAGTAATAATAGTTCATGTGTTCTTGTTCCCAAAGCATATTAAAGCCTGGCACCAATATAACAGAAAAAAACAGGAAAAAAGAAAGAATGTAATTACAAACTGTAATTTTTTTTTTGGGGTTTTGCTGGTAAAAACTGAAATAATACCAAAATAGTAAGAAACTCGATCTTCCTTAATCATCACTCGTAAGCAGACGTTCTTTGAGCCATAGAAAATGCATGATCAAAGAGTTTTTTTTTTTTTTTGAAATAATTGAAATTTAAAAACCATCTGTATGTTGCCGTGAAAAAGGTGGAATTTGCTAACAAACTATTTTACTAATTTCTTTTGTTTCTCGCAAATTCATATGGCAAATTCGCACTATGAATAATAGTGCAAATTACTAGACTACAAGCCAACAATGAAAAACATCTAAAACCTGATTAAAATTTATTTTGGTTTTGTTTGAAGAAGAGTAATCCACATACCACTAAATATATGATCTGAAAGTGTGAAAAATGCGTATCTATCATTTGGTTCACATAAATAGTTATACAAATATACGATACATATAAAATTTGTATAAACGTAAATAATATCGAACAATTCGGTCTTTCAAATGAGCTACAACTTACTGTTAACCAGGAGAGACATTTTCAAGCCTTTTTGTCCAGCTTCCTCTTTTTGTCTTCTTTTCCGAGATTTCCGGCGATCAATCTCTTCCCGGAGTTTAAAGATAAACCAAACGACGTCTTCAAACGTACGATCAAAAACTAAGAAGATGAACTACTTTTGTCATCATCGTCGTTGTCTGAATCATCTGAACTGTCTACTCTCCGTTCAGCAATAGCCGGAAACAGACGTTGTCGAATGTTCTCCGAAGACGATTGATTACCGTCCGGATTCATTTCTATTTCCTTTTTACTTGATTGACTTTTCGTCGTCTTCGTCGTTGTTTCCGTTACTTGTTTGCAAACTTTCTCCAACATTATCAAGAAATCTCGCACTATAGCGAACAAACGCAGCCCTTCATGCTTCGCAGATTTTCCATGGAAATAATCAGCAGTGCTTTTCACTAAAGTCATTATCCTCTCTTCTTCTCCCTTTAACCATTTGATATCACCATCTGCACGTTCGATAAATCCAGCTAAAGCTTTCTCAAAATCGCTCTCTTCGTCCATGCTTTTCAAAAACTCCCTCGCATTTGTAAGTGAACCACTTAGATTCTTCAATGTTGCAGCTAATCCATCAGCGTCTACAATTGCTGCTCTCTTGACATCTTCAAGCTCTGTTGTTAATCCTGAAACCACTTGAAGTCCCATGCTTCGGTAACGCTCCACTGATTGTGAGCTTGAATCTGTGTTAGTATCATCTTTTTTAACGCTTGAGAAGCTTCGGCCTGATCTCTGTTGCTTGAGAGCCCTAACGCCTTCCGAACGAATGATCTCAAGAACGACAAAGTGTAAGAGTGTGGTTTTGCCATCAGTTCCTTTTACGTCAGAGAGTTTCAAGAGCGTGTCGAGTTTGAAAGCCTGCGCGTCACCACGGAAAGTTCCAACATTCATTCGGTTTCCTGTCTTGAGAACGGCTTCTAGTAGTTTTAAGAACAGTCTGCTGTTTCTGAGTTTCTTGCAAGCAACCTAAGACAAGAGAGAGAACACAGAGATTTTTGTATAGAAGAATGTAAGTGATGTGTAGATTCTTTGTTTTTAAGAGTCTTTGTAAGTGAGTTACCTCGAGAGTTTCAAGAGATTCTTTGAGTCCAGAGACTTCTTCTTGAAGTGAGATCATGAATATAAGCGACTCTATACGTTTGAATGCAAAAGGTATGTTGACAAGAATTTTCAGGAACCGCTCTGCGGGGCCAAGTAAGTTAAGATCGCCTGAGTATAGTCTAAGTTTGAGTTCCTCTTCTGAAGTTGGAGCCATCTTCAACAATGTTTGTAGGAGCTCGATTGGTAGCTCATTACCTTAGGAACATAGAAGAAAACATTCAGTAATCCCCCCTAAATGTAAAACCAGTTAGAGAAAAGAGAAAGAGATGGAAAGTTTGATATACCTTCTTTGATTGCATCAACGACTTCCTCTGTTGTTACATTCAAAGCTCGAAGAAGAATAGATAAATTTTGGGCTTTCCTGGTGTCAATGATCTGTATATATTGGACGGAAGATTCTCGAGAGGATTCTCCTCTTTGAGCATTTTTATTTTTGTTCTCATTATTGTAACTGAACAGAGACTCCATTGCCTCTTCATTGAACCTGAAAGCAGAATGCGAGTTAGGCAAGTCCGGAAACAAATTTAAGAATTACAAGATTCAAGATTCAACTCTTACTGGAATGAACCAGCGTTAATCTCATGCCAAACCATTTTCTGATCAGGGTTGGCCATTTTATCCCAGAAAAACGGCTTTAGTTTGGTTTTTGGAGCTCCAGTCTCAGAATCAACTTCAGATCCATCTCCAGTGGAATTCTGTCCCGGGCGTTTTGTAGCCACGCCTTTTGGCGGTGCTGGTGGAGGACGAGCAATTTTAGGCGGTGGAGGAGGCTGAGGTTTAGGAGGAGGAGGTGGCGGCGGTTGTGGAGGTGGTGGCGCAGGTGGAGCTGATAACCCAGCGGTATGATTTAACGGAGGAAGTCCAGAGGATGAAGCTTCAGCTGTTGAAAACTCATGACCATTTCTCTTTAGAGATACTCTAGAAAGAAACGACCTCTTTTTGGAACTAGCACTGAAAAGTTTACTGCTTGTGCTTGCAACGGTGGGAGAGTTCTCATTTGATCCTGAAAGATTAAAAAGAGTAAAAAATGAGTTACTATTCTCGAATGAGATAGAAAAGAAAAAAAAAAAAAACTTGGAACGTTTTTGATAAAAGCATCATACCAGCTGATAAATCAACTAAATGAAGAAGTGGTCCCTCATCTCTAGGACTATATGCGTTACTGCGATTGCGTCTGAAGCAACACAAGAACATCAATGCCACAAGAAAAAACGTTAATACAGCGGTTGAAGCAACAGCTATGATAATCTCCCTTAGGATATCATTCTTCTTCGCTGGTGGAGGAGGACCAGCTGGAACACTTTGACTAGGAGCAACATTTGGTTTTTGCTTAGTTGGAGCGTAGTTTGATTCATAGGGTGTCTGAGATGGCGAATATGAAGGTTGAGATGAAGAGCTTGGAGGTACCAAATCATAACTTTGAGAGGTTGGGGCAGGACCTGGCGCGAGACCTGGTGCGAAACCTGGCGCAGGACCAGGTGCAAGACCAGGCGCAGGACCAGGCACAGGACCAGGCAAAGGACCAGGTGTGAAATCTGGGGCGGATACTCTAAACTTCTTTTTCCTTTTGCGGATCAGTTTCCTTCTTGGATAGCTCCTATTAGAATCGCTGAGAGGTCCAAACCAATTGCTGAACCAATGCCGATAACCGATCACTTCCCTCGGAATTTTATAAACGTTTCGTCTGGTTAAGACGGATAGTGTCCGGTACTCATTTGCTGCTTCACGAGGAATATAGAGAAGACAATCTTCGTCTTTCTCTTTCAATTCTTTTCTACTATTAATCCATGTTTGCTCTGCCTATTAGAAATGAGATGTTCGTCAAAAACAAAATTCAGCGACAAGACAACACACATTTTCTGCAGATATTAGAGAAAGTAACACAAATTTGAAAACCTCAATCAAAATTCGAGCAAATCCACGAATAGCTTCGTCCGTTTCTGGATTTGTATCATACCGATTTCAAACACGATTATTGACAAAAAAGGAAAAACAAACGACGAAAATGAATTTACCGCATCGCCATCGTGAGCCTCGCCGTAGACAATAGCATTCCGATCAATGGAGACGGAGAATCGTAAGCGATTCGCACCGTCTCGAGCAATTATCTCCTTAGTAGCACAAACAAAAACAACGAGAGAGATCGCCAGAAAAGCTGTTGTCAATCTCCCCATCAACTTCCGTTTCTCATCTCGCGGAAACACCGAAAATAGCGTCCGTAGGCAGAATTCTGGGAGAAGAAAAAACGACGCTCGATCTCGTTCGCGTACTTCCTCGGATGCAAACCGCCATGCAGAAAAGCTCCGTCCACGTCCGAATGCTTTTCTACGGCGTCGAACAATCGCAAGCAAAATCGAAAACAAAAAGTCTAAACCGAAAATTTGGATGCAAAAATTTCAAAAACGAAATAGAAGCTCTGTTTCAAGATTTTTTTTTCTTTTTTTGATAGGAACCTTTTTTTAGATGTTATGACTTGTGTACCAAAGAAAAGATTATATTATATGTTTGTTGTTAATTTGGTTATACTTTATAAAGTATTTTTTAAAAACATTTTTGGATCATTTTCTATATTACTATGACATATATAATTTTAGAATTAAATCAAAATTCAATATGACATGTTTTCAAAACATCAGTTTGATAATGAAATTTTATTTTTTTGTTAAGTAATATAATAGTTCTCAATACAAAATTTGCTACACTATACATTTTTAAAAGGGTTTTATCAAAAAGTATTACAATTATCTTTTTTTTTAATCGTTAACTCTTTTATAGTTATCTTAAAACATAAGATTGTTGAGTCTCTTTTATTTTATTTAGTATGTAATATATCTCGAGATGGAAACAAAATTAATATATGTCTTAACTTTAACTTCAAATGTGGAAAGTCAATTTGATAAATTTTCTAATAATATTGAAGCATTAGTAAAATATTTTTACCGATATTAGATGGTCAATTGACAAAAATAGTCATATTTGAAGTTTTTATTTCAAATATAAAATTATTAGTTTAAATTTTCAAAACTAACACAAATTTAATATTAAAATATTTTGAAATTTATTTTTTATAAGAAAAATTAAACCCTAAATTAGAAAAAAGGAACTCAAATATAATATTTTAATTATATTTGTAATTTATTTATCGTAAATATGTATTTTCAGAAAATAATTTATGATATTTTAAAATTTTAAAATTTAGAGTGCTAAATTTAAAACAAAAACTTGAAAATGTGCTATTTTAGGATACTATTAATTTTAAATTGTTTTAAGTTTTTAAATAAAACATTAATATATTTTGGTTCCAATTTTGTATTTTGTTTTCAGTTGTAAGATGTATAAGGTCGATATTTTTAGAACGTAGTGGATATTCATGCATGAATGTTATTTATGTAGATATTGTATTATCAGTTTGGATTTCTAAACTTTTTAATCTATCATACACGATATGTTGATGGAAGATGTCTTCACATACCAAAACAATTAGTAAAAACATAATTTCGATTTTATTATTGAATATCTAACCTTCATAACTCATTTATCAAAAGAGTTTAGAAACATTCTAACAAAGATTTAAATTCTCATAACATTAAAACATTTATTATTCACCAAACCTAAAAAGTGATAAATCTAAAATTTGAAAATCTTGTGCCTAGATTTTTTCTATTTTAATTTTCTTATAACTTAATATTTAAAAAGCGTAAAAAATCATGACTACTAAACATTTTTAACTAATTCGGAATTCTTAATATATTAATTGAAATTTTTTTTAATTCACATGTGTTTTACAAATATGTCATTCTGACGTATCATACTAAGAGAATATTTTAAAACAATTATTACATAACATATAATTTACTATAGTATTTATAAAAATGATATTAGACAAATATTTAACAGTATATTATATATAATTCTTTAATATTTCAATATAAATGGCAAACACAATATAAAACAAAATATTAAGAATTTTAGAAAATTAACCAAAAAATATAAAATAAAATTTTGGATTAATTGAATATTTATCGCATTTACAATTTTTTACCGATTTTATGATATTTTCAATCCAATATATAGATAATTTAAATTTATTTGTATATTCCGATTTCATTGTATATATTATTTGTATAATGAATATCAAAAGTTTCAAATAAATTATTTAAAAAAAATATATAATTATATAATTTATATTTATTAAATAAATAATTAATTATAATTTTATGACGTGAATATAAATTTAATTTAATAACTATTCAAAAATGATTAAAATAGTAATCAGAAAATATGTGAATTACTTATGAGATAAAATTATAAGGACTTTAATAATAAAAAATAAAACTAATAAAATTATTTTTGTGATATATAAATGCACCAAAATAAAATACAAAAAGGGATGGAACTTCAAATTCAAAGTTTTGAAATTGAGATGCAAAAATCATATTTGAAATTATGAAATAAGTGAATTAACATAATGCAGAAATTAGGAATCTACCAGGTGAGAAAAAGCAAATTTGGTATGTAGCTAGTAGATAGAAATAATTTTGTTCCTTTTTTATCCTCGAAAACTTTGGTCCACATTACAATATGCATTGTTATTTCTCTAATTTTAGGTGATAATAGTTATGGATAAGTATTATCCAAATTCCAGTAGATAACAAAACTCTTGTATTTATCCAATATCCAGCAGATTCAAAGAGATTATAATCTCATTATAGGTGGAAATAAATCGGTAAGCCATACAAAGAAAGAAATAACATGACTGAAATAGTATACTTGTATTAGCAAATATTAAAAATGGAGCTTTTTGATGTTTCATCTACGACAGTGCTAGCTTTGGTCTCCGCCGACATCTCACCAAATCTTTTTTATTGACTAACGGATAAAACGCTTCGTAATTGTCGGGTTTCATGGGAAAACACACACATATTGGTACGTATTGAAAAACGGAACCGCCGCGAATGTAAAGTAAACCATGACTTATAACTATTAGTTGTGTTAATGTTAATAAAAAGTCATGGAAATGATTTACATCGATCAAAATCATATAAATTTTTTAATCTTTTGCCGAAAATAATGAGAGAGATGAATGCAACAAGAGTTTCTAGATAGAGTAATACTCTAAAATAACATATTTTAAAATTTTTGTTTCAAATCTAACATTTTAAAATTAAAATTTCTAAAATAACATAAATAATTATATAAAAAATATATATATTTATTCACAAAGTTAAAATATTATATTTGAGTTTTTTTTTAATTTATAGTTTAATTTTTCTATTGAAATAAAGTTTTAATGTATTTAATTTTAAATTTATGTTATTATGGGAAATTCATATGATACTATTTTTTTTAAAAAAAATTAAAAATTATTATTTTATACAAGTGCCCTTCTAGATAATTAATAGAAAATAAGTTTTAGAAAGATAATTAATTAAAAAAAATAAGAAAAGTAAATGTTAAAAAGGAGTGATTATTGTTACAACCTTTTTCTCTCAAATAAAAAGAATAGTATAAAGCGGATAAAACTACTAATAAAATTTGAAAAAAAATAATAAAAAATATCCTATATTAGTATTAAATTATATTTTAATGACAAATATAGCACTCAATATAAAAATTCATTAATATAGTATTTTGACCAATAAAAAAAGACTTTACTATCCTCCAATTAAAACAAAGAGCTGAAAACCTAATTTAGTTAAAATAAAATGTTTATATGTCAATTAGCTACCATAGCATATTAGTAACATACTCTTTATTTTACACATATATCCAAAGTTCGATCCCTATAATTGTTTATATTTTAATTGAACAGGAGAATATATATTAAACAAGGGGATTTATGTTGATTAACTACTGTAGCGTATTGGTTACACATATTCTTGTTAGAATTAATATTGCATGGTTCGATCTACCACATTATATTTTTTAAATTTTTTTCTTTAATTTAATTATTTTATTTAGATAAGATTTCCTTAATATTAAGAACTCTTTACTGAATTTAGGTTAATAGTCACATTTTATGCATGATTTAGGAATACTTTATGTAAATTTAGGAATAATATCTTATGTTTTAGGAATTTCTTCCTAAAACATGAAATTGCATATGATTAATTAACCGGAGCAAGAAGTGTTTATCCAAAAAACATGAGCATGAGTGTTTATCAATATTCAAAAATCACAAATACAAGTTATAAACATAAAAATGTCTACCACAATTAGATATCATACTTATTATGAAACTTGAATTCAACACAATTAGATCTAATATTGAGTCTTGAGATTTTTCATGCAATAACGTTCAGTTCCTAAATTTTACTATTTAAACTAAACACATATATATACTAAACAAAATGATTATATGTTGATTAGTTACAGTAGTGTATTGGTTACACACTACATCTTTTTTAAAATGGTCCAAAGTTCGATCCTCCTCGAGCTCATATTAAGATTTTGTTATTTATAATAAAGACATATATATACTACACAAAATGATTATATGTTAATTAGTTACAGTAGTGTAGTGATTACAGACTCCTTTTCTTTTAAAGGGGGACCAAGTTCTACAATCCCCCTCAACTCATATTAGATTTTGCTATTTAAATTAAAAACAGATATATACTACACAAAATGGTAATATGTCAATTAGTTATAGTAGGGGAAAACGGCCGATTCCACCGTAAATTTGTGCTCGTAGGATTATTTATACACAAATTATCATGTCATGCTGATTTCCACATGAACTATATATATTTTCGAATTTTAGCCACAAACATTTAAATCGTGGCTATTTCCACCAACTAAACGGTTTCCGTGTATTTTTCCGTTAAAGGTGATGATGTGGCTGCCACGTCGGATGATGAACTTAAACGACGTCGTTTTGATTAAAGTTTTACTGAGAAATAAAGAAAACGACGTCGTTTTGATAAAGACGAAAACGACGTCGTTTTGTTATAATTTTTTTTTAAAAAAAAACGTAAACCAAAACGACGTCGTTTTGGTAGACTCCAAAACGACGTCGTTGTATATCTTCTTAAAACTCCCTCTATAACTGTTAAATCTTTGTCCTTCAATCGTCATCCATGGCTGATCTGCAAACCCTAGATCTACAAAATCAAATAATACATACGAAGCAATGCCTATACCATTGATTGCCGACAAGAATCTTTGAGAAAGAGTGATAATTCAGCATACCTTGGCATCGCTAGCAGCAAACAAATTCTCCTCGAGCTCGCTTACATCCATGATTCAACCTTATACAAACCTGAGAACAAGTTTTTGAAAGGAATAAAATAACGCATCATGGATATCCGACACAAAGCCTTGTCTTTTATTCCAAATACTAAGGAAATTAAGAGAAGCTGCGATTCATTATTGATCACAGAACATGGATCTGCAAAATTACCTTCTTCCTCTGAGAATTTGACCCAGAAAAAATAAAATGAATACAGAAACAAGGAAGTAATGGAGCATAACGAACGGTAGAGAGGCGTAAAAAGAGGGTTACGAGAAAGGAACTGTCAGTTCCACGAAACCCGCAAAATCTGCGATCAGAATTGAAACACGAACCAAACACAGAAAATTTGCAACAACAACGACAAAATTTTTTAAAATAATTGAAATAATACACGTGTGAAAACTCGCAACAACACCATGGATGACGATTGAAGGACAAAGATTTAACAGTTATAGAGGGAGTTTTAAGAAGATATACAAAACGATGTCGTTTTGGAGTTTACCAAAACGACGTCGTTTTGGTTTACGTTTTTTTAAAAAAAAATTATAACAAAACGATGTCGTTTTCGTCTTTATCAAAACGACGTAGTTTTCTTTATTTCTCAGTAAAACTTTAACTTAAACGACGTCGTTTAAGTTCATCATCCGACGTGGCAGCCACATCATCACGTGTAACGGAAAAATACACGGAAACCGTTTAGTTGGTGGAAATAGCCACGATTTAAATGTTTGTGGCTAAAATTCGAAAATATATATAGTTCATGTGGAAATCAGCATAACATGATAATTCGTGTATAAATAATCCTAAGAACACAAGTTTACGGTGGAATCGGCCGTTTTCCCGTTATAGTAGTGTACTGGTTACATAGTTTTTCTTTTATGAAAAGGACCAAGGTTCGACCCCTCTCCCCTAGCTCATATTATGATTTTTTGCAGAATATTAGGTTAAATGTTATTTTAGTCTTTTGCACTTAAAAAATGCTATTTGTGTGAGTTTAAATTTAAGATGCTAATTTAGTCACTAAAATATTATTTAGTGATAAATTAGTCAATTGCCCAAAATAAAACTATTGACTATGTTTTTGACTTTTGAGTAATCATAAAATAGTAATATAACATGGGCAAATGTCTAAAATCGCATTTTTCTAAGTTTTTATTCCAAAAATAGCATCATTAGTATAAATTTTCAATAATAGCACAAATTTAAAATTAAAATACATTAAAACTATATTTTAATAGAAAAAAATTAAACCTTAGATTAGAAAAAATGAACCCAAATATAATATTTTAAATTTATGTATAATTTATTTAAAATAAATAAGTATTTTTACATAAGTATTTGTGCTATTTTTCAAAGTTTAATTTTGGCATGCTAGATTTGGAAGAAAAACTTTAAAAAATGCTATTTTAAGATATTACTCATATAACATTTTTAAAGTTTTTATTCTAAATTTAAAATATCCAAAAATAGTATAAATAATTATGTAAATTTAATTTAACTAAATTATACGTAAACTTAAAACAGTATATTTGAGTTTATTTTTTCTAAATTAGAATTTAATTTTTTATGTTAATTTTAGAAAAAAAAATTTAAATGCTTTTGAGAATTTTTTAATTTCGCACTTGATAAAAGATCTAGTCCATGACAAAGTAGGTTGAACTAGATTTCTCTTCGGGCCTAGTTAAAAACCTAGTGGACTGTTTTCTTTATCGAACTAACTTATCCCTAAAGATAGTCAGAAGATGTACTAGAATCGTAACTTTGTATGTAATCTTATTGATAGACTACCCTGTTTTAGGCTTTTTGGGTTTCAATGTGTTCCCTCTTGTTCGTTTAAGTTCAAGAAACATCAGCTGCAACTTTTTGTAAACAAATTTTAAAGATATAACTTCACATGAAAAAAGTCAGAAAGATGTAAATAATTCATTATGATAAACAGTATTCTTCGTCCCAATTCCATACGAAATAAAAAGAAAAAGTTTGGGGAACAATAACTTAACTATTAGTTGTAATACTTTTACGTTCATTTCAAATATTTGAAATTTGACTGCACAATCTCTTATATGAGATTATTAAATTTTTGTATAAAAATATTAAATTATTGAGCCGGTCTATTGTTGTTGTTCAGAAAAAAAATCTTAAAAATATATAATAGACATAAGTCTTAGACTAGAAAATCATACAAGAATAATTAATGGGCCAAGACTCATTTAAAACTTTCCAATACGATTAAACTCCTTTTAATTGGATTCTTAAATATAATCTTACTACATAAAAGTATCTAATTGAGGCTCATAAATCTATCCATCTAATCACAAAAACAAGTTTTAAAAAATTGACAGATCATCAATTTTATCCACATCATTCTAAACCAAAATTATTTATTAATAATTTTTATAAAATTATTAAAAGTTCAAACAATTTTTGATGATTAAGTTTATACTTGCACAAACAATTAAAACTTATAACCACTAACTCATCTATTATTGGCCACTAACCCACTACCTTCCTAATAATGACTTTCAATTACTAACATTATAAAACATCAACTATGATATCGTCAATCACAAACTTTGCACACATTCTATAAAAAATTTGCACACATTCTATAAAAATTTTGCACACATTCTCTAAAAATTAATCATGACATCAAAAACTTCTTCTCATCTTCATACTTTCGCCTTTTTCGACGATTTTGATGAAATTTTTTGTAAAGAGTAAATACTGGTAAGATTTTTTCATATTTGAGAAACACGAAATTTTAACAAAAACAACACACTCATAAGTTTAGAAATACTATTCCCTGAAAAATATTAATATTTATAAAGCTTTGAAATACTTTTTTTTCTTACCTCGATATTTTCTTTATATTTTCTCATTTCATCCAATCTCCATTATTATCTTTCCATTCTACTATATACAAACTGGATGTATGACACATGATATTTGTTTTTTGTTTAATTTCTTTTTTGATTACTTATAAATATTATATTTTAATTTTATAATAAATAATTTTCAAAATCAGTTTTTAAAAACACATATTTCCTCATCAAGCAAAATATGTGTTATTAAAACTATTTCCAATGTATTTTTCTGTTTTATTTTAAAATACATTATAGTTTTCTCAAATATATTATTTTATTTTTTAAAACATTAGCTACCTGATAAAAATTATACAATCCAATACAATATAAAACTTCATTTATGTAAACAGAATTATTCAGTTCGAACATATTTTGAAGAATAACTCAATTTACAAACTAAAAAATTCATGGTCAATACCGGTAAAAAATTCTACAAAGTCACCAATAATAAAAATAATATATGTTTCACCGATCAAATAGCAATAATGAAAAAATATAATCTGCGCAGTACGCGTGTACTAACACCTAGTAATAACTAATATTTGAAAATGGGATTTTGATGTGGACTCACCAATTCTCGTATTGTCGGCGAGAAATACTGTAAACGCGTCACCCAAGGATTCGATTGTTCCTCTGTAAATTGCAGTGCAAGCTAACGCGTTTTGTGTTTTTTTTTCTGTTAAATAAACCTAATCTCATTTACTCTCACACATGAAATTAAATATTTTCTCATATCGATGAACTTCTGTAGAAGACGTAATGTTGAAGAAAACTCCATGTGGTTTCTGCTCATTCTCGCTCTTCCATTCGTGTCATTCAAATGCAATTTTGATTCAATTTGATCCGATCCTCAAACTTACTGCTTCAGACACTCACTTAGTCCTATCGTTGATTCGTCGGCAAAGTGCTTGATGGAATGCCTCACAGAATTCCAGTGAGTTGTGTGGAAGTATGAATACTCAAAATCTGTTCGCACATTGTGGTATGTCAATACCGACATTGTTAATGAGTTGACTACTATCGAAAAAAATTCGTCTTGATTCTATTAGAACGTAATTTTCTACAGTGTGGGCAACTGAATAATTGTGAAAAATTACATATAATAAAATGTAAAATACCGATATAAGAATTTTGAAAAGACTTGCTTTGCAGAGGCGAGACACTCTTTCATTAATTCTGAAAACACTATGTAGTATGACGGTTGCATGACGTTCCGTAACCCAAGAATATAATTCAACGAACGCTTTTCTATGTTGCACTCTCATACTCAATATATGAGAGATTTTTTATATATATTTTTACACTATTAGAATGAGAAAACCAAATGTTTGTTTTCTTTTTTCTCTTTTCATTATCCATCATTCTCAACCATTTTTCTTAATGATCAATATATGAGTTTATAAAGAGGTTACTCCATTTTAATGAGAATTGATTCTCCACTAAAAATCATTATAATTTTTATGTTATAAAACAATAAACCAAATTAATTTGGTTGTAAATTGTAACTTAACTCAATAAAAAGAGATATTGACTATAAATAACAAATGAGGTTTAAACCAAACCATAATAATAATTGTACCAACCATTGGTCCATTTGCTAAATTCCAAAAGCTATAAACTCGAATTCGGTTATCTCCTTCCACTAATACACCAAAGTGTATCAAAATTTTTGAGTTTTATAACAGTTTCTCCGCTTGATATACAAGAGAGATTTCACCTCTAACTTCTAATGTGGGACAAATTACATTTTTTCATTTTATACTTATCAAGCAGTATACTTTGAATACTCATTTCTCATTCAAACGAACTTCGGTTTTAACGTATTCTTTAGAAAATTCACCGGAAATTGATTAACAGCCACTTCCGTAAAATTGAGTTCCAACAATCCCCCACATAAATAGAAATGACTCTAAACACGTGACAACTCGATAGACTTAACAAAACTAACTATCTAGACAAGACTCGACAAGATTAGACAGAAAGACTTTCGAGAGTACAAACGAAAAATCCATTGTACATGAGTTGGTAATATTTTTCAGCCTTGAACCAATCATTGTTAATAGCTATCGGATTTACTCGACCAGAAGGTGAACATGATGTTTTGAACCCTCCGAGCTTTTATGTAAATAGAGAAAATAACTATAACACAGTTTCTTTCCTCATAAAACTAGGCTCTCTATTGTGTTCATTTTGGCCGTGAACATGCTTGGTTAATCATGAGTGAATTTGGAGAATATAGCATTTCCTTCATTCTCCTAGAAACGGCCTCATTTCACACTCAAAAGGTGATTCGCCATTAGTTTTGTTTTAAAGAGCATCATGTAATACTCCAATTATATCTCAAAGCTATGGTCTCAAATCATTAAAAGAATCGCTTATCCTACACACATACATGAAGCACTGTGCATCATCCTAGGAACCGGGTAGATACGTAAGTCTCACAGTGCTCTTTTACATGCCGTTTGATTTAGTTGTCCCTTTGAACCTACATCTTGGGATTTCGAGTCACGTAGTTAGGGTTACCATCAAATTTCATCTTAAATCATAGGCTTTAAACCCATTCCTCCTAATGATTTTACAATTTAATTTCATGACACCTTTAATATATGAATCCTAAGTTATCATTCAATTGGATATATCCTATAGAGATTACACCATTTGAGATCAATTGTATAATGTTTTTTTTTTCTTAAAAACATGATTAAACCACTATATATAATCTATCTTTTTGGATAGATTATGACTATTTAGAAGGTCGTATTACAACTTTTGTAGACACCCCCCACACTTTTATGTATTTATACGAATGTACTTTACCTTTCAAACTTCATATGACATCTTGTCAATAACTTTATGTGGTAAGCAACACTTCCCCCCATATTTTCTGAGACAAATCCGAGTAATGCAATTTTGCATTCATCATTTTTTTATGAATTTGTGATTTTTTAATCCCATAACTCTATTTGATTCGAGTGATCATGTAGAATGTTTTGATAAATAATGTTATTTATACAAAATAAGGCATTATTTTTCATCAAAAAATATTTTACTTTATCACATATAACTATTTTCATAGTTTTCTCAAATTGATTTTATTTTCCAACTTTTTTTCCGCTTTAATTTTTTTTAAAGTCATATTCATGCGTCTCAGCAAATCTATACATCTGTTAAAATATATATCAATTTTTCTAGACATGCATCAATTTTTTGACGTATCATATTTGTGATATTTTCGCACTAAACTTGTTTTAAGAATTTTGCTTGTGAAGTAAGTGATGATTTTTAGAGATATCGTTTTAAACATTATTGACATAGTTACATGTGGTAGACCACAACCAATACGAAATTGGTGCGTCGACTCACAAGACTCATGGTCAATATTACCTCTAATTCAATACGATTCGGACATTAAGATACACATCAAAATTCCATCAATATTGCAAACAAAGTCATTAGTGGTAGACCGCTCCCAATTTGGGGTATTAACTCACTATACTTGTTGCCATCATAAATGTTATTGTTAACGTTTTTATTTTATTGATACTTTTTTTTCGTTTGGCACAATTGCAAACCCAAAAAAGTATACTGAAAGTGAACAAAAAATTATCGCACATCCAAATTTCTATTCTTATGATACAAATACTTCACAAAATTATCAGTTTTCGTTAGTCTAATGAACATAACAAAATTTTCAGAATTAAGATTATAATTATTGTAATTACAATCGTGAGACTAACAAAAATTTTCAGAATTAAGATTGTTAGAACACAGTTTTCTACAATGTGGGCAACTGAATAATTGTGAAAAATTACATATAATAAAATGTAAAATACCGATACAAGAATTTTGGAAAGACTCGATTTGCAGAGGCGAGACACTCTTTCCTTAATTCTGAACACATTCTGTAGTGTGACGGTTGCATGGTGTTCTGAATCCCATGATACAACTACAACTATTCTGTCTTGCACAATCCAAGAACAAAATCGAACGAACGCTTTTCTATGTTGCACTATCAAACTCAATATATGAGGGATTTTTATGTGTATTTTTTACACTATTAGAATGAGAAAACCAAAGGTTTGTTTTCATTTTTCTCTTTTCATTATCCATCATTCTCAACCATTTTTCTTAATGATCAATATATGAGTTTATAAAGAGGTTATTCTATTTTAATAAGAATTGATTCTCCACTAAAAATTATTATGATTTTTATATTACAAAACAATAAACCAAAATAATTTGGTTGTAAATTGTAACTTAACTCAATAAAAGGAGATATTGACTATTTGATTTAGTCAACAAATAACAAATGAGGTTTGAACCAAACCACAATAGTAATTATACCAACCATTGGTACATTTGCTAAATTCTAAAAGCTCTAAACTCGAGTTCGGTTATCTGCTTCCACTAATACACCAAAGTGTATCCAAAATTTTAAGTTTTGTAACAGTTTCTCCACTTGATATACAAGAGAGATTTCACATCTAACTTCTAATGTGGGACAAATTACATTTTTTAGTTTATGTTTATCAAGCAACCCACTTTAAATACTCATTTTTCATTCAAACGAACTTCAGTTTTAACGTCTTTTTTAGAAAATTCACCAGAAAGTGATCGACAACCACTTCTGTAAAGCAAATGAACCAATTATCGGTACAATTTTTATTGTTGTTTGGTTTAAACCTCATTTGTTATTTGTTGACTAAATCAACTAGTCAATATCTGTTTAATTGAGTTAAGTTACAATATACAATCAAATTAATTTGGTTTATTGTTTTGTAACAGAAAAATCATAATGATTTTTAGTGAAGAATAAATTCTCATTAAAAATAGAGTAACTTCTATATTAACTCATATATTGATCATTAAGAAAGAATGAAAGATGGAAAACGAAAAGAAAAAAGGAAAAAAAACCTTTGGTTTTTCCGTTCTAAAAGTATAAAAAATACAAATAAAAATCTCTCAAATGTTGAATCTGGGAGTACAACATAGAAAAGCGTTCATTGGATTCTGTTCTTGGATTGTGCAAAACAGAGTAGTTGCAGTTGTATCGTAGGATTCGGAATGTCATGCAACCGTCACAGTACGAGGCGTTTTCAAAATTAAAGAAAAATTATCTCGTATCTACAAATCGAGTTTTCAAAAAATTGTTATATCGGTATTTTATATTTCACTTTACGTAATATTTTCACCATTATTTCAGTTGAACACATTATACAAAATCACGTTCTTACAAATTCCATATTGTTTACTGCAATCACCCGAATTTTTATTACTTTATTCATTCTTTTGTACAATTCTGTTTTCTCTGTGCAAAGACCGGATTATATGGATCCACACGTGCAGCTCACGTGATATTAATGTATGCGTAAGTTTGCTAAAGTTATATACATAATTCTGACTTCAGTAGCTTCATCTGAAATTTGCTTCTCCTTGGCTTTTATCTGACAATGGCTCAAACAGGTGATGACAAGGCAAAGTCCCTCCAAGCGGAGTTTGCTTCTGAAAATGGTGTTGACGATGACAAGGAGCTTAGGTCGCAGTGGGCTACAGTTGAGAGATTACCAACTTATAAAAGGATCACTACTGTTCTGTTCCAGAGAAGAGATGAAGCATCGGATGAAGGGACAGTCACTGATGTTACTAAACTTGAGGCTGCTGAGAGACATTTCTTAATTGAAAAGCTTGTCAAACAAATCGAGGTTGACAACCTCCATTTACTCAGAAAAATAAGGAAAAGAATCGATGAGTAAGCGACTACACGCCTCTAAAATCCATGTCATAATCTCTGTTTCTGTTCCTGGTTATAGTGTTTTTTTACTCTCAAGTAGTGGATAACTTGGAGCAAAATTTCTTTTACAAACTCCATGTGAATGTTCGTAATCTTTTAATCTGTTTCAACACGTGTAATTGTAGAGTTGGTATAGAGTTACCAAAGGTGGAAGTGAGGTTCAACGACCTTTCTGTTGAAGCGAAATGCAAAGTAATTCATGGAAAGCCTATCCCAACTCTTTGGAATACTCTCAAGGGCATACTACCCGTAAGTACTTCAAATGTATTTGCTACATCGATCTGGATAAGTAGCACTTTGCCTGTTTCCATGTTCTTTACCTTCCTTTGGCTGTGTGCCTAATTCAAACTTGATGGTCATTACAGGAGTTCATTTGTTCAAAGAAAGAAACCGAGGTAGGCATCTTGAAAGGCGTGAGCGGTATCGTAAGACCTGGAAGGTAAATTATTCAACATACAATTATCAAATTCCTTAAGTTGCAAGAAGAAGCAATGAAGGGTGATTATCTGGTGTACTGTTTCTTTTCTTGGAAATGTTATCACCGAGTTCAAAAGATGTATTCGCTTTTTCAGAATGACGTTGTTGCTCGGTCCACCTGGTTGTGGCAAAACCACTCTGCTAAAGGCACTTTCTGGAAGACTCGCTCCTTCTGTAAAGGTTTGACCAAAGAAGTAGAAACACAAGCATGTTTAACTAACATCAAATAGGGTTATAGAGATCACAAGGGTTGTATTTTACAGGTTGGAGGAGAAGTAAGTTACAATGGTTGCTTACTTTCAGAGTTTATTCCAGAGAAAATATCGAGTTATATAAGTCAAAACGATCTGCATATTCCAGATATGAGTGTGAGAGAGACGCTCGACTTCTCCGCGTGTTGCCAGGGCATAGGAAGCCGTATGGGTGAGGACCAGATTTCTGATAGTTCATTCAAAATGGGGATATTTTTTATGTGTTGAACTCAGTTCACATTAACAAACCATGGTTTATTCGACAGAAATTATGAAGGAGATCAGTAGAAGGGAGAAGCTCCGAGAAATCGTTCCAGATCCTGATATAGATGCTTACATGAAGGTAGCTAATGTGAGATTGACCTCCTTGAAACATTTTTGAAACGTAAGAAATCTCAATCTGCGCTTTACCTTTGCTATGACAGGCAATATCTGTGAAAGGTTTAAAAAACAGTATTCAAACTGACTATATCCTAAAGGTATGCTGCTTCAGGGTTGCTTTTCTAATCTTCTGGCCATTTATCCATATGTTGCATTTAATATAACTTTATGAATCCATCTTTCAGATCATGGGACTCGATATCTGTGCAGATACACGAGTTGGAGATGTCACAAGACCTGGAATATCTGGTGGCCAAAAGAGGAGGTTGACAACAGGTACTTTTCCTTTCTTACAGCCATTCACAGTCGACTGATCAGAGCTTTTAAATATCTATGTCAACTACTGTAGGGGAACTCGCTGTGGGTCCTACTACAACTCTGTTCATGGATGAAATATCAAATGGTTTGGACAGCTCAACTGCGTTCCAGATAGTGGCATGTCTCCAACAGTTGGCGCATATAGGTGAAGCCACCATATTGATTTCACTTCTTCAGCCTGCACCAGAAACGTTTGAGCTTTTTGACGATGTGATTCTAATGGGGGAAGGAAAGATAATTTACCATGCTCCACGAGCTGATATCTGCAGATTCTTTGAAGATTGTGGATTTAAGTGTCCAGAGAAGAAAGGCGTTGCTGACTTCCTCCAAGAGGTGTGGGAGTAAAATTGACCAGTTTCTTATCCATTTGATGGAAAACCTCATCATTTACATGTTTCTGCAACAGGTTATCTCTAGAAAAGATCAAGAACAATATTGGTGCCACAGTGGCAAGCCCTACAGTTATATGTCTATTGATTCATTCAATAAAAAGTTTCAAGAATCAAGTCTTGGATTGCTGGTAAAGGAAGAACTCTCAAAGCCGTTAAATAAATCTCAGAGTCGCAAGGATGGTTTATGTTTTAGAAAATACTCAGTTACTCACTGGGTAAATGGGAGATGCTTAAAGCTTGCTCGAGGAGAGAATTTCTTGTGATGAAACGAAATTCTTTATTTTATTTGTTCAAATCTGGACTGGTACATTCCTTCACCCTGCCAAGGTTTCCTTATCTTTTACTACTGTTTGCTAACCTTTATCTTCATGCAGTTAGTTTTCAATGCATTAGTCACAATGACCGTTTTTCTACAAGCTGGAGCTACAATGGATGCTTCTCATGGGAATTTATCTTATGGGTTCTCTGTTCAATACTCTCTTTAGATTTCTTGCTGATGGAATTCCAGAACTCACTTTTACTCTCTCAAGATTGGGAGTGTTCCGCAAACATAAAGATTTATACTTCTATCCTGCTTGGGCATATGTGATTCCTTCAATTATCTTAAAGATACCTCTTTCGGTTCTGGATTCATTCCTTTGGACATTACTGACATATTATGTCATTGGTTACAGCCCCGAGGTCGGAAGGTAAATAATTTCCTTTTTCTTCAAGATACCTTCAGCAATAAGTCCTAATCCAATTGAGTAAAATGCCTCTAACAGTAGGTGTTACTTTCCTTCAGGTTCTTTCGGCAGTTCCTTATCTTATTTACATTCCAACTTTCGTGTGTATCAATGTTTCGTGCTATAGCTGCAATCTTTCACACATTTGTTGCTTCCTCAAACATTGGATCTATTTCAGTTTTGGCTCTCTCATTATTTGGGGGCTTTGTTATTCCAAAATGTAAGTTTTCAGTGACTTTCTTTTATCAAGATCTGCTTCTACAGGACTGTACTATTATTTATAGGCTTATAGCTATATGCATTCATAGATCCACCAAGCATGAATCTGGTAAATTACGTAGATAAGTCGTTTGGGCGCCCTTATTTGTGACTTGTAAGCAATTTTAGTGTTGATTTTATCCATACACTTCTGGGGATCAGTAGGCATCAAGTGTAGGACTAGTTTACACAGACTATTTATATTAGTGCTGTATCTTTCAGCATCCATGCCTGCTTGGCTGGAATGGGGATTCTGGCTTTCTCCATTGTCATATGCTGAGATTGGTGTGACTGCAAATGAATTTTTTGCTCCACGGTGGAGAAAGGTAATAATATCTCGGAAATCTTTGACATTTTAGCAACTCTAGTTTGCTGATCCGCCTCATTGTTTGCAATAGTTAATCTCTGGCAACACCACGGCTGGGGAACAAGTGTTAGACGTCCGTGGATTGAATTTTGGTATGCACTCTTACTGGATAGCTTTTGGGGCTTTAATTGGGTTTATATTGTTCTTCAGTGTCCTCTACGCATTGGCCCTAACATACCGGAATAGTAAGTTCACAAATAACATTACAAAATACTTTGCAAGTGTTATTCAACTATAATACTGAGAACATTATCTCCTATGATAAGATCCACAAAAGTCCCCTGCTATAGTCTCTCATTGGAAGAACTCCCAGCTCCCAAAAGAGGATTTTAAACCCTGCCTTGAAATAATGTCCCAAGCTAAAACAGGTATCACTTTTTATCATCTAATCCAACTGTTTTAATTGTTAATTGGCCAGTGACTGCCAATGCCATCCCTTGTGACAAGATATCTTTTCACATTTTTTGGTCTGTTTTCACAGGAAAAATTATCTTGCCTTTCACGCCCCTCACTGTCACTTTTCAAAATTTGCAGTATTATATTGAGACTCCTCAGGTAAACATTGTTTAAGATCAGCATTGATGTTTTGAAATACTTAAATTCTCAAACAGAACACTAGTGACATTTGACTCACGTTTGTCGTCGGGAAAGAAGCGGCAGCTTCTTTCTGATATTACAGGTGCATTGAAGCCCGGAGTTCTCACATCTCTGATGGGCGTCAGTGGAGCAGGGAAAACGACTCTGCTTGATGTCCTTTCTGGAAGGAAAACACGTGGTATCATCAAAGGAGTGATAAAAGTAGGCGGGTACCAGAAGGTTCAAGAAAAGTTTGCGCGAGTCTCAGGTTACTGTGAACAGTTTGATATTCATTCTCCTAATATAACAGTGGAAGTCTTTGAAATATTCTGCTTGGCTTCGACTCCCCTACAACATCGATTCAAAGACCAAGAACGTAAGTAATCACTCTCAATAAGAATATAAAACAAGACAATGGCAGCAATTCTTCTGACTATACTCTGGTCCTGGTGTCAGGAACTTGTCAGTGAAGTCCTAGAGACAGTGGAGCTTGATGATATTAAAGATTCCATGGTGGGACTTCCTGGAATTAGTGGTTTATCCACAGAACAACGCAAGAGGCTGACCATTGCCGTGGAGCTTGTTGCTAACCCTTCCATCATATTTATGGATGAACCTACCACAGGACTGGACGCAAGAGCCGCCGCCATTGTCATGAGAGCTGTGAAAAATGTTGCTGAGACTGGGAGAACAGTTGTTTGCACGATTCACCAGCCGAGCATAGATATCTTTGAGTCATTTGATGAGGTAAAATAGCTGAAATCGTTGATTTAACCACACAAATTAAACTTTGATGCCAAACTGCGTCCTATTCTCTTAATTGCAGCTGATCCTGATGAAAAATGGGGGACAGCTTATCTACTATGGTCCTCTTGGAGAACATTCAAGCAAGGTTATTGAATACTTTGAGGTCAGTTTACCGTGCTGTACTGGTTTCGTCTAGGATGGGTTTTTGTTTCAACAAATAATTTTTGGAGTACTATATATTGACAGAGCATTCCTGGAGTTCCAAAGATCCACAAGAACTGTAATCCGGCCACTTGGATGTTGGACATTACTTGTAAATCTTCAGAGGAAAAACTTGGAATGGATTTTGCACAAGCATACAAGGATTCTAATCTGTATAAGTAAGCCTTAGTGCAATCCTTGTAATGCCTGTGTGCATAAAAATTATTGTTCTCAGTTCTCACTGCTGGTTGTTCGCTCTTTTCTTGCAGGGAGAACAAAATGGTGGTTGAGCAATTGAGTTCTGCGTCTCAGGGATCAGCTGCATTGAGCTTTCCTTCACGTTTCTCACAAACAGGTTGGGGGCAACTAAAGGCTTGCCTTTGGAAACAACATATCTCGTATTGGAGAAACCCTTCTCACAATCTTACTCGAATAGTCTTCATATTTATCAACTCTACGTTATGTGGCCTTCTCTTCTGGCAAAAGGCTAAGGACATGTAAGTCTCCACTCCCTATTTCGAAATATGATTGTGTGCAATTAAATTGTGGAAACATAGGTTTTTTTTCAGGTCGTTTAGCTCGAACTATAGTGATCTGACTTAGATTCAGTAAACATAATTTCTCGTATTTAGAAAGGAATGCTGTCTATTTAATAGAATTTATAGTTTGTTGATGATGTGCGAAACAGCATAATATGACAAAAAGTTTAGGTTCCAAAAATTCCTTTTTATTTACTGAATCTCATATATTTGCAATAGGGAAAGAGGATCAGTAACAAAAGGTTCCTAAAACATGTTGTTTAATAAATGTACAAAACCTTTGTCTGATAATGTATGTTTGTAACTCTCCATCAATACCACCAAAATTTCACAGATCAAGAGACGTATTATAATCAATCTGAGTTTCACTTAATTTGCAGAAATAATCAGCAAGATCTCTTCAGCATATTTGGCTCAATGTACATTCTAGTAATCTTTTCGGGAATAAATAACTGTGCGACAGTGATGAACTTCATTGCAACAGAACGCAATGTTTTCTACCGTGAAAGATTTGCGCGGATGTACTCCTCATGGGCGTATTCATTTTCTCAGGTTAAAAATGTTTCCATTAATTCTTGGGTTTTGTAGATTTTTAAGAAATACATCTTATAGCCAACAGCTTACGCCACTGGCAAAATTTGTCTCTAGATGATCGAGTTATGTAATGTTTTGCAGGTCCTAGTTGAGGTTCCATACTCACTACTCCAGTCCCTCCTATGTACGATAATTGTATATCCTATGATCGGCTACCAAATATCCGTTTACAAAATAATTTGGAGCTTATACAGCATGTTCTGCTCGTTGCTCATCTTCAACTACTGTGGGATGCTTATGGTTGCTTTGACGCCTAACATTCACTTGGCATTGAATCTACGCACATCTTTTTTCTCCGTGGTAAATCTATTTGCAGGCTTCGTCATTCCAAAACAGGTAAGCCCCTTTCTCTCTCATGCCGTTTTTACATATAGCCAAAACGCAGCTGCATTGTGTGCAAATGATAACTGTATATCATTTACATAAAGAAAGAAATTTGTGTGCCATGGTTTGAAATCAAGTTTCAGACTTCTGAACATGAAATATGTATCTTTCTCAACAGAAAATCCCAAAATGGTGGATATGGATGTACTACTTGAGCCCGACATCATGGATGTTGGAAGGATTACTGAGTTCACAGTATGGAGATGTCGAAAAGGAGATAACAGTATTTGGAGAGGAGAAGAAGAAGAGAGTTTCAGCTTTCTTGGAGGATTACTTCGGTTACAGACACGATTCATTGGCTGTTGTAGCGTTTGTTCTCATCGCTTTTCCCATTATGCTGGCCTCTCTTTTTGCCTTCTTCATGAGCAAACTCAATTTCCAAAAGCAATAGTTCATGGTTTCATAACCATAACCGTTCTCTGTGCTTACTTTCCATCGGCTTTTCTTTTTCATCGTCAAGAAAGGTTCTCTTTTGTTACCTAAGAGTTCAGTTAGTCGAGTTTATTAGATATCATCATTTTCTTTATAATTATTATTGTTGTTTAGTTCAAACCTCATTTGTTATTTGTTGACTAAATCAAATAGTCAATATCTCCTTTTATTGAGTTAAATTATAATTTACAACCAAATTATTTTGGTTTATTGTTTTGTAATATAAAAATCATAATGATTTTTAGTGCAGAATCAATTCTCATTAAAATGCAGTAACCTCTTTATAAACTCATATATTGATCATTAAGAAAAATGGTTGAAAATGATGATAATGAAAAGAGAAAAAGTAAAACAAACATTTGGTTTTCTCATTCTAATAGTGTAAAAATACACATAAAATCTCTCATATGTTGAGTTTGAGAGTTCAACGTGTAAAAGCGTTCGTTGGATTATGTTCTTCGGTTGTGCAAGACAGAATAGTTGCAGTTGTATCATGGAAATCGGAACACCATGCAACCGTCACACTACGAACGTTTTCAGAATTAAGGAAAGAGTGTCTCGTCTTTGCAAATCGAGTCTTTCCAAAATTCTTGTATCGGTATTTTATATTTTATTATATGTAATTTTCACACTTATTCAGTTGCCCATATTGTAGAAAATCGCGTTCTAACAATCTTAATTCTAAAAAATTTCGTTAGTCTCACGATTGTAATTACAATAATTACAATCTTAATTCTGAAAATTTCGTTATGTTTATTAGACTAACAAAACTGATAATTTTGTGAAGTATTTATGTCATAAGAACAACAATTTGGATGTGCGATAATTTTTTGTTCACTTTTAGTATACTTTTTCGGATTTGCAATTGTGCCAAACGAAAAAAAAAAGTATCAATAAAATAAAAATGTTAACAATAACGTTTATGATGGTAACAAATATAGTGAATCGATACTCCAAATTGGGAGCGGTCTACCACTAATGACCTTGTTTGTAATATGGATGGAATTTTGATGTTTATTTTAATGTCCGAATCCTATTGAATTAGAGATAATATTGACTATGAGTCTTGTGAGTCGACGCACCAATTTCGTATTGGTAGTGGTCTACCACAGGTAAATACACATTCCATGAAGGGACAAAAACGAACCCTTAGAGAACGGGTATATTTACTATTATATTGCATGTTTGTATCTTAGATATGTTTATTAGATATGATCATTTTCTTTATTAAATAATACAAATCTTTAATATATTATTTGAAAAATATTTTAATAAAATACTAATTTGATGTGTTATTAACAAAAATATCATGATTACTATCATTATAATGAGTTTTAAATAAATTTATATTTAAGTTATTAAAATAATTACAATATATGTCATTGATATTAATTTGGTTAGAAAATTAATATATTTTATTAAACTAACTAAAAAATACTATTAAATTCGTAAAAAATAATTAGTTTTTTTAAATTTACATATATAAAAATTAATATTAAAATTAATATTAAATAAAAATTAAAATTATATAATATTATTTATTAATAAATATCAATTAAATATTTATATAATTCTAGTAATTTTTAAAAAAATCAATACAAATAGTTTGCGAAAAAAAGAAGAAGTAAAATTGGTCCAAAGGCAACTAGTTTAGTCAAAATTGACTGTCTAATAGCAACATGTCTGTCCCACAATCTTTTACATATGAGGAAAGTTCTTCAGAGACGGCTTTGGTTTTTGTTGTTTCTTCAAGAACATTGTTTTTGGTCAAAGTGTTGTTTTGGACGTAATCAGAGTAATACCAACCGAATCATTTGTTTATTTTTCAACTCTCATCCAATTGTTTATTCAGTTGCTCCATGCGTGAAACCTCATCGAGGGTTGGGCCTGGGCCCAAGCAAAGTAAGCCCGTGCTTGCGGTCCTCAATGTTAATATAAAAAATCAGCTCTTATTTCAAAAGTACTTTTAGCACAAATGGTAAATAAAAGTAAATTGTTTCCTTGAGTTCTTCAGTTCGAGTTTTTCTAACAACAAAATTTTTTAAAAATTAGAACGACCCAATTTTTTTGTAGTATAAAACGACCCATTTTTTTTTGCTTGCGGCCCTATTAAATTCAGGGGCGGCTCAAGCCCATTGGTTTTGATCATTATTGTTTTTGTGCAAGCAAAGTTTCTTCTCTAACTTCTAATAGAGAGTCCTTTTGGAATAATGACAATGCCTGAAACAGGTGTAGATGCTGATGAAGAGAAGCTTCTGTCTCAATAGCATGCTATTGAGAGATTACCAACATTTGAAAGGATCAAATCTGATTTGTTCTGCAAAAGAGATGAAATGAGTAGAGCAAGAAGACGACGAGTCATGGATGTTTCTAAACTTGATGATCTTGATAGACATGTCTTTATTGATGAGCTCATTCGAGATGTTGAGAATGATAATCTTCGCTTACTGCAGAAAATTAAGAAGAGAATCGATGAGTAAGTCATGCTTTTAGATTTCGTTTGTTCTTTGGAATGATTAAAAGAGAACAACATTGTTGTTTATACATTAGAAATGTAAAATGCTACAAGTTTCGTGTGTGTGTTTTGAAGGGTTGGGATCGTTTTACCGACGATTGAAGTGAGGTTTAGTGATCTTTTTGTGGAAGCAGAGTGTGAAGTAGTTTATGGAAAGCCAATCCCAACTCTTTGGAATGCTATTGCAAGCAGATTATCTGTAAGTTTCACTCAATAGCTCTTTTTGTATTGCTTCTGAGATTGATTGAGTCCTTATAATGGTGAGTTTATACAGAGATTCATGTGTTCAAAGCAAGAAAAGAAGATAAACATCTTGAAAGGTGTCAGTGGCATCATAAGGCCTAAAAGGTAAATTCTTGAAGCATTGGTTTCATTTCAAGAATGATCAGTTTTCATCTCAAGATATCGGTGTTTTCTGGCAGAATGACATTGTTGCTTGGTCCTCCTGGTTGTGGTAAAACCACTCTACTACTCTCACTATCTGCAAGACTCAACCCTTCTTTAAAGGTCAATTGCTTTGTTTATTGAAATTTGTATACTTTGTTCAGAAATCATAAGAGTTGCTTCCGCTTTAACAGACTAGAGGAGAAGTAAGTTACAACGGTCACTTGTTCTCGGAGTTTGTTCCTGAGAAAACATCCAGTTATGTAAGTCAAAACGACCTGCACATTCCAGAGCTTAGTGTAAGAGAGACACTTGATTTTTCGGGATGTTTTCAAGGCACGAGAAACCGTTTAGGTAAGGACAATGACTATTCTTTATGTTTCTTCTTTTGCCTTAGATCTTTTTGCATTGAACTTGATTGAGCTTTGAAAACAACAATTCTAATGTTTTTCTACTCAACAGAAATGATGAAAGAGATAAGTAGAAGAGAGAAACTGAAAGGAATAGTTCCTGATCTTGATGTAGATGCATACATGAAGGTATAAACAAAACTGTTGATACTATATAATATCATTTCTTTGAGAGTTTCACACAAGAAAACAATCTCAGAATTCGATTTTTGTTTCTCATGACAGGCAACTTCGATTGAAGGTTCAAAAACTAATCTTCAAACCGACTATATCCTAAAGGTATGAATGATGCCTTCAGAAGTTTTCTCATGTTCTTATCAAAAGTTAGTTAACGAATATGGTTTTTGTTTTTTTTACTGCAGATCTTAGGACTCAATATATGTGCAACTACACGCGTTGGAGATGCTTCGAGACCGGGAATATCTGGTGGCCAAAAGAGAAGGTTAACTACAGGTACAGTTAAAGATTCAACATTGTGGTTTAGGATCTTCCAAACAAAATTCTAATATTTGGTATATAATCACCAGGTGAGACAATTGTAGGTCCAATCAAAACGTTGTTCATGGATGAAATATCAAATGGTTTGGATAGCTCAACTACATTTCAGATACTATCATGTCTCCAACAGTTTGCACTTGTGTCCGAAGGAACCGTACTGGTTTCATTGCTTCAGCCTGCACCAGAAACTTTTGAGCTTTTCGACGATGTGATTCTTATGGGAGAAGGAAAGATAATCTATCATGGTCCGCGAGATTATATATGTAGATTCTTCAATGATTGTGGATTTAAATGTCCAAATAGAAAATCTGTTGCTGAATTCCTTCAGGAGGTATGAATATGATGTTTATGATACTCTGGTCATTTTCGTATCTGCAGGTCTGAAAATTTGTTGATCATTGTGCTGCAGGTTATCTCAAGGAAAGATCAAGAACAGTATTGGTGTCACATAGACAAACCATATTGTTATGTATCCATTGACTCATTTATTGAGAAATTTAAAAAGTCTGATCTTGGATTACAGCTTCATGACAAACTCTCCAAGAAATATGACAAGTCTCAGACTCAAAAAGATGCCTTATGCTATAGAAAATACTCACTTAGTAACTGGGAGATGCTAAAAGCTTGCTCAAGAAGAGAATTTCTTCTTATGAAACGAAACTCTTTCGTTTACATATTCAAATCTGGACTCGTAAGTTCTTTTATTTGTTTATCTACTTTGCTTATTAAGCTTACTTGTTTTCACCAATACATTGTAGACCCTTTTACCTTTTTTTCTGCAGTTGATTTTCATTGGAGCCATTGCAATGACCGTTTATCTGCAAACTGGTTCTACAAGAGATGCTATTCATGCTAACTATCTTATGGGTTTTTTGTTCTTTTCTCTCTTTAAACTTCTTGCTGATGGACTTCCAGAACTCACACTAACAATCTCAAGAATTGCGGTTTTCTGCAAGCAAAAGGAGTTAAGCTTTTATCCTGCTTGGGCATATGCAATTCCTTCAGCCATTTTAAAGATACCGATTTCATTTCTCGAATCATTCCTCTGGACATTGTTGACATATTATGTCATTGGTTACAGTCCTGAGATTGGCAGGTTCATTCGCCAATTCTTGATCTTCTTTGCTTTACACCTTTCATGTATATCGATGTTTCGTGCTATAGCTGCCATTTTTCAAGATTTTGTTGTTGCCACAACCTTTGGAACCATATCTGTAATGCTTCTCTCAGTATTCGGAGGTTTCATTGTTCGAAAACGTAAGTTTTTGTTACTTTGAATTAGAAGTCTCTGAATTCGGATAAGTCATTGCAAGGGTGCCCTGTTGTTTTTCAGCCTCTATGCCTTCTTGGCTTGAGTGGGGATTCTGGTTTTCTCCATTGTCATATGCTGAGATTGGTCTGACCGCAAATGAGTTTTTTGCTCCACGGTGGAGGAAGGTAAAAAGACTTTCACATTTTCTTAGCAAAGTTTTTAGTTCATCATTGATCCTTATCATCTTTCTGTTACCATTAGACAACATCTACAAACAGAACTTTGGGGGAACAAGTTCTAGATGCTCGCGGATTGAACTTTGGCAATCAATCTTACTGGACTGCATTTGGTGCTTTGATTGGCTTCACACTCTTGTTCAATACTGTTTTTGCACTAGCCTTGACTTTTCTAAAGAGTAAGTTCACAAGAGAAACAGATATATAGCTTAGATGTGACTTAATAAAGTCAAGAAGCAAAACTAAAGATTGATTTTCTGATGTTTTATAGCTTCACAGAGGTCTCGCCCGATTATTTCTGGTGAGGAGAAGAATCAAAGTTCAGAAAAAGACTATAAGTCAGGTTCTAAAAATGCAGTGCCTTTTGAGCCCTTAACCTTCACATTTGAGGACGTGAGATATTATGTAGAGACCCCTCAGGTAAAATGAGAGTTTACAAGTTTTCTTGAATCCACTAAACAGGAAAGTGAATTAAAAATGTGTAGTGTCTTGTTGTTTTGTGTTAAAGGGGAAGAAAGTGCAGCTTCTCGCTGACATTACAGGAGCATTCAAGCCCGGTGTTCTTACTGCACTAATGGGTGTGAGTGGAGCTGGTAAAACAACTCTTCTTGATGTTCTTTCCGGAAGGAAAACACGCGGTGACATTAAAGGAAAGATCCAAGTAGGTAGTTACATTAAGGTTCAAGAAACATTTGCACGGGTTTCAGGTTATTGCGAACAGTTTGATATTCATTCTCCCAACTTAACTGTCCAAGAATCATTGAAATACTCTGCTTGGCTTCGATTACCTTCTAACATAAACTCAGAAACAAAGCGCGTAAGTCAGGAAAAACAACTGAGTTCTTTCCTTCCTTTTAGCCAATTTGTTTGAGTATTTGCTTGAATTTTGCATTCAGGCAATAGTCAAGGAAGTTCTTGAGACGATTGAGCTCGAGGAGATTAAAGATTCAGTTGTAGGACTTGCTGGAATTAGCGGTTTAACAACAGAACAACGAAAAAGACTAACAATAGCTGTTGAGCTTGTTTCCAATCCTTCAATCATATTTATGGATGAACCAACCACAGGGTTAGATGCAAGAGCTGCTGCAATTGTAATGAGAGCTGTGAAGAACATTGCTGAGACTGGCAGAACCGTTGTTTGCACGATTCACCAGCCGGGCGTAGACATCTTTGAGGCATTTGATGAGGTAAAACTAGTGAAAAGTAGTAATTAAACATTCACCTCATTTAAGTCTGTTGATTACACTTCAACTGCAGCTCATTCTGATGAAAAATGGAGGAAAGATTATTTACTACGGACCACTTGGACAACATTCAAGCAAAGTTATTGAATACTTTCTGGTCAGTTTCTATATAATAACTTGATAAAGTATGGTTTCTTCTTTATTTACAACCAAAAACACAACTGCAGAGCATTCCTGGAGTTCCGAATATGAAAGAAAACTCTAATCCAGCCACTTGGATACTAGACATTACTTTTAAATCATCAGAAGACAAACTTGGTGTTGATTTAGCACAAATGTACAAGGAATCAACTTTGTTTAAGTAAGTCTTCCAAACACTTTTGATGTTGTTTCCCCTGAAACTGTTATTGTCATAATCCTGTTTCTCTTTTCTCAGAGAGAACAAAATGGTAATTGAGCAAATGAGGTCTAAATCTTTAAGATCAGAAGGATTAATCTCTTCTTCTCAGTATGCTCAAACGGGTTGGGAACAATTCAAAGCATGTCTCTGGAAACAACATCTCTCTTATTGGAGAAACCCTTCATACAATCTCACTCGCATCGTCTTCATGTGTCTTACTTCTTTGCTCATTGGCATTCTCTTCTTGCAAAAAGCTAAGGAGATGTTCGTCTCTTCCCCCATCTTTCTCTTCTTATAGGATTTTCCTTAAGATCAAAAAGAAGATTGTTGTTACTAAAACCTTTGTTTACTTCACTTCTCCGCAGAAACAATCAGCAAGATCTTTTCAACATATTTGGCTCAATGTTCACGGTGGTTCTCTTCTCTGGAATAAATAATTGCTCAACAGTATTGTTCTGCGTTGCAACAGAACGAAATGTATTCTACAGCGAAAGATTTGCTCGTATGTATACCTCATTGGCGTATTCCCTTGCTCAGGTCATTAACATTTTTTAACAACAAAACTCAACCGTTTGAATTGAAATAAAGTCTTAAACTTTTTCTTTTTTTTCTTACAGGTTTTGGTTGAAATTCCATATTCATTATTCCAATCTATGGTATATGTGATAATCGTATATCCTATGGTTGGCTATCAAAGGTCAATCTACAAAGTGTTTTGGAGCTTCTATACAATGTTTTGCTCCTTGCTCCTCTTCAACTATTTCGGTATGGTTTTAGTCGTTGTGACCCCAAACATTCACGTAGCTTTTACTCTCCGTTCGTCCTTTTACTCCATCGTCAATCTCTTTGCTGGCTATGTCATGCCAAAACCAGTAAGTCCTTTAGTCTCTAAATTATGATTTCCAAGAAGAAAACGAAAATCAATTTTTGGGAGTTTTGTTGGATATACAGAGTATTCCGAGATGGTGGATTTGGATGTATTACTTGAGCCCGACGTCATGGGTTTTGAATGGATTGCTCACATCGCAGTATGGAGATATGGAGAAAGAGATATTAGCATTTGGAGAGAAGAAGAAAGTTACAGATTTCTTGGAAGATTATTTTGGTTACAGATATGACTCTTTGTCTCTTGTAGCTATTGTTCTTATTGCTTTCCCCATTCTCTTTGCATCGCTTTTCGCATTCTTCATCGCTAAACTCAATTTCCAAAATAAGTGATTTTGTAATCTTTCGTTAGCAAACTCAAGTTCACAGGTTCTGTAACAAAAACATCACAGCAGCTGTAAGAAAATGAAACCTTCCAAAATTGGCAAAGAAACTTTTACAATTGTGCATAAATACAAGAAATAAGGAAGTGACTCTCTCACATGACCAAAAATTTAGGAAGATGATGAGAAAAATCAAATCCTAGACAATCATAAACATAAGAAGGATTTGAGTTTTTTTTCTCTCTTCTCTTTCCATGTTAAAAACAACAGTTTTGTTGGAAAAATACATTTCAGGATGGTTCGAACTCAGGTCTTGTACGAGAGACACTTCTCGAAGTTGATCAGGAAGATAAATCTAACGTACCTACAGGCTACAAGAAAAAGAACCTTAATATCTATTGAACATTCACTTTGATACAAGCAGAGTAGTTCTCTTATGCATAAACTTGTGAAGCACCAAGAAACTTACCTCGGATTCTGCCGATGGTGTGGAACAGAAGAATCGTAGGACTGGTTCAGGCTTTGTTTAGCTGATTCTTGAAGAGAATGGTAAAGAAGAAAAATCCTAAGTGTTCATGGCGATTAGCTCATCCAGCATGCATTGTCTTATATTAATGACCATTGATTTGTTATAAGGTGATGAGATGTCACAACACTGGCGGCGGGGCGGATTCATCTGGCATTTTATTTCAGATAACAGAATGGTGAATTCGGGCCAAAGTGAACTGAGAAGAAAAGAGTATTTTTAATTGATACCTCTTCAACATTAAGTTCCAGCTTACGAGACAGAACTCGGATGTGTTGTAGACGCTTAACAGCTTCTGCTCTGTGGCAATTTCGGACACTATGCAGGATATAGTTACTCCATGTTCCCTCAGCTCCATCTGATCCTACAGTGTCCAGGAAAAAGACGAGCGGTCTCCCACATGGATCCCTGGAATAGTCTCTGGTACTGAACATGTAGTTGCTTTGAACCCCTGACCCTCTCCTCCATGTAGAAAATGTCTTTTGCAGTGTGAGAAGATCCGGGAGGAGTTTATTGCCTTCATAAACTTGAACCGCATAACCCCACACAACAGAAACCGTCAATTCGTTTAAAGAATCATAACACACACTCTGCTGCAAGATCCTTGCAGAATCTAGACTTGCAGCCCTGATAAGATGAGCCACTGACTCTGTCCGGTTCTTTTTTGGAAAGAATGGATCAACTGCGTCCAAGTGATGAAGGGATACTAATGGAGATAAGGGGTGTGCACAGAGCAGTCCAAATAGGTTCCCTCTTACATCGATCTATGAAAAAAGAGCACATATATAATACATATTCAGAATCATGGTAAACAATTTTGAATTATCTAGAAAATATTGCAACTTCAAAGATCTGAGAGTACTAGAAAGGAACATACAACCTCACTTCCAAACAAGGCAAGTACACTAATGCTTGGTCATTAAGCTAAAACTTTTCAAATACAGTAATTTCTTGTTCAGCAATCGGCATCAATGTCACCGATTCACTGTGAACTATCAACTTGTCATTTCCAGTAAATCAAATTCAAGATTTCTGCAAATAATTTAGAAAAATTCAAATGTTTGCGGAGATGCCTCCATTTATTGTTTACCTGATGAAATCCAGGTTCGTGAGTTAATGTAACACCAAGCTCAGCCAAGCAGGAGAAGATCCTGGAGTCGCTTCCATACATGTGCGAATACCTCATCAAACAAGAATCCAGAACCTTGGCCAGAACTTTCCCAAGCGAAGAACTGATGGCGAATCCTCCACCACCAAACGCCATATCAAACGAATACCTCACGTTCTGATCATAGAACTCCGAATTACTTCCGACGTAATACCACTTACGGTGATCGTACTTCGACAAAACTGTCACTAGATTGTCTACGAAGAACACAGTATCATCATCGCCGAAAACGAACCACCGCACGTCTTTATCTCCTCGATCCACCGTCTCCTTAACCACTCGAGCCACACGGATCGCCGATCGGAGACCACCAGGAAAATTATAGGGGAACCTAGAGACGTCTTTAGAGACAATTACGGGAGGGAGACTGAGATCGGGCTCAAATCCACCGCGATCGAGAAATACGACTGCACGTGTGGACTCGGGGGAGTACCACAGACGAACATAAGAGCTGCGGCGGAGCCAGGAGTCGTGAGAGGCGGCGATCGAGAAGAGTAAGTGACGGCGTCGGGTGGAGAATACAGACAAGGATCGAGCGAACGATGAAATTTGCTCACGGCGGAAACCGCCGCCGTAGGAAAAGAAGATGTAGATGATGAAACAAAAGCTGAACAACAAGAAGATGTTTCTGATGCGCGTAGAAATCAGAGTCGGAGATTTGCTCGGAAAGAGCATTTCAGGTGAGAGAGAATCAAGTCTAGAGAGAGAAGGATCAGGTCGTCTCTTACGTCTCGTCTGGTTCATTCTAACTTTTCTTTTCTCTCTGCAGAGTCGTCGACGATTAAGTTTCTCGGAAGCTAAAAGGCGAAACCGTCCCTTTCGGGTTAATTGTGTATTCGGTTTATTTGGGGTCGGAAATTTCTGCCCGAGTCCAATCGTCGATCGGGTAATTGAACCGGAGACTGTGTTTCTGCATCACCTTTTATGGATATTAGTTTATTCATAGTGTTGGAAAAAAGGTTAAAACGTAGTAGGTTTCCGGAACCAGACAAGACAACGGTTTTTTTATGGACGTGTTGTTGTTTGGTCTAAGATAAAATAGTTTTTTATGCACGGAAGTCTAAGTTGGTCTGGGAATTGGATAATTTAGACTTGGCATTTTTTTAACTAAAATATGGATTTTATTTTGGAGTAAAAGAGAATTAAATCTTCCAAAACCATATACATTGGTATACTATTTGGTATATATCGCAAATAAGGAAGATAAAATTTTCAACAACAAAAAAATGTTAACCGAACGAAAAGCTGAAAAGTGGATACTTTATTTATGATTTTTATTTTATGGGTTCTATCGAATGAAACGCACCGTTTCATTTTCTCCCTTTTCTTTTCTCTGCAACTACGAGCGAGATTTCCGGCGTCCTCTTCGACGTCGGTTTTTCTTCAACAAGCACCATCGATCTTGTTTTCTCTTCTTCACGAGGAGTGATGGCCGTCGATCTTCGGCGGTTTTATCATCTTATTTCTTCTTTATATTGTACAACAAAAATTTTCCCTTCCTATAAATCTTGAAAATCCACCCGAAAATATCCGACAATCTCTCTAAACAAATGCAAAAAATTTCTCTGGGGATTTCGGAACCGGGAATTTCCTTGCCTCCGGAGATTTGTACTCAAGCCGTTCACGAAATCAGATTCTCCTTAATTGCGTCTCCAGAAAATCCTCGGAAGCAAAACCTCCGGGCTCTTCTCACCACTCTGCCTCGGCTCTGGAGCGTCGGCGAGGTCATCGTGTCCCGTATTCTTGACGGGAACAAAGTCCAATTTTTGTTTCAGACTGAGGAGAGCCTGATAAATGTCCTCCGGCGTAGTCCTCGGAGTTTCAATGATTGGATGCTCTACCTCCACAAATGGTCGCCAGGGATCACAGATGCCGACATGAAATTCATTCCCTTTTGGGTACAAATCAGAGGCATCCCGTTACAGTTCCTTACTTACCAAATGATCATTTGCATCGGCGGCAATCTCGGTACGATACTTGAATCCGACTTCAACGCCGATGGTGTGCACCGGGTTGAATTTGTCCGTGTGCGAATACTCTTCCACATCGATTCACCATTAAATTTCCAACGCATCTTCAAGTTTGGGGATGAAGAAGTCGTGCTCCGATTTCGCTATGAGAAGTTAAGAAATTTTTGCACACTCTGTTGATTAATCACCCACGATAAGGGTGAGTGTACTCTCGGCGTTTTACCCCCTCCGCCAGAAGATTCCGACGATTCAGAGGATGGTCACGATCTCCCTCCACCAGGATCATCCCACAACTTTGGGTTTGAACCGGCTTCTAATGTCTTCTCCGGCGACGACAATTGCCTCCCCGATGCCAAACGGCGTAAAGAAACTCCGTCAATGAACCATGGTACGTTTTCTCAAACCGTACCGGTTAGAGGGGATTTTGAATGGTTTAAGACAGTGTGGAATTTATACCAGCCTAGTAAATGTTGTCGGTTATCCTGGGTTTATTACTTTAAATTAAAAATGCTGGTTACGCGAGGCGGTTATGCTAAAATCAATTTTAGTAATTGGTTTAAGCGATTTGTTTGGTCCAAACCGAAATTCAAGGTCTCTGGATCTGGTTTTCAGAAATTGCATTTTCATAAGCAGGTTGAATGGATTATCTGGGTTAAGTGGCAAAGATGGAACAAAAAATTATCAGTATGGGTCTTTTGGAGTTTAGCATTCAGAAATTCAGTCATTTTTGGATATTTGATTATGAGGTTCTACACACATGTTAAGAATTCATTTGGTTTTGTTTTTACAAAAGGTGAGGGTTCGGTGGACCATAACCCACCGGGAACTGGATGAATGTAGCGTTTTGGAACTGTCAAGGTCTGGGAGGGTCTTTGACAGTTCGACGCCTAAAGGAAATAACGTTTGCTTATTCCCCGGACTTACTCTTCCTTGTAGAAACTAAAAACTCTAATGATGTAATTCATGATGTAGCCGCTATTTTAAATTATCCTTGTGTACTATGTATCCCTCCAAAAGGAAAAGGAGGATGTTTAGCATTATTATGGAAACGATCTGTAGATTTGGTTATTGTCAGTGCTGATGAAAGACTACTTGATTGTAAAATTAATGATGCTGGATTCGGTTTCTTTCTGTCTTGTATTTATGGCCATCCTAATCGTAAATTCAGACATAATCTTTGGGAAAGATTAGAAAGAATCAACCTATTGCGGAATAAACCTTGGCTGATGTGTGGCGATTTCAATGAAATCTTAAATATCAATGATAAGAGGGGAGGACCTATTCGAACAACATCGAGCCTGATAAACTTTAGAAAAATGATATCATCATGTAATATGTCTGATCTAAAATTCCATGGCAATAACATGACATCGGTTAGAAAAAGACATAATCATATGATTCATTGCTGGTTAGACAGGGCAATGGGAAATGACGAATGGAAAGCCATGTTCCCGGGTTCCTCTGTCAAATTTTTAGACTTAATAGATTCTGATCATCGACCTGGAATAATTAGGATTAGGAGGGAATCAGAATTCGGCGAACACAGATTTATATATGATCCAAGATGGATTCAAAAAGCAGATTTCGCGAATATAGTTAAGTCTTCATGGAATCAGCTACCACACACTCATAATTTGGCGTTATTGCAAAGATTACAAACATGTCGTCGGAAAATGGCTCAATGGAAAAGAGATTCATTTGTCACCGCAAAGCAGAGAATTAAAGAATTATCGACAGCTATTGATTCTGCCAATATAGAGATCCCGATGGACTATACAAAGATAGCTCTCTTAAGGAAAGAATTAGGAGTTGCATACGCTGACGAAGAACTGTATTGGAAAATTAAAAGCCGGAATCAATGGGTTTTAGAAGGTGATAGGAACACCAGATTTTTCCATGCGGTAACTAAAAATCGTCGTTCGACTAATAACATTAAGTCCATTAAAGATTCTTCAGGGGTTGACATCTTTGGAAATGAAGCAATTGCCTTTGAAGCTCAGAGATATTTTACGAAATTGTTTCAATCATCACATCCAAGGAATATGACTCAGGCAATCAACAATGTTACACCAGTAGTATCTGGACCTATGAATCATGACTTGATTCGACCGGTCACTAAAGAAGAGGTTCATGCAGCTGTATGTTCAATTGGTGCTAATAAAGCTCCAGGATCTGATGGATTATCGGTAGCCTTTTTTCAATAACACTAGGAGATGGTTGGCGAAGCAGTGTATCAGGAAGTGGTGAAGTTTTTTGATTCAGGATATCTGAATGTGGAGTTTAATCATACTAATATATGTCTTATCCCCAAGACAAAATGCCCTTCATCTATGGCAGACTTTCGACCAATATCACTTTGTACTGTATTCTACAAAGTAATCTCTAAGGTCTTAGTATTCCGCCTAAAAAAGATACTAGATCAGATCATTTCTGAAAATAAAGCAGCCTTCATTCCTGGCAGACTTATCACGGATAATATCCTTATTGTACATGAAGCCTTACACTCTTTACGAGTACAAAATACTTGCTCTTCATCATACATGGCAGTTAAAACAGACATCAGTAAAGCCTATGATCGTGTGGAATGGGATTTCTTGAGGAATGTTCTTATTCAGAAAGGCTTTTCTAGTAAATGGATTCATTGGATCATACATGTGTTACTACGGTATCCTATTCAGTATTGATAAATGGAAGCCCTTATGGTAAATTCTCGCCACAACGAGGACTACGACAAGGGGATCCATTGTCACCATATCTGTTTATCATTTGTGCTGATGTATTAAGCGCAATGCTACACAATATGGAAAATAGGGGATTAATCAAACCACTTCGCATCACACGTGGTGGACCCACAATTTCCCATTTATTTTTTGCGGATGATGCCCTCTTCTTCACAAGAACAGATCACGGTAATGTTCAAGCTCTCCAAACAATATTCCAAGAATACAGTAGAATATCTGGACAAAATATCAACATGGAGAAATCGTCAATTATTTTTGGTGAGAAGGTGTTCCAACATACGAGAAACAATATTCATTCTACTCTAGGTATTACTAACATTGGTGGAAGTGGAAAATATCTGGGTTTGCCGGAACAATTCAGCCGTAATTCAAGGCAGAGATTGCAATATGTGGTGGACAAAGTTAAATCTAGGATTTCTGGATGGCAAACGAGATTTCTCTCTACAGCTGGAAAGGAAATCTTGATTAAAGCAGTTGCTTTCGCTTTACCGGTTTACTCGATAAATGTGTTTAAATTACCGCAAACAATTTATCAGAAGATTAATCAATCACTGAATCAGTTCTGGTGGGAAAATACTTCGACACAACGGAAAACTGCATGGGTTTCTTGGAAAAAACTAGCAACACCAAAAACACATGGAGGTATAGGATTCCGAGATATTCAGAAATTTAATCAAGTACTATTAGCAAACTTATATTGGAAATTAATGGAGCGACCCACATGCTTGATTTCGAGGATTCTAAAAAGTCAATATTTCAAGTCTGGTGATTTCATGTCTGCCAATCTCAGTTCACGTTCATCTCTTGGATGACAGTCAATTTTATATGGACGACAATTACTTCAGACAGGTATTTTCAGAACTATTGGTACATGAACATCCATTTTAATTGGTGATTCAAATTGGCTACCAGTACATCCTACAAGGCCTCCACATCTACTTCCCTATACTAATCCTACATTACCGGTAAGTACTTTGATTGATAAGAATACTCTTCAATGGAATGAGGATGTTATTCATGATCTAATTGAGAAGGATGATCACCACCTTATTTTCAAGATGTTCATACCCCCGAATCTTTTAACGGATGGACATTTTTGGAAACATACTCTGGATGGTATATATAATGTAAAATCGGGATATCGACAAGCAGTTGAACAAGATATTCAGGAGGGGACTCCAATTAAGCCCATTCTTGCTAATCATCCAGATTTATCCAAACAGATTTGGCATTTAAAGATCCCTCCAAAGATAATACACTTTATTTAGAAATTATTATCCAAGGCATTACCAATTAGATCCCAGTTGTTTTGGAGAGGAATAATCCAAGACGAGTCTTGTCCGCGATGCGTAGACACTGGAGAAAACGAGGTTCACACCTTCTTCACATGTCTCTTTGCCTAAATGATTTGGAGAAGAATAGGTATTTCGACACAAATTATTTGTGATCAGGGTACGAACATCCATGAAAATATCAGATATTTATTGGCAAGTTATGAACAATTGCCCAATGATTCAACTCAAAATTTTTTACCATTTTTCACACTCTGGAGAATGTGGAAAACACGGAATGATTTGTGTTTTAATAACAAAGAGACATTTGTTGATCAACTTCTTGATAAGTGCTATGCTGATGTTCAAGAATGGATGGAGAATCGATGTACAGATGAATCAAAACCTCAAGATTCATCGAATCATCGACGAATACATTTTCATTGGTCACCACCACCGGCTACATGGGTCAAATGTAATTACGATGCCGCACACAGGTATGGATCCTTGCATTCAGGACTTGATTGGATAATACGCGACCACAATGGAGATTTTGTATTTGCTGGTATGGGGAAGTTTCACGGACGACATACTACTATTGAGTCCTAGGCTTCAGCATTAATATGGGCTTTACAAGCAACATGGTCAATAGGTTTTAAATATGTTATATTCAAAGGAGATAATCTCGGCTTATACAACATCATCAACAACCAACAATCTAATCATCAACTCCAACAATATATTCTTACTATACAACAATGGATGCTTCGATTTGATCGTATTGTTTTTCATCATAAGGCACGTCTTTGTAATCAGGTGGCGGATAATCTGGCGAAGTCTTCTATTAATTCTCCTGTACATTGGCAATTGTTTAATGTTTGTCCGTCTTTTATACGACATAATGTAAACGATGATATGCTACGATAATAAATTTTATTGAAGGCAAAAAAAAAAACGAAAAGCTGAAAAGTGGCGTCTCGTAAGGGAAAGGAAAATCAAGACTAGAAGTTGCTTCAAAGAGATACCGACGAGACTTCTTTACCCATCTGCATCTCGACTTGCCAAATTGATGTCTATTCGATTGATCATGTACCGGTCAATGAACTTAGGTCGTGTTTAAGGGAAAACATGTGTTAAATTATATCCATCATGTGTGGATGTCGAAGCAGCATCTATACTTTAACGCAAACTTTAATGAACTCTATTGGACGATGGAATGCTTGAAGGAAAAGAGAATCCTTTCAGATAGAGTTAAAAACAAAGTGTGCGGATTTAATTAAGATGGATAAAGAACTCAATTGAATGACTTAGCTTTAAGTTGGAATTGGAACACCTTCATCATCTCAAAAATTCTTTTGTTGATTTCTTAGCAAAAATATTCTGTGACAGACTAATAGGAACCTTCATTCGGAATAATATTTCTACTAGTCTAACTTAATTTAATATATGGTGCTTATTAACAAAACACAAATAAGAGTATGTGTGAGGGTTAACATGTTCATATCTCAATGTAAAACTTTATTCTCTTTGGATAAGACTGCTTAATCTTGAACACAACCAGTTTTGATCTTTCAATTCTGCAATTGTCTTCTACTTGATACTTGATTCCATTTCCCAACTCTCCATTTAAGTCTTCTCTTAAATTTGTGATTGGTAAAACACATACACCAAGAATGATTTGAAGAGACATGAAGGGGAGACAAGGAAAAGGCTTTGTAAACGCATTTGCAAGCTGAAACTAATCTGGTGACGAATTTCAATATCTTCAAACGCAATTACCTCTTTGCTAAAATCATAATCCACATCAGTATGTTTAGACATGAATCTTTACAAAGGTTAATATATGAACACAAAACAAATTGTCAGAGCAAACTAGCATGCTTAAGTTGAGAGATAACTGGTTAAATACTAAGTAACCAAAGAGGCTGAAATTGATAGGAGGTCATTTCTTCACCCACTATCATAAAATTACACATGCTTATGAATTTATAAGGATAAATCAACTTGTGAGATCATTGAAAAATGTAGAACCAATCCATATTGTTATAATATGCGAGGCATTTCCAGGATCAAAAGGCAGTGAATAAAGCAAGATGATCAGGATATACCACAACTAATTACTATTGCGTCATAAGCCATTATACCTGAAGAAACTGTTGATCGTAGATTTTTAGTCACACCGTTGTTTTAATCAACGGTTAAAAATATTGCGATGCAGTACGTATCATCTGACCGATACGTTGTAGATAGACGCGGTAGATAAATAAACAACAATCTACCACAACCAAATTTGTAAAAAACTACTGCTTACAAACGAAAATGATTATTACAATTATAGTTACATGATAATACCGAAAAACTTCGATTAATATTTTAAATACGAATTGGTTAAAAATTTTCAAAATAATAACTAATTTTCTCTAAATATAATACTTTTCCATTTCAAATTTACTACGTGTGATTAAAAAAAATTTGTTTCAATTTTTTTAATTCAATATATTTTTAGTACATATTATCGAATTTAACTTTTTATTTATAGGAGAGTGACTTGCACTTGCACTAGCAAACCTACCATATATAAAAGAGCACCCTTCTAAAATACCATTATTTTAATTTTTTATTTTAAATATATCACTAATTATTTATATTTTCAAAAATATCACAAATTTAATAGTTGGAATTGGAACTCTTCATCATCTCAGAAATTCTTTTGTTGATTTCTTAGCAAAAATAGTGAAAGTCCAAAAATACATTTTTCCCATGTAGATCGTGACAGAGTAATAGAAACCTTCATTCGGAATAATATTTCTACTAGTCTAACTTAATTTAACAAAAAACAAATAAGAGTAACGTTTTAACATGTTCATATCTCAGTGTAAAACTTTATTCTCTTTGGATAAGACTGCTTAATCTTGAACACAACCAGTATTGCTCTTTCAAATTCTGCGATTGTCTACTACTTGATACTCGATAGTTTATACAATTTCCCAAGTCTCCATTTAAGTCTCCTCTTAAACTTGTGATTGGTAAAATACATACACCAAGAATGATTTGAAGAGATATGAACGGGCGACAAGGAAAAGACTTTGTAAACGCATCTGCAAGCTGAAATTAAGCTGAAATGTGACGAATTTCAATATCTTCAAACGCAATTACCTCTTTGCTAAAGTCAGAATCCACATCAGTATATTTAGACATGAATCTTTCCATAGGTTAATATATGAACACAAAACCAGTTGTCACAGAGCAAATTAGCTTGCTTAAGTTAAGAGATAGCTGTTAAATACTCAGTAACCAAACAGGCTGAAATTGATGGGAGGTCATTTCTTCACCCACTTTCATAAAATTACATATGCTTATGAATTTATAAGGATAAATCAACTTCTGAGATCATTGAAAAATGTAGAACCAAACCATATTGTTATAATATGCGAGGTATTTCCAGGATCAAAAGGCAGTGAATAAAGCAAGATGATCAGGATATACCACAACTAATTACTATTGCGTCACAAGCTATTATACCTGAAGAAACTGTGTTAATCCCCCAGAATTGGTAATGGACGCCAAAACAATACAGTCAAAAATCTTCTACAATTTGGACAATTTTGTTACTTTTATGCTCAATGGAAAAGGAAGTCGTTAAATTAGGAAAGCTCTCTTCTTACACTTCTTCGATCATTGAGATCAAAAATACATAAATATTCCAATAAAAGACAAACTTTGTAAAAAGAAAAGCTTCAGTGAGTGTAACAAATTCAGATCATTGATCATTGCGTACAATAAACCTCACTGAAATCCGCTAAGATAAATTGTTTTATCATCATAAGATTATTCCCATGTAAGCCAAAGCAAGAAAAAAACCAGCAATTGAACAAAAAAGAGATTATTTTTGTCTACAAACCAATAAAAAGATTAGATTTTGGAAATGGAGTGTATGAAAGGGAATACTCAGACAGCCAAGGGTTACTCGTCAACTTTTGGGAGAAGAGCCCATATCTGAAACTCTAGTCCACACTTATTCTATCATCACCATAAACCCTAACACACTCAAAACATCACAATCTCTATAACAAAACCCAAACAGAAGAAAGGAGGAAAAGATCCTATAATTTGAAGAAGACGAAAAGCGTATAAATACACAAACTCACATAAACTCATCTGAGAATTAGGGTTTCCTTCTGCGGCTGCCATATCTCCACCACTTTTTAGGTTTCTTATAATTTATTCTGCACCATGGCCCAACTATATGGGCCGAATAGATAAACATACCGTCACTACTTGTTTTATATATTTTTTGGTTACTCTTCGATTTGGAGTAATGAATGTTTATCCTAAATAATAATATATTATTTAAAAAATATTTTTAAAAATAATGAGTAATATCCTAAAATAGCACATTTTAAAGTTTTTTTCCAAATCTAGCATCATAAATTTAAATTCCCAAAAATAGCACAAATACTTATATGAAAATACTTATTTATTCTAAATAAATTATACATAAACTTAAAGTATTGTATTTGGGTTCATTATTACTAATTTAGGGTTTAATTTTTTCTATTAAAATATATTTTTAATGCATTTTAATCTTAAATTTATGCTATTATTGAAAATTTAAACTAGTGATGCTATTTTTAGAACAAAAACTTAGAAAAGTGTTATTTTAAACATTTGCCCAAAAATAATTGAAAGATATAAATTTGTTAGGGCAATTGACTAAAATAGCACTATTTCAAGTTTTTTTTCCAAATATAGCACTAATCATTTAAATTTCTAAAAATAGCACAAATTTAATACTAAAATAATTGAAAACTTATTCATAATAAAAAAATTTAAACCCTAAATTGGAAAAAGTGAACCCAAACATTATGTTTTAATTTTATATATATTTTATTGAAGGTAAATAATTATTTTTACATAATAATTTATGCTATTTTAGGAATTTTAGTTTTATTGTGCTAAATTTGGAAGATAAACTTAAAATAGTGCTATTTTAGGGTATTGCTCAATTTTTTGTTATTAATTTGGTTACATAATCAATATATTTTATTAAACTAACCAAAAATACTATTAAATTTATAAAAATAATTAATTTTCTTTTCTTAATTTACATATACAAAAATTAATGTTAAAAATAATTTTAAATAAAAATTAAAATTATATAAATATTTAATTGAGTATGGCATAGGTATAAATCTAATTTTATTTATTGAGTAATACCTTAAAATAGCATCTTAAATTTTTTTTCAAATTTAACACTCTAAATATAAAATTATAAAAATAGTACAAATTATTTTCTGAAATATATATGAGTAATATCCTAAAATAGCACATTTTCAATTTTTTCTTCCAAATTTAGCATCTCAAAATTAAACTCCCAAAAATAGCACAAATACTTATGTAAAAATATTTATTTATTTTAAACAAAATATATATAAACTTAAAGTATTGTATTTGAGTTCATTTTTTCTAATTTAGGGTTTAGTTTTTTCTTTTAAAATATAGTTTTAATGCATTTTAATATTAAATTTGTGCTATTATTGGAAATTTAAACTAATGATGCTATTTTTGGAATAAAAACTTAGAAAAGTGCTATTTTAAACATTTGTCCATATATATTTATATAAATAAATTACAAATATAATTAAAATATTATATTTGAATTCTTTTTCAATTTAAAATTTATTTTTTCCTTATTAAAATTTTTTTAAAATATTTTAAATTTGTGATTTTTTTATATTTAAAAAATATTATTTTGTCAATTGCTAATATTTATTCAATAGAAACAAACAACTTGATGACTATGCCTCTTGGCTCTGACAAGATTGTTTTACATCACATAATATATATTTGCAACACTACTACTTAATTTATTCTTAGGGGGATTTGAACCAATAGTTTGGAATCGAATATTAAAAACCACTCTAATTAATCAACCAGTCCATTTTTAGTGTCTTGTGATATTTCAACATCACATCCACGTGGAAACATAAGCATGTATCTTCGAATTATTGTGGTATCTGCCTTCATTGACCACCTGGAAAAACATATGTAACTAAAGATTTTGAGTCGTAGTTAAAAGAAAATAAACTATTTCATAAATCATTAGGTTTTCAAAATAATAAACCTGTATCTACACAAATGATGGATAAAAGTTGCCATTAGCAGCTTAGCGAAGTCAGCTCCTACACAGAGTCTAGGACCAGCACCAAAAGGAATGTATGTCTTGGAGACTATCGCTCCCAAATCTTTTCCCTGCAAAATATATATGTTTGGATCCTATGAATTTGACCAGTAGAAATTACTGCAAATATGAAAAATCATATATAAAAAATCACCTTCCATCGCCATGGATCAAATATTAAAGGATTGTCATATTTTTCTGGATTAAAATGGACATTAGCATATCCCATAAAGGTCCAACCAGCAGGAATTGTATAATCACCAACTTTGAACTCTTGATCAATTATTCTAAGCACTACAGGTGCAGTGCTTGTGATTCTAAGCGATTCATTGATCACCTGAAACAAGAACACTATAATCAATGACCAATGCGTAGAAGATTACATTTTAACTGTTAACTTAACTAACCATTTGGGTGAAAGTCATGGATTTGTAGTCTTCCCATGTTAGAGCAGCCTCCTTTTCAGTCTTATCACCGACCATTATTCGTGCATGCTCTCTCTGCAGCTCTTGCATGACTTTAGGATTGTCATTTATGAGCTTTATTGTAGCTGCAAGAATCCGTGGTGTTGTTTCGTTAGCAATCAGAAAGAATGTGTATATGTAGTTGATCACGCTCTCTACGCTCATCGTTTCCTTTTCTCCCAAAATTATATTGAAGAATTCTCCTAACTCTTCTCCTAATGCTCTCTTTTTCAAAACTATCTTCTTTAGTAACTTCATCATCTTCTTTCTTGCCTGCCACGCAACGATCATTAATTTTGCAGAAAAGCCTACTCTATATATAATATAAGGTTAATGTATTGAAAGTACCTGCATCATGTTATAGACACCTGTCCCAGGAATATTGAAGGAGAACCTAAACCATCCACTGGGAAAATTTCTCCAACAGAGTGCGAGTTCTTTTGCTGCCTCTGGTTCTATCTTACCCAAAACTTTCTTTGCAAGGCATTCAATCAAGATCTGTAGTATTTGATGATGAAGATGATCAAATATATATCTACATGCATTTATCTAGTTGATTGTGAAAAGATTTACTTCTTGATTTTTTTTTACCTTGCTTGCTGTTTCCTTGACGTCAAGACAGCCAACCCTAGCTCCTTCCTCAATGTGTGTACGAGCCACGAGATCTATGTCTTCCATTATCATCAATTTTAAACTTTGTGAACCCAATATCTGGAATGTCAAGTTCCGAGCATGTTTATGTGTCTGATCTTTGCTCTGCAAAAACAAAGTCTTAACTTTCATGGGGTTGCGTGAATAATTATGTTTATGTGAATAATTACTATGCACAAATAATTGATTAATTAAAAAAACTCTAGCTAAGTTTATGTTATTATATAATTTGGCATTTTCATATTTTATTTTATATCTTGTCGTTAATATGGATATATTAGTGATTTTTTTAATAATATATGCAAAAGATCACTTGTAATAAATAATATTAGAACATTACCAAACAATATATGTTTTACTATTACTTATAAATTAGTTGTAATTTAATCATTTATGATTATTTTGTGATCATAATTAATCATCTCAAATTAATTATCGTAAATGCTAGCACTCATATATTGCTAAATTGCGACTACAAAAATAATTGTAAATTTTATGATTACTGTTGCATCCTGTCCGTTGTCCCATTTTTCTGAATAATTATTATACTATTTATCATGATTTATAAATAAATCAATTTTAATATTTTTTAAATATTCAATCCTAAACAGAAAAGGTATAAATTCAAACAGAAAAATAGGTTCCAACTTTTAAGTAAACTAAAAATGTAAATTGCATTTTATCAATAATAAATCATGTTTGTAATTAACAATATGTTATATTATATAAAATTAGAATGATATATCATAATTCATAAATCGTATTTGGATTTATAAATATTAGATCTTAAATCTAAAAATGTGTTAAAACTAAACCCGAACCAAAAATGTGTTGAACCAATTAATAATTTCAAAATTTATATATGTTTAATATATTATTTGATAAATATTTTAAAAAATTAATTTTACCATGACACGTTATTAACAAAAATGTTATGATGATATTTCATCACCACATTGAGTTTCAAATAAATATAAATATATTTAAGTTACTAGAATAATTAAAATATATGTTAGTGTTATTAATTTGTTTAGATAATCAATATATTTTATTAAACTAATTAAATATTATTAAATTCATAAAAAATAATTACTTTTATTTTTTAATATACATATATAAAAATCAACATTAAGAATAATTTTAAATAAAATTTATATTTACTAATAAATAATATTATTTAATGTAAATTTAAAAAATCTTTTGGCATAAACCACCAATATTTATTAATCGCGATATCACTTTGAAGATTTCTCCCACAACGAACATGCAGCTAATAAAATTATTCAAATATTATAATTAATTATCTATTTAGTAAATTAATATAAATTACATGCATATATAATTTATCTTTTAATTAAAATAATTGATTTAAAATATTTAATATTAACTATACAAACAAAATATATAATGAAAACATATTATACAAATAAATTTAAATTGTATATATTTTAAATATATAATATTATTAAATAGATAAAGAATTATAAATATGATAAATATTCAATTAATACAAATTTTTGTTTTATACTTTGTTTGACTAACTTTTTAAAATTATTAATATTTTTTAATATTGTATTTGTCTTTTATATCGAAATATTATGAATTTACATATAGTATATTGTTAAATATTTTTTTAACAGGTTTTTAAAAACTGTGAAATAGAACTTCGTCCAAAAGACAAACGTAATATAGAAACATATGAGATTTCAATTAACTATACCCAAAATAGAAAATTATGGGTTAGAAATGAAATAGAGGATATTAATGGAATATTCTCCTTTTCTGTATTCAAAGAAATTGAAAATGAAAATGATGATGCATAACCAATGTCTGTAACATAATGTCAAAAAAGATCTGATTGGGAAAAATGGCAAATAGCCATGAGAAATAAATTATTCTCTCTACAAAAAAGAAATATTTTTGGACTCATTGTCATTACACCTGAAGATGTAGTGCTAGTTGGATGCAAGTGGGTTTTTGTAAGAAAAAGAAATGAGAAAAACGAGGTCACTAGATATAAAGCACGTCTTGTTGCAAAAGGGTTTTCTCAAAGGCCGGGAATAGATTATGAAGAAATATATTCTCCGGTCATGGATGCAATTACATTTAGATATTTAATGAGTTTATCATCATCGAAAAGGTTAGAAATGTACCTTATGGATGTCGTGACTGCATACCTGTATCGAACCCTTGATAGTGATATATACATGAGAATCCCAGAAGGATTCAAGATCCCAGAAGGATCAAAGATCTCTAAAGGATCCAAAGAGCTATATTCAGTCATATTACAACGATCATTATATGGGTTAAAACAATCCGGACGCATGTGGTATAATCGCTTAAGTAAATATCTGTTGAAAAAGGGATATATTAACAATGCGATATGTCCTTGTGTATTTATAAATAAATTCCCATCAGGCTTTGTGATCATTACTGTTTATGTAGATGACGTGAATATAATTGGAACTCAAAAGGAAATTGATAATGCAAGAACTCATATGAAAGAAAAATTTGAAATGAAAGATCTTGGAAAAACAAAATTTTGTCTAGAATTCCAAATTGAGCATTTCTAAGATAGGATATTTGTGTATCAATCAAATTACACGAAAAGGATATTGAAACATTTTAATATAGATAAAGCGAATCCTTTGAGTACTCCAATGGCTAATCGATCGCTTAGTATAAACAAGGATCCATTTCGACCTTGTGAAGATAATGAAGACATATTAGATCTTGAAGTACCTTATATGAGTGCTATCGGTGGACTTATGTATCTCGCAAATTGCACTCGACCAGATATAGCATTTGCTATAAATTTACTTGCGAGATATAGTTCATCACCTACATGAAGACACTGGAGTGGAATAAAACATATTTTCCGTTATCTCCAAGGTACAATTGATTTGAGATTATTTTATTCTAGAAACTCCGAGTTTGGTTTAGTTAGTTTTACAGATGGTGGATATTTATCGGATCCACACAAAGCTCGGTCCCAAACCAGTTATGTTTTTACACTTGGTGGAACTGCAATCTCGTGGTGATCTCAAAAACAAACTTTGGTTGCCACTTCTTCAAATTACGCCGAAATCATTGTACTTCATGAAGCTTGCAGAGAATGTGTATGGCTCAGATCTATGACTCAACATATAGAAGGAGCAAGTGGATTAATCAACAATAAGGAGCCAACAAAATTATTCGAAGATAATACTGCATGTGTGACCCAAATCGAAGAAGGTTATATCAAGAGTGACCGAACAAAACATATTCCTCCAAGATTTTTCTCCTATATCCAAGAACTTGAGAAAAATCAAGAATTTGACGTCAAGTACATTCGTTCAAGTGATAATGCAACAGATTTGTTTACAAAGGCGCTTCCTACGGCAACGTTCAAAAAACACGTTTAGAATATTGGAATGCGTCATCTGCGAGACTTATAAAGGGAAACATATATATCTTTTCGAGGGGAAGATTGCGTATCTGTACTTTTGTTCTCTTATCATGATTTTTATCCCGTTGGGTTTTTACATGATTTCTATAAATACGTATGTTATTTCATTCAGATGAAGTAACTTTCTCTCCTGTTTCTTGTCCTCCGCTTTAAGATTTTATAAATTTAATAAAATCAATATAATAATAAATTTCTATCTCTCTATTATTATTCAACAGAGGATGAATTAAAGATGATAAGATATTGATGGATGCAAGAAGTGCTACATAGAATTAAATCGAGATTATACAATAAATTACATCACTTTCCTTTAATTTAGATAATTTGAAAGGGAAAGTAATAACATTATTGTTAGATCTAGAAAAATAATCTGAAAATAATGAACGGAAGCAAAACAGATTTAGTTGGTATTCGGTTATAAAAAAAATAACCGAACATAAATAATTTTGGAAAACCATGGTTATTGGCTACTAACGAAACCGAACTGAAAATCAAAATAATATCCGAAAAATTGAATTATTTTTGGTTATTTTCGTTTAATTTTACTATAGTAAAATCATGAAACACAATCAACATTTACTTTTAATTTAAAACATCATACAAATTTAAAAATTCTTATACACAGAGTTTTTAATATATATTACATTTTAATAGTCAAAATATAAAACAAATTACTATAAAACTCGGTAAAAACACAAATTATGAGATAAAAATGAAAATAATAAATTAAAAATTACAAATAATTGAACTAGAATGATTAAGAATTTAAAATCTAAATATATATATATATATATATATATATTTATTTAATAAACAATAAAACATATAACAAATTATCAATTGAATAAAATAGTAGAAAAATATTGAAAAGATAATTGACTAAAATAACATTATTTCAAATTTTTGTTTAAAATCTATCACTAATCATTTAAATTTCAAAAAATAGCAAAAATTTAATACTAAAATAGTTAAAAATATCTTTGTAATAAAAAAATTTAAACTCTAAATTATAAAAAATGAATCTAAATATTATATTTTAATTTTATATATATTATTTAAAATAAATAAATATTTTTACATAATAATTTATGCTATTTTTAAAATTTTATTTTTAATATATTAAATTTGAAAAATAAATTTAGAATAATCATTCTTTACTGTATTACTCTATTGTTGAAAATACTACAGGAATAAAGAGGTATACAAAAATTTAAATACGTAAAATAAAAGTGTAATGAATGAAACGTATGAGAAAGCAACAATAGTGGAATTTAGATAATTAAGAAATTTTGTAAATTTTTTTATAAAAATGAGCCGAATTTGATCAGGGAATCTGCATATTGACGTTTTGGACTTTTTTAAGGTTTTATCAGTGTGGGACCCACTAGTATATTTAAAAATAATAATTTTGAGTTTTAGTTCACACAGACATGACAACAACTTCTTGCCAATTAATGATGGGACCTTTGCGAAAAAGCATCCACAAAAATTTGTATAAATATCTTTTTTATTATTACAGGCTTTACAGCTTGTATAATTATCTTCTGAATCCAAAATAAGTTTTTAAAATAATATGTGTAAGCAACAAAAAACATGTGTGATATTATTATATGTGTAGGAGTGGAGGAGATATGTACCAAAATCATTTTCACCTATCAAATTTATCAGTCAAATCCAACAAGAGGGAGAACATGAAAAAAATCATTCACTCCTCTATTATTTGCTAAAATTATTTTTAATAGAAAAAATTTAAACCCTAAATTAAAAAAAGTGAACCCAAATATTATATTTTAATTTTATATATATTTTATTTAAAGTAAATAATTATTTTTACATAATAATTTATGCTATTTTGAGAATTTTAATTTTATTATGCTAAATTTGGAAAATAAACTTAAAATAGTGCTATTTTAGGGTATTACTCAATTTTTATCTTGTTTCGAATTTTTATATCGTGCAATCTAATCACAATAAATAGTCATTCATAACAATGAAGCATATTAGTTTTATATAAATACCAATATTTTGATGTAAAAGTGAACTGAAAAATTTTGTAACTAAAAAAAGTGAAAATTGCTAATTTTGAAAATGGGTTGAAGATTCCATATGATAAGACCATAAACAATCTACCACAACCAAATCTGTAAAAAACTACTGCTTACAAACGAAAATGATTATTACAATTATAGTTACATGATAATACCGAAAAACTTCTATTAATATTTTAATACGAATTGGTTAAAAAATTTCAAAATAATAACCAATTTTTTCTAAATAGAATACATTTCCATTTTAAATTTACTACGTGTGATTAAAAAAAAATTGTTTCAATTTTTTAATTCAATATATTTTTAGTACATATTATCGAATTTAACTTATATATTTATAAGAGAGTGACTTGCACTTGCACTAGCAAACCTACCATATATAAAAGAGCACCCTTCTAAAATACCATTATTTTAATTTTTTGTTTCAAATATATCACTAATCATTTATATTTTTAAAAATATCACAAATTTAATAGTTGGAATTGGAAGATCTTCATCATCTCAGAAATTCTTTTGTTGATTTCTTAGCAAAAATAGTGAAAGTCCAAAAATACATTTTTCCCATATAGATCGTGACAGAGTAATAGGAACCTTCATTCGGAATAATATTTCTACTACTCTAACTTAATTTAACAAAAAACAAATAAGAGTAACGTTTTAACATATTCATATCTCAGTGTAAAACTTTATTCTCTTTGGATAAGACTGCTTAATCCTGAACACAACCAGTTTTGCTCTTTCAAATTCTGTAATTGTCTTCTACTTGATACTTGATTCCATTTCCTAACTCTCCATTTAAGTATCCTCTTAAATTTGTGATTGGTAAAACACATACACCAAGAATGATTTGAAGAGACATGAACGGGCGACAAGGAAAAGACTTTGTAAACGCATCTGCAAGCTGAAACTAAACTGGAATGTGATGAATTTAAATATCTTCAAACGCAATTACCTCTTTGCTAAAGTCATAATCCACATCAGTATGTTTAGACATGAAGCTTTACATAGGTTAATATAAGAACACAAACAAGTTATCACAAAGCAAACTAGCTTGTTTAAGTTAAGAGATAGCTGTTAAATACTAAGTAACCAAAGAGGCTGAAATTGATGGGAGGTCATTTCTTCACCCACTATCATAAAATTACACATGCTTATGAATTTATAAGGACCAACTTCTGAGATCATTGAAAAATGTAGAACCAAACCATATTGTTATAATATGCGAGGCATTTCCATGATCAAAAGGCAGTGAATAAAGCAAGATGATCAGGATATACCACAACTAATTACTATTGCGCCACAAGCCATTATACCGTTAATCCCCCAGAATTGGTAATGGACGCCAAAACAATATAGTCAAAAATCTTCTACAATTTGGACAATTTTGTTACTTTTATGCTCAATGGAAAAGGAAGTCGTTAAATTAGGAAAGCTCTCTTCTTATACTTCTTCGATCATTGAGATCAAAAATACATAAATATTCCAATAAAAGACAAACTTTGTAATTAGAAAAGCTTCAGTGTGTGTAACAAATTCAGATCATTGATCATTGCGTACAATAAACCTCATTGAAATCCGCTAAGATAATTGTTTTATCATCATAAGCTTATTCCCATGTAATGAAAGCCAAAACAAAAAAAACCAGCAATAGAACAAAAAAGAGATCACTTTTGTTTACAAACCAAGAAAAAAGATAAGATTTTGGAAATGGAGTGTACGAAAGGGAATACTCAGACAGCCAAGGGTTACTCGTCAACTTCTGGGAGAAGAGCCCAGATCTGAAACTCTAGTCCACACTTATTCTATCATCACCATAAACCCTAACACACTCAAAACATCACAATCTCTATAACAAAACCCAAACAGAAGAAAGGAGGAAAAGATCCTATGATTTGAAGAAGACGAAAAGCGTATAAATACACAAACTCACAGAAATTCATCTGAGAATTAGGGTTTCCTTCTGCGGCTGCACCACTTTTTAGGTTTCTTATAATACATGGCCCAGTAAAACTATATGGGCCACCTTACATGATTTAATAAATACACTACATTTAATATTATATAATATTATTTATTTAAAATTATTTTTAATATTAATTTTTGTATATGTAAATTAACTAACAAATAATTTTTTATAAATTTAATAATATTTTTTAAATAATTTAATAAATATATTGATTTTCAGACAAATTAATAATAATATTATATATTATAATTATTTTAATAGTTTAAACTTATTTATATATTTATTTAAAATCTACTATATATTAAAGGAGAAACATTGAGAGTGAAAATTGATTAGGTGTCATCACCATATTAATTCTCAACAATTTTAATAATTAATTCAATTTCAAATATAAATTATTTATTTTATTATCTAAACATCTTAATTAGATAACTTAATTATAGAATTTAATAAATTTCTAAACACTATTTAATTTTTAAATATACAAAGATTCAAAAATTAAGAAATTTTAAGTTAGTAAATTACACATTTAATTACTCGCCAATTTTAAAAATAGACGATTTGTTTACATAAATAATTAATTATTGTATATATATAAGAAAAGTAAATATTTCAAATTTTTATAGATATAAAAATTTTATTAATACTATTTAATTCTATTTTATATTATATGCAACTTTACTTTTTAACTCAATAATTAAAATCATAGTAATAATTATTTTATAGAAATATATATATATATATATATATATATATTGTGTAATAATATAGTCGGCATATCTAAATCACAAATCATATATTATATCACTCAATTTTTTTTTGTTTCCAAACACAATCAATATATTTGTAAATAAAATTTTATATTATATCAGTTGTTTGTAATATTAAATTTGAATAACTAATAATTATTTTTTAGTATGACTACTCTATATATATATGTAGATTCTATAACATAACAAAATTAATTAAAACTACTAATTTTATTAATTTAATTTAAAACATGTTTCAAATATTTTACAAAAAAAATTATAAATATATTTTTGATTAACGTATCACAAAAACAGTGATAAAATAATGTAATATTATTTGAGTAATATATAATAATAGTAATATCATTCTTTTATAATATATAATATTTTAAATTAAAATATATTTATATCACTCAATTTATAAGATATGTAACTAAAGATTTTGAGTCGTAGTTGAAAAAAACAAACTATTTCATAAATCATTAGGTTTTCAAAATAATAAACCTGTATCTACACAAAGTCTAGGACCAGCACCAAAAGGAATGTATGTCTTGGAGACTATCGCCCCCAAATCTTTTCCCTGCAAAATATATATATGTTTGAATCCTATGAATTTGACCAGTAGAAATTACTGCAAATATGAAAAATCATATATAAAAAATCACCTTCCATCGCCATGGATCAAATATTAAAGGATTGTCATATTTTTCTGGACTAAAATGGATATTTGCATATCCCATAAAAGTCCAACCAGCAGGAATTGTATAATCACCAACTTTGAACTCTTGATCAATTATTCTAAGCGATTCATTGATCACCTGAAACAAGAACACTATAATCAATGACCAATGCGTAGAAGATTACATTTTAACTGTTAACTTAACTAACCATTTGGGTGAAAGTCATGGATTTGTAGTCTTCCCATGTTAGAGCAGACTCCTTTTCAGTCTTATCACTGACCATTATTCGTCCATGCTCTCTCTGCAGCTCTTGCATGACTTTAGGATTGTCATTTATGAGCTTTAAGATCTTTTGCTGACTCTGGTTCTATCTTGCCCAAAACTTTCTTTGCAAGGCATTCAATTAAGATCTGTAGTATTTGATGATGAAGATGATCAAATATATATCCGACATGCATTTATCTAATTGGTTGTGAAAAGATTTACTTCTTGATTTTTTTTACCTTGCTTGCTGTTTCCTTGACGTCAAGACAGCCAACCCTAGCTCCTTCCTCAATGTGTGTACGAGCCACGACATCTATGTCTTCCATTATCATCAATTTTAAACTTTGTGAACCCAATATCTGGAATGTCAAATTCCGAGCATGTTTATGTGTCTCTTTGCTCTCCAAAAACAAATTGTTTTCCCCAAATAACCATGCTATGCTCTTCGTGATACCAGGAACATGATTTGTCTTTGCTATCTCCATATTCAATTCAATATCCGTCGAGATTATAACTTTGCCACCAAATAAGCTTGTCCGAAAAAGTGGTCCATGTCTATTATTTTGTTTTTTTTTTCCAAACCAAAGATAACGTATAAGTATCCCTAATATATTAATCGAGAATCATTTTGTTAACGTGTAATTTACAAGTGTGTCACGCTGATTTGTCACACTATTAAAATATTCTAAGATAAATATTATATAAGACATAATTTATTAAAATATTTACAAAAATTACCATTAAACAGTATATTATATGTAAATTCCTAATATTTCGAGATACAATGTATTTTTTTATAAAATGAAAATACAATATAAAATAAAATATTAATTTTGAAAAATTAGTCAAAAAAATATAAAACAAAAGTTTAGTTTAATTGAATATTTATCACATCTATAATTTTATCTAAGATCGATACAATTTAAATATATTTGTATAATCCGATTTTATTATCTATTTCATTTTCGTAATCAATATTAAAAGATTTAGAAAAATTATTTTAAATATGAGATAAATTATATATATATATGATTTACATTAACAAAATAAATAATTAATTATTATTTATGAATATTTTTTTTCGTGTCAAAATCTAGTCTGGGAGTAATTGAGAAAAATAAATTTTAAAACATAACATAATAATTAAACCATATATGCTAGAGAAATATTAATTAGCAACCTGATGATTCTCTCCTTGACAAATGTTGAAACTGAATAAATTAAAAGTGATATTTTAAGATATTATTCATATATAGATTAAACATATTCTATAAATTTTATAATTGTTATATTTATATGTATGTTTTATAATTTATGTTGATAAGATTGATTGATATAAATATCAAAGTTTAACAAGTTAAGAAAAAATATATCTTTTATAAAGTATTGCCATTTTGAATTAATTTTTTTTCTTTCTTTATAATTTTTTATAATTATTTGATATATGTTATAGAGTTGGGAGTTGATTAGATATTTGATTAATTATTTGGATTTTAGTAGATATCCAAATATATGGGATAACAAATTAGTATTAGAACGTATACGGATAATAAAAGTGTTAATACAAACCGAACGGAGAGGATATCCAGCATCAAAATCAAGATATCTGAACCATCCGTATATCCTAATAAACGGATAAGACTCCTCATCTTATTTAATGCATTGATTTTAGTGTAAAAATGACGCAGCAATTAAATCGATGAGAATGTTGAAAAAGTTAACATTGTCGTGTGATTATTTATGTAAACTTACGTTTATCGACTTGTTCTTTTTCTATAAATACGTTTTTTTCCCCTTTCTCTCTTCCTCTGTAAGATTTTATAAATTTAATAAAATCAATATAATAATAAATTTCTATCTCTATTATTATTCAACATGTTATCAGTACGAGTATTTCTACCATCTACCTGAGATACTAAAATAAGGTAAAATTCTGTTTTATTAATACATGTGTATATTATATGGTAGACACTACCTCTTGAATATTATATGGTAGACTCTGTCTTCTAAATATTATACGATAGGCACTGCCTCCTGAATATTATATGGTAGGCTCTGCCTTCTAAATATTATATGGTAGACTATGCCTTCTGAATATTATATGGTAGGCTCTGCCTTTTGAATATTATATGGTAGGCTCTGCCTTCTAAATATTATATGGTAAGCTCTGCCTTCTAAATATTATATGGTAGACTCTGCCTTCTAAATATTATATGGTAAGCTCTGCCTTCTAAATATTATATGGTAGGCTCTGCCTTCTAAATATTATATGGTAGGCTCTGCCTCCTGGATATTATATGGTAGGCGCTGCCTCCTCATTTATATGGTAGGTCATGCCTCATAAAATTATTTTAATTTATGTGTTATTATATTCACTAATGTTTTACAATTTTATCATAAATTAATTTATGTCATCATTATGTTTAAATTCTTAAAAATGATTATACATATTTATTAAAAATATATATAATAATAATATTAATAAATTAAAATCTATACCCAAAATTTTATCATGATTATTTACTAAAAATAATTGTAAAATGATTTTTTATAAAATTGATGTTTAACACATTGTTTTATTATGTGTATAGTTATAATGTCAAATTTGACAAAACTCGAGATTACTGCCCTTGATATATCTGGAAAAAATTACATGACATAGGCAGTAGCTGCAAAAATGGATTTAAAGGCAAAAGACCTTCTTGGCACCATCGATAGGTCGGAAACAATATCCGATGAGAAAAAAACAAAAGCCACAATATCCATGATGGTTTAAAAGATGAATATATCACAAAAGAAGATCCTACAGATCTTTGGCAATCAATCAAAGATAGGTTTGATCACCAGAAATATGTGATCTTACCAAAAGCCAAACATGAGTGGTTAAACCTCCGGTTTTAGGATTATAAAAGTGTAAGTGAATATAATTCCGCGTTGTTCGGAATCACTTCTAAGATGATATTATGTGGAAAAAATGTAAGTGACTATGATATGATTGAAAAAACTCTCCAAACATTTCATCCTCGAAATGTAATCTTGCAACAACAATATCGAGCAAATGGATATACTCGTTATTCGGAGTTAATGCAAGTTCTCCTTGTTGCTAAACAAAATAATGAACTTGTGATGATGAACCATCAATCTCGTCCCACCGGATCAGCTCCATTCTCATAATTGAATGTTGCATCATCCAGTTACAATAATTGGCAAGGACATGGACGTGGTCGAGGCCATAGTCGTGGTCGTGGACGTGGACGAGGAGGTGGACGTGGACGAGGAAAAGGAAGAGGTTTTCGTCCCAATGAATTCAAATTCGGGAGAAAGAATAAAGTCCATGAAAATGAAGTTGGTCGCGTACTTGCTGTACGCCAAAATATACAATATGAAAATATTTGTTACAGATGTGGCATGAAAGGACATTGGTCTCGTACCTGTTGTACACCAAAACATTTGGCTAATATGTATCAAGAATCAATGAAACAAAAAGGAAAAGAAAGTGAAACCAACTTTATCTCGGATGAACCCGGACCTTCTTTCGATGGAAATGCATATCTCGATGTTGCTGATTTTCTGGTTGATCCCAAAAATACCAAAGAACAAGATAATTAAGTTTAATATTATATATATAAAGTTGTATTTAGTTTCCTTACGAACAAAAACAAAACTTAATGTCTTTTTGAAAAATATATGTAAGTTTAAACTTTAATTACTTAATGTAAAATAGTTTTTTTATAATATAAGTTGATTTTGAAATATGTATAAGTTTAACATTTATTAATACATCTTTATCAATATTTTAATCCAGAAAATGTATCTTTTTGAGAGTGAAAATGGAGATATATGCCTAGCAGACAGTGCTACAACGCATACAATACTTAAAGATAAAAAAATTTTCTCTTACCTCAAAATGAAAGATTCTGCCGGAAGCGTGAATACAATATCGGGTAATGCAAATATTATCATAGGCTCTGGAAGAACTAGTTTTTCAATACCAATGGGAATAGAATATGAAATAAATGATGCTTTATATTCCCCCGAGTCTCGTAGAAACTTATTAAGTTTCAAAGACATCCGTACAAATGGATATCACATAGACACAATGAGCAAAAATAACATTGAATATCTTTGTATTACATGGGAACAGAAACAAATATTGGAAGAATTACCAATGATGTCCTCTGGATTATACTACACAAAAATAAATATAATTGAATCGTATATTATGGTAAACCAGAAGTTTACGAGTATATTCAAAGTCTGGCATGAAAGATTAGGACATCCTGGATCAGTTATGATGAGAAAAATTGTGCAGAATTCTAATGGCCACCCATTGAAAAACCAGAAGATTTTTCAATCACGCAAGTTTTTGTGTAAAGCATGTTCTCAAGGAAAACTTATTACTCAGCCATCACCAGCCAAAATTAGTAATGAATCCCCAATATTCTTAGAAAGAATACATGGTGATATATGTGGGTCTATTCACCCATCATGTGGGCCATTTCGATATTTTATAGTTTTAATTGACGCATCTAGTAGATGGTCACATGTGTGTTTGTTAACCACATGAAATATGGCTTTCGCAAGATTCATTGCCCAAATAATCAGGTTAAGAGCGCAATTCCCTGATTATACTATAAATAAAGTAAGACTTGACAATGCTGGTGAATTCACGTCACAAGCCTTTAATGATTATTGTATGGCTCTCAGAATCGATGTTGCACATCCGGTTCCGCATGTTCATACACAAAATGGTATGACTGAGTCTTTGATAAAATGGTTACAACTCATTGCGAGACCGCTAATTTTGAGAACAAATCTCCCAATTTCAGTATGGGGTCATGCTATATTGCATGCGGCAGCATTGGTCCAAATAAGACCAAGTGCATATCATGAATATTCCCCATTACAATTAACATCTAGCCAGAAGCCTGATGTATCTCATCTCCGAGTTTTTGGGTGTGCGGTTTATGTTCCTATAGCCCCACCACAAAGAACAAAGATGGGGCCACAGAGAAGATTAGGAATATATATTGGATTTATATCATCAAGTATTATTCGGTATTTTGAACCACGAACTGGTGACATATTTACGACACGATTTGTCGATTGTCATTTTGATGAAAAAGAATTTCCTATGTTAGAGGGAGGAATTAAACAACTGCAAGAAGATATTAAATGGTGTACACCATTTTTGTTGTATCTTGATCCTCCCACAAAACAACGTGAAATGAAAGTTCAGAAAATCGTACATTTGCAAAATATTACAAACCAGTTGCTAGATGCATTCACATATAGAAAACGAGTGACGAAATCATATATACCCACTGTGAATATCTCATCAAGAATTAATGTTCCTGTAGAACATATTGATGGCGATAAAATAAATGAACCCAGAGTTCAGTTAAAGAGAGGGAGACCAATGTGCTCAAAAGATAAAAATCTCCGTAAGAAAAAGTATTTGGGAGAACAAAATCAAAAGGTTCTAGAAGAACCTTACAAAAGGCGTCTCGAAAATACTTGTGAAAAGATTATAGAGGAACCAATTCAGGAATGTCCGGAAGACATATGCAAACAGGTTTTTAAAAACCATGAAATAGAACTCCGTCCAGAAGACGAACGCAATATAGAAACATATGAGATTTCAATTAACTATACCCAAAATAGAAAATTATGGGTTAGAACTGAAATAGAGGATATTAATGGAATATTTTCCTTTTCTGTATCCAAAGAAATTGAAAATGAAAATGATGATGCATAACCAATGTCTGTAACAGAATGTCAAAAAGATCTGATTGGGAAAAATGGCAAATAGCCATGAGAAATAAATTATTCTCTTTACAAAAAAGAAATATTTTTGGACCCATTGTCATTACACCTGAAGATGTAGTGCTAGTTGGATGCAAGTGGGTTTTTGTAAGAAAAAGAAATGAGAAAAACGAGGTCACTAGATATAAAGCACGTCTTGTTGCAAAAGGGTTTTCTCAAAGGCCGGGAATAGATTATGAAGAAATATATTCTCCGGTCATGGATGCAATTATATTTAGATATTTAATGAGTTTATCATCATCGAAAAGGTTAGAAATGTACCTTATGGATGTCGTGACTGCATACCTGTATGGAACCCTTGATAGTGATATATACATGAGAATCCCATAAGGATTCAAGATCCCAGAAGGATCAAAGATCTCTAAAGGATCCAAAGACCTATATTCAGTCATATTACAATGATCATTATATGGGTTAAAACAATCCGGACGCATGTGGTATAATCGCTTAAGTAAATATTTGTTGAAAAAGGGATATATTAACAATGCGATATGTCCTTGTGTATTTATAAATAAATTCCCATCAGGTTTTGTGATCATTGCTGTTTATGTAGATGACGTGAATATAATTGGAACTCAAAAGGAAATTGATAATGCAAGAACTCATATGAAAGAAAAATTTGAAATGAAAGATCTTGGAAAAACAAAATTTTGTCTAGGATTCCAAATTGAGCATTTCCAAGATGGGATATTTGTGCATCAATCAAATTACACGAAAAGGATATTGAAATAATTTAATATAGATAAAGCGAATCCTTTGAGTACTCCAATGGCTAATCGATCGCTTAGTATAAACAAGGATCCATTTCGACCTTGTGGAGATAATGAAGACATATTAGATCATGAAGTACCTTATATGAGTGCTATTGGTGGACTTATGTATCTCGCAAATTGCACTCGACCAGATATAGCATTTGCTATAAATTTACTTGCGAGATATAGTTCATCACCTACATGAAGACACTAGAGTGGAATAAAACATATTTTCCGTTATCTCCAAGGTACGATTGATTTGAGATTATTTTATTCTAGAAACTCCAAGTTTGGTTTAGTTAGTTTTACAGATGGTGGATATTTATCGGATCCACACAAAGCTCGGTCCCAAACCAGTTATGTTTTTACACTTGGTGAAACTGCAATCTCGTGGTGATCTCAAAAATAAACTTTGGTTGCCACTTCTCCAAATTACGCCGAAATCATTGCACTTCATGAAGCTTGTAGAGAATGTGTATGGCTCAGATCTATGACTCAACATATAGAAGGAGCAAGTGGATTAATCAACAATAAGGAGCCAACAAAATTATTCGAAGATAATACTGCATGTGTGACCCAAATCGAAGAAGGTTATATCAAGAGTGACCGAACAAAACATATTCCTCCAAGATTTTTCTCCTATATCCAAAAACTTGAGAAAAATCAAGAACTTGACGTCAAGTACATTCGTTCAAGTGATAATGCAGTAGATTTGTTTACAAAAGCGCTTCCTACGACAACGTTCAAAAAACACGTTCAGAATATTGGAATGCGTCATCTGCGAGACTTATAAAGGGAAACATATATATCTTTTCGAGGGGGAGATTGCGTATCTGTACTCTTGTTCCCTTATCATGATTTTTATCCCGTTGGGTTTTTACATGTTAAGGTTTTTAACGACGCATAACGCAATAATTCAATAATAATAAATAATCAAGGGGGAGTGTTGAAAAAGTCAACATTGTCATCTGATTATTTATGTAAACTTACGTTTGCCGACTTACTCCTTCTCTATAAATACGTATGTTACTTCATTCAGATGAAGTAACTTTCTCTCCTGTTTCTTGTCCTCCGCTTTAAGATTTTATAAATTTAATAAAATCAATATAATAATAAATTTCTATCTCTCTATTATTATTCAACAGAGGATGAATTAAAGATGATAAGATATTGATGGATGCAAGAAGTTCTACATAGAATTAAATCGAGATTATACAATAAATTACATCACTTTTTCCCTTAATTTAGATAATTTGAAAGGGAAAGTAATAACATTATTGTTAGATTTGGAAAAATAATCCGAAAATAATGAACGGAAGCAAAACAGATTTAGTTGGTATTCGGTTATAAAAAAAATAACCGAACATAAATAATTTTGGAAAACCATGGTTATTGGCTACTAACGAAACCGAACTGAAAATCAAAATAATATCCGAAAAATTGAATTATTTTTGGTTATTTTCGTTTATCCGAAAATATTTTGGATATTTTAGATATTTCGGTTATTTTCAATTTTTTGGTTATTTTCTGCTATTTTCAGTTATTTTTAGTTATTTTCGGTTATTTTGATTATTGTTGATTATTTTGGTTATCTGAGTTTTTATACATTATTTTCTGTTTTTAAATTTAACAATTGAACCAACCGAAACCGAGGTATAACCGAATCAAAACCAAACCAAAATATATAAATAACCGAATAGATATTTAATATTATCAATTGAATGGAAGATAACAACCAAAACTGAACCAATATCCGAATTTGCAAACCTAAATTATTATTTGAAAAATGTGAAACCAAAAGTGGACCTCTTCTTCATTACGCTTTTGGTAATTACACTACCAACACTAGAAGAATTATTTTCAGATAAAATGAAAGCTTGCATGATTTTCCAACAGGTTATATTTTTTAATTTTATTTCATATTTCTTGTAACCTGATGAATCCAGATCTTTAGTTTGAGTGATTAGACCAAGAGACTAGGGTTCAGGGAAGCAAATGCGAGTAGTTCTGGGTTCTGTTCGAACAACGACATGTTCTTTTCAGGCAGTGTGACCAACGCTTCAATTCCTTGTCCGTCCTTGGAATCGATCAACATGGCTAAGTATTTCAACGCAGGAGATACATTTCCGGTAACCCAAACCGGAGATCCCCATCCAAAATCGGCCTCGTAAAGTGGTAACTTGCACCAGCTACTCACCGCATACGATTCATGAGTCTCATAGCTCAACCGCGAATAATTAGTAAGCATCAGATTTGCTAGTTTGGAACCGACCATCGATGTTGACGTCTTATCTTCTTTTTGGATCATAATTCGTAAATCCTCTCGCTTCTTTCGTAAGTCTCTAACGGCCTCTTCGATGTTAACTTCACCTTCTCGATCATCACTCAAGACGACAGGAAGGAATATTAAATTTCCGATCATGTTTTCAGGCAGAAGTGAAGGTATCTTTGGTCGCAAATTAGCAGGTTGGATCAAAACTTTTAGATCACAAGTATCTGTCTTTGAAGATGAAGCTGCTGCGATAAAGCCTTTCCAGAGAAGGGTGGTGACACTCTCCACTCGCGTAGGTTGGTCTACGGCGTCTACACTAGCGGCTTTGGTCCTGAGCTCTTCCAACTTCGACGCAGTAAACACGAATCTCTTAGTTATGCTGCTTCTCTTTGTGGCCTTTTCGCCAACCGTAAACTTAATGGCCTCATTTGCTGGTGGGTAGAAATTAGCTGCAGCAAACAGGGGATCGACCACCGAGTCTCCACGAGCCATAGAAGACCAAACACGAATGAAAGTTAAGATGGAGGCTGCATCGGCGAGTTTGTGACTGATGCAGACTCCAATGGACATGCCACCGCATGGAAAGTAAGTCACTTTCACGAGAAGAAGAGGCCATGTAACAGCAGACACGTAAGGGTTATCAACGGAGTCTAGAGGAAGTAACTGTTGGAGGGATTGGAAATCTGGGGATGTGAGAAAACTAGAGAGAGGACAGTTATTGACATGAGCATCGATAAAGATAGCTCCTTCGTCGTTACAGTCTACGGTGACGCCGTTAATTCTTCCGGCAAGAGGGTAGAACTTTGTCAAGGTTTGGGATAGACAAGTCTTTAGTTTCTGAGAAGTGTGTTCTCGTGAGATCAAATCATTTTTGGTGTAGAAGAGAAAGGCGACTGTGTAAACTGGAGGAAGGATCTGATCGCAAACAGAGAGTGGGAGAGTTTGGAGATCAAGAGGAGTTGTGGAAGATGGTTTTATGATTTCTTTAGCGATTGTTTCAACCTTCATCGTCTCCATCGATTATTCTTTCTTTCTTATTATTAATATGTTCTGTCTTTTAAACATAGACAAGTATTCCTTTTATATAAGTAAAAACATATATATATATATATATAGGTATATATTAATATATGATTATCATTGTATAACATATCATATTTTTTGAAAACTAAGAAACTAACATCTCTCTAATTATTATTCGCATATCAACTAATTAAATCTAAATTTTACTATAGTAAAATCATGAAACACAATCAACATTTACTTTTAATTTAAAACATCATACAAATTTAAAAATTCTTATACACAGAGTTTTTAATATATATTACATTTTAATAGTCAAAATATAAAACAAATTACTATAAAACTCGGTAAAAACACAAATTATGAGATAAAAATGAAAATAATAAATTAAAAATTACAAATTATTGAACTAGAATGATTAAGAATTTAAAATCTAAAAATATATATATATATATATATATTTAATAAACAATAAAACATATAACAAATTATCAATTGAATAAAATAGTAGAAAAATATTGAAAAGATAATTGACTAAAATAACATTATTTCAAATTTTTATTTAAAATCTATCACTCATCATTTAAATTTCAAAAAATAACAAAAATTTAATACTAAAATAGTTAAAAATATCTTTGTAATAAAAAAATTTAAACTCTAAATTATAAAAAATGAATCCAAATATTATATTTTAATTTTATATATATTATTTAAAATAAATAAATATTTTTACATAATAATTTATGCTATTTTTAAAATTTTATTTTTAATATATTAAATTTGAAAAATAAATTTAGAATAATCATTCTTTACTGTATTACTCTATTGTTGAAAATACTACAGGAATAAAGAGGTATACAAAAATTTAAATACGTAAAATAAAAGTGTAATGAATGAAACGTATGAGAAAGCAACAATAGTGGAATTTAGATAATTAAGAAATTTTGTAAATTTTTTTATAAAAATGAGCCGAATTTGATCAGGGAATCTGCATATTGACGTTTTGGACTTTTTTAAGGTTTTATCAGTGTGGGACCCACTAGTATATTTAAAAATAATAATTTTGAGTTTTAGTTCACACAGACATGACAACAACTTCTTGCCAATTAATGATGGGACCTTTGCGAAAAAGCATCCACAAAAATTTGTATAAATATCTTTTTTATTATTACAGGCTTTACAGCTTGTATAATTATCTTCTGAATCCAAAATAAGTTTTTAAAATAATATGTGTAAGCAACAAAAAACATGTGTGATATTATTATATGTGTAGGAGTGGAGGAGATATGTACCAAAATCATTTTCACCTCTCAAATTTATCAGTCAAATCCAACAAGAGGGAGAACATGAAAAAAATCATTCACTCCTCTGTTATTTGCTACTTTATCTCATTTTTGTCGGTAATCTATTAAAATAGCATTATTTCAAATTTTTATTCTAAACATAGCATTAGTTATTTAAATTTCCAAAATATCACAAATTTAATACTAAAATAATTGAAAAATTATTTTTAATAGAAAAAATTTAAACCCTAAATTAAAAAAAGTGAACCCAAATATTATATTTTAATTTTATATATATTTTATTTAAAGTAAATAATTATTTTTACATAATAATTTATGCTATTTTGAGATTTTTAATTTTATTATGCTAAATTTGGAAAATAAACTTAAAATAGTGCTATTTTAGGGTATTACTCAATTTTTATCTTGTTTCGAATTTTTATATCGTGCAATCTAATCACAATAAATAGTCATTCATAACAATGAAGCATATTAGTTTTATATAAATACCAATATTTTGATGTAAAAGTGAACTGAAAAATTTTGTAACTAAAAAAAGTGAAAATTGCTAATTTTGAAAATGGGTTGAAGATTCCATATGATAAGACCATAAACAATCTACCACAACCAAATCTGTAAAAAACTACTGCTTACAAACGAAAATGATTATTACAATTATAGTTACATGATAATACCGAAAAACTTCTATTAATATTTTAATACGAATTGGTTAAAAAATTTCAAAATAATAACCAATTTTTTCTAAATAGAATACATTTCCATTTTAAATTTACTACGTGTGATTAAAAAAAAATTGTTTCAATTTTTTAATTCAATATATTTTTAGTACATATTATCGAATTTAACTTATATATTTATAAGAGAGTGACTTGCACTTGCACTAGCAAACCTACCATATATAAAAGAGCACCCTTCTAAAATACCATTATTTTAATTTTTTGTTTCAAATATATCACTAATCATTTATATTTTTAAAAATATCACAAATTTAATAGTTGGAATTGGAAGATCTTCATCATCTCAGAAATTCTTTTGTTGATTTCTTAGCAAAAATAGTGAAAGTCCAAAAATACATTTTTCCCATATAGATCGTGACAGAGTAATAGGAACCTTCATTCGGAATAATATTTCTACTACTCTAACTTAATTTAACAAAAAACAAATAAGAGTAACGTTTTAACATATTCATATCTCAGTGTAAAACTTTATTCTCTTTGGATAAGACTGCTTAATCCTGAACACAACCAGTTTTGCTCTTTCAAATTCTGTAATTGTCTTCTACTTGATACTTGATTCCATTTCCTAACTCTCCATTTAAGTATCCTCTTAAATTTGTGATTGGTAAAACACATACACCAAGAATGATTTGAAGAGACATGAACGGGCGACAAGGAAAAGACTTTGTAAACGCATCTGCAAGCTGAAACTAAACTGGAATGTGATGAATTTAAATATCTTCAAACGCAATTACCTCTTTGCTAAAGTCATAATCCACATTAGTATGTTTAGACATGAAGCTTTACATAGGTTAATATAAGAACACAAACAAGTTATCACAAAGCAAACTAGCTTGTTTAAGTTAAGAGATAGCTGTTAAATACTAAGTAACCAAAGAGGCTGAAATTGATGGGAGGTCATTTCTTCACCCACTATCATAAAATTACACATGCTTATGAATTTATAAGGACCAACTTCTGAGATCATTGAAAAATGTAGAACCAAACCATATTGTTATAATATGCGAGGCATTTCCATGATCAAAAGGCAGTGAATAAAGCAAGATGATCAGGATATACCACAACTAATTACTATTGCGCCACAAGCCATTATACCTGAAGAAATTGTGTTAATCCCCCAGAATTGGTAATGGACGCCAAAACAATATAGTCAAAAATCTTCTACAATTTGGACAATTTTGTTACTTTTATGCTCAATGGAAAAGGAAGTCGTTAAATTAGGAAAGCTCTCTTCTTACACTTCTTCGATCATTGAGATCAAAAATACATAAATATTCCAATAAAAGACAAACTTTGTAATTAGAAAAGCTTCAGTGTGTGTAACAAATTCAGATCATTGATCATTGCGTACAATAAACCTCATTGAAATCCGCTAAGATAATTGTTTTATCATCATAAGCTTATTCCCATGTAATGAAAGCCAAAACAAAAAAAACCAGCAATAGAACAAAAAAGAGATCACTTTTGTTTACAAACCAAGAAAAAAGATAAGATTTTGGAAATGGAGTGTACGAAAGGGAATACTCAGACAGCCAAGGGTTACTCGTCAACTTCTGGGAGAAGAGCCCAGATCTGAAACTCTAGTCCACACTTATTCTATCATCACCATAAACCCTAACACACTCAAAACATCACAATCTCTATAACAAAACCCAAACAGAAGAAAGGAGGAAAAGATCCTATGATTTGAAGAAGACGAAAAGCGTATAAATACACAAACTCACAGAAATTCATCTGAGAATTAGGGTTTCCTTCTGCGGCTGCACCACTTTTTAGGTTTCTTATAATACATGGCCCAGTAAAACTATATGGGCCACCTTACATGATTTAATAAATACACTACATTTAATATTATATAATATTATTTATTTAAAATTATTTTTAATATTAATTTTTGTATATGTAAATTAACTAACAAATAATTTTTTATAAATTTAATAATATTTTTTAAATAATTTAATAAATATATTGATTTTCAGACAAATTAATAATAATATTATATATTATAATTATTTTAATAGTTTAAACTTATTTATATATTTATTTAAAATCTACTATATATTAAAGGAGAAACATTGAGAGTGAAAATTGATTAGGTTTCATCACCATATTAATTCTCAACAATTTTAATAATTAATTCAATTTCAAATATAAATTATTTATTTTATTATCTAAACATCTTAATTAGATAACTTAATTATAGAATTTAATAAATTTCTAAACACTATTTAATTTTTAAATATACAAAGATTCAAAAATTAAGAAATTTTAAGTTAGTAAATTACACATTTAATTACTCGCCAATTTTAAAAATAGACGATTTTTTTACATAAATAATTAATTATTGTATATATATAAGAAAAGTAAATATTTCAAATTTTTATAGATATAAAAATTTTATTAATACTATTTAATTCTATTTTATATTATATGCAACTTTACTTTTTAACTCAATAATTAAAATCATAGTGATAATTATTTTATAGAAATATATATATATATTGTGTAATAATATAGTCGGCATATCTAAATCACAAATCATATATTATATCACTCGATTTTTTTTTGTTTCCAAACACAATCAATATATTTGTAAATAAAATTTTATATTATATCAGTTGTTTGTAATATTAAATTTGAATAACTAATAATTATTTTTTAGTATGACTACTCTATATATATATGTAGATTCTATAACATAACAAAATTAATTAAAACTACTAATTTTATTAATTTAATTTAAAACATGTTTCAAATATTTTACAAAAAAAATTATAAATATATTTTTGATTAACGTATCACAAAAACAGTGATAAAATAATGTAATATTATTTGAGTAATATATAATAATAGTAATATCATTCTTTTATAATATATAATATTTTAAATTAAAATATATTTATATCACTCAATTTATAAGATATGTAACTAAAGATTTTGAGTCGTAGTTGAAAAAAACAAACTATTTCATAAATCATTAGGTTTTCAAAATAATAAACCTGTATCTACACAAAGTCTAGGACCAGCACCAAAAGGAATGTATGTCTTGGAGACTATCGCCCCCAAATCTTTTCCCTGCAAAATATATATATGTTTGAATCCTATGAATTTGACCAGTAGAAATTACTGCAAATATGAAAAATCATATATAAAAAATCACCTTCCATCGCCATGGATCAAATATTAAAGGATTGTCATATTTTTCTGGACTAAAATGGATATTTGCATATCCCATAAAAGTCCAACCAGCAGGAATTGTATAATCACCAACTTTGAACTCTTGATCAATTATTCTAAGCGATTCATTGATCACCTGAAACAAGAACACTATAATCAATGACCAATGCGTAGAAGATTACATTTTAACTGTTAACTTAACTAACCATTTGGGTGAAAGTCATGGATTTGTAGTCTTCCCATGTTAGAGCAGACTCCTTTTCAGTCTTATCACTGACCATTATTCGTCCATGCTCTCTCTGCAGCTCTTGCATGACTTTAGGATTGTCATTTATGAGCTTTAAGATCTTTTGCTGACTCTGGTTCTATCTTGCCCAAAACTTTCTTTGCAAGGCATTCAATTAAGATCTGTAGTATTTGATGATGAAGATGATCAAATATATATCCGACATGCATTTATCTAATTGGTTGTGAAAAGATTTACTTCTTGATTTTTTTTACCTTGCTTGCTGTTTCCTTGACGTCAAGACAGCCAACCCTAGCTCCTTCCTCAATGTGTGTACGAGCCACGACATCTATGTCTTCCATTATCATCAATTTTAAACTTTGTGAACCCAATATCTGGAATGTCAAATTCCGAGCATGTTTATGTGTCTCTTTGCTCTCCAAAAACAAATTGTTTTCCCCAAATAACCATGCTATGCTCTTCGTGATACCAGGAACATGATTTGTCTTTGCTATCTCCATATTCAATTCAATATCCGTCGAGATTATAACTTTGCCACCAAATAAGCTTGTCCGAAAAAGTGGTCCATGTCTATTATTTTGTTTTTTTTTTCCAAACCAAAGATAACGTATAAGTATCCCTAATATATTAATCGAGAATCATTTTGTTAACGTGTAATTTACAAGTGTGTCACGCTGATTTGTCACACTATTAAAATATTCTAAGATAAATATTATATAAGACATAATTTATTAAAATATTTACAAAAATTACCATTAAACAGTATATTATATGTAAATTCCTAATATTTCGAGATACAATGTATTTTTTTATAAAATGAAAATACAATATAAAATAAAATATTAATTTTGAAAAATTAGTCAAAAAAATATAAAACAAAAGTTTAGTTTAATTGAATATTTATCACATCTATAATTTTATCTAAGATCGATACAATTTAAATATATTTGTATAATCCGATTTTATTATCTATTTCATTTTCGTAATCAATATTAAAAGATTTAGAAAAATTATTTTAAATATGAGATAAATTATATATATATATGATTTACATTAACAAAATAAATAATTAATTATTATTTATGAATATTTTTTTTCGTGTCAAAATCTAGTCTGGGAGTAATTGAGAAAAATAAATTTTAAAACATAACATAATAATTAAACCATATATGCTAGAGAAATATTAATTAGCAACCTGATGATTCTCTCCTTGACAAATGTTGAAACTGAATAAATTAAAAGTGATATTTTAAGATATTATTCATATATAGATTAAACATATTCTATAAATTTTATAATTGTTATATTTATATGTATGTTTTATAATTTATGTTGATAAGATTGATTGATATAAATATCAAAGTTTAACAAGTTAAGAAAAAATATATCTTTTATAAAGTATTGCCATTTTGAATTAATTTTTTTTCTTTCTTTATAATTTTTTATAATTATTTGATATATGTTATAGAGTTGGGAGTTGATTAGATATTTGATTAATTATTTGGATTTTAGTAGATATCCAAATATATGGGATAACAAATTAGTATTAGAACGTATACGGATAATAAAAGTGTTAATACAAACCGAACGGAGAGGATATCCAGCATCAAAATCAAGATATCTGAACCATCCGTATATCCTAATAAACGGATAAGACTCCTCATCTTATTTAATGCATTGATTTTAGTGTAAAAATGACGCAGCAATTAAATCGATGAGAATGTTGAAAAAGTTAACATTGTCGTGTGATTATTTATGTAAACTTACGTTTACCGACTTGTTCTTTTTCTATAAATACGTATGTTACTTCATTCAGATGAAGTAACTTTTTTTCCTTCCTCTCTTCCTCTGTAAGATTTTATAAATTTAATAAAATCAATATAATAATAAATTTCTATTTCTATTATTATTCAACATGTTATCAGTACGAGTATTTCTACCATCTACCTGAGATACTAAAATAAGGTAAAATTCTGTTTTATTAATACATGTGTATATTATATGGTAGACACTACCTCTTGAATATTATATGGTAGGCTTTGCCTTCTAAATATTATACGATAGGCACTGCCTCCTGAATATTATATGGTAGGCTCTGCCTTTTAAATATTATATGGTAGACTATGCCTTCTGAATATTATATGGTAGGCTCTGCCTTCTGAATATTATATGGTAGGCCCTGCCTTCTAAATATTATATGGTAAGCTCTGCTTTCTAAATATTATATGGTATGTTCTGCCTTCTAAATATTATATGGTAAGCTCTGCCTTCTAAATATTATATGGTAGGCTCTGCCTTCTAAATATTATATGGTAGGGTCTGCCTCCTGGATATTATATGGTAGGCGCTGCCTCCTCATTTATATGGTAGGTCATGCCTCATGAAATTATTTTAATTTATGTGTTATTATATTCACTAATGTTTTACAATTTTATCATAAATTAATTTATGTCATCATTATGTTTAAATTCTTAAAAATGATTATACATATTTATTAAAAATATATATAATAATAATATTAATAAATTAAAATCTATACCCAAAATTTTATCATGATTATTTACTAAAAATAATTGTAAAATGATTTTTTTATAAAATTGATGTTTAACACATTGTTTTATTATGTGTATAGTTATAATGTCAAATTTGACAAAACTCGAGATTACTGCCCTTGATATATCTGGAAAAAATTACATGACATGGGCAGTAGCTGCAAAAATGGATTTAAAGGCAAAAGACCTTCTTGGCACTATCGATAGGTCGGAAACAATATCCGATGAGAAAAAAGCAAAAGCCGTGATATTTTTATGCCACCATATCCATGATGGTTTAAAAGATGAATATATCACAAAAGAAGATCCTACAGATCTTTGGCAATCAATCAAAGATAGGTTTGATCACCAGAAATATGTGATCTTACCAAAAGCCAAACATGAGTGGTTAAACCTCCGGTTTTAGGATTATAAAAGTGTAAGTGAATATAATTCTGCGTTGTTCGGAATCACTTCTAAGATGATATTATGTGGAAAAAATGTAAGTGACTATGATATGATTGAAAAAACTCTCCAAATATTTCATCCTCGAAATGTAATCTTGCAACAACAATATCGAGCAAATGGATATACTCGTTATTCGGAGTTAATGCAAGTTCTCCTTGTTGCTAAACAAAATAATGAACTTGTGATGATGAACCATCAATCTCGTCCCACCGGATCAGCTCCATTCTCAGAATTGAATGTTGCATCATCCAGTTACAATAATTGGCAAGGACATGGACGTGGTCGAGGCCATAGTCGTGGTCGTGGACGTGGACGAGGAGGTGGACGTGGACGAGGAAAAGGAAGAGGTTTCGTCCCAATGAATTCAAATTCGGGAGAAAGAATAAAGTCCACGAAAATGAAGTTGGTCGCGTACCTGCTGTACGCCAAAATATACAATATGAAAATATTTGTTACAGATGTGGCATGAAAGGACATTGGTCTCGTACCTGTTGTACACCAAAACATTTGGCTAATATGTATCAAGAATCAATGAAACAAAAAGGAAAAGAAAGTGAAACCAACTTTATCTCGGATGAACCCGGACTTTCCTTCGATGGAAATGCATATCTCGATGTTGCTGATTTTCTGGTTGATCCCAAAAATACCAAAGAACAAGATAATTAAGTTTAATGTTATATATATAAAGTTGTATTTAGTTTCCTTACGAACAAAAACAAAACTTAATGTCTTTTTGAAAAATATATGTAAGTTTAAACTTTAATTACTTAATGTAAAATAGTTTTGTTATAATATAAGTTGATTTTGAAATATGTATGTTTAACATTTATTAATACATCTTTATCAATATTTTAATCCCGAAAATGTATCTTTTTGAGAGTGAAAATGGAGATATATGCCTAGCAGACAGTGCTACAACGCATACAATACTTAAAGATAAAAAAATTTTCTCTTACCTCAAAATGAAAGATTCTGCCGGAAGCGTGAATACAATATCGGGTAATGCAAATATTATCATAGGCTCCGGAAGAACTAGTTTTTCAATACCAATGGGAATAGAATATGAAATAAATGATGCTTTATATTCCCTCGAGTCTCGTAGAAACTTATTAAGTTTCAAAGACATCCGTACAAATGGATATCACATAGACACAATGAAAAAAAATAACATTGAATATCTTTGCATTACATGGGAACAGAAACAAATATTGGAAGAATTACCAATGATGTCCTCTGGATTATACTACACAAAAATAAATATAATTGAATCGTATATTATGGTAAACCAGAAGTTTATGAGTATATTCAAAGTCTGGCATGAAAGATTAGGACATCCTGGATCAGTTATGATGAGAAAAATTGTGCAGAATTCTAATGGCCACCCATTGAAAAACCAGAAGATTTTTCAATCACGCAAGTTTTTGTGTAAAGCATGTTCTCAAGGAAAACTTATTACTCAGCCATCACCAGCCAAAATTAGTAATGAATCCCCAATATTCTTAGAAAGAATACATGGTGATATATGTGGGTCTATTCACCCATCATGTGGGCCATTTCGATATTTTATAGTTTTAATTAACGCATCTAGTAGATGGTCACATGTGTGTTTGTTAACCACATGATATATGGCTTTCACAAGATTCATTGCCCAAATAATCAGGTTAAGAGCGCAATTCCCTGATTATACTATAAATAAAGTAAGACTTGACAATGCTGGTGAATTCACGTCACAAGCCTTTAATGATTATTGTATGGCTCTCAGAATCGATGTTGCACATCCGGTTCCGCATGTTCATACACAAAATGGTATGACTGAGTCTTTGATAAAATGGTTACAACTCATTGCGAGACCGCTAATTTTGAGAACAAATCTCCCAATTTCAGTATGGGGTCATGCTATATTGCATGCGGCAGCATTGGTCCAAATAAGACCAAGTGCATATCATGAATATTCCTCATTACAATTAACATCTGGCCAGAAGCCTGATGTATCTCATCTCCGAGTTTTTGGGTGTGCGGTTTATGTTCCTATAGCCCCACCACAAAGAACAAAGATGGGGCCACAGAGAAGATTAGGAATATATATTGGATTTATATCATCAAGTATTATTCGGTATTTTGAACCACGAACTGGTGACATATTTACGACACGATTTGTCGATTGTCATTTTGATGAAAAAGAATTTCCTATGTTAGGGGGAGGAATTAAACAACTGCAAGAAGATATTAAATGGTGTACACCATTTTTGTTGTATCTTGATCCTCCCACAAAACAACGTGAAATGAAAGTTCAGAAAATCGTACATTTGCAAAATATTACAAACCAGTTGCTAGATGCATTCACATATAGAAAACGAGTGACGAAATCATATATACCCACTGTGAATGTCTCATCAAGAATTAATGTTCCTATAGAACATATTGATGGCGATAAAATAAATGAACCCAGAGTTTAGTTAAAGAGAGGGAGACCAATGTGCTCAAAAGATAAAAATCTCCGTAAGAAAAAGTATTTGGGAGAACAAAATCAAAAGGTTCTAGAAGAACCTTACAAAAGGCGTCTCGAAAATACTTGTGAAAAGATTATAGAGGAATCAATTCAGGAATGTCCGGAAGACATATGCAAACAGGTTTTTAAAAACCATGAAATAGAACTCCGTCCAGAAGACGAACGCAATATAGAAACATATGAGATTTCAATTAACTATACCCAAAATAGAAAATTATGGGTTAGAACTGAAATAGAGGATATTAATGGAATATTCTCCTTTTCTGTATCCAAAGAAATTGAAAATGAAAATGATGATGCATAACCAATATCTGTAACAGAATGTCAAAAAGATCTGATTGGGAAAAATGGCAAATAGCCATGAGAAATAAATTATTCTCTCTACAAAAAAGAAATATTTTTGGACCCACTGTCATTACACCTGAAGATGTAGTGCTAGTTGGATGCAAGTGGGTTTTTGTAAGAAAAAGAAATGAGAAAAACGAGGTCACTAGATATAAAGCACGTCTTGTTGCAAAAGGGTTTTCTCAAAGGTTGGGAATAGATTATGAAGAAATATATTCTCCGGTCATGGATGCAATTATATTTAGATATTTAATGAGTTTATCATCATCGAAAAGGTTAGAAATGTACCTTATGGATGTCGTGACTGCATACCTGTATGGAACCCTTGATAGTGATATATACATGAGAATCCCAGAAGGATTCAAGATCCCAGAAGGATCAAAGATCTCTAAAGGATCCAAAGAGCTATATTCAGTCATATTACAATGATCATTATATGGGTTAAAACAATCCGGACGCATGTGGTATAATCGCTTAAGTAAATATCTGTTGAAAAAGGGATATATTAACAATGCGATATGTCCTTGTGTATTTATAAATAAATTCCCATCAGGTTTTGTGATCATTGCTGTTTATGTAGATGACGTGAATATAATTGGAACTCAAAAGGAAATTGATAATGTAAGAACTCATATGAAAGAAAAATTTGAAATGAAAGATCTTGGAAAAACAAAATTTTGTCTAGGATTCCAAATTGAGCATTTCCAAGATGGGATATTTGTGCATCAATCAAATTACACGAAAAGGATATTGAAGTAATTTAATATAGATAAAGCGAATCCTTTGAGTACTCCAATGGCTAATCGATCGCTTAGTATAAACAATGATCCATTTCGACCTTGTGAAGATAATGAAGACATATTAGATCTTGAAGTACCTTATATGAGTGCTATTGGTGGACTTATGTATCTCGCAAATTGCACTCGACCAGATATAGCATTTTCTATAAATTTACTTGCGAGATATAGTTCATCACCTACATGAAGACACTAGAGTGGAATAAAACATATTTTCCGTTATCTCCAAGGTACGATTGATTTGAGATTATTTTATTCTAGAAACTCCGAGTTTGGTTTAGTTAGTTTTACAGATGGTGGATATTTATCGGATCCACACAAAGCTCGGTCCCAAACCAGTTATGTTTTTACACTTGGTGGAACTACAATCTCGTGGTGATCTCAAAAACAAACTTTGGTTGCCACTTCTCCAAATTACGCCGAAATCATTGCACTTCATGAAGCTTGCAGAGAATGTGTATGGCTCAGATCTATGACTCAACATATAGAAGGAGCAAGTGGATTAATCAACAATAAGGAGCCAACAAAACTATTCGAAGATAATACTGCATGTGTGACCCAAATCTTGAAGGTTATATCAAGAGTGACCGAACAAAACATATTCCTCCAAGATTTTTCTCCTATATCCAAAAACTTGAGAAAAATCAAGAACTTGACGTCAAGTACATTCGTTCAAGTGATAATGCAGCAGATTTGTTTACAAAGGCGCTTCCTACGACAACGTTCAAAAAACACGTTCAGAATATTGGAATGCCTCATCTGCGAGACTTATAAAGGGAAACATATATATCTTTTCGAGGGGGAGATTGCGTATCTGTACTCTTGTTCCCTTATCATGATTTTTATCCCGTTGGGTTTTTACATGTTAAGGTTTTTAACGACGCATAACGCAATAATTCAATAATAATAAATAATCAAGGGGGAGTGTTGAAAAAGTCAACATTGTCATCTGATTATTTATGTAAACTTACGTTTGCCGACTTACTCCTTCTCTATAAATACGTATGTTACTCATTCAGATGAAGTAACTTTCTCTCATGTTTCTTGTCCTCCGCTTTAAGATTTTATAAATTTAATAAAATCAATATAATAATAAATTTCTATCTCTCTATTATTATTAAACAGAGGATGAATTAAAGATGATAAGATATTGATGGATGCAAGAAGTTCTACATAGAATTAAATCGAGATTATACAATAAATTACATCACTTTTTCCCTTAATTTAGATAATTTGAAAGGGAAAGTAATAACATTATTGTTAGATTTGGAAAAATAATCCGAAAATAATGAACGGAAGCAAAACAGATTTAGTTGGTATTCGGTTATAAAAAAAATAACCGAACATAAATAATTTTGGAAAACTATGGTTATTGGCTACTAACGAAACCGAACTGAAAATCAAAATAATATCCGAAAAATTGAATTATTTTTGGTTATTTTCGTTTATCCGAAAATATTTTGGATATTTTAGATATTTCGGTTATTTTCAATTTTTTGGTTATTTTCTGCTATTTTCGGTTATTTTTAGTTATTTTTCGGTTATTTTGGTTATTGTTGATTATTTTGGTTATCTGAGTTTTTTTACATTATTTTCTGTTTTTAAATTTAACAATTGAACCAACCGAAACCGAGGTATAACCGAATCAAAACCAAACCAAAATATATAAATAACCGAATAGATATTTAATATTATCAATTGAATCGAAGATAACAACCAAAACTGAACCAATATCCGAATTTGCAAACCTAAATTATTATTTGAAAAATGTGAAACCAAAAGTGGACCTCTTCTTCATTACGCTTTTGGTAATTACACTACCAACACTAGAAGAATTATTTTCAGATAAAATGAAAGCTTGCATGATTTTCCAACAGGTTATATTTTTTAATTTTATTTCATATTTCTTGTAACCTGATGAATCCAGATCTTTAGTTTGAGTGATTAGACCAAGAGACTAGGGTTCAGGGAAGCAAATGCGAGTAGTTCTGGGTTCTGTTCGAACAACGACATGTTCTTTTCAGGCAGTGTGACCAACGCTTCAATTCCTTGTCCGTCCTTGGAATCGATCAACATGGCTAAGTTGTTCAACGCAGGAGATACATTTCCGGTAACCCAAACCGGAGATCCCCATCCAAAATCGTCCTTGAAAGTGGTAACTTGCACCAGCTACTCACCGCATACGATTCATGAGTCTCATAGCTCAACCGCGAATAATTAGTAAGCATCAGATTTGCTAGTTTGGAACCGACCATCGATGTTGACGTCTTATCTTCTTTTTGGATCATAATTCGTAAATCCTCTCGCTTCTTTCGTAAGTCTCTAACGGCCTCTTCGATGTTAACTTCACCTTCTCGATCATCACTCAAGACGACAGGAAGGAATATTAAATTTCCGATCATGTTTTCAGGCAGAAGTGAAGGTATCTTTGGTCGCAAATTAGCAGGTTGGATCAAAACTTTTAGATCACAAGTATCTGTCTTTGAAGATGAAGCTGCTGCGATAAAGCCTTTCCAGAGAAGGGTGGTGACACTCTCCACTCGCGTAGGTTGGTCTACGGCGTCTACACTAGCGGCTTTGGTCCTGAGCTCTTCCAACTTCGACGCAGTAAACACGAATCTCTTAGTGATGCTGCTTCTCTTTGCGGCCTTTTCGCCAACCGTAAACTTAATGGCCTCATTTGCTGGTGGGTAGAAATTAGCTGCAGCAAACAGGGGATCGACCACCGAGTCTCCACGAGCCATAGAAGACCAAACACGAATGAAAGTTAAGATGGAGGCTGCATCGGCGAGTTTGTGACTGATGCAGACTCCAATGGCCATGCCACCGCATGGAAAGTAAGTCACTTTCACGAGAAGAAGAGGCCATGTAACAGCAGACACGTAAGGGTTATCAACGGAGTCTAGAGGAAGTAACTGTTGGAGGGATTGGAAATCTGGGGATGTGAGAAAACTAGAGAGAGGACAGTTATTGACATGAGCATCGATAAAGATAGCTCCTTCGTCGTTACAGTCTACGGTGACGCCGTTAATTCTTCCGGCAAGAGGGTAGAACTTTGTCAAGGTTTGGGATAGACAAGTCTTTAGTTTCTGAGAAGTGTGTTCTCGTGAGATCAAATCATTTTTGGTGTAGAAGAGAAAGGCGACTGTGTAAACTGGAGGAAGGATCTGATCGCAAACAGAGAGTGGGAGAGTTTGGAGATCAAGAGGAGTTGTGGAAGATGGTTTTATGATTTCTTTAGCGATTGTTTCAACCTTCATCGTCTCCATCGATTATTCTTTCTTTCTTATTATTAATATGTTCTGTCTTTTAAACATAGACAAGTACTCCTTTTATATAAGTAAAAACATATATATATATATATATATATATAGGTATATATTAATATATGATTATCATTGTATAACATATCATATTTTTTGAAAACTAAGAAACTAACATCTCTCTAATTATTATTCGCATATCAACTAATTAAATCTAAATTTTACTATAGTAAAATCATGAAACACAATCAACATTTACTTTTAATTTAAAACATCATACAAATTTAAAAATTCTTATACACAGAGTTTTTAATATATATTACATTTTAATAGTCAAAATATAAAACAAATTACTATAAAACTCGGTAAAAACACAAATTATGAGATAAAAATGAAAATAATAAATTAAAAATTACAAATAATTGAACTAGAATGATTAAGAATTTAAAATCTAAATATATATATATATATATATATATATATTTAATAAACAATAAAACATATAACAAATTATCAATTGAATAAAATAGTAGAAAAATATTGAAAAGATAATTGACTAAAAAATATTGAAAAGATAATTGAAGATAATGAAGACATATTAGATCTTGAAGTACCTTATATGAGTGCTATCGGTGGACTTATGTATCTCGCAAATTGCACTCGACCAGATATAGCATTTGCTATAAATTTACTTGCGAGATATAGTTCATCACCTACATGAAGACACTGGAGTGGAATAAAACATATTTTCCGTTATCTCCAAGGTACAATTGATTTGAGATTATTTTATTCTAGAAACTCCGAGTTTGGTTTAGTTAGTTTTACAGATGGTGGATATTTATCGGATCCACACAAAGCTCGGTCCCAAACCAGTTATGTTTTTACACTTGGTGGAACTGCAATCTCGTGGTGATCTCAAAAACAAACTTTGGTTGCCACTTCTTCAAATTACGCCGAAATTATTGTACTTCATGAAGCTTGCAGAGAATGTGTATGGCTCAGATCTATGACTCAACATATAGAAGGAGCAAGTGGATTAATCAACAATAAGGAGCCAACAAAATTATTCGAAGATAATACTGCATGTGTGACCCAAATCGAAGAAGGTTATATCAAGAGTGACCGAACAAAACATATTCCTCCAAGATTTTTCTCCTATATCCAAGAACTTGAGAAAAATCAAGAATTTGACGTCAAGTACATTCGTTCAAGTGATAATGCAACAGATTTGTTTACAAAGGCGCTTCCTACGGCAACGTTCAAAAAACACGTTTAGAATATTGGAATGCGTCATCTGCGAGACTTATAAAGGGAAACATATATATCTTTTCGAGGGGAAGATTGCGTATCTGTACTTTTGTTCTCTTATCATGATTTTTATCCCGTTGGGTTTTTACATGATTTCTATAAATACGTATGTTATTTCATTCAGATGAAGTAACTTTCTCTCCTGTTTCTTGTCCTCCGCTTTAAGATTTTATAAATTTAATAAAATCAATATAATAATAAATTTCTATCTCTCTATTATTATTCAACAGAGGATGAATTAAAGATGATAAGATATTGATGGATGCAAGAAGTGCTACATAGAATTAAATCGAGATTATACAATAAATTACATCACTTTCCTTTAATTTAGATAATTTGAAAGGGAAAGTAATAACATTATTGTTAGATCTAGAAAAATAATCTGAAAATAATGAACGGAAGCAAAACAGATTTAGTTGGTATTCGGTTATAAAAAAAATAACCGAACATAAATAATTTTGGAAAACCATGGTTATTGACTACTAACGAAACCGAACTGAAAATCAAAATAATATCCGAAAAATTGAATTATTTTTGGTTATTTTCGTTTAATTTTACTATAGTAAAATCATGAAACACAATCAACATTTACTTTTAATTTAAAACATCATACAAATTTAAAAATTCTTATACACAGAGTTTTTAATATATATTACATTTTAATAGTCAAAATATAAAACAAATTACTATAAAACTCGGTAAAAACACAAATTATGAGATAAAAATGAAAATAATAAATTAAAAATTACAAATAATTGAACTAGAATGATTAAGAATTTAAAATCTAAATATATATATATATATATATATATTTATTTAATAAACAATAAAACATATAACAAATTATCAATTGAATAAAATAGTAGAAAAATATTGAAAAGATAATTGACTAAAATAACATTATTTCAAATTTTTGTTTAAAATCTATCACTAATCATTTAAATTTCAAAAAATAGCAAAAATTTAATACTAAAATAGTTAAAAATATCTTTGTAATAAAAAAATTTAAACTCTAAATTATAAAAAATGAATCTAAATATTATATTTTAATTTTATATATATTATTTAAAATAAATAAATATTTTTACATAATAATTTATGCTATTTTTAAAATTTTATTTTTAATATATTAAATTTGAAAAATAAATTTAGAATAATCATTCTTTACTGTATTACTCTATTGTTGAAAATACTACAGGAATAAAGAGGTATACAAAAATTTAAATACGTAAAATAAAAGTGTAATGAATGAAACGTATGAGAAAGCAACAATAGTGGAATTTAGATAATTAAGAAATTTTGTAAATTTTTTTATAAAAATGAGCCGAATTTGATCAGGGAATCTGCATATTGACGTTTTGGACTTTTTTAAGGTTTTATCAGTGTGGGACCCACTAGTATATTTAAAAATAATAATTTTGAGTTTTAGTTCACACAGACATGACAACAACTTCTTGCCAATTAATGATGGGACCTTTGCGAAAAAGCATCCACAAAAATTTGTATAAATATCTTTTTTATTATTACAGGCTTTACAGCTTGTATAATTATCTTCTGAATCCAAAATAAGTTTTTAAAATAATATGTGTAAGCAACAAAAAACATGTGTGATATTATTATATGTGTAGGAGTGGAGGAGATATGTACCAAAATCATTTTCACCTATCAAATTTATCAGTCAAATCCAACAAGAGGGAGAACATGAAAAAAAATCATTCACTCTTCTATTATTTGCTACTTTATCTATTTTTTTTTTGCAATCGACTAAAATAGCATTATTTCAAGTTTTTGTTTCAAATATAATACTAGTCATTTAAATTTTCAAAAATAATATAAATTTAATATTAAAATAATTGAAAAATTATTCCTAATAGAAAAAATTTAAACTCTAAATTGGAAAAAGTGAACCCAAATATTATGTTTTAATTTTATATATTTTTTATTTAAGGTAAATAATTATTTTTATATAATATTTTATGCTATTTTGAGAATTTTAGTTTTACTGTGCTAAATTTAGAAAATAAACTTAAAATAATGTTATTTTAGGGTATTACTCAATTTTTATTTTGTTTCGAATTTTTATATCGTGCAATCTAATCACAATAAATAGTCATTCATAACAATGAAGCATATTAGTTTTATATAAATACCAATATTTTGATGTAAAAGTGAACTGAAAAATTTTGTAACTAAAAAAAGTGAAAATTGCTAAATTTGAAAATGGGTTGAAGATACCATATGATAAGACCATAAATTAAGCTTAAACGAATCCACACAATACATTATACAATGAACGATTATATAGAGACATTTTGTTAATACTCTGTTAACAATTCGTTTTTTTTTTCCTGTTTATGTTCTTGTTAAACTTAGAGACAGCTTTAGTTATGGTCACCTCTGAATTATTTTATGCCAAATCTTATTTTATTGTGGATTTTTAATGGGTTCTGGACCAATTGAATACTGAACTTAATTCATTAGATTGAAATCATTCAAAACATACCAAATATCTTTATGAAAATATTAGAATGCTTTCATGACATTAGATTTGTTTGGATCTATTTTGGATTCGTGTGCTTCATATTTCTTTTATGCCATAGTTGTATTCATATGTATCTAGTGGTTTCTCTATGATTTCTTTGAACTTCACTTGATTGTTACTAAACTTTTTAGCAAGTTTCATAAATCTTAAACATTCCTAGCAAGTTTAGTTAGGTTATAGAATTGTTTTCTTTTTGGGGAATAGAATTCTTGTAGTGGGGAAAATAATGAGTTAATGAGATGGGGAACAAGAGTTGATGGCAATAAGTTAGGGAAGATAGACTGAGGACCATGACATTTAGTAGGAGTCAATATTTAATACACTATCATATTTATCACATTTGATATAATTAAATTTTTCACTGTATATTGTGTTTTTTTTTTGGTATTAATCGATCTTTTTTAGTTATTAATTAGATGAAGACACGTAATCTAAAAAGGTTCAAATAATCAGCTAAAACTGTAAAAATGAGTTTCTTGTAATTTTATAGGGCAAATGACCAAGATAGATTCTCCACCAATGGTTCTTTCCGGAAAGTTACATTCAACCACTAAAAAGTCTTCAAACAATCTAGCGATATGCATCTAATCACTGGTTAAAGTTTTCAAATAATTATTAAGATATTAGTGTTGATCGTATGGTCACCGCCGACAATTATAACTGCGGTCAACACTATGGTTATGATTGTGATATATGTTATTCGTTTGTGAGCTATCGATAGTTATAGTTGCGATTGATCGTAGATTTTTAGTCGCACCGTTGTTTTAATCAGTAGTTAAAAATATTGCGATGCAGTACGTATCATCTGACCGATGCGTCGTAGGTAGACGCTGTAGATAAATAAACAACAATCTACCACAACCGAATTTGTAAAAAACTGCTGCTTACAAACGAAAATGATTATTACAATTATAGTTACATGGTAATACCGAAAAACTTCTATTAATATTTTAATACGAATTGGTTAAAAAATTTCAAAATAATAACCAATTTTTTCTAAATAGAATACATTTCCATTTCAAATTTACTACGTGTGATTAAAAAATTTTTGTTTCAATTTTTTTTAATTTAATATATTTTTAGTACATATTATCGAATTTAACTTTTTATTTATAGGAGAGTGACTTGCACTTGCACTAGCAAACCTACCATATATAAAAGAGCACCCTTCTAAAATACCATTATTTTAATTTTTTATTTTAAATATATATCCTAATTATTTATATTTTCAAAAATATCACAAATTTAATAGTTGGAATTGGAAGATCTTCATCATCTCAGAAATTCTTTTGTTGATTTCTTAGCAAAAATAGTGAAAGTCCAAAAATACATTTTTCCCATACAGATCGTGACAGAGTAATAGGAACCTTCATTCGGAATAATATTTCTACTACTCTAACTTAATTTAACAAAAAACAAATAAGAGTAACGTTTTAACATGTTCATATCTCAGTGTAAAACTTTATTCTCTTTGGATAAGACTGCTTAATCTTGAACACAACCAGTATTGCTCTTTCAAATTCTGCGATTGTCTACTACTTGATACTCGATAGTTTATACATTTTCCCAAGTCTCCATTTAAGTCTCCTCTTAAACTTGTGATTGGTAAAACACATACACCAAGAATGATTTAAAGAGATATGAACGGGCGACAAGGAAAAGACTTTGTAAACGCATCTGCAAGCTGAAATTAATCTGAAATGTGACGAATTTCAATATCTTCAAACGCAATTACCTCTTTGCTAAAGTCAGAATCCACATCAGTATATTTAGACATGAATCTTTCCATAGGTTAATATATGAACACAAAACCAGTTGTCACAGAGCAAATTAGCTTGCTTAAGTTAAGAGATAGCTGTTAAATACTCAGTAACCAAACAGGCTGAAATTGATGGGAGGTCATTTCTTCACCCACTTTCATAAAATTACATATGCTTATAAATTTATAAGGATAAATCAACTTCTGAGATCATTGAAAAATGTAGAACCAAACCATATTGTTATAATATGCGAGGCATTTCCAGGATCAAAAGGCAGTGAATAAAGCAAGATGATCAGGATATACCACAACTAATTACTATTGCGTCACAAGCCATTATACCTGAAGAAACTGTGTTAATCCCCCAGAATTGGTAATGGACGCCAAAACAATACAGTCAAAAATCTTCTACAATTTGGACAATTTTGTTACTTTTATGCTCAATGGAAAAGGAAGTCGTTAAATTAGGAAAGCTCTCTTCTTACACTCTTTGATCATTGAGATCAAAAATACATAAATATTCCAATAAATCACAAACTTTGTAAAAAGAAAAGCTTCAGTGTGTGTAACAAATTCAGATCATTGATCATTGCGTACAATAAACCTCACTGAAATCCGCTAAGATAAATTGTTTTATCATTATAAGATTATTCCCATGCAAGCCAAAACAAGAAAAAAACCCAGCAATTGAACAAAAAAGAGATTATTTTTGTCTACAAACCAATAAACATATTAGATTTTGGAAATAGAGTGTATGAAAGGGAATACTCAGACAGCCAAGGGTTACTCGTCAACTTCTGGGAGAAGAGCCCAGATCTGAAACTCTAGTCCACACTTATTCTATCATCACCATAAACCCTAACACACTCAAAACATCACAATCTCTATAACAAAACCCAAACAGAAGAAAGGAGGAAAAGATCATATGATTTGAAGAAGACGAAAAGCGTATAAATACACAAACTCACAGAAACTCATCTGAGAATTAGGGTTTCCTTCTGCGGCTGCCATATCTCCACCACTTTTTAGGTTTCTTATAATTTATTCTGCACCATGGCTCAACTATATGGGCCAAATAGATAAACATACCGTCACTACTTGTTTTATATATATTTTTGGTTACTCTTCGATTTGGAGTAATGAATGTTTATCCTAAATAATATATTATTTAAAAAATATTTTAAAAAAATAATTAAAAGATATAAATTTGTTATTAATTTGATTACATAATCGATATATTTTATTAAACTAACCAAAAATACTATTAAATTTATAAAAACAATTATTTTTCTTTCCTTAATTTACATATACAAAAATTAATGTTAAAAATAATTTTAAATAAAAATTAAAATTATATAAATATTTAATTTATATTTACTAATAAACAATATTATATAGGACAATTGACTAAAATAGCACCATTTCAAGTTTTTGTTCCAAATATAGCACTAGTCATTTAAATTTCCAAAAATAGCACAAATTTAATACTAAAATAATTGAAAACTTATTCTCAATGAAAAAAATTTAAACCCTAAATTGGAAAAAGTGAATCCAAACACTATGTTTTAACTATATATATATTTTATTTAAGGTAAATAATTATTTTTACATAATAATTTATGCTATTTTGGGAATTTTAGTTTTATTGTGCTAAATTTGGAAAAAAAACTTAAAATTGTGCTATTTTAGGGTATTACTCTATTATATAATTTATGAATATTTTTCCCACGCATGGCATAGGTATAAATATAATTTTATTTATTGAGTAATACCTTAAAATAGCATCTTAAATTTTTTTTTTCAAATTTAACACTCTAAATATAAAATTTTAAAAATAGTACAAATTATTTTCTGAAATATATATGAGTAATACCCTAAAATAGCACATTTTCAAGTTTTTCTTCCAAATTTAGCATCTCAAAATTAAACTCCCAAAAATAGCATAAATACTTATGTAAAAATACTTATTTATTTTAAACAAAATATATATAAACTTAAAGTATTGTATTTGAGTTCATTTTTTCCAATTTAGGGTTTAGTTTTTTTCTTTTAAAATATAGTGTTAATGCATTTTAATCTTAAATTTATGATATTATTGAAAATTTAAACTAATGATGCTATTTTTAGAATAAAAACTTAAAAAGGTGCTATTTTAAACATTTGTCCAATATATATTTATATAAATAAATGGGCAAATGTCTAAAATAGCACCTTTCTAAGTTTTTATTCCAAAAATAGCATCATTAGTTTAAATTTATAATAATAACACAAATTTAAGATTAAAATACATTTAAACTATATTTTAAAAGAAAAAAATTAAACCCTAAATTGGAAAAAATAAACCCAAATACAATAATTTAAATTTATATATAATTTTTTTAAAATAAATAAGTATTTTTACATCAGTATTTGGGCTATTTTTGGGAGTTTAATTTTGAGATACTAAATTTGGAAGAAAAATTTGAAAATGTGCTATTTTAGAGTATTACTCTAAATAAATTACAAATATAATTAAAATATTATATTTGGATTCTTTTTCAATTTAAAATTTATTTTTGGGCAAATGACTAATTTAGCACTAAATCTAGATTTAGTGACTAAATTAGCATCCCTAATCTAAAATCTTAGAAATAGCATTTTTTTAAATGTAAAATGACAAACATAACCTCTGTTATTTTAACCTAAAATTGTCCAAGAAGCGCCGCCGTCGAACTCCCTTCGATTTTTCATTCTCCCGTCGAAATCTCTCTTCTCTTCGTCGACATCCAGCTCCACCTTCACCTTCTTCCTCATCGACGATTATCGTCGTCTCCTCCGCCGAAATCGATCTTCGTCATCTTCGATTTTCGTTGTTTGTTCTCTTCTTGGATCTGCGTACATTAGGAATTAGGTTGAGATTTTTGTTGTTTGTTCTCTTCTTGGATCTGCTTACAACTCTCGTTGATTTTCGTTGTTTATTCATGTTTGTATTTGGTTTTCTGACTGTGTATTGCGCATTTCGTGTTGGAATACCACTTAGTGGTGATTTTCATTTCGGCATCGTACCCGTGCATTCAGCTATTGAATATTCTTCATTTGCTCGAGAGCTTGAGCTTGAGCTTGAGTTCATTTCGGAATACCCGTGCATTCAGCTTCTGAATATTCTTCATTTGCAATTGATGAAGCAGAAAGAAACAATATTAAAATTACATCACAGATTTTAACGTATAAACAATATTAAAATACGAACATATTAAAATTGATGAGTTTTGTTCTACTACTTTGTTTCTGGGTTAATGTTTTTTTGGATTTTCTTCTACTTCCTTCCATATATTCTCTCGTCCTGTTTTTTGTGTGTATGTGTGTGATAATTCATGTTTCTAATCATACTGATGATTTTGGGAACATTGGTAATATTAGATGTTGAATATTCGAATGTATAGACCCAGAAACCAGTCTGTTTCTGTATTTGTTTTAAGTGGAACAATGTGCTTGTTGTAACATTTGTGCTTGTTGTTTGTGGAAGATGATGCTCTCAGATTATCTAGTTTTGTGTATGATAGAGAAAAATGTGTTAGTGTAATTTCAGCCATCGTGACGAGTAAGATATGTATATATGATGGATGTTTGGTAAATGGTAATGTTGTATATTATATACATAGGTTAAATCTCGGTGGATGAAAAGGGTTGAACTTGTTCCTAGTCTCTTATTATATTTGAAAGAGAGAGGAATAATTTAGTTGGAGTTGTTGGTAAAGAGTTATTGATAAGGTGAAGGGATTGTTATAATTAAGAGTAAAACGATTTAAATTTCGAAGGTTGAATTGTAGAAAAAGCACAAGTGGTACAAGTATCACATGGCCCCTGTACACTGTTTTTAGCATACGTACTTACATAATTCCTAAACTTGATTGAAGTTTTCCTAAAATTTAATAATCGTTTTAGGAAGGCATTTCATACTTTTAGTAAGACATTCCTTAATCTTAAATAAATCAGATAGTGTTAACGTTAACAAATTCATCGATTTTTATAGATATAAACATGGGAGACTCATTCCCCCTAAGAATTCCTTTACCTCAGTTGCGGTATAGCTTCGGAGAAGAACCCCAATAAGTAGTCGTTATTAACCAAGCTTCCACATTAAATGTTATTCAAATTGTTAAAGAGCTGTTAGGAGATGCTCAGTTTCAGCGTGTAAAAAATAGTTTTATGGGTCCTCTTGTTCTTGCTGGTGAGAGAGGGTTGGAATTCTCGGGCAAGCTTGTTCATTTCATTTTGTCAAGACAAATTGATACAAAAAAGAAGAACGAGTTATGGTTTCAGTTTGCTGGGCAACCTATGAGATTCTCGATAAAAGAATGTCATATGGTTACAGGTCTAAAATGTAGAGAAGAAGAGTGATCGGAAGATTGCGAAAAACAAAATATTGTGTGGGAAAGGTTAAATGGGAGCCACACTTTAAAAGATATAGAGGATGTACTTCGACAGACCAATGAAGATTCGCTCGACGAAAGGTTTTCGTTGAGTATGTTATTGCTGATCGAAGGAATCTTGCTCCATAAGTATAGTGCATACAAATTTCCATCATCAAATGTGGAAATTGCACAAGATATCCAGAAGCTTCAAAATCATTGTTGGGGGAGAGATTCGTACATGATGCTTCTTAAATCTGTTAAAAAAGCCAATCTAGAAAAAGGGAAATATGATCTCCACGGATTCCCTATGGCGCTCCAACTGTGGCTATTAGCATCTGTACCACTTCTCCAGTCTTCATTTAGTGCGATCGATGCCCTTGCACAAAGAAATGGTTTCATTGCACAACGATTCACCAAGACACACAAGCCTACTCTCTCACAGATCCAGAACATTGAAGGAGTGCAAAATGTAAGTTTATAATATTATAATGAATTAGGAATTCTTTCTTGAATTTTAATGAATTAATTTGTTTTTTTCTTGTAGGTTAAAGTTATATGTATACTCCCATCTCTTGAGAATGATGGAGAAGATTCTATATCATTGGATGATGAGGAAGATGAAGACATTTATGCCATTGTGGACTTCGTCAAAAAAGGTTACCGAGTAACCAAAGAAGATTGGCTGAATGGATCTGTTGATGCTCCCGGTGCGATGGAAGAGATTGCGAGGCAGTCGTTTAGGTTTTCTAAACCATCAGAAGAGCACCCGCAATCTACTACTGATGAGTCAGTTAAGGCCAAGCTGGACAATCTTCTGAGAGTTGTTGAAGATGGGTTTAGATTAATGAATGATCGCTTGTCCCGAATAGAAGACAGGCTTGAAAACTTTAGAAATGAGGTATGATTATTACTATCGTTTTTCGTTGTAAAATTGATTATTTAATTATCTGTAAAAAAATTTTTAATTGTTGCAGAGAGCTAACATGGATGGTAATCCTTCTTCTCACCATCAATCCCCATCATTTCAACAAAATGAAAATGATCACATACCTCCGCCTGGTCAATATGAGGTATGATCAATGGTAATAATTTTTTTCTTTTAATAATTTATTGATTTATTGTTTCCTAAAGAATTTTATGATTGTTGTAGAGAACTGAGATGAATGATATTCCAACCCACCACCTTTCACCATCGGTGCAAGAAAATCCAGCTGATAGGATGGGTTCAACAATTAATCCAAATGATGGGGTAAGCTCAAATAAAATTTTAGTCGTTTAAGTCGTTTAGTCAAAGTTTCCTAAAATTTAAAGAAATGCCTCCCAAATGCTTCCTAAATTAAAACTTAATTGAATTGTTACATTTCATTATTTAAACGTTTTTTCTTTTTTTGTGTGTTTTTGTGTGTTTTTCATTAAATGTTCAGCCTGAAGCACCTTTACTTACTGAAATGGAGAAAAAAAAACTAAAATTGCTTCAAAAAATTGAAGCATATCACAATGGTAATTAGTTGGAAGCGATTATTAAGATTATTCACAATGATGGGAGTTTGACTGTTTTGATCCCTGAAAATGGAAAAATGATACCACTAAGATGTAAAAAAGAGAAACTACGGATTCCAAGAAAATGGAACAATGGAGTTTGGAATCCACCTCTAGAAGAATGTCCTTTACGTGATCAAACTCAAAATGCAAAGGTATATTCTGAATACAAAGTCCTGTATTGGTATTTGATTGGTAAGGTGTTTTGTGATTGTTATGGCATAGAGCAGGTTTTATTAAATTTAGGAAATGCTTTCTAAATAGTGTAAAAATCCAGAACTTCTATAAATTTTGTATTTTTCAACAGGAGAAGGAGAAAGTGCATTCTTCGTTCAACGAGGCAAGCTTCAACCTTTTCTCAACTCCAATAGAGGACATAGGAGAACCATCAAGGCCAAATGTTCCCGTGCCGCCGCTTGATGATGATATCGGACCACTAAAAAAGAGGAAAATGACTAAAGTATCACCTCCAAAAATTGGTGAGCCGGAACAGAAGTTTCAGAGACGGAGTACGAGGATGGTGATTCCTTCTAGATCAACCAAGACTCCATTTAGAGTGCCTAGAAATCCGACGTTGTCCATTACACCCGAGGTGCATCCCATTCTAGATCCGTTTGGATCTCCTCTTCTGCATCATTTGGATAAGTTGCTCCACTGGAAGACATTAAGAAAACCAAGGTTAGTATGTTTTAAATTTTTATACATAGTTTTATTGTAGTAGTTTTATTTCATCGTAACTACCTTGTATTTGCAGTCATATCAAAATTGGTGATGTATCGGTAGATCCATCATGGTTTGCGTAAATAGAGACCATAGGGGCTAGTATTGATGAAGAGGTAAATTATTAGATTCCTCTTATTTGTTTTTCTTGTGTGGTTTTTAATAGATTTTGTTGTTTCTATTGTTGCAGCACATTAACGCCACATTGTTAATGTTGTGCATGCGAAGGGATCATGAACCCGCATATTTTCACAACAACCGCCTTCCAAGAGCGACATTTATGGAGACAAAGTTTTTTAAGAAGCTATACTTGTGCTACAATTTAAAAAAAACTAAGCCGAACAATGTTGCTCTAGGAGAGATCATTGAAGTTGTTAGAGGTACAAGGGCTCCGCACAAGAAGTGGTTTGAAGAAATTGATGTTTTTATGGCATTTTCTTTATTCGGCAATTCAAACATTGGATCGGAACTGCCGTTAATTTAAAGAAGCGAGCCATAACTGTTTTGGAATGTGAATGTCCCTCGAAGAAGAGGTGCTTTGGATCTGATCATATTAAACCATTGACAGGTATGTTTTATAACAATTAATTTGGTAGTGTGTTTTTGAGTAGTTTTGAACAAAAACTATTTTTTATCTATGGTGCAGAGATGATTCCTTTTCTTTTGAAATCTGATGCGGAACAAAGAGCTGAACTTGTAGATGCCACATCATTCAAAATTGAGATGCTTGATAGCAAAAATATTCCTAAGACGAAAAATGATGCCAATTATTCTCTTTTTGTGCTCAAGATGATTGAATGTCATTCTATGGGCATTGAAGATATGTCAAAGGTACATGATGGCGTAGAAGAAGACATAAGAACGAAGCTGGCATTTGACATTTTCCATGAGTTTGGAGATAAATTTTAGATTAGACATTTTCATTTCCATGTTTTTGTTTGACTCGTATCCGTGATTGTTGGATAAACCCTCTTGCTGATGCTTTTTTTGATAAACATTCTTGATGAAAATCAGGTGGAACAATGGTGTATAACCATTCTTATTCAATTAATTTCACGTTTTATGACAAAATTCTTAAAATATAAAAGATTCTTCTTAAATTTTCATCAAGGCTTCTTAAATTTTACATAAAATATGGCTACTAATCTAAATTAAGTAATGATTTTTGAATATTAATGAAATGTTTCCTAAATAAAATAATTAAATGAAATTTAAAACTAAAAATTGTCATCAGCTCGGGGTGGAGGGGGGAATCGAACACAGGGCACATGTTTAAATAGAGGGATGTTTAACCAATATGCTAGTGTAACTAATTAACAAATAAGTATTTTGTTTGTTATATATATATATATATATATATATATATATATCTGTTTTTAATTCAAATAGCAAAACTTTAATATCAACATAGGGGGGATCGAACTTTGACACAAATGGTGAAGAGAAAAATGTGTAACCGTTGTGCCATGTTATTCATCAATTGTTTATCATTACTTTTAATATTTATTTATGGGCAATTGATATTTCATGAACTAAAACAATTGACATTTTTGACATATAAATACTACACATATAATATTACTGTACAAATCATAAATTTTTGTGTACCATATCTTTTGTCAAATAGATTAAAACAGATAATCAAGAAAACTTATATGTGCACATAAAAATTTCATAATTTTAAGGAATTCTTTCCTAAATAAACTAATTAAAAAAATGAAAAAAAAACTGGATGTTGCAATTAGGAAGATCGAACTTTATACAACTGAGTAAGAGAAAGAATGTGAAACCACTGCACTGTTGGATCTAATCAACAAAATGAAATTTTGTTTAATATATATACCAAAATAGCAAAATCATTATTTTTGATTTGGAGGGGAATCGAACCTTGAGATGAAGTGTGAAAGAGAGAGTGCGTAACCATTGTGCCATATCATTCATTCAAGTGTTTATCAATACTTTTAATATTTAGTTCTTTATGAGTAGTATTGTAATTGATATTTCATGAACATGTATATCTTTTGACATTTTTGGAATACTAAAACGATTAAGAAATACATAAGTACGTACAGACAAGAAAATTTATATGTGCACATAAGAAAATAAATTTTCAAACAAGAAAGAATCATCTTACCAAATTTAAAAAAATTTAGGAAATATTTCGTAATATTAAGGAAACGTTTCTTAAATATGAAAACACAGTTGAAGTTAAGCAAATAAGCAAATATCTTTTGAAAATGTTATTAAGTAACAGATTAAGATAACAAAACATAAAAGTATTCTTAGAAGGAAATTTTTTGATAAGTAAACTATATTGGAATTCTGCAAGTAGTCTTGTTATGCCCTCCTTGACCACATCTACTACATTTGTGTCCTTGTGATTTTGAACCTGGAACTCCAAACTCTCCAACTGACCTGATTCTCTTTTTGGGAGGTCTCTCACTGCTTTTCTTAGTTTGTGGTGGCGCGCATGAAAATTCCCTAACAACTGCTGGAAATGTATAACTTGTTAAATCTCCGCATGGGTGAATGCTCTCTGCATATGATTTGAACCATGTTTCTGTTAAGTAAAACTCATCAACAAACTGGTTTTCATCCATCTTCGAACGTTTCGCAGCAGCAATGGCATGAATACAAGGTATTTTGTCTACATCAAAGATGCAACAAGTGCACTGCTTGTTTTTCAGATGAACAACATATTTCCGGGTCTCATCCTTGACCTCAAACTCTAATCGATCTACTTGGAAAACATCAAGTATCATTGCAGCATCATACCTTTCTACCATCTCCTTCACCACACGTGGTGTGACCAGCTTTTTGTGTTTGGCAGCCTTTTCCCGGCATTCATGAAACCATGTTGTAAGAGTCAATCTAATGGTTTCAAGAAGAGATATTATAGGTAACTCACGAGGCATGTTTAACATAGAATTCAATGACTCTGCAATGTTAGTTGTCATGATATTGTATCGGTTTGAAGGTGCATAAGACCGAGCCCATTTTCTAAAATCAGCATCTTCTAAATATGTGGCTAAATCTACACTTCTACATCTTATTTTGCTGAATATGGCACTAAACTCATGACGAGTATAAGCATTAGCTGCAGCTTCTACAAGAGGCAACAATCCTTTTCTCCCATACTTTGGTTTAAGATTGTTCAGTAGGTGAATTCGGCAAATACCATGATGTGCAAGTGGGTAAATTTCTGAAAGTGCCTTTGCAATAGCAAGAGCTCGATCTGAAACAAATACCAAATCAGATGCGTCTGGGATAATAATCTTCAGTCCATTAAAAAACCAACTCCACGCAGCTTCATTTTCGGAGTCCACTATTGCAAATGCTAGAGGGTATAAAGAGAAATCTCCATCTTGTGCACAAGCTCCTAGCAAAGTTCCCTTAAACTTTCCTTTGAGAAACGTACCATCTACAGCAATCACTCTTCTCATCAAAGCAAAACCTCTTATCGATGGACCAAATGCAACAAAGGTGTATTTGAATTTACCAGTACTATCCATCTCCAAATAAACTGTTGATCCAGGATTTTTCTCTTTAAGCATAAACAACCATTTCGATAGGTTGAAATAACTATCCTCAGGAGTCCCTCTCATCAGATTCTGAGCATACTCTTTCACTCTCCAAGCTTGTTTGTAATTAATATGTATACCATGCTCTAATCTAACTTGTTCCATAATCTGTTTTGGTTTGAGTCCATATTTCTTCTCACCATAGTTGCTACACATTAAAGTTCCAAGCAATTTCATGGTTCCTTGTCTATGGTTGGCATTTCTGTGTGTTGTATCACAAGTATGCCCATGAACATATTTCTTCACTACAAAGTAATCAGAAGCAGCCGCCTTTAAAGCACGCATCCTCCAAGTGCATTTATCATCAACACATCCTAATATCACTCTTGACTTATTCGACCAGAGAGACTTGAACTCAAACTTCCACTCTAATGCCCATTTTCCCATTTTTTCCATCAACTCATCCTTGTTCTTAAAATATCTATTCACATATATATCATCGGCACCTCGGGTTGAATGTGAAATAGGAATTGGAGAAAGATCAGGAGCAGCGTTTAAAAGGAGTGAATGATAACCTTATCACTGTTCGAAAAGTTGTTGTTTCCTGCTACATTTGCTGACATATCACTTCCAATCGATGTATGAAATTTCTACAAAAAATAAAATAAAATAGAATTGATATTAAATGAAACTTAATACAAATGAAATAAAATTGATATTAAAAGAGAAATAATCATACATTAGTTATCAATTTTCATATATAAACAGTAAAAGAATCGTTTCCTAAAACTTAAAAAACCTTCTTAAATTTAGGAAGATTTCTTTGAAAAATTTGGAAAACATACAAAAGATTTAAGAAAGAATGCATAAATTGGGAGAAGGCAATATATATACCATTGTAAGAAAAGATATAAATCCAATGCTACCTGTTGTTTTTCATGTGAAAAAGATGGAGTGACACAAGAATCACCATTTAAAGTTCTTACTATTTCTGTAAATCGAGTGTTTTTCACTTGACAAATCTCTGAATTGCATACAATATTCGATTGAATGTTGTTTCCAACATTCTCAACAGCAACGATATCACTGTTTTCTGGGGCCTAAAACAAAGTTTTAAAAGTATTAATGCAACTATAAAGAAATATGATCTCTCTAAAAATGAAACTATTTATACAAATCTCTTTGAAATAAATATGAAAAATATGTTACCCGTTGTTTTTCACACAAAATTGTTGCATCAACACATGAATCACCATCTAGATTTTGCAACATTTGGGTGCATTGACTGTTTTCCACATTACAATTTGCTTCATCATTTACGGACTCAAGAAAAATGATGCTGCATTTGTTACTCACCTAAAACAGAGAGGAATTAAATTACAAGCAAAAATGTGGAAATTAAACTTTAACAGAATACAAGTTCATGTACTGTAATATTTATGAAGGTTTTTTCAATTTTTAGGAAACTTTTCTAACAATTTAGGAAGTTATGCACGAATCGTTTCATTATCGAAAGAAAACATATCAAAAATGAGTTGCAATTTTACGTACCGTTACACAGAGACGAATGAGTTCAACATTTTGTTTTAACTTATTTATGAAAGTGCGTACTTGACGATCGTTGCGCAAATACACGGGTGGAACATCATTTATCATCACCTTTGTGCTTAGTGGAAGGGCATAGCTAAGGGTAATTGTCTTATTTTGTACAGAGCGATCGATTCCAAAATCTTCAGAAACCATTTCTACTAAATCATCATATTTGACATCTTCATCTACTTCAAAAACAGAGGCTCCTTTTTCCATTTCAACTAGAAATTCCCATTTGACCATTTCATTTAATTTCCACTTTCCACAAACACAATAAATCTCTACCATATTTTCCTGAAAAAAATGCAAATAAAAGCATCAAGTAAAAGAAAATTCACATTCATAACTTGGACAATGAATTTGATTTACCAATTCGGTTTACAATTTTTTTAATTTTCTGACAAATCGTTCACAAATTAAAATAAAATAAATAAAAGGAGTCGTCTCCCCACTCACAATATTTTTGCTTTGGACCGTTTCTTGTCAAAATTGGTTGGTCACTGTGAGAAACAAAATGCAGCAACAAGAACAGAAAATCTCTCAAAGGATTTGCTAAAACTTTTGTTTGCGATGCTAAGTATCTGTATACTAATTAAGCGTTTGAATTGCTGATGTGCCCCTGCACACTTTTAGCCGAACATCAACACTTTCAGCCGATTAAACAATAGGTTCTATGAGTTTACTGTAGATAAGATTACTGTACAAATCATAAATTGCCAGGCAAAAGCAAAATTGACAATCACGATAGAAAATCATATCTCTTATCTTAGAAGATTGTAATACTATAAGACCACCACATTGTAGATGAAAAAGCAAACAAGACCATGATATAAGACTGTTCCTACTGAAACTATTAAAATTTGATAAAATCTAGTTGGAAAAACAAACTCAGTATTAGAATATCTCTAAAGCAGAGAGTTCTTGCATAAATACCACATTCTTATAGAGCTATTAATGAAACAAAAAACAGATGGTTTAACACAAATTATTGCTAAAATTAGAAAAACACACACACACACAAAGAACAAAGATTTGGTTTTACCATTCTTCTTGCGTCGTGCCTCTGCAGACGTGCTAGAGCTTTCCCTCTACCGAATCGCGTGCATAATCTCTACTCACTGAATCGCGGGCTGGAGATGGTGACGAAATGCGGAATAGCTCGCCGGAGATAGTGACAGAGTTGCAGACGAATGGGAGCTCAATTTCTGTCGATTTCGTCGCCGAAAATGAGCTGAAGCGTGATCGGAAGATAGATACGACGATGATGTCGTCGCCGGAGTTGGAGACGACGACCAGCGATTCCAATATACAAGATCGGCGCCGCACAGATTGAAGAGGAGGAACTTCACGAGTAGTGTAATGTTAATTAGGGAGAAAATAATATTTTCTCATTTATAAAAATGCTAAATATGAGATTTTTTGTTTATGGTGTTATAATTGTCATTAAAAGTGAGTTTAGTACTAATCTAGGGTATTTCTCTTTATTTTTTCCTTATTAAATTTTTTTTTAAATATTTTAATATTAAATTTGTGATATTTTTTATATTTTAAAAAGTACTATTTGATCGGCCTTCTAGATGCCGTATTTCTTTAGTGATCCTTTCAGGAATTGCTAATATTTATTCAATAGAAACAAACAACTTGATGACTATGCCTCTTGGCTCTGACAAGATTGTTTTACATCACATAATATATATTTGCAACACTACTACTTAATTTATTCTTAGGAGGATTTGAACCAATAGTTTGGAATGGAATATTAAAAACCACTCTAATTAATCAACCAGTCCATTTTTAGTGTCTTGTGAAATTTCAACATCACATCCACGTGGAAACATAAGCATGTATCTTCGAATTATTGTGGTATCTGCCTTCATTGACCACCTGGAAAAACATATGTAACTAAAGATTTTGAGTCGTAGTTAAAAGAAAATAAACTATTTCATAAATCATTAGGTTTTCAAAATAATAAACCTGTATCTACACAAATGATGGATAAAAGTTGCCATTAGCAGCTTAGCGAAGTCAGCTCCTACACAAAGTCTAGGACCAGCACCAAAGGGAATGTAAGTCTTAGAGACTATCGCCCCCAAATCTTTTCCCTGCAAAATATATATGTTTGGATCCTATGAATTTGACCAGTAGAAATTACTGCAAATATGAAAATCACCTTCCATCTCCATGGATCAAATATTAAAGGATTGTCATATTTTTCTGGATTAAAATGGACATTAGCATATCCCATAAAGGTCCAACCAGCAGGAATTGTATAATCACCAACTTTGAACTCTTGATCAATTATTCTAAGCACTACAGGTGCAGTGCTTGTGATTCTAAGCGATTCATTGATCACCTGAAACAAGAACACTATAATCAATGACCAATGCGTAGAAGATTACATTTTAACTGTTAACTTAACTAACCATTTGGGTGAAAGTCATGGATTTGTAGTCTTCCCATGTTAGAGCAGCCTCCTTTTCAGTCTTATCACCGACCATTATTCGTGCATGCTCTCTCTGCAGCTCTTGCATGACTTTAGGATTGTCATTTATGAGCTTTATTGTAGCTGCAAGAATCCGTGGTGTTGTTTCGTTAGCAATCAGAAAGAATGTGTATATGTAGTTGATCACGCTCTCTACGCTCATCGTTTCCTTTTCTCCCAAAATTATATTGAAGAATTCTCCTAACTCTTCTCCTAATGCTCTCTTTTTCAAAACTATCTTCTTTAGTAACTTCATCATCTTCTTTCTTGCCTGCCACGCAACATCACCATCACGGCCTCCATCATTAATTTTGCAGAAAACCCTACTATATATATTATAAGGTTAGTGCATTGAAAGTACCTGCATCATGTTATAGACACCTGTCCCAGGAATATTGAAGGAGAACCTAAACCATCCACTCGGAAAATTTCTCCAACAGAGTGCGAGTTCTTTTGCTGCCTCTGGTTCTATCTTACCCAAAACTTTCTTTGCAAGGCATTCAATCAAGATCTGTAGTATTTGATGATGAAGATGATCAAATATATATCTACATGCATTTATCTAGTTGATTGTGAAAAGATTTACTTCTTGATTTTTTTTTACCTTGCTTGCTGTTTCCTTGACGTCAAGACAGCCAACCCTAGCTCCTTCCTCAATGTGTGTACGAGCCACGAGATCTATGTCTTCCATTATCATCAATTTTAAACTTTGTGAACCCAATATCTGGAATGTCAAGTTCCGAGCATGTTTATGTGTCTCTTTGCTCTGCAAAAACAAATTGTTTTCCCCAAATAGCCATGCTATGCTCTTCGTGATACCAGGAACATGGTTTGTCTTTGCTATCTCCATATTCAACTCAATATCCGTCGAGATTATAATTTTGCCACCAAATAAGCTTGTCCGAAAAAGTGGTCCATGTCTATTATTTGTTTTTTTATTCCAAACCAAAGATAACGTAATTAACTTATAAGTACTTGGGAGTAATTGAGAAAAATAAATTTCAAAACATAACATAATAATTAAACCATATATGCTGGAGAAATTAGTAACCTGATGATTTTTTCCTTGACGAATGTTGAAAACTGAAGAGCATCATGAGGTTTCATGAACTCGAAAGTTTCTCCAATAACTGGAAAACCCATCGACCCTGGAGGAAGTTTTCCATTACACTTCGGATTTCTCCATTGATAGATCCAATGACATAGCTTCACTAGTATGAGTGAAACTATCACAGTCCACAACTCATAAACCTCTACCATGTTCACTTATTTTTTTTCTTTGGATATTCGTTTTAGGGTTTGGGGTTGCATGATTCTCTTAGGAAGGCACTCTCTCTTTATAGCTTGTGTTCTGTGGTGAATTCGTATAAATATATTTATTACCATATTCTTTATTTAAGAAAAAACATTGTGCTTGTGTTTGAAAGAGGTAACACAAACTACAGAATGAGTATTCAACTTTAATTTGTCAACACACACACACATGCGTTCTTTTGTAGTTTAAGTTATAAATGAATTCATCGACTCTAGACGATGAGAGATGATGCACCAAAACAATGAGAAATATTTTAAGGAAAATTATATTACGATTGAAACGGTTTGATCAATAAAAACTATAATGAGTTTTAACCATAATATATAGTTAATTTGTTAATATATTTTCCAAAAAATATCGTACCAATCAACTTCTTAGTAATGCGGCAATGACACAAGTAATAACAACGAGGAGTTTGAGACTACACGTGGCAAAGACAAGTCAACAGAGTGTTAACTTTCATGGGTTTGCGTAAATAATTATGTCATTCAACCAAAGTGGACTTTATTGTGTGTAAGACATTATCTAAAATACGATAATTGTAGACGTGGCATTTTCAATGGTTGTCTGACAATTTGTCTTCTGTCTCATTTTGCGAAAAACACACCAAAGAGGACTTTTCAAAATATTTAAGTATTAAGTAATGTGTTGAAACTTTTCTTGGAATATAACGGGTTTGCCCGCATCTGTACGCAAAGGAAAAGGCACTTCTTATCTTTTCATTTCTGTTAAATGGAATTACTATGCACAAATAATTGATTAATTCAAAAACCTCTAGTTAAGTTTATGTTATTTTATAATTTGGCATTTTCATATCTCATTTTATATCTTGTCGTTAATATGAAGGATAAGTGAATTTTTTTCATAATATTGCATAATATTACTTGTAATAGATAAAATTAGATCACTAGTTTTATTATTATGTAAATGATGATAAATTAGTTGTAATTTAATCATTAGTGACTATTTTACGATCATAATCAGTTATCTTAAATTAATTATGTTAACAGTTATAATTGGTCGTTAAATTGCGACTATCAAAATAATTGTAAATTTATTATGTTCCCATTTTTGTAAATAACTATTATATTATTCATCATGATTTATAAATAAATAAATAAATCAATTTTAGTGTTTTTAAATATTCAATCCTAAACACAAAAGGTATAAATTCAAACAGAAAATTAGGTTCCAAAACTTTTAAGTAAACTAAAAATGTAAAAATTATGCATTTTATCAATAATAAATCATGTTTGTAATTAACAATATGTTATATTATATAAATATATAGAATAGAATGATATATCATAATTCATACATAAATCGTGTTTGGATTTATAAATATTAGATCTTAAATCTAAAAATCGTGATTAATTTATTCGTTAAAATATTTCTTACTTATATATTAAAGATATTGACAATCTTTTGTGTAGTATTTCAACGTGGGACTTCGTTTAATATTTCAACAAGTACATTATTAATTATGAGTATATATATACGTATTTGATTTTTGGTGAAACGATTATTTTATTTTTGCATTTATGTGGACAATATTTTATAATCGTGTTATAATGAGCAAACCCACTAGTAAAGTTAGTGGAAATTGGATCACCAACGGTCAATCCGATACCCACTCAAAGCTTTGGTATATGTAATTATACCCACTACTAAAGTAAACGGATCAACGACGGTCATTCCGGAACTTGACCTAAGAAATAGAGAAAGGTATAAGTGCAACAAACTCTAACAGAATTAAAAAAGATGCTTTGCAATAATATGCTGGTTTTTGTCAATAATGCAAATTTTTATAATTGTTATATTTATATGTATGCTTTATAATTTATGTTCATAAAATTATTTAATATAAATATCAAAATTTAACAAGTTAAGAAAAATATTTTTTTTTTTATAAAATATTGTCATCTTGGATTAAATTTTTTATATATTTATAATTTTTTATAATGATTTGATATATGTTACAGAGTTGATCGGATATTTGGTTAATTATTTGGATTTTGGTAGATATCCAAATATATGGGATAACAAATTAGTATTAGAACGTATATGGATAATAAAAGTGTTAATACAAACCGAACGAAGAATATATCCACCATCAAAATCAAGATATCTGAACCGTCCGTATATTCTAATAAACGGATAAGACTCTTCATCTTATTTAATGAATTGATTGTAGTGTAAAAATGACGCAGCAATTAATAACGTAAGATACTTACACAACACGTAACGCTAGTCATGTGAGCAAATTCATTTGTTGTATCATAGTTTTGGCGTTATATACATATTGGTCAAAATTGTACACCAACCAAAACTACCTATTTTATTTTAGGAGGGATATTATAAAATCGATGAAGATGAATTAAAGATGATAAGATATTGATGGATGCAAGAAGTTCTACATAGAATTAAATCGAAATTATACAATAAATTACATCACTTTTTTCTTAATTTAGATAATTTGAAAAGGGAAAGTAATATCACTATTGTTAGACATGTTTAAATAATCTAAATCAAATAAATCGAGCCGAAATCAAAAAAAAAAATTTTGATTGGTATTTGATTATAAAAAATAACCAAATGGATATCATTTTTGGAAAATCATGGTTCTTGTTTACTAATCGAAATTGAAGCGAACCAAAAATTAAAATAATATAAAAAACCAAATTATATTTTGTTATTTTTGGTTATCTAAAAATATTTCGGATATTTCGATTATTTTAATTATTTTTTTGTTATTTATTCGGTTATTTTTAGTTATTCAAATTATTTTTTTGTTATTTTCGGTTACTCGAATTATTTTTGGTTATTTTTGGTTTTTAAATTTAATAACTGAATCAATCAAAATCGATATATAACCGAAACAAAATCGTATCGAAATATAAAAATAATCGAATAGATATTTAATTTTATTAAGTGAAAAAAAGCAAAATCGAAAATAACCGAATGAAATGGAATAGAATATCTGAATGTTTAATGCATAGACTATTGTTATTGTTTGAAAAATGTGAAACCAAAAGTGGACCTCTTCTTCATTACGCTTTTGGTAATTACACTACCAACACTAGAAGAATTATTTTCAGATAAAATGAAAGCTTGCATGATTTTCCAACAGGTTATATTTTTTAATTTTATTTCATATTTCTTGTAACCTGATGAATCCAGATCTTTAGTTTGAGTGATTAGACCAAGAGACTAGGGTTCAGGGAAGTAAATGCGAGTAATTCTGGGTTCTGTTCGAACGCCGACATGTTCTCTTTAGGCAGTGTGACCAACGCTTCAATTCCTTGTCCGTCCTTGGAATCGATCAACATGGCTAAGTTGTTCAACGCAGGAGATACATTTCCGGTAACCCAAACCGGAGATCCCCATCCAAAATCGGCCTCGTAAAGTGGTAACTTGCACCAGCTACTCACCGTATACGGTTCATGAGTCTCATAGCTCAATCGCGAATAATTAGTGAGCATCAGATTTGCTAGTTTAGAACCGACCATCGAAATTGACGTCTTATCTTCTTCTTGGATCACAATTCGTAAATCCTCTCGCTTCTTTCGTAAGTCTCTAACGGCCTCTTCGATGTTAACTTCACCTTCTCGATCAATACTCAAGACGGCAGAAGAGAACATTAAATTTCCGATCATGTTTTCAGGCAGAAGTGAAGGTATCTTTGGTCGCAAATTAGCAGGTTGGATCAAAACTTTCAGATCACAAGTATCTGGCTTTGAAGATGAAGCTGCTGCGATAAAGCCTTTCCAGAGAAGGGTGGTGACACTCTCCACTCGCGTAGGTTGGTCTACGGCGTCTACACTAGCGGCTTTGGTCCTGAGCTCTTCCAACTTTGACGCAGTAAACACGAATCTCTTAGTGATCCTGCTTCTCTTTGCGGCCTTTTCGTCAACCGGAAACTTAATGGCCTCATTTGCTGGTGGGTAGAAATTAGCTGCAGCAAACACGGGATCGACCACCGAGTCTCCACGAGCCATAGAAGACCAAACACGAATGAAAGTTGAGATGGAGGCTGCATCGGCGAGTTTGTGACTGATGCAGACTCCAATGGACATGCCACCGCATGGAAAGTAAGTCACTTTCACGAGAAGAAGAGGCCATGTAACAGCAGACACGTAAGGGTTATCAACGGAGTCTAGAGGAAGTAACTGTTGGAGGGATTGGCAATCTGGGGATGTGAGAAAACTAGAGAGAGGACAGTTATTGACATGAGCATCGATAAAGATAGCTCCTTCGTCGTTACAGTCTACGGTTACGCCGTTAATTCTTCCAGCAAGAGGGTAGAACTTGGTCAAGGTTTGGGAAAGACAAGTCTTTAGTTTCTGAGAAGTGTGTTCTCGTGAGATCAAATCATTTTTGGTGTAGAAGAGAAAGGCGACTGTGTAAACCGGAGGAAGGATGTGATCGTAAACAGAGAGTGGGAGAGTTTGGAGATCAAGAGGAGTTGTGGAAGATGGTTTTATGATTTCTTTAGCGATTGTTTCAACCTTCATCGCCTCCACCGATTATTCTTTCTTTTTATTATTAATATGTTCTGTCTTCTTCAAACATAGACAAGTACTCCTTTTATATAAGTAGATATATATATTTATATATAATATTATAAAATATATAATTAATGTATAACATATCCTTTTTGTTTGAAAATACATAAGAAACTAACATATGTATAATTCTTAATCAAATATGAACTAATTAAATCTAAATTTTACTATTATAAAATCATGAATCAACATTTAATTTTAATTTAAAACATCATAAAAATATAAAAAATTCGTATAAACAGAGTTTTTAAAATATACAGATTTTATTTTACATTTTAATAGTCAAAATATAAAATAAATTAAAACTCGTTGAAAACACAAATTATGAGATAAAAATGAAAATAATACGTTTTAAAATTCAAATAATTGAACTAGAATGATTAAATATTTAAAATATAAAAAATATATTTAAATAAAAAATAAAACATATAAAAGTTATCAATTAGAAAAATATTGAAAAATACAACATAAATAAAGAGATATACAAAAATTTAAATACATGAAATAAAAGTGTAACTAATGAAAAATACGTGAACGCAAAATTTTAAAATAATAGATTAATTGAGAAAATTAAAAATGAAAACAACAGTGGAATTTAACAAACTTATACTTTAAAAATATTGGATGAATGAAAATATTACAAAACATATAAAGTATAAAAGAATCAAATTGAATAATTTAAAAAATATAAAGAATTTATATAAAATATCATATTTTTACATTTGTTTCAAAACTAACAACATTAGTTTAAATTCCTAATAAAAACACAAATTTAATATTAAAATATATTAAAAATTAATATAAAAGTTTAAATCACAAATTAGAAGAAAGTAATCTAAATGTATTATTTATTTATAATTTATTTAACATAAATAATTATACCTACATAACAATTTATTTTATTTTTAATTGAATTTTTACTGTAATTTTAAAACATTTTTTTTAAAAAATGCTAATATTTTTAAATTTTTAGAATAAAATAAAACATAATAGATTTTGTTTTGTTATATATATATAAAGTAAATTAAATCTTAAAAATATGAAAAATGTAAAACGGAATATGATATTTCTCCTTTAAAGGCTGTTACTTTACTGTGACAAATTTTTTATAGAGGATATGAATTGTAAACAGTTTAGAATATTATGGGGTTAACTTAGTTTATAAAATAGTTTTTAAATAGGAAAATTTGGGTGGATAAGAAAGAAAAGTAACATAATTAGTAAAATAGTTAATATAAATCTTGTTTACTATTCACTTAATATAAATCCGATTTAACCTCTACATCTATCTGGTTTTGCAACTGTTAATTAATTGATACCCGTTCATAGGGTTGTTAGTTATTTTTTATGTCAAATCAGAACTTTTCTCATATATAAGGTTTAAGAGAGCATTTTTTTCTCATTTTTTCTTTCTTTCCAACCGTTTCTTACCGTCTGCCATTTCGTTCTCTTTCTTTCCATATCTCTGTTCTTCTTCCCCATCTCTCTTTTCTTTTTCTCCACCTCTATTTTTCTTTTCCACCCTTGAATTATAGTTACTTTTTTTAACCCATCCGTGATTTTTATCACACACCGGTTTTTGTTTGTAAACTCATCATATATCATATAACGGTTTAGTTAACAATTTGGTTTCCTAACGATCTAACTTGATTGTTCCATCGATATGTTCTAATTTGTTGTTCAACTATAATTTTAACCGCTATTTATTTATTATGCTATAACTGCAAGATTTGTAAAAGCTTATATTTGGATCTCTGTCGTTGTCTCAACTGTTGTTAGCTGATAAAAGTTTTTTTTAAAATAACGCAAAACTCGACGAATAAGAATTTGTTTGGTAAAAAGATGAAAAAGATGAAAAGTGGCCAACATGGTTATATGGATTTTTAGAGATTTATCAACACGATTATCATGTATCTTGTATAATTAAAATATTTTTTTAATATTTATCAATGTTATTATAGATATATCACAGATTAAATCATATAATACTATATATTTGTTATAACTACAAATTCGACATATCTTTTATTAAAATATTTCTTAATATTTATCAATGTTATTATACAGATATCACAAATTAAATCATATAATTATCTATTATAGCTACAATTCGACATATCTTTGATTATACGAAAACAAAGTTGATATCTAATGCATATGTTATTGTACGTATATAAGTACAATTCATTAATGAGAAAGTTCATGAATTATATATAAAATTTTTGTTGTTCGGATGACAAACATATAACATTGTCAATACCACCTCATATATTATCATGTATATTATTACTTGTACTCTTATTATAAATGTTATCACTAGTGTTTTTTATACACTTTAAAAGAAATTATAACATATACAGTCGTTTTTAATGTTTACCGTAATATTTGCATCAAACGGTATAAATTATGTATTGAGATAAATTCTGAGTCATAATGAGTCACAATTAAATCAATCAAAATCACTTACAATCCGTCCTAATCAAAGACAAACAGAAAAAATAAAACAAAAATAAACAGTTAAAAAATATTTTTTATTTCGCTATTTAAATCTCATTTTATTATTATTACACCATTACCTTTTAAGGTAAATTTACAAAAAGTGTTATGTCATGCTTTTTATAAAAATGAGCCAAATTTGACCAAGGAATCTGCATATTGACGTCTTGGACTTTTAAGCTTTTAACAGTGAAAATTAAGATAACGTGGATAGTGGGACCCGCTAGCATATTTTTTAAAAATAATTTTTGAGTTTTAGTTCACACAGACATGAGAACAACTTCTTGCCAATTAATGATGGGATCTTTGCGAAAGCTTCAAAAGCATCCACACAAATTTGTATAAGTATCTTTTTTCTTATTACAGCTTGTATAATTATCTTCTGAATCCAAAATAAGTTTTTAAAATAATATGTGTAAGCAACAAAAAAACATGTGTGATATTATTATATGTGTAGGAGTCAAGGAGATATGTACCAAAATCATTTTCACCTGTCAAATTTATCAGTCAAATCCAACAAGAGGGAGAACATGAAAAAAAAATCACGCTCTATTATTTGCTACTTTATCTAATTTTTTTTATCTTTGTTTCTGTTGAAAAAATCAACATTGTCGTCTGATTATTTATGTAAACTTACGTTTGCCGAGTTATTCTTTTTCTATAAATACGTATGTTACTTCATTCAGATAAAGTAATTTTCTCTCTTCCTTCTTTCTCTCTTCTTCCTCTGTAAGATTTATAAGATTAATAAAATCAGTATAATAATAAAATTTCTATATCTCGATTATTATTCAACACGTTATCAACACGAGTGTTTCTACCATCTACCTGAGATACTAAAATAAGTTATAATGTCAAATTTGGTAAAACTCGAGATAACTGCCCTTGATATATCTGGAAAAAATTACATGACATGGGCAATAGCTGCAAAAATGCATTTAAAGGCAAAAGATCTTCTTGGCACCATCGATAGGTCGGAAACAACATCCGATGAGAAAAAAGCAAAAGCCATGATATTTTTATGCCACCATATCCATGATAGTTTAAAAGATGAATATATTACAAAAGAAGATCCTGCAGATCTTTGGCAATCACTAAAAGATAGGTTTGATCACCAGAAATATGTGATCTTACCAAAAGCCAAACATGAGTGGTTAAACCTCCGGTTTCAGGATTATAAAAGTGTAAGTGAATATAATTCCGCGTTTTTCGGAATCACTTCTAAGATGATATTATGTGGAGAAAAAGTAAGTGATTATGATATGCTTGAAAAAACTCTCCAAATATTTCATCCTGGAAATGTAATCCTGCAACAACAATATCGAGTAAAGAGATATACTCGTTATTCGGAGTTAACGCAAGTTCTCCTTGTTGCTGAACAAAATAATGAACTTGTGATGATGAACCATCAATCTCGTCCCATTGGATCAGCTCCATTCCCAAAAGTGAATGTTGCATCATCCAGTTACAATAATTAGCAAGGACATGGACGTGGTCGAGGCCATAGTCGTGGTCGTGGATGTGGATGAGGAGGTGGACGTGGACGAGGAAAAGGAAGAGGTTTTCGTTCCAATGAATTCAAATTCGGGAGAGAGAATAAAGTCCACGAAAATAAAGTTGGTCGCGTACCTACTGTACGCCAAAATATACAATATGAAAATGTTTGTTACAGATGTGGCATGAAAGGTCATTGGTCTCGTACTTGTCGTACACCAAAACATTTGGCTAATCTGTATCAAGAATCACAGAAACAAAAAGGAAAAGAAAGTGAAACCAACTTTATCTCGGATGAACCCGGACTTTCCTTCGATGGAAATGCATATCTCGATGTTACTGATTTTCTGGTTGATTCCGAAAATACCAAAGAACAAGATAATTAAGTTTAATGTTATATATATAAAGTTGTATTTAGTTTTCTTACGAACAAAAACAAAACTTAATATCTTTTTAAAAAATATATGTAAGTTTGAACTTTAATTACTTAATGTAAAATAGTTTTATTATAATATAAGTTGATTTTGAAATATATGTGTTTAACATTTATTAATACATCTTTATCAATATTTTAATCTAAAAAATGTATCTTTTTGAGAGTGAGAATGGAGATATATGCCTAGCAGATAGTGCTACAACACATATAATACTTAAAGATAAAAAGTTTTTCTCCTACCTCAAAATGAAAAATTTCACCGGAAGCGTAAATACAATATTGGGTAATGCAAATATTATCATAGGCTCCGGAAGAGCTAGTTTTTTCAATGCCAATGGGAACAAAATTTGAAATAAATGATGCTTTATTTCCCCCAAGTCTCATAGAAACTTATTAAGTTTCAAAGACATCCGTACAAATGGATATCACATAGAGACAATGAACAAAAATAACATTGAATATCTTTGCATTACATGGGAGCAGAAACAAATATTGGAAGAATTACTAATGATGTCCTCTGAATTATATTACACAACAATAAATATAATTGAATTGTATATTACTGTAAAACAGAAGTTTACGAGTACATTCAAAGTCTGGCATAAAAGATTAGGACATCCTGGATTAGTTATGATGAGAAAAATTGTGCAGAATTCTAATGGCCATCCATTGAAAAACCAGAAGATTTTTTAATCACGCGAGTTTTCGTGTAAAGCATGTTCTCAAGGAAAACTTATTACTCGGCCATCACCAGCCAAAATTAGTAATGAATCCCCATTATTCTTAGAAAGAATACATGGTGATATATGTGGGCCTATTCACCCATCATGTGGGTCATTTCGATATTTTATGGTTTTAATTGACGCATCTAGTAGATGGTCACATGTGTGTTTGTTAACCACACGAAATACGGCTTTCACAAGATTCATTGTCCAAATAATCAGGTTAACAGCGTAATTCCCTGATTATACTATAAAGAAAGTAAGACTTGACAACGGTGGTGAATTCACGTCACAAGCCTTTAATGATTATTGTATGGCTCTCGGAATCGATGTTGAACATCCGGTTCCGCATGTTCATACACAAAATGGTATGGCTGAGTCTTTGATAAAACGGTTATAACTCATTGCGAGACCATTAATTTTGAGAACAAATCTCCCAATTTCAGTATGGGGTCATGCTATATTGCATGCGGCAGCATTGGTCCAAATAAGACCATGTGCATATTATGAATATTCCCCATTACAATTAACATCTGGCCAGAAGCCCGATGTATCCCATCTTCGAGTTTTTAGGTGTGCGGTTTATGTTCCTATAACCCCACCACAAAGAACAAAGATGGGGCCACAAAGAAGATTAGGGATTTATATTGGATTTACATCATCAAGTATTATTCAGTATCTTGAACCACGAATTGGTGACATGTTTACGGCACAATTTGTCGATTGTCATTTTGATGAAAATGAATTTCCTATGTTAGGGGGAGAAATTAAATAAGTACAAGAAGATATTAAATGGTGTACGCCATCTTTGTTATATCTTGATTCTCCCACAAAACAACGTGAAATAGAAGTTCAGAAAATCGTACATTTGTAAAATATTGCAAACCAGTTGCCAGATGCATTCACAAATACAAAACGAGTGACAAAATCATATATACCCGCTGTGAATGTCCCATCAAGAATTAATGTTCTTGTAAAACATATTGATGACGATAAAATAAATGAACCCGTAGTTCACTTAAAGAGGGGGAGACCGATGGGCTCAAAAGATAAAAATCTCCGTAAGAAAAAGTGTTTGGGAAAACAAAGTCAAAAGGTTTCGGAAGAACCTTACAAAAAGCGTCTCGAAAATACTTGTGAAAAGATTATAGAGGAACCAACTCAAACGGAATGTCCAGAAGACATATGCAAACAGGTTTTTGAAAACCGTGAAATGGAACTCCGTCCAGAAGACGAACGCAATATAGAAATATATGAGATTTCAATTAACTATACCCAAAATAGAAAATTATGGGTTAGAAATGAAATAGAGGATATTAATGGAATATTCTCCTTTTCTGTGTCCAAAGAAATTGAAAATGAAAATGGTGACGTAGAACCAATGTCTATAACAGAATGTTAAAAAAGATCTGATTGGGAAAAATGGCAAATAGTCATGAGAAATAAATTATTCTCTCTACAAAAAAGAAATGTTTTCGGACCTATTGTCATTACACCTGAAGATGTAGTGCCAGTTGGATGCAAGTGGGTTTTTGTAAGAAAAAGAAATGAAAAAAACGAGGTCACTAGATATAAAGCACGTCTTGTTGCACAAGGGTTTTCTCAAATGTCGGGAATAGATTATGAAGAAACATATTCCCCGGTCATGGATGCAATTACATTTAGATATTTAATGAGTTTATCATCATCCAAAAGGTTAGAAATGCACCTTATGGATGTCGTGTCTGCATACCTGTATGGAACTCTTGATAGTGATATATACATGAGAATCCCAGAAGGATTTAAAATCCTAGAAGGATCAAAGATCTCTAAAGGATCCAAAGAACTATATTCAGTCAAATTACAACGATCATTATATGGGTTAAAACAATCCAGACGCATGTGGTATAATCGCTTAAGTGAATATCTGTTGAAAAAAGGATATATTAACAATGCGATATGTCCTTGCGTATTTATAAATAAATTCCCATCAGGCTTTGTGATCATTGCTGTTTATGTAGATGACCTAAATATAATTGGAACTCAAAAAGAAATTGATAATGCAAGAACTCATATGAAAGAAAAGTTTGAAATGAAAGATCTTGGAAAAACAAAAATTTGTTCTAGGACTCCAAATTGAATATTTCCAAGATGGGATATTTGTGCATCAATCAAATTATACGAAAAGAATATTGAAACGATTTAATATGGATAAAGCGAATCCTTTGAGTACTCCAATGGTTAATCGATCGCTTAATATAAACAAGGATCCATTTCGACCTTGTGAAGATAATGAAGACATATTAGGTCCTGAAGTACCTTATATGAGTGCTATCGGTGGACTTATATATCTCGCAAATTGCACTCGACCAGATATAGCATTTGCTATAAATTTACTTACGAGATATAGTTCATCACCTACACGAAGACATTAGAGTGGAATAAAACATATTTTCCGTTATCTTTAAGGTACGATTGATTTGGGATTATTTTATTCTAGAAACCCCGAGTTTGGTTTAGTTGGTTTTGCAGATGCTGGATATTTATCGGATCCACACAAAGCTCGGTCCCAAACCTGTTATGTTTTCACACTTGGTGGAACTACAATCTCGTGGCGATCTCAAAAACAAACTTTGGTTGCCACTTCTTCAAATTACGCCGAAATCATTACCCTTCATGAAGCTTGCAGAGAATGTGTATGGCTCAGATCTATGATTCAACATATAGAAGGAGCAAGTGGATTAATCAACAATAAGGAGCCAAAAAAATTATTCGAAGATAATGCTGCATGTGTGACCCAAATCAAAAAAGCCGAACAAAACATATTCCACCGAGATTTTTCTCCTATATCCAAGAACTTGAGAAAAATCAAGAACTTGACGTCGAGTACATTCGTTCAAGTGATAATGCAGCAGATTTGTTTACAAAGGCGCTTCCTATGACAACGTTCAGAAAATACGTTCAGAATATTGGAATGCGTCATTTACGAGACTTATAAAGGAAAACATATCTATCTTTTCGAGGGGGAGATTGCGTATCTGTACTCTTTTTCCCTTA